>JAWWMP010000165.1:61876373-61889079 GCA_035047865.1 Dendrocincla tyrannina
AGATGTTCCCAGCCTGGCCAAATATTCCCAGCCTGGCCAGATGTTCCCAGCCTGGCCAGATGTTCCCAGCCTGGCCAAATATTCCCAGCCTGGCCAGATGTTCCCAGCCTGGCCAAATATTCCCAGCCTGGCCAGATGTTCCCAGCCTGGCCAGATGTTCCCAGCCTGGCCAGAGAACCGCAGCTCTCCAGGTCCGGCTGGGATGCGACGGGAATGCAGAAAGACAAGTGTAAATAGCCCGTTCCCCACCAGCGTGCCCTCCTCCAGGACGGTCCCCTTCGTTCTCTCGTCGCTCTGGCATTAAGTTTTCCTAATTTATTGGATGGGTGCTATCTCGTTGACTCCCCCCGAGGAGCTTCTCTCAGCTGCAGGAGAGCCGTGTTGCGGGCCAACGCCGAGCAGCTCCTTGGTGAATCCCTGCGGAGCCCCCCGTGGCCGGCTCACCCGGGGCTCCCCTCCAGCCCTTACCCCCCGTTCTTTAGGGTGTTCATGGTGCTTATTAGACCCCCCCGTGATTGTAAGACGTCGTCCCCCCACCCCGTGCCGCGATGGTAGCTGCACTCAGCCGCTGTACTGACGAGAAGTGTCATGTTTGCTGTTCTAATAAAGGACTTTTATGAGAGGACGGAGATTCCCAGAGCATCCCTGTGCTGCCACAACCCCGGGATTTATATCCCATCTCAGTTCTCATGGTGGGCATCCCTCAGTGTCCCTGCAGGGAGGCAGCAGCAGGGAATGGACAGATCTCAGTCCATGGGAGGGAAAGGGGATGGAAGCCAGTTAAAGAAGGAAATCCTGGCTGGGAGGGTGGGCAGGCCCTGGCACAGGGTGCCCAGAGAAGCTGGGGCTGCCCCTCCATCCCTGGGAGTGTCCAAGGCCAGGTTGCATGGAGCTTGGAGCACCCTGGGCTGGTGGGAGGTGTCCCTGCCCATGGCAAGGTTGGAATGAGATGGCCCTTAAGGTCCCTACCAATCCAAACCACTCTGGGATTGTCTGGAACCCAGTGCTGCAAGAGCACCATGAGATGGCCAAGGGACAGGGCAGGTTTCACTCCACTGTGTCCCCTTCCCTGGCATGGCAGCTCCCCTTCAACGAGGACAGGAGTCTTAATTTATCACCCTGTAACCAGAAGATGCCCCAGCAGGGAGACAGATCATTGCAAACCCCATGTTACACCCATATGTAACACATGGACCCACAAATCCAGCAGCCCACATTCCACCTAACCTTTTTTTAAGCCTTCTCTGAGCAAACTCCTAAATCCCTTCTTCATGTTCCTGAGAAGTGGTGCCAATTCCCCATTCCCAAGGCAGATGCTGAGCTGGGACAGTGGGAGAGGACAGGGTGCAGCTCCCAGCCCCAGTGACACGGGGCCACCCAGGGCTCCCCGCTCTGTCTGCAGCCCATCAGCAGGGAAGTTTGGGGGGCTGAGGGATAGAAGCAAGGAGGGATTGAATCCTACAGGAGGAAGGAATATCCAAGGCTGGGTACAGAGCAGCATCTCCCCAGGGAGATGAAACAGAGGCAAAATGAGAGTGGTGGGGCCATTTCCAAGGGAACGGCATGGACAGTTCTCCCAGGGGCATGAGAAGGGTTTGCTGCTGGAATATCAGTGCCTGCTCTGTTTCCTTGGAGTGCCTCGGGAGAGGTTTTCAATGTGCAGGCTCTGAGCTCAGCACGGGCTCAAGTCCAGGCCTAAAGGAGAAAACACTAATGCATTAAATGCATCTTCGGAAGGATGTTTGTCCCTCCCAGAGCGGGGACGTGCCCAGGACACTGGAGAGAGAGGAAACTGCATCCTCCCTGCAGCATGTACAACCAGCCTGGGAGTCATGGACAGCCCAGGGAACAGCCCAGGGCCAGAGGATCTGTGCAGCAGGACAAGGGGGAAGGGATTTACACTGACAGAGGGGAGATTTAGATGGGATATTGGGAAGGAATTCCTGGCTAGGAGGGTGGGCAGGCCCTGGCACAGGGTGCCCAGAGAAGCTGGGGCTGCCCCTGGAAGTGTCCAAGGCCAGGTTGGATGGGGCTTGGAGCACCCTAGGCTGGTGGGAGGTGTCCCTGTCCATGGCAGGGGGTGGCACTGGAAGGGCTTTAATGTCCCTTCGAACCCAAACCATTCTGCATGATTCTACTATTATCAAAGTGGAAGCCTGGGGCTGCTTCTAATCTAATCTAACCCTGCCCTCTGGCAGTGGGAAACCATTCCCCCTTGTCCTGTCACTGCAGGCTCTTGTCCAAAGTCCCTCTCCAGCTCTTTTGGAGCCCCTTTAGGCACTGGAAGAGTCTCTGAGGTCTCCCCAGAACCTTCTCCAGGCTGATTATCCCCAGCTCTCCCAGCCTGTCTCCAAAGCACAGATGCTCCAGCCCTCAGAGCATCTCCGTGGCCTCCTCTGGACTTGTTCCAGCAGCTCCACATCCTCCTGATGTTGGTGCCCCGGAGCTGGAGCACAGGTGGGGGCTCACCTGAGTGGGGCAGAGGGGCAGAAACCTCTTTCCTTGCCCTGCTGCCCACACTGTGGGGACAAGGCCTGGACACTGGGCAGGGAAAACACACAGGCTGGGAAGGCTGCAGAGCCACGGCTGGAGGAGGAGGAGGAGGAGAAGGAAGTGTTGCGTTGGAAGTCCATATCGGATACTCTTGCCCTTGGGACAAACCGGAGGCAGGGCTGGGCGGGCAGGGCAGGGTTCTGCGGGGCAGGGCAGGGCTCTGCGGGGCAGGGCAGGGCTCTGCGGCTGCCACGGTGCGGGGAGCGGCTGGGAAGAGCCCGGAGCCGGCGTGGGAAGACATCCCACGGCATTTCCACGGCAGCTGACAGTGAGGAGGCTGCGGGGATAGGGAGGGGGTCGGCAGAGGGATGCGGGGAGGGATGGGGGGAGGGATGCAGGGGATCTGGGGTGCGGTCGGGCAAGGAAGGACCGTGACATGGGGAGGGGACCGTGACAGGGGGGGAGCATCGCGACACGGTGGGGGGGGGGGGGGGCGTGACACTGGGGTGTGGACCATGACACGGAGGGGAACGGGACCAAGACACGGGGATGGATAGTGACACGGAGCGGGGCGGGGGGGGGGACACATCGTGACACCTCCCGGCTTTTCCCTCCGGAGCCGGTCAGGAGGAATTTGTACTTCTTCCAAAAGAGGCTGCCCGGGTGGGAGGAGCACGCGTGGGGCGGGAGAGGCTCTGTGCGGGGCGGTCTCTCCGTGGGGTGGTTCCTCCATAGGGCAGTCCCCGCATAGGGCAGTCCCTCCATGGGGTGGTTCCTCCATAGGGCAGTCCCTGCATAGGGCGGTCCCTCCGTGAGGTGGTCCCTCCGTGGGACGGTTCCTCCGTGGGGCGGTCCATCCATAGGGCAGCCCCTTTGTGGGGTGGTCACTCCGTGGGATGGTCCCTCAATAGGGCAGTCCCTCCATAGGGCGGTCCCTCCATGAGGTGGTCACTCCGTGGGGTGGTCCCTCCATACGGCAGTCCCTCCGTGGGATGGTCCCTGCCTGGGGTGGTCCCTGAGTGGGCGGTCCCTCAATAGGGCAGCCCCTCCGTGGGGTGGTCACTCCGTGGGATGGTCCCTCAATAGGGCAGCCCCTCCGTGGGGTGGTCCCTCCATAGGGCGGTCCCTGGGTGGATACGCGGAGAGGGGGCAGGTGCGATGCTGGGGGGTTTCCGTGATCTCCACCGGGTCCGTACCCCGCCTCTGCTGCACCTTCCCGGGGTCCTCCCCTTTGCACCTTCCCGGGGTCCCCCACCTTTGCAAGTCCCACTGAGGCCCTCGGGATCCCCCCCTTTGCACACTCCTCTGTGACCCCTCCTTTGCACATCCTTCCGTGCACCCCGGGGTGCGGTCCCCGGGACACCCCCATTCCACTTGAGCCGAAGCCCTCCCTTTGCAGACCCCTCTGTCCATCCCCGGGGTCCCCCGACTTTGCAGACCCCTCTGAGACCCGCAGGATCTCCCCCTTTGCGCACTCCCCTGTGACCCCCGGGGTCCTCTCTTTACACATCTTTCTGTGACCCCCGGGGTCCCCTCTTTGCACATCCCTCCGTGCACCCCGCTCCTTCGCACGCCCCTCTGCCCATCCCCGGGGTCCCCCCCTTTGCACCTCCCTCTTTGCCCATCCCCGGCATCCCCCCTCTTTGCACCCCCTCTGTCCATCCCCGGCATCCCCCCCTTTGCACCCCCTCTATCCATCCCCGGCATCCCTCCTTTTGCACCCCCCCCTGCCCACACCCGGGGTCCCCCCCTTCCAGCCCCCCACGGGGGCGGTCCCCTTTGTCCCCTCCTTCATCCCCCCCCTCCAGGATGCTGACCGCCGCTCCTCCCCACGCGTGGGCGGCCCTTCTCGGGGCCCGTCCCCGTCCCCGTGCCCGTCCCGTCCCCCGTCGGGGCGGTCCCACGGCGGGGCGGAGGCGGAACGCGGCTCGGGGGGGGGGCGCAGCCCGTGTGTCCGTCCGTGTGCCCGGTGCCCGCTGTCGCCGCTGTCCCCGCAGCCCCGCCGCGATGTCGCGGCCGCTGTCGGACCAGGAGCGGAGGAAGCAGATCAGCATCCGCGGCATCGTGGGCGCCGAGAGCGTGGCCGAGCTGAAGCGGGGCTTCAACAGGCACCTGCACTTCACCCTGGTCAAGGACCGCAATGTGGCCACCCCACGCGATTACTACTTCGCCCTGGCCCACACCGTGCGGGACCACCTGGTGGGGCGCTGGATCCGCACCCAGCAGTACTACTACGAGAAGGATCCCAAGGTGGGAGCGCTGGGATGCAGAGCTGGGGGTGGGGGGGTTGTGATTTAGGGTTCCCACCCCTCTGTGCGGTGGGGAAACCACCCCCCCCCCCCGGGTTTTGGTGATGGGGTGGGACCCGTCGTGACCTCGCGGGTGCGAGCCCTCCCTCCAGCGCAGGGGCTGGGGAGGCTCGCTTTGCCCGTGGATGCGGGGCCGTTCCCGGTGACTTTTGCGAGCGGAGGGATTGGACTTTACCAAGCGAGGCCACTGTCCTTTGCTTTGCAAAACAAACAGAGCGCGGCTTGGCCGGGAGCGGGGTGCAGGGCATGGGAACAGCGCTGCCTGTCCCGCGGCGCCGGCGTGGGTGCTGTCTACCAAAAACCAACTCCAAAGCCTTCCCGGGGGAATTATTGGAAAGGCTTAAAGGCACCCGAAGCCGACCACAAACAGGTCTTGTTGAACACAAGTGATCCCAAGCGTGAGAGATCCGGTTTGTGCAGGGGTTTGCTGCGCTGCGGCTCGTCCCGCTGGGTCGCTCCGGGCGCTGCCCCGGGGGGATTAAGCCCTAATCCCTCTCCTGACACCTGGATGTCCCTGTCGGCATCAATTTCCTCCCTGCCAACACCTCGCTGGGACGGTGCCAGCCCCGAGAGCCCGGCACTCCCCCGTGTTGTGGAGGGATGAGAAAAACGAGCCTCTTCCAAGGGCTTGGATTTGGGGCTCTTCAATATAGCCAAGCCGTGGAGTCACCAGCTCTGCTGGGGTCAAACCAGAAACCCCAGTGGGTCCTGCCCAGCACATCCTGCCCGTGGCCAGGAGGTTTAGAACAGGATGATATCTAAGATGCCTCGCAACCCGAACCCTTCTGTGGTCCCAGGATTCCATCCCATCTCCGTTCCCAGCCCGACTCCACGCAGGTCCTGGGGAAACCTATCGAGTCAGCGACTTCCTCCAGCCTAAATCCTTCCTTAAAACCTGCCGGTGCTGACGCCAGGGCACGGCTCACACAAGGCCATACCGGCCTCATCCTGCACCCGTGGTGCCAGCGGGAGCATCCCGTGCTCCAAACCCCCCGGGAAGAGCAGAGGAATCCTCTGTCCCCACAGTGTCCCCACGGCCACCCCCCGGTCCCGGCGCCTCGCGTGGTTTTCCGGTCCCTTTGCAGCTCCGCGGTGATATTAGGAAACTTCTCCTCTTTGAAGTTGAACTTTGTGCCACCGGCGGGCGTGGGGTGACCATCCTGGAGCTGTCCCCGGGGCTTGTCCAAATAAAACAGCCTCTTCCCGGCTTGGGAAATAGCAGGAGAGCAGGGCAGGGGCTGCAGGATACCCAGGAGCCCCAGCCCTCAGACTCCAGGTGCAAACCACCCCTGCTCTGTGGAGAGTTGGGTTTTTTCCTCTTTTTTTTTGAGATGTCACCCAATAGCAGTTTTGGCATCCCGGGGGAGCTTCATCCAGCCTTAGGCAAGGTGACCAGGGGGTGGTTTTCTCTTCCAGAGGATTTACTACCTCTCCCTGGAGTTCTACATGGGGCGGACGCTGCAGAACACCATGATTAACCTGGGGCTGCAGAACGCCTGTGACGAGGCCGTGTACCAGGTGAGCATCCCACGTGGGGTGAGGACCCGGATCAGGAGGGCTCCATGCCCTCCAGCTCCTGGGGATGTCCATGTTTTACCACACTGGCTGCAATCTACTCCTTGAGCTGCAGGAGATTCCTTAGGGAATTAATGCTGCTCTGAGACCAGCTCTTGGAAGGTCTGGAGCTGCCCAGCCCAGCAGCTGCGATGTGGGGAATCAGCAGGATCCCTTTTCCAGCCCATAAACTGGAAGGGAACTGGTGGTTCTGTGGGTGAGGCCGTTAATACCCATGACCAGTGGCTGGGAGGAATAAAACCTTGGCCAGCTCGACCTCAGCCAGGTGCTGGCACCTGGTGGCACTGGGGTTATCTGAGGTTTTTGGGTGGCTCCTTTCCTCCCTACCCTGTCCCCTCATGTGCCCAGCGCTGTCAGACACGCCTGGGGCGGTTGCACAAGAGCAGGAACGGCTTTTGTGCAAACATGTTCAAAGGAGAGGAACTTATTTTTAGGGTTTTTTTTAAATTTTACCCGCTTGCTGTGACCGTAGGATATTGGGGGGGGCATCAGAGCAAGGGTTTCCATGGGGAAAAAGGGGACTCAGCTGAGGCTCCGAGGTGTTTTGCATAGGCAAAACCTCTTCCTTCCACAGTGTCCCAGGCTGGAAAATTAAAATTGTGGTGGAAAAGTGGTGTAGGTGCTTTTCACCTGAAAGGGTGACACGTGGAGTCGGGAGATTGGGCACCTGGAGGCCTCCTCCAGGGGGTGGGAGTGCTGGGGGAGCAGGAACACAGCACCCAGGTGCCTGCCCCATGGCATTGGGGTGCTGGGGGAGCAGGAACCTGGTAGCTGCCCTTGTGGGACTGCAGCCAGGGAGAGAGGGAACAGGCCTGGGAATAAGCCCTCAGAGCCCTGGGAGGTACCTGGGACCCCAAGAGCATAGCTGGGTGCCCCCCATGCCAGAGCTTGCCCACAGCGAGGTCGTGAGGGGGTGTGTGTCTCTTGTAAAGGCTGGTGGAGTGACTTTAAACACTGGAGCTGGTCCCTGCCATGGTGTGGAGCTGCAGCCAAGGGGGAGAGGGGCTTCTTTGGGTGCAAATCCCAGTGTCCCAGGGATGGGTCTTGTGGGATTAGGTGCCTTTCCAGCCCACCTGGAGCCCACCTGCAAGGGAGTGTGTGCCAATAGTGCCTCCCCTCCTCATGGCTGGACACCCTGAGAGTCTCCAACTCATCTCCTCCTTATTTATAGCTCGGGCTGGACATGGAAGAGCTGGAGGAAATCGAGGAGGATGCCGGTCTTGGCAATGGGGGTCTCGGCAGGCTGGCTGGTGAGTGAGCCCCCCAGGTGCTGGGGGGCTCCCTGAGGGACACCTAATCCTGGGGGATTTATTGCCCCAGCCTTTCCAGCGTGGAGCAAGAGGTGCTGGGTGGCTGCTGGCCCATGTCCCTGCAGGGATGCTGCTCCTGGCCATTGGCTGTCCCCGGGAGAAGGATCCACCATCTCCCAGGGCTCCTGGGGGGTCCCAGCTCACCCTCTTTCCCTCTCAGCCTGCTTCCTGGACTCCATGGCCACGCTGGGGCTGGCAGCCTACGGCTACGGCATCCGCTACGAGTACGGCATCTTCAACCAGAAGATCCGCGATGGGTGGCAGGTATGGATGGATGGAGGTGTGTGGCCTTCACTGTCCCCCGGCACAGCCAGAGCCCCAGATTCACCCCCTCCTTAGCTCAGGGCGTGCAGACGCTCTCCCTTAGCTTGGAGGCTGCTGCTGTGAGATTTAAAGCTTGTCAGATGCTTTCTTGAACAAGTTTAACTCCTTAAACTGGTGCAAGCACACGGCATCCATCCCTCATCCCCATCCACAGCGTGCCCTGCTCGGGGACAGCCCAAGAGCTGCTCCATGGCTGCCTGGAGCAGGTGAGGATGGAGCAGGTGTGTCCTTGCTCCTCGTAGAGCAAGGGTGGGAGAGACTGGTTTGGAAGTGTAACATCAGCAGTGCACTAAGAGAAATGCTGGCTTTGTCCCCATCCCTCACCCCTCCCTCTGGCAGGGAAACGCCAGATTCAGGGTGGCTGGGATAGATCCCTGCCTCCAGCCCCACCCCGTGGTCCCAAAATCCACATTTAGGGCACACAGACTCCCAAGTACCATCCCCTTTGCCATGAGCAGGTGGAGCTGGGGAGATCCCCGGGGCTGGGTGGCCCCATCACCGCTCTGGCTCCCTCCTGCAGGTGGAAGAGGCTGACGACTGGCTCCGGCATGGCAATCCCTGGGAGAAGGCCCGTCCCGAGTACATGCTGCCCGTGCACTTCTACGGCCGCGTGGAGCACTCGGCAGCCGGTGCCAAGTGGATTGACACCCAGGTACGGGCTGGGAACGGCGTGCAGGGAAAACCCTCTCCTGTGGATGTAGGGATGGGCGCAGGCTTAGCTGCTCTGCATCCACAGCCGACCTCGCCATCCCTGGAGGTGTCCAAGGCCAGGTTGGACGGGGCTTGGAGCGACCTGGGATAGAGGAAGGTGTCCCTGCCCGTGGATGAGATGGGCTTTAAGGTTCCTTCCAATCTGTGTTCCCAAAGCAAGAAGGATGTGGAGCTGCTGGAGTGAGTCAGAGGAGGACATGGAGATGCCCCAAGGGAGCCCTTCTGCTCTGGAGACAGGCTGGGAGAGCTGGGGGGGCTCACCTGGAGAAGAGAAGGCTCCAGGGACACCTGAGAGCCCCTTGCAGGGCCTGAAGGGGCTCCAGGAGAGCTGGAGAGGGATTTTGGACATGAGCATGAAGTAACAGGACATAGGGGAATTGCTTCTCACTGACAGAGGGCAGGATTAGTTTGGATTAGAAGCACACCCAGGCTTCCACTTGGATAATAACAGAATCCCAGAATGATCTGGGTTGGAAGGGACCTTAAAGCTCATCTCATTCCACCCCCTGCCACCAGCAGGGACACCTTCCACTAGCCCAGGCAGAGCCAGGGAAGCTGGGGTGTCCCTTGGGGTACCAACCACATCCCCACTCATGCAACCCCACGAAGGTGGGCACAACCCTGAGCTCAGCCCTGAGCAGGACGCTCTGTGGGGTGGGAGGGTTCCCAGAGGAACATGGGGGGATCCCAGCCCAGCTCCAGCTGCCCTGCTGCTGCCCTAGGTGGTGCTGGCACTGCCCTACGACACCCCCGTGCCCGGGTACATGAACAACACCGTGAACACCATGCGCCTGTGGTCGGCCCGGGCTCCCAACGACTTCAACCTGCGCGACTGTAAGTGGGTGCTGCTGGGGTGCCAGGAGGGGTGGCGAGAAGGGAGGGGGTCCCATGCCCACCTGATCCCTCTGTTCCTTCCCCAGTCAATGTTGGAGACTACATCCAGGCCGTGCTGGACAGAAACCTGGCAGAGAACATCTCCCGTGTCCTCTATCCCAATGACAACGTGAGTCACGGTGTGGGTCAGGAGGGTCTCTGTTTTAGGGGAAGGGGTCCCTGTTTTAGGGATGGCTAAGGAGGGCACAGACAGAGCAGGAAAGGGAGCAGCCCCTTTCTCCAGGACACTACCAAGGTGCTTCTAGTTGTGTTTCAAGCTGCTTGGATGAGGATTGCTGCCTCTCACCAGGATGATTTGCCAGGAGGGAGTGGGGATGAGCAAGTCCTGCTGCAGAGACATCCTTTGAGTCTCAAAATACAACATGAAGGAGAACTGCTGAACCCTGTTAGTGTTTCTCTGATGGTCCCATGCAGCCCTGGGACCAGAGGTTGTGCCTCACATTGCCCTTTGCACCCCAACCCTCTTCCTGTGGGAGTTCTTGCCATGCTGCATGACAGAGCATCACAGAGCTGTGATGGCATGGACAGCCCTTCCCAGCCACAAGCCGAGCTGTGGAGCAGGGGAAGAAGGCAAAGGGCTCTGTAGCTTTTTTGAGGCTGGTCCTGATGGGTTTTTTTTCCCATTTAGTCCTCCCCCAGCTGGTGGGGAGGGCTGGGGGCACCACAGCTCTGGTGGTGAGGTTGTGTCCTGCAGCTCCTGTTTTGCAGACCGTGGCTGATGGTCCTGCAGACCAGCAGGATGATGTTTCGAGCCGTATGAATGGTGGTTTAATTCTTGTCTTAGAAATAGCTCCTCTGTGTTACAGCTGCCATGGCTTCCTTTCCCGTTGTCCTGGTTCCTCTCCTTGCAGCCAAAATGCTCAGACCAGGGAGAACAGGTTTTGATGATGCCTGGCAGGGATTTAACCTGTTTGTACCAGCACATCTCCAACCCCTGGGCTGAAATCTGGGAAACAAGATTTTGGGATTACAGCTGGAGGGCTCAGACCCCGGCGTGTGTCCCTGGGTGCAGGGAGCACCGGGAAGTGCAGGGAATCCCGTGGGAATCCTGTGGGAATCCTGCAGCTCCCTGCCCCTGTGCCCACAGTTCTTCGAGGGGAAGGAGCTGAGGCTGAAGCAGGAGTACTTCGTGGTGGCTGCCACCCTGCAGGACATCATCCGCCGCTTCAAAGCGTCCAAATTCGGGAGCACGGACACCGTCCGAACCGTGTTCGATTCCTTCCCCGACCAGGTACCACCAGGGCTGCTCTGACCTGTGCCTTGGAGCTTGTTCCAACACCTGCCAGGTGCTGAGGAGGTGTTTTGGACCCTCCACGGTGCCCGTGCCCAGCTGACATGGGAATGGGATCCCCCATGTGTCCCCACGCTGCTTTTCCAGGTTGCCATCCAGCTGAATGACACACACCCTGCCATGGCCATCCCTGAGCTGATGAGGATTTTCGTGGACATCGAGAAGCTGCCATGGGATAAGGTAGGGAGACCCCACCCAGCTCCTGAGTCTTCTCCACCAGTGGTGGAGGAGCTGGGGAGGCAGTTTTGTGGCTGCTGGGAGGGATGTGGAGCAGTCAGGTTGGGTTTCATTGGTGTGCACTGGGAGGAGCCGGTTCAGCCATGATAGTGGGGAGGACCAAGGGTGGGTGGTGGCACCTGGGGTGCTGCTGAGCACCATCTCTCCCCACACCAGGCCTGGGACCTCACCAAAAGGACCTTTGCCTACACCAACCACACGGTGCTTCCCGAGGCCCTGGAGCGCTGGCCGGTGGATCTGGTGGAGAAGCTGCTCCCCAGACACCTGCAGATCATCTATGAGATCAACCAGAGACACCTGGATGTGAGTTCCTGGGGGCAGTGCAGGAGCACACTCTGGAGAGTGGGACTGGGACATACTCTCAGGATGAGGGGGATGCACAAACCGATGATGTTGGGTGTGTGGCAGGAGATTCCGGCTGCTGTTTTGGGAGGTTGGTGTGGAGGAAGGTATTGTCCCCGCAGTTAGTGACTCTTCAGAGGTTTCACCCATTGCTCCAGGGACACCCCAGCTGGCATCTCTTTGCTTCCCAAATGCTAAATTCATCCTGGGAAAGGATGAGGTTGGAAGTGCAGAGGAGATTGTGATTTGACCTCCTGGTCTGGCAGCACAAGGCTGTTGCTAAAATGGCCTTACTGGCCAAGTGTCTGCCCCAAAACCCATCCCTGGGGGACATGGGGGGTCCTGTCCAGAGACATCCATGTTGACAAAGGGTAAGGGGTTTGCACCATCACAATGAGGTAAAAGCCATCACTTTGGCTGGTGGCAAAGTGACACTGCCGTGGTCCCCTCCTCGTGAGCAATGGGGTGGGACATCCCTCAACACCACCACGGCTCACCTGCCCGGCTCCACCGGCAGCACATCGCATCCCTGTTCCCCAACGACGTGGCCCGGCTGCGGAGGATGTCCCTGATCGAGGAGGGGGGCACCAAGAGGATCAACATGGCCCACCTCTGCATCGTCGGCTCCCACGCCGTCAACGGCGTGGCCAAGATCCACTCCGAGATTGTCAAGACTCAGGTGTAAGCGCGGGGAGGGAGGTGGTGGTGGCTCACCCTCACCTGGAAGCGGTGGGTGGTGGTGCCAGGTGGGCGAGGCTGAAGCTGTGCCCTCCTCACCCCCGCAGCTTCGAGGACTTTGCGGAGCTGGAGCCGGAGAAGTTTCAGAACAAGACCAATGGCATCACTCCACGGCGTTGGCTCCTGCTCTGCAACCCGGGGCTGGCAGAGCTCATCGCGGAGGTAACGGCGTGGGGAACCACCCCAGTCCCCTGACCCCTCCATCCTGACCCCTGGGACCTGCTCTTGGGGATGCCATGGGAACATCAACCCTTTACATCTTGAGGGTCGAGGGAGAGGTTCTCCCCCTCTGCTCCGCTATGGTGAGACCCCAGCTGCAGAGCTGCCTCCAGCTCTGGGGTGCCCAACACCAGAAGGGTGTGGAGCTGCTGGAGTGAATCCAGAGGAGGCCATGGAGATGCTCCAAGGGCTGGAGCCCCTCTGCTCTGGAGCCAGGCTGGGAGAGCTGGGGGGGCTCACCTGGAGAAGGGAAGGCTCCAGGG
>JAWWMP010000165.1:61921308-61936909 GCA_035047865.1 Dendrocincla tyrannina
GGGAGTGTCCCAGGCCAGGTTGGACGGGGCTTGGAGCCCCCTGGGCTGGTGGGAGGTGTCCCTGCCCGTGGCAGGGGGTTGGAACTGGATGATCTTTATGGTCCCTTCCAACCCAAACCACACTGAGATCTATGGCAGGGCAGCCCTGGGGTCACAGCAGGATCCCTGGGTTGGGGACAAGGAACCAAACCTGCTGTGGTTCCTGCAGAAGCAGCCCATGGGGGTTCCTCATTCTGGGAGGAAGCAGCAGGTGGGAGAAGCACTCAGGCTTGCAGGGAGCAGCTGAGCAATTTATATAAGGGTTTATTTTTTTCTTGGCAAAGAGGCCAAAATTCCCTTTGCAAAGGGAAGACTGGCAGGGAAGGACGGTCCTGGCGTTCTGTGGGCACTTTGCCTGGGAAGCAGCCCTGGAAATGAAGGCAGGCAGAGTTGCCAGTGCTGCTGTCATCAGCTCTGTCCCCTCGAGGGTGATGGGGTGGGGACACAGAGCCAGCTGTGACCCTGAGCATCGGCTGGCTGGGCAAACCCAGGCTCTGCTGGGAAGAGAGGGACGGGGAGGTTCCAGGAAAAGCACAAAAGACTTGAATGTGGTTTAAAGTAGTGATTATTTTAGCTCCTGGGACCTGGCTGGGTCCTGCTGCCACCACTGCTCTTTGTCCACGGGTCATTGTTGGGACAGCAAAATAGATTTAAGGGCAGGGAAAGGAAGAAAAAAAGAAAAATCAGTTATGTGGGTGATTACAGGGGGGGAAATAATCAGGCTTTTTTTTCCTCCCCATTATAGCAAATAAAAAGTGCGTGGAAACTCAGACAGGGAGGGATTACAGGGGTGGAGTGTGGGATTAAGGGAACACCCAGGAGAAATTAAAGAGCTGTTTGACTCCATCGTCCCTGCGGGCACTGGGGCTGGTGGGTTCTCTTCCTCCCAAAAAGGAGCTGGAGAGGGTGATGCCCTTGGAGGGGCATCCTTGGGGGGAAGGTTTTTCACTGGTATCCAACCATTGCCCAGGCAGGGGTGGTTTAGGCACGGGCAAAACCTTTGGGTCGAAACGGGGTTGATTTTGGGTCGTGGTGACCCAGCCGTGGCTCTTTTCTCCACCTCCCCTGCTGAGCCTCACTTATGAAAGAGGCACTTGGAGGAGTTGAGACATACCTGGAGCCTCAGGGGATTAGGATTTAGCAGATCCCAGCTGCCATGGGCTTTGCCCAGCAGCTGGAGCATCCCTGCCTTCCAAATCTTAAGCAGCAGGGAAATTAATTTCCCTTCTAAGCGTTGGGATGGAGGGTCTTCCTGCTCTAAACCCCCTTTTGTCTGCGCTCCAGGGCTTTGATGCTGGGCCCAGGAAAGGGGAGCCCCCCCTTCCCACCCCTCCTCAAGCATCTGAGGGCAGAGCAGGATTTTGAAATGACTTATCTGGCACAGAAAGGCAGAAAATCAAGTGTAAATCTCCAGCCACGGAGATGGACGGGGTGGGAGCGAGGAGGGGAATTGATGGTTTCTTGTGTGCAACGCTTAAATCAGGGAGGGCTCATGAAATGTAGAATTAAGGTGGGTTGTTTTGGTTTTCTCAGGGGCATTTTGGGGGCCACAAACCCAGTGGGCAATGGGCAGGAAGGTGAGAGGCTTGTTGTGTCAGCCTCCTGCTCCTGCCCCCAGCCTAGGGGCAGATCAGCCCTGGGTGTTTAATTAGGCACTGGCTCTGGAGTGGGTGTTTTACTAAGCCCCGGTGTTTCCAGGGGCTGTAAGAGACAGGGAGGGCTCAGCCTGTTTTATTTGTCTCTTTTATTCCCTTCTCTTGGTGCCTTGTCAGCCACAGAGTAATGAGAGTGTGAGCAGCAGCATCTCACCTGGTGGGAGAAGGGGGTACCAGGGGCTGGGCATGGGCATCCTCCCCTCTGTTCAATACAGGGGGATATTTTATATTTTTGGGGATAAACAGCACACAGGGCAGTCTCGTGGGCATCTGCCTCCCTGCAAGGCTTGATTTTGCTCTCTCCCTCCTGTTCCTCCTTTCCCTTTGAAAGCACATGTGGATCCAGCAGCTCTTTCCACCTAAGATTGGACCTGATGATCTCAGACATCTTTTCCAACCTTAATGATTCTCTGGTCTGGGAATGAGAAACTGTTCAGCTCATCACTGAACTTCCTGCATTGTGGGGAGCAGGGGTGGCTGCTTTTTGCTGGTGTGAGTGCTCAGCATTCCCTAAATACTGGGAATGATGGGAGCATCAAGGACACAGACCACTGTGCTGGGGTGGGAAAGCAGGAGGTGGAGAGGCTTAGAGGATGCTGCAGGTCTGGGAGATACCCATGGCTGGGAGAGGATGGTGCAATGAGGCTTTCTGGAAAGGACATGGATTTGTGCTCTCAGGGATGGGGCTGCAGGGATGTGGTCCCTTATACCAGTGGTAGAGTAAGGGAAGAGCTGAAACCCAGTGTTAACAAAAGCACTCTGCCTCTGGAAACAGGATTTCAGGATGCCTGAGCTATGGGATTTCAGGATGCCTGAGCTGGGATCCCCTCAGTAGCTGAGCTCAGGCACAACCAGTTGGAAAGCTGGAGCAAAGCAGGAGCAAGTTTTCTGCTCTCTCGCTGTGAAGGGTCACCTTTCCTTCCTGGGGATGTTCTCAGGCCTCACAGGTTTTTAATCACAAAGACAAGCTCACCCAGGGTGCTCAGACCAAAAAAGAGAGAAAAATGAGCTGCCAACCTCCAAGTGTTTAAAACACCAAAGTGGGGAGATGTTCTCAATTCCCATTCCTGAGCTTGCAGGGGGCTCAGCATGTATTTCATAGAATCATGGAATGGTTTGGGGCTGGAAGGCACCTCAAAGACCATCTCATTCCCCCTCCCTTCCATGGGCAGGGACACCTTCCACTAGACCACCTTACAGCTGGATTTTCAGCTGCAGCAGTGGTTAAACACCCAGTCAGTGTGGCAGGATTGGAAATTCTTTGGGAAATCCAGGATGGAATTCAGCTTTAGCTTCACTATTGCTAAATCACAGCTTCTTTCCCCCTGCACATCTTGCCCCAAACCAGATGGGCACGGAGGTACATCCCCTGCCTTAGGAATCAAAATTGATTCCTGAAATAAAACAAAGCCCCCAGCCCTCTTGTTGGGGAGGGAGGGAGGAAAATACCAGGGTGAATGAGTGGCCACAAATATTAGCATTTCAGAGAGAGCTGCTGGATGGAGATTGTTCACCACGGGCAGGCTTTAATAGGAGTGATAAGGTTTGCTTTTGTTCTGGGGCTCTTACTCAATCAGCCTGTCTCCTCGAGATTTTTCTATCGGCTCCCTCCATCTCCCAACTTTCATGTGCTGAGTCCCAGCTGCAGCAAATCTTGTTAAAAGGGCCTTGTTCAAACAGGGGCTCCGGGTTTGTTCCCTAGAGCTGCACCGAGGCTGGATGGAGTGCGAGGCTTCAGCAATCAAAGGGCTCCTCGTCCTGTGTATTTTATAATTCATTGCATAGCTAAGTTGTGGAATATTTTTTTTTCTCCCCCCCTCTAACAAGCTTGAAGCCTTTTCTGCCATATCTGAAGGAATATTATCCGAGGAGGCATTTGGGTAGGGGGGTTTAGAGACCTGCTGCTTCCCCTGCATCCTTTGTCGATGCTGGAACGAGCTTCCCTGTGCCTTATTAGTATTGCATTTATTTCATACCAGAGCCCTCTGCAAATAAAATTTTCAAAAGCTGCTGCTCTTGCCCCTGCGAGTGGCAGAAAATAAAAGATGCTGGGAGTCCTGGGGGGGTTCTGATAGTCAGGTTAGCAAACACCGAAACAAAGCGTGGCACGGAGCCTTCCCCTAATTGAATCCCTGGTTAATTTGGGCCTTCTCTAATTTGCCCCCTGCTCCAGACGGCGGGTGATTCTCACTGAAAATAGCCCAAAACGTGCTTATTTCTTTTCTGGTTTGATCCCCCTGTCTGCTGGATAATTCAGTCCCCAAAGGCTGCGGGGAATGCAGAGCCCCTGGAATTAGCTGAGCCCTCCAAAGGAGGGTTATTTAGATCCTGCAGTTGGCATTAAGGGCTCAGCACAAGGCAGGACATGCCCCTCTGTCTCCTGGATCAGCTGCTCCTGAGAGCTCTTTGCCTCCAAACTTGCCCAATTTCTTTTTCCACTTGCCTGGTTGTTTTTTGTGCTTTTAATGGAGCTGGAATTCCAACCCAGGGGAAGCAGGGCTGGTCCCAGAGATCTGGAGGTTTGAGCTGCCTCGGTGCTGTTCCTAATTAAACCTGCCCGGCGCTGCTAATGGAGATCAGTGCAAGGAGGAGACACCTAATGGGCTTTCCATGCAGGGTTGAGGAGGTGCTTCCCCATCCTGTTAACCTGAGCTGGGAATTGGGGAAGGGGGAGGGAGGGGAAGGGCTGATTTCACTTTGTGGCAGCTGTTTTTAAAGGGGGGAGCAGAACCAATCCTAACCCATCGGAGCCTTGCTGAGGGCAGCGATCCATCCTGGGGATGGGCAGCTCTTGGTGCTTGTCCGGTGGGAACTCTGAGCCAAGCCAACCTGGGAGCTTGATCTGAAATGAAAAAAGGTGTCACCCATGTGTTTTTGTGCTTGAACTTCACAGATTCCTCCCCAGAAGCACAGCCCAAGTACATCAAGGGTGGCAAGCGCTACGGGCGCCGTTCCCTGCCCGAGTTCCAGGAGTCAGTGGAGGACTTTGCCGAGGTGACAGTCATCGAGCCCCTGGGAGAGGAGGCACATCCCACACACATCCCCTCCAGCGAGGAGGTGAGCTTTGGGCTGGGCTTGTCCCCCCCATGTATCTCTGCTCCCCAAATCCCAAGAGGGTCTGGGTGTCCTTGGGAGCCTTTCCCAGCAAAAGCCATGGATCAGCAGTGCCACCTCCCGTGCTCCAGCCCCAAATTCCCATGGGCATGGTTGCTGGGGGAAGTCAGGAAGGAGCCAGGGGGGGATGTGCTCTCCTGGCTCCAGAGCTGGCCAGCAATTAGGGAAGGGCTGTCCTGCTGCCTCCGTGGCTAACGAAGTGTGGGCTGGGAGCAGACGGAGCACGTCCACATCCATTAGCTCAGCTGCCAAAATCCACCCGTGGCCCCGCTGATCTCTGGCAGAAGGAATGAGGAAGAAGTGTCGGTGGGTGGCAGAGCTGTGGATGCATTGGGTGACTTAAACTCGCTCAAAAAACCCCCAATTTATTTTTTTTATTCCTAGTTTTGTGGCCGAAATTGGTGGCTCCCTTTGGGGCAGTGCTTTGAATCCCAACAATCTCTTGCTCCCCCAGACAGGGAAGCCAAAGGAGCCGAGTGGTTGGGATTGGGGTATGGCCACAGAGGCATTTCCCAGGAGCTGGGCTGCTTCCAGCCTGCCCTGGGTTGCCAAGTATTGTTGATTCAGGAGCACGGGGTGGGAGTTTTCCAGTGGGAAGGAGAAGCATTGCTGCTTTCTCCCCTTGTCTGTCTCTTGGCTTCACTTGTGGGATGGGGCTACTCTACAGAACACCCAACCCTGCAAGGAAGAAATATCCAGGTTTTCAATGCTATTCCTATGCAAGCTGAGCTTAAAATTTTTTAAAAATTACCTCAAAGGGAAGCTTTTCCACCAGAACCAGCTTCTTTTCCCTGCTCTTTGTGACCTTTGCTCACCACCACAGGGATGCTCCTCCATCTCCTGGGGCTGGCCACACGGGCTGCCCTGACCTTGGGATCGGTGTTAATCTGCCCACATTCCCCCAGGGAAGCGATGCCCTTGATGGCAGAGGCTACTCTAATCTTGCTCCTCTGTTCTAGCTGTCACAGGGGTGTAAAAGGGGAGTCTATTAACAAGGCCAGTTAATTAACCCAGCTGCTGTGTCACCACGGGGCTGCATCAGTCTCCTGCTGGGAATGCTTGTTGCACCTTTCGGGGCTGATGGGGTGGTTCATTCTCTTGCAAATTAAGCAAAAAACAGGCTGAACTCGTAAAATCCCTACTCTGTGAGCGTCTCTATTCTCTCCAGCAGATTCTCTGGGTCTGCGTGGAAATGAGTTGCTGGGAGGTATCCAGGGCTCCTGGGGAAGTGGTGGAGCCTCCTGATGTGCTCATTCCCTGGCACTTGGCACAAGCCCCAGCCTTTCCCCAGTTTTGCCCTGTTGTGTGTACAAACATCGCCGGCGTTCCGGGCTCTTTGTGGCCTGAGAACTGGGGCAGGGTGGCTTAATTGGTGCTTGCATCTCAAGCGGTGCCAATTAAAAGGGCTCAGGCTCTGTCTGAGAGGTTTCCTTCCCTCCCTCCCTCTCTCCCCTGCTCTGAGAGGGGATGGGCTGCCCAGGGAGGCTCCGTGACCTCCATCCCCAGGGTATTTTCAGGTCCTGTTGGATCATGAGCAGCTGGGTCTGGGTTTGGTGTTGACCCTTCAGGGTGGGGTGGTGGGATCTGATCTGCAGGAGGTTGTCCCCCACGCTGACTTCCAAACCTCCCTGTCGAACATCTGTCACCTCCCCTTCCCCAGCTGTTGGCTCTGCCCTGGGAAAGGTCCCTCCTACTGGCTGGTTCACAGAATCCCAGAATGGTTTGGTTTGGAAGGGACCTTAAAGGCCATCTCATCCCACCCCCTGCTGTGGGCAGGGACACCTTTCACTAAACCAGGTTGTTCCAATCCTGTCTAACCTGGCCTTGAGGTTGTAGAAGTTGCTGTCACATCCTTGCCCTGTCACTGAGTGCCTGCCAGAGTCACCCACTCCCATCATCGGTGTGATTTCTTCTGCACAGAGTCATTTCCAGCATGCCATGGCCTTGGAGCAAAACCTTTTGGGAGGCTCAGGTTGAAGCTCCTTGCCTTTGGGTCCTCGGTGTGGGGCTCCCAAAGTGGGATTCTCCTGTAAAGCCGGAATTTGTGGATAACAGCTCGGGATAGCTCCTGCAAAAGTGCATTATGGATGGGACTGGGGCTTTGGAGCTGAGGGCACCTGGCAAAGTGGGGTGTGCAGATTTGACAGCTTTTTTGGGGTCTCTGCTCCAGCTGCCCAGCCCAGGTTGCTGATCTCTGGGTCTGGGCAGAAGGGGGTTTGTCACCATCAGGGGGACACAGCTCACCTTGTGCCGCACGCCCCTGATCATCATCTTAATTAGCAATATATTCTGGGGGAGAACAAAGGTCTGTCTGGCTGGAGCAGATGGCAGAGGGGGGGAAGAGGTGGCTGCTGCCTCATTCTGGGGAGAGGCCACGGCGAGCAAACGGCACAGGCTGCAGATGCACTGAAAGCCGTGGCCATCTGCTCCTGGGGCCGGCCGAGCACGCGCCTCCCGAATAATACAGCATTCCTGGGATCCTGGGGCCAGCTGTAGCACTGCTGGGGCTGGGGGGAACAATGGCACGCCTGACACCGGGATGTTCCGGCCCCTCAGGCTGACCCCGAGCCCCCCAGCACACAAAGGGACCCCCGAGCACTGCCCGGGGAGGGAGGGGAGGTCACACGAGCATCAGGGGGTTGCCAGCCCTGCTGTGTTCAGCCTCTTGGGGTGGTTGTGTGTTGTGGTTTCATAGAATCCCGGGATGGTTTGGGTTGGAAGGGAGCTTTTAAGACTGTCTTGTTCTGATCCCACCTTCCACAAGACCAGGTTGCTCCAAGCCCCATCCTACGTGGCCATAAACACTTCCAGGGATGAGGCAGCCACAGCCTCTCTGGTTTGAGGCATCCTTGAGGTGAGACTGTGGTGCTATGAAATATATATATATAATTAGGCTGCATATACAGGAAGACCTGAACAAAGTGGATCTGCCTTCTGAGCATCACTGCCAGATTGCCCTCAGTATCCCCCCACCACCACAAGGACAAGGATGGTACCTCAGGCCCTCAGAGAGACCCTCTCTTGCACAAAGCTGACTGTGGCAGGCACTTAAGGGCTGGGATGGTGTCAGATCATGGAGCTTTTAAGCTGTTTTGTGTCTTTGCAGATGGCAATTACATAGAATTGTGGAATGGTTTGGGTGGGAAGGGATCTTAAAGCCCATCCAGTGCCACCCGTGCCATGGTCAGGGACACCTTCCAGCAGCCCAGGTTGCTCCAAGCCCTGTCCAACCTGGCCTTGGACACTTCCAGGAATGGAATTTGATACCTGTTGCCTCAGCCCCTGCTTTTTGTCCCTGCTGGGCCACTGATGCTGTGGCAGCCCCTGCCTGGTCCGGCAGCTGAAACAGGAACAAGCGGCGGAGCTAAAAAAAGTCCAGTGACCTAATCCAGTTTCCATGGCAACGTTGTAGATTAATGGCTTTTAGCTGTAATCTGAATGAGACGTATTGAACTTTTTTCCTGTGGTGATTTAGAGCCTCTTTATGTCCTGGGTGACTTTGCCTCCAAATCCATCAGTCACGTGCGGGCAGAAGGATCCCCTGGTACCGGTGGAGAAGGAACATCTGCCGAGGCCTCTGCTCAACCAGGAGCTCGTGTCACGTGGGTGTAAATACCCCTGGCTGCTACAGGGGTGGCAGGGATGAGACAACATGTAGGACATGAGGGGAATCACCTTAAATCCTGTCCCTCTGCCCCGCTCCTGTCTGAGCCCATGGGGTGTTGCCAGAGGGAGCAGGGTGGATTGAGATCACCAAGGAGCAGTGGGGTGTTTTGCCCTCGAGCTTGTTGCCAGCACAGGTCTGTCTCCTGGTTAGTTGGAGGAGTTTTGGAGTGGGCTTAAACAGGGACAAGTGGAGTGCTGGAAGGAAAGGATCACCCAGGTAGCAGCTGCACCCAGCCCATCACCTTCCCTGCATCCCCATCACCTGCACCATCAACACCCCTAAGACAAGCAGCAGGATTTTCTTGGAGGGCAAACCCCTCCCTCCCTGCCATCCCCTTGCCAGGCCAGGATCTGTCACCTCAGCTCTGGGTCATTTGCAGGGCTTTGGGTGTCTCCTGCTCCAGCTGTGGTGGAGAACAGAGTGAGGCAGGATCAAAGAGCCACGGATTGCCAGCCCAGCCCGCTGGGAGATGAAAGCCCCGAGGCGTTGCTGGAGCCCTGCAGCTCCCTCAGTGCTCATCTCAGAGTCTCTTTTATAAGGGTGATGTCTT
Organism: Dendrocincla tyrannina; assembly: GCA_035047865.1. NCBI lineage: Eukaryota > Metazoa > Chordata > Aves > Passeriformes > Dendrocolaptidae > Dendrocincla > Dendrocincla tyrannina. Next base: position 61,930,334 of record JAWWMP010000165.1, read on the forward strand.
GCAATGGTAATAACTCAGGGCCCTTTTGTTTCCTCCACAGCACTGGAAGACACGAGACAGCGAGGAGTACGAGGCCGAGGGTAAGAGCCAAGAGCAGCCCCTCTGGGGGTTTGTTCTCCTTCCAGCTTTGAACATCAGCCAGAGGAGCACATGGAGAGGGTCTGGGGCCAGCTGGGGGTGTGGAGCCATCCCAGCCTGGCTGGTGCAGAGCTCAGGGGGAGGTGCACTTGGGGATGCCCCCGAGCTGGGGATGAAAGCTAAACCAGGGGGCCTTACCCTCTCTGCCTCCTTTATCCTGGTGTCCCTGAGCTCAGCACCTCTGTCCTGGTCCCCACTCCTGCCCCTGGGGGATGCTGGCTGTAGTGGAGCTGGGTGGGCACTAGGTGTCAGCAGGAACCAGTTGTTAATTGTTCCCTGGTTGTCACAGAGTCATAAAATTATGTCTTTTGGTTTGGAAGGATCTTAAAGATGTTCAGTTCCACTCCCTGCTGTGGGCAGGGGCACCTTCCACTAGCCCAGGTTGCTCAGAGCCCTCTCCAGCCTGGCCTTGGACACTTTCAGGGAAGAGCCACCACCTCTTTGCCAGTATTTTACCATCCTCATTATAAAAAACTTCTTCCTTTTAATTGCTTCAGCACCACTTCTGCATTTCAGCTGCTCCCCTAACCCCTGTCCTATGGAAAGGGACCATGTTTTTTCTCCTAAAGCTGCTTTTCCAGCCCCAGGAGGAGTCCTTGCAGCTCCCTTGATCCCATGACTGCCCAGGGGAGGAGGGGTCCCTTCTCCATCTATGCCTGCATGGAGAGCTGCCCTCCCCCTGACTGCCAGCCCACGTTGGCCACTGGACTCATCCACATTCCCAAAGATCCTCCTGGCCACTCTCCTGGCTGTAGGTCACCCTGAACCTGCTCAGGCATTGGAATAGGCTGTCCAAGGCCATGGTGGAGTCCCCATCCCTGGGGGGGATTTAAAACATGTGGATGTGTCACTCTGGGGACATGGGGGTGGCCTTGGCAGTGCTGGGGGAATAGTTGGATTCAATGTTCTTAGAGGGCTTTTCCAACCTCATCAAGCCCATGATTCTGTGGGCCTGGGGTTCCCTCCCCTGAGGTGGCACATGTGGGGTGAATGCTGAGCAGAACCCCCTGGTATTGTCCGATACTGCTGGGACCTGTATCCATACCCCAAAATCCCAAGCGTGCTCTGAGCAGCATTGAGCTCAGGCAAATGATCCCGTGGGATCTGATGAGCCAGGAAGGAGCTCTGCCCACCCCAGCAGCAGGTCCTTTGTGATGTGCAGAACTCCCAGATCTCCTGGTGGCCACTCCAAAATACCTGAGTGATTTTTTTTTTTTTGCCCCCCTGTTTCCAGGACAGCTGCGCTTCTGGAACCCAGATGACCTGAACGCCTCCCCTGGCACCACCCCCAGCCCAGACTGGATAGAGGAAAAGCTGCAGGAGGTGTGTGAGCACCTTGGGATCACCAGGGATGGCCACCTGAACAGGAAGAAGCTGGTTTCCATCTGTGAGCAGTATGGGCTGCACACAGTGGCGGGGGAGGTGAGTGACCACATATGGACCCTCATATGCCTGTGCCTTGGATTTAGTGCATCCCCCCAAAATCTGTCCTGGTCAACAGGTTGCTACTTGGAAAGGAGTTTCCAGCTCCTGGTTTTCCAGCAATGTTTCTGGTGTCAGGCCATCAGATGTGGGTGGCTGCTCTGAGGAGAAGGCAGCTGGCCTAACACCATGGTGTGTGTGTCTTCTCATGCAGGTGCAGAGGAAAGGGGAATTTAAAAACATTTCTTGGATTCCAGGCATGTCTCCTTAATCCCAGGAATCTTCAGGCTAGGCAGCAAATACAGGTTAAATATTCATAGGTGGTTGCTTTTGACTTGGTGAAGGCCTGAGGGCTGTTCCTGTCCTGCAGCAAAAGTCCACGAGAAAATGAATTCTTTAGCAAAGAAAGTCTCTTGTCAACTTAGGATTTAGGTTTATTAAAAAAAAAAAAATCAGACTTTTTTTTTGCATCTTAAAACAACATGGCTTGTAATAATTCCCTCCATAAAACATGTCCCTGAGCAGGTGTTCCTTTGCAGCACCTGCAATGAAATGTTTTCAGGGTATTAAGGCAGAAAATGGGAAAGGGAGAAACTGTAGACAGAGAAAACAGCGAGGGACTAATGTGAACATCTCTGGTGCTGCTTTTCAGAAAGCAGCCTGCCCTGGAGCATCCAGCAGATTGATTAGAACCTTGCAGGGTCTTACTGTGGGATTTTTACCTGGTCACTTCAAGCTGCTGAGGGTTTAGCCCCTCTCAGTCCATTGTGCTGAGCTCCTGAGGTCACCCTGTCGAGGGAGCAAAATGAATTGAGGGTTTGGTTTTTTTAATGCTGCCTCGTGAAGTAGAGACTCCAAGATGACCAGAAGCTTTTTTTTCATGGTGTCTGTGTCTGCAGTTTTCCACATGGAGGTTGCTGTGCCAGCATCAGGCTGATGTGGTACCAGGGAACTCTTGCTCTGCTCTTTTTGGAGCCTTGGGAATAGGATGTTCTCTCTCTGCCAGATTGTTCCTGTGCTGCTTTGGTGCTAGATGGGATTTCCATCTCCTTGCAGGTGCTTGAAGAGGTGCTCCACAACATGGAGCAAGATGGGACCATGAGTGTAGAGGACTTCTTTTATGGCCTGATGAAAAATGGGAAGTCACTGACACCCTCGGCCTCCACTCCGTACCGGCAGCTGAAACGACACCTCTCCATGCAGGTGAGAAACTGAGCTGGGTCGTGGCAGAAGAGGAGGAGAAACCCTGAACAAATCCCATTTAGCCTGTCTCCTCCTCTTCCTCACTGTCTGTCCCTGGAGGGGCAGCTCTGAGGGTCCCCTTGCCCCATGGGGGCAGGAGGTGGGGACAGGGAGCTGCTCCAAAAGCAGATTGCAAATTCTCTCTCAGAAAAAGCTTCTCTGGGAGAGCTGGGGGAGGTAAAGCAGGAAACAACCTCCTGGTAAAGGAGAGGTGGCTCTGGCAACTTGAGAAGTGCAGTAAATAAATGGTATAGAGTTAGAAAATCCTGGAATGTTTTGGGTTGGAAGGGGCCTTAATGAGCCATCCCACCCCCTGCCGTGGGCAGGGACACCTCCCACCAGCCCAGGGTGCTCCAAGCCCCGTCCAACCTGGCCTGGGACACTTCCAGGGATCCAGGGGCAGCCAGGATAAACTGGGTGCACAGGGAAGTGATACCTGGGGCAGGCTGGGCACTGTGGGCATGCAGGTCCCACATCTCTTTTCCAATTATTATTAATTATCTGAGGGAGAGTTTGAAATCTACTCCCTGTCTTGGCCTGGGAGCCGAGGGCTGTACCCAAAGCACCTCTTCATACACTCCCTGCAGCCTTTTTAGGGCAGAAGTGACACTCAGACCCAAAAATGAGCAGTGGAAATCCCTTCTGGAGCGTTGGGGACAGCTCTGAGCTGCTCCTCCTTGGCTTTAGTTGGAATCCAAAGTGCCTGGTTGCTCTGTGGGGTCAGCAGGAGCTCCCACTGGGCTTGTGTTTGGCATTGAGGGGAAAGCAGGCATTAATCCCTAATCCCTGGAGGAGGGAAATGACATGTGTAAGCCTGTGTGGGTGCAGGGTGGGCAGCTGGCACTGCTCATCCCCTGTCACAGCCTGCCCCTCTCTCGACAGTCCTTCGACGAGAGCGGGCGCCGCACGACCACCCCCTCGGCCATGCCCGGCACCTTCGGCTTCTCCCTCTTCTCCAGCCTGGATGATGGGATGGGCTACGGCTGCGTGGAGGGCGTGCTCGACTGCTGGCACCAGGAGGGCATAGAGAACAGCCAGGAGATCCTGAAGGTAAAACCCACCAGCTCCATCCCACCCCTCGGGCGTGTGTAGGTTTCCCCCGGTGTTGGTTGGTGGATTGTAGAGGAATTGGTTATTTTAACCCCTTTTTAAAAGTATCCCTGAGAAGATGTGGCTGCCCCTGGATCCCTGGAAGTGTCCAAGGGCAGGGCTTGGAGCACCCTGGGCTGGTGGGAGGTGTCCCTGCCCATGGCAGGGGGTGGAGTGAGATGATCATTAAGGCTCCTTCCAACCCAAACCATTCTGCCACTCTATAAAAATTCCCAGTTCCAGTGACAAGAGTTCTGCCAAATTTCCAGTCATTTTACTTTATGGTGCCTCCCAGAGAGGTGGAAGCTGATGATGAAAACACAACATGCTTTCCAGCTCAGCTCTGAGGGGTCACCTATATTTGTTAGAAAGCAGTTTAATTCCTTTCCCTCCCTGAAGAGCTGCACCTGCAAACCTCTCAGCACTGGGGTGACCTGAGTTATTGCTGCTGCTGAGGTGGAGAACAGCACTTGAAACCCTGCCCAGTCCTTGGTGTCCTGTTACAGAATAAAAGGGTGATGGGGGTGCCTGAATAAATCCCATCCCTGTCCATCTTGCTGTAAGCTGTGGCTGGGAGAAGGTAATTTCACATGGTGGTCTCTGTTCCTGCTGAGTTCTCTGTGATCCCCTTGACTTTAATACCCATGTGGATGTTGCACATCCGGGTTGTGATAACCTTGGTTATTGCTCAGGGTTTAAAACTCACCTGTAGCCTGGGCTCACACAGGACAGTTTGAGAACGTGGGACCATCTTCACCAGACTTGTGTGTCCACCTTTACTTTCTCTTCTGATGTTGCTTTCCACTGGCAATTCCTTTGTTACTGGTGCCCCTGGGGTGGTTTCTCCAGTGTCTGAAGCATTTCAGCCCCACCACAAGCCCTTCTGAGCTTTGCTTTGTGCTCCTGCAGAGTTAGGTTGAATCATGAAATCATTTAAGTTGGAAAAGACCTATAAAGTTGAGTCCAACCATCCACTTAGCACTGCCTTGGTCACCAAGTGCCACATCCATATATGTTTTGAATACAAAAGGAAAGGCTTCAAGGCCAGGTTGGACAGGGTTTGATGCAACCTGGTCTAATGGAAGGTGTCCCTGCCCATGGCAGGGGGTGGAATGAGATCATAGAATTAACCAGGTTGGAAAAGACCTCCAAGATCATCACGTCCAACCTTGGACCCAGCCATGATCTGTGAGGTCCCTTCCCACCCAAACCATTCTACTGTTCTATAAAATTCCAAGCAGTTGCTGATAATAACTTGCTTTCTAAGAGGTGGGATCCTTGCCCTCAAATCCCCCCCGTTTTTGTGTTGCCACAGCTGGTTTTGTTCAACACAAACATCTCCCACTGCTGACACTGAGGAAGGCCACTGTCATTGGATCCTCTAGAGAATAAAAGCATTTCATCAGGCCTGGCCTTAATTTCCTGTTGGTCTTGCAGCCCAAGCAGGACACTTCCCATCTCCACAGCTGGCAGCAGCTCTGGGACACAGGGAGGTGGCAGAGCTGTCTGCTTTATTGCCCCAAAGGCGTTGGTGACAGATGAATTAGCGAGCAGAGATCTCCTCTGAGCCTCCTCCTTTCATCCTGTCACTTCACATCCAGACATCTCCCAGCTCCTGCAGGGCAGGGAAGCTCATCCTGCTCTAAGGGCGTGTTGGTTTTGCAGGCTTTGGACTTCAGCTTGGATGGGAAGGTGAACCTGACGGAGCTGACGCTGGCGCTGGAGAACGAGCTGCTGATAACCAAGAACGGGGTCCACCAGGCAGCCCTGGCGAGCTTCAAGACAGAGATCAGGCACCTGCTGTGAGTCCCTGGGGTGGAGCTGGCACAGGAGCAGCTGGTGAACGGGGGCATCAAGGTGGCACTGGAAGGCTCAGCCCCCTCTTGGATTGCTGGGCAACTTCCAGCTGCCTCCTTTGTTTTTAAAACGCTCAACCCCCCCAAGGATGGCGGAAAAATGGAGTTGAAAAGTTAAAAGAAATGAAAGCAGGGGTGGAAATGGCCAAGGAATGCACAGCTTAGGGCACAGGCTGGTGCAGTTCATTATCAGTACCTTTAATCCAAACTGATTTCTTGCGTTCCAGAGGTTTTGCACCCCCATTTTTTTCATCTGGAAGCCAACACAGTTTGACTTTGCACTGGACTTGCCGTGCAGGTTTCTCTCTTGAGAGAGTGTGGGAGATGGGAAACACTTCCCTGTATGTGTATTGATTAATTTATAAACTATACACATCTATTACAGAGACTCAGATATTCCTTCCCACACAGCAGTTGGCCACTTTGGAGACCCCAGCTCTAAGAACTGCACCCTCAGTTAATTCCTGTTGTGTGACTGTGGTGTCCCTTTGCCACATGCCCAAGCTCCAGTTGCTTGTGGTGCTTTGTAGATATTTTAGCAGTTTGGATATTCAGGATATTCATATTCAGATATGACAGGCTGAGAGAGTTAGGGCTGTTCAGTCTCAAGAACAGTCCAGGAAGACCTTAGAACCCCTTCCAGGCTCTAAAGGGGCTTTGAGAGAGCTGGAGAGGGACTTTGGACAAAGGTCAGGAATGATAGGACAAGGGGAAATGGCTTCACCCTAAAGGAGGGCAGAATTAAATGGGATATTGGGAAGGAATTGGTGGGTGGGAGGGTGGGCAGGCCCTGGCACAGGGTGCCCAGAGAAGCTGGGGCTGCCCCTGG
>JAWWMP010000165.1:61973860-61987161 GCA_035047865.1 Dendrocincla tyrannina
CTGGATACCCCTGGATACCCCGGCTATCCCGGGATACCCCTGGATACCCCTGGATACCCCGGCTATCCCGGGATACCCCTGGATACCCCTGGATACCCCGGCTATCCCGGGATACCTCTGGATACCCCTGGATACCCCGGCTATCCAGGGATACCCCCCCGGTGCAGTTGCCCTCCCCGCCGCTCGGTGTCGCTGTGTCCCCTCCGCCCCCCCCATCCCCGGCCCGGCCCCTCCGCTCCCCACAACGCCCCGCGCGCCCGCCCGGCCCCTCCGCGACCCCAGCCCGGCCCCATCCCGGCCTTTATCCCGGCCTTTATCCCTGCTTTATCCCGGGTTTATCCCGACCCCGGGCCGGCCGGAGCGCCCTCCCCGGGCATGCGGGCGGTGTGGGCGGGCCGGGAGGAGGTGGGATGCTGTCTCGGAAGAAGACGCGGACGGAGCTCTCCAAGCCGGGCGAGGTGCAGGGGAAGTACGTGAAGAAGGAGACCAGCCCGCTGCTGCGGAGTGAGTGGGGGGGGACCCGGGGGGGACCCTGAGGGGAGCCGGGGAGGAGCCCCCAGGGCTTTGTGTGAGGGCCGGGCGGGGCCTGGAGCGGCGCGGCCTGGGGGGGTGGAGGGAACGGGGGGTGTCCCCCGGTGTGTCCCCCGGTGTGTCCCCCGGTGTGTCCCCTCGGGTTGTCCCACTCAGGTGTCCCTCGGTGTGCCCCCCTCTGTGTCCCTGTGTGTGTCCCTCCGTGTGTGTCCCTTTGTCCCTCGGTGTGTCCCCTCGGTGTGTCCCCTCGGTGTGTCCCCTCGGGTTGTCCCACTCAGGTGTCCCTCGGTGTGCCCCCCTCTGTGTCCCTTTATGTGTCCCCCTGTGTTTCCCTCGGTGTGTCCCCTTCGGTGTGTCCCACTCAGGTGTCCCTTTGTGTGTCCCACTCAGGTGTCCCCCTGTGTTTCCCTCGGTGTGTTCCTCGGTGTGTCCCACTCAGGTGTCCCCTTCGGTGTGTCCCTCTGTGGGTGTCCCCTCGGCGTGTCCCCTTCGGTGTGTCCCCTCGATGTGTCCCCTTCGGTGTGTCCCTCTGTGGGTGTCCCTCTGTGGGTGTCCCTCTGTGGGTGTCCCTCTGTGGGTGTCCCCTCGGTGTGTCCCCTCCGTGTGTCCCTCTGTGCGTCCCACTCAGATGTCCCTCGGTATGTCCCCCGGTGTGTCCCCCCCGGTGTGTCCCCCCCGGTGTGTCCCCCCCGGTGTGTCCCCCCCCGGTGTGTCCCTCTCGGTGTGTCCCCTCTCGGTGTGTCCCCTCTCGGTGTGTCCCCCTCCGTGTGTCCCCCCCGTGTGTGTTTGCCGCCGTGTCTGTGTGTTTAATCCCTGCGGGGAGGGAGGTTAAAGGGAGCAGGAGTTTCAGAGCGGGCCCTCATTGTGCCCGGGTTTGTGGGGTTTGTGATTCCCTCAGTTTCCTCAGGGTCAGGGAGTCTCCGGGCTTGGTTTTCCCACGATCTGAAGAGATCACGGGGCTTGGGGCAAGCTGGGCTGGGGGAAGGTGTCCCTGCCTTGGCAGGGGTGGCACTGGGTGGGGTTGAAGGTCCCTTCCCACCCAGATCACTCCGTGGTTCTGTGATTCTGTGAGCCCTGTCCTGCCAGAATGGAGTGGTTGTTTTCCCGGTGTGTGCTTTGGGAAGGAGAGAACTGGCCTGCCAGGCTCTTTCTCCCTCCTACAGTCCCTGTGGAAGCAAACGCTCCAGGTGTTATCCGTGGCTCAGCCTGCTGAGGTCACCTGCAATGCATGGCTCTCATGCCCCATTTTCCTGGGACTGGGTAGAACACGGGCAAATACCCCCTGGAAAGGCACTTTTTTTTTGTTGATCTTTGAAGGCAGCCCGAGACTGAAGTGTGTTTATTTACACTGTAACTGCAGGGTTAGGTTGGAGTTCCCAGCTAGCAGAATCTGATCTCCTGGCAGGAGGAAAGCACTCAGCTTCTTTGCTGGGTGAAGAGCTGGTTCCTCAGTCAACAGGCAAACTAATTTAGTCGTTTGATTGCATTGGCTTAGTCCTTAAACACAAAAAACCACAAATTTTGGTTCTGTTGAGCTGTGGGTGTGCCTGAGGGGTTCATAAATTGACATAGTTGTGCTGTAATAACCAGCTCTTCCATGCTGTGCATTGGACATTGTAAATTTGCTGCTGACACCTTCTGGGGTGCACAGGGTTTTCACCCTGAGAGTTACATTTTACTTGTAAGAGTTTGTTAATAAAAGGTAATTAATAATGGGCATAACCTCAGCCTAAATCAAAGTTGTGTTGACTTACCTGGAGGGAAACTACTTAATTTATGTCATGTAAAAGTAGAGAGAGGAGGAATGCTTCACTTACTGGAGGGTGGCAGTGAAACTGTGCAGGAAAAAGGGGAATATCTCCACGACAGTTTGAGGATTTAACATGTGCAGAATGGCAGCATTTCTCTGGCTGAATTTTGTGGCTTTGGGATGAGTGGACACGGTGTGGATTCTGTTCCTGTCGTGGATTCCTGTGAATATTTGGGCATTAACATCTTGTTATTCCCAGTTCAGAACCAGTTCCCAGTGAAGCAGCAGCCGGGATATTTGGATTTTCTCACCCCTTCTGATAGGGAGATACAAACCCTGACTGATGTAGGCACAGCACTGAGTGGGAGGTTTGGGGTTATTTTTTGGCAATGTGTTTTGTGATGGGTTTGGGGTTGGTTTGTTCATTGTAGCTGCAGTTTTACTGGCACTGCCCTGGCACCAGGTTGTTGCTGGTGGAGGCTGTGCTGCTTTCTGTTGCTCCAGTACACCCTGCAGCATTCCCATTCTGTTTGCACGTGCCTTCAGTGGATTTTCCACATGGATTTCCCCAGTTTTGGGATGGTGGTCGAATACTTTTAAGTGTAAGCACAGGCAGAGCTCTGACTTCTCTTCCCCACTCTTCCCCAGACCTGATGCCTTCCTTTATCCGCCACGGCCCCACCATTCCCAGACGAACCGACCTCTGCCCCCCTGACTCCACACCCTCCTACGGCCCTGCTGGCGATGGGATGGTTTCCAGGAACCAGAGTTTCCTCCGACCTCCGGTGCAGAGGCCACCTCACGAAATCCTGAGGCGGGAGAGCCACAGACTGTCTGCCCCCTCCTACCTGGCCCGGGGCGTGGCCGATGTGCCCAGGGAATACGGCTCCGGCTCGCAGCCCTTCGTGGCCGAGGGCGAGAACGGCGACACCGCCCGCTGTTACTACTACGAGCCCTTCTACGATGGCCAGAGGAGGAGGCACGAGGACTACAGGTATTACGAGCACAGCAGCGAGCTCTTCCAGAGGATGGCCCACAACCACGGCAGGCACACCTCAGGTGAGGAGGGCTGGCTGCTCTTAGGGGGAATACGGAGTTCCCTAAGGATTTAGGGGTGTTTTTTTATTTAGGATTTGGGGGGTGTCGGCTGTTTTCGTGGTGTTTCTGGGGGAGGATTTGATGTCGTGTATGCAGAAGGGAAAAATAGTCTTTATTGTAGGGTTTGTGCCTTAAATAAATGGGGTAAGGTTGAGCAAGTTGGGGGTTTTTTAATGCCTCGGGTATATGAACTCCTCTGTGCAAAGTTGAGTGAGTTCCTGGCAAAGAAGGTTTTATTTTGATGATTTTTTAGGGGATATCTACTAATGAGGTAGAAAGTAACCAACAGCTCTAAATTATAACCTTACAGCATTATTATTGTTGGGATTATTGTATTTAACCTGCATTGTCTTATTATTTAAATTGACCTCAATAATTAAAATAATGTCTTATAAATAACCAAAGGGAGGGATGACTGCTTTGTGTAATTAGCAAATTGGCATCCAGTCCTCCTCCTTGGCTCCTTTCTTTTAGCTTTTGATATGGTTTGTAAATATGCCTGTCTTCCCCCTCTGTTTCACTGCAATTTGTCTTTGGTTACTAAAGAACAGCATAAGAAAGAAGAGTCCATTCAATACTACTTTTCTGAAATATTAGATTCTGTCTTTGATGCTGCAAAAAGGTGTCCAAGGAGGAGTTTGAAACAAACACTTCAAACCTGTAAATAACATACCCTCAACATGAATTACGTTGTCACTTGGTAATCTGCAAACAAAATAGTAATTAGTCTGTAATGAATTGAATGTCCTGTCTACAAAAATGAATGTGCCAGGAGGAACATCCAGCATTTAATGCTGCTGAGCTCCTGTGTGGAACTAGAACCTCTCAGTGCTTTGTGTTTCCTTTGGCACAGAAACATTTCCAAGAGAGGTGACAGCAGGATGGTGTTAGGGCTGTCAGGCAGGAAATGCTGAAATCCTCATTTAAGGCTTGCTGCCCTCCTTTATTTTGCTAAATACATCTGATTGACCTCCATCTCTGCTGCTTGTTGCTCATCCAGCAGTCATCAAACACTTACCTGCTCCAGGTAACGAGGTGGAGTGTGCTGGGGTATTGTGGGAAGGGAGGCAGGAGGGGAGGATTTCACTGACCAATCCATCAGTTTAAGTTCAGAATTACCACAGTAGCTGTGTCTGCTGAGGAGAGCTCAACAATGAAAGCTCTAGCAGGAAAGGAGTTTAAACTACCAGATTTTTAAAAAGAAGCCAAAAGCAGGGTTCACAGCCATATTTTTCTCAGTTGTAGCACCATGTTCTTTCTAAAGAGGCTTTTTTTCCCCCTGCTGTGTGTTTACCTTTGTCCCCTCAGCCCTGGGAACCATGAAGTAGCTGCTGCTGTTTGTTTGGGCTTTGTCATTCACTCTCAGGTTTGACATTGAATAGTTTGAACAGATTCTACACAGATTTTGTCATGGGTGGGGATTTAATCTCCTGCATTTGTAGGGAGAGACAAGGGCGAGCCTTTGCTCTGCCAAAGTGTTTCCCTTTCCTCTGGTTTTTTTTTCAATTCATCTCAGCCTGGAATGGGAACTCTGAAATTCCTCTCTGTTTCACCACAGTTAAGAATATTGACTCATGTCCTTCATTTTGTACCTCTTTGCAATAATTGCTGATGCTTTTTCTCAGTCAAAGAGTTATGTGGCCCCAAATAAGAAAACCTTAGATTTTCTTACTTTCATCCCACCATGAAGCTTCTTTTTATTTGCCTTCAAGCCTTCAGTGTTTCCCTTGAGCTACAATCATTTTGCTTTCATTTCTCATTCCTTTTCTCCTGTGTTTCCAGAATCCTGAGACAGGCCTTTTGCTTTCATTGTCTTTGTCTAAGTTCCTTTTCCCTTCCACATCTCCGCTGTTCTTTCTAAATGTTTGACCTGATCAATATTTTTAATTGAGATAACTGTTGGCAAAATTGCCTGATAGCTACAAAATCCAAATAAAAGACTCTTCATTAGGTGGAGTCTGTGAATGCTGCCCTCTCCTTTTCCCTCCTGTCCCACCCTCCCTCTGAGGGTCCCCTCAGTCAGTTCTGGTGCATTTTGGGTGGATTCCTCAGGAAATGGTGCCTGATGAACACGAGGTGTTGGTGCTGTTGGTGGGAAGTGAAGGGGTGCCTGAGAACTTCAGCTTTCATTCAAAATAAAGATCCACCTCTTTATAATTAGGAGAGAAGCTGAAAACACGTTCTCAGTGAGATCCCCAGAGTGTTCAGCAGGTTCTTTAAGACAGTCTCGTGGTTTGTTGCCAGCATTACATGCTCTTTCTCAGGCATCTCCCCTTGAAGTCATGTTTTCTCTGTCATCATTCAGCTGTCCCGTGCCCTCCTTTCCTCATTTTCACTCACTTTGCTTTTACTCACCTGTCTAGTGCTGCTGATTTCCCTGAGCAATGCCTTCAGTTGAGATCCCTCCTACTTCTACACTTTTACCAACCTCTCTGGCATTTCTTGACATTTTTTTCCGTTGTTTTAATTTTTTTTCAATGTCCTTTTCAAACTTAACTCTAAGAGCCTTTACCTGTCTTTCCTCGCCATGTCTTTCCTCTCTTCTAGGTTAAAGTTTTGGGGAGGTCTGTGGTTGAAGTTATCCCTCCAGTGTAGATTGGAAGTAACTTGTAACCAAGACCTCAGAGTTATTTGTCCCTGTGTGAGCGGTAAGCTGAAACCTTCTTCTGTGTCTGTGAAAATTGCTGAGACTGAAAGCACTGAAGGTGTGAAGGGACTTTTCCTGGGGCTGCATTGGAGTTTTGGTTCACTGGGATGGCAGAGGAGACAAACAATGAACAGAGGGCTTTGGGGAAAGAGTTTCATCCTCTAAATCGTGCCCTTAAGAGTTGCAAACTGGGGTTTGTGTGTAATAGAAGGGCACAATAAATACAAATCATTACATGAGACCCGTTTAGAGCTAAACCAGCCAGACTTTGGAGGGGTGTGCCCTTCTCTGGTTTTTAAACAAGCAGCAATCCCTGCCCTTCTCTTCCTTTGTGCTGATTTTGCAGTAACTTTGCAGCTTTCTGAGTTCTTCCTGTCCTTTCCTCTTTGTGAAGTTGAACCCCCCATCCCCTCTGACAAAAGAGGTGCTTGTGCTCAGGAAGTTCCTTCACGTGCTTTGGAGTGGTTTAGGAAGGCCCAGGACCTGCAGACCTGTCCAGACAGGAATTATTGGGGCTGCTTTGGGCTGTTTTGTACTTATTCCCTTCAAATTGAACAAGTGTGTTCAACTTCTCTTCCTGCTCTTCATGCCTGTTTGATGAGGGGAAGGGAGAGGATTTTGGCACCCTGCAAAAAAGGCTCTGAAGACAACTGGGCTAATTAAAGACAATGATTGTGTAGCTTGATTTGTTCTTCAGCCCTTGGAGATGTGGCTGGAATTGAGGGGAGTTCCTGGGCTCTGAGCCTGCCCTGCCAGCATCAGCACAGTGCCTCCCAAAGTCTCTCCTCAAGAGGTTTTCCTCTTTTCCCTTTATGCTGCTCGTGGGATTTTCCTCCTGTCCTTTGCTGGCATGGAAATCTTTCCTCCAAAAGACTCAGCCTTCTTTCCAGGCAGGGAATAAACCCCCTTTCCCTGGGCTGGGAAAGCACTGACACATCAATTCCAGTTGCTTTTGGTCCATCCTGATGGAACAAACCCCACACAACTTCCTTGCTGGAAGAAAACACCCCAGATTTTGCACATTTGGGACTTTGCTACCTTAAGATACGTTTTTAAGGGAAGGAACTCTTCGCACTGATGTAAAAACCAGATAATTTAAGCAACTCTGTTCCTTGGGAAAGCAGGAAGAATGAGATTATGATTATTTGGGATACTTAGATGTGGTACCAGCCCCTGATCCAGGGAATATCCTTGTCCTGTGCAGGCAAATCCTCTGTGGAGCTTTGGGAAAATGGGCCCAGAGCTTGCCTGGAATTCCAGCCCAGCAGAGGGTCATTCCCTCCACGCTCTGTGGGTTTGAGGCTGCCTTGGAACTTTCTCCTCTGGTTTAGTTTTTGGGAAGGATCACACAGGAATTTACTCTTAGTTCAGTCTTATTATTGATACTTACAGGTGTGTATATATATATATATATATATAAAAGTCATTTTTCCTCTTCTCTTCTTGTTTGGAATCCCAGCAGGAGCTTTTTCTCTCCCCTCTCTTTCCACTCTCCCTTAGAGCATCTGCTGAGGTCTGTCAGCAAAACCAACATTGAATTTCTCTAATTAAACTCCACTTATAGGAGAAAAAAAAAGGTCTAAATTGTACTAACAGTTGGTTTTAATGCCACAGTGGGTTGGTGGCTTTAAGGCACTATGAATATCAGCATCTTAAACTTCCAACACAGCAAGAATTCCAATATGAGCTGTGATCTTAAGGGGAAAAACAACAGTTACAACCTGAAATACCTGTGACCACCAGTTTACAGATCTGGGATTTGATTCCTTGTTGATACACAGCTTTATTTTAATGGTGTGGCTCTGCTCCTTCACATATGAAGCCAAAATGGCAAAGGAATGTGTAATAGATGTGTGGTCTGGTATCAGTTTTGTTCTTTGAATCTTGGAAATGAGGAAAAAAAATAAGCTGTTACTGGGAAAATCCACGTCAAGAGAACTTGTGATGCTTTTATTCCAACTTCCAGGTGTTGAGAAGCACTAACCTTTACCCCAAGGAGTAAATAAAAATAGATATGTGTGTTTGCAGAATTCAAGGGGGAGGAACTGTAAAAAACAAAATAGGGGTGGGGTTTTTCCCCAATTTGTGTGTTCAGATCTCCTGACAGCGTTGATTGAATGGTCACTATTAAAGAGTGACTGTTATATACCAATATCAATATGTAAATATTAATAGTCCCAGGAATACACGAAATTACAACCCAGCAGCTCAGTTAGTTGGAGAAAATCCAGGATTTGGTTCTCTGAAGTGTTTCCAATCTGAAACGTTTGTATTTGGTCACTGGAATGAAAACAAGTGACATCCCTGGAGCGAGGGGCTGAAACAGCTTCCCTGCCCAGCACTTCCAGAGGTCAGGAAGCCTCCAGGATGGTTCTTTTCTCGGGAATTAAAGGCTGCTCAATCCCAATTAAATGTGGACACAGCCCTGAGCTGCCCTTTAGAGGCTGACAAAGAGGTAAGTACTGAAACTAGAGGGAATTCTTCAAGGCCAGACAGTTCAGAGCATGAAAAGGCTGGGAAAAGATCTGTGGACGAGCACAAAGTTTGAAAGGGCAATCTGAGGGGTTTTTTAATTTATTTTATATTCCTCCAGTTGCTTTGGAGCCCTCCCTGTGACTTTATTGTTGATGAATGCCAGAGTTTATTAGGAATTAATCCTCCCAGCTTTCAGTCTGTCATTTTAGGTGAGAGACACTCTGCCTTTCCCTTTTCCCCTCTCTCAATAAACAGTCACACCAAAATGTTAGTCCTGAAAAACAGAAGGAAAGGGCTTTATTCCCATCAGTGAACATGGGATGTGTGGTGGAGGCACTTGCTGACTTCTAAAATAGTGGGAGAAGTGGCTCCCAAATCCCTCCTGCTGGAAATGGTGACACACAAAGTGGTGATATTGTGATTGAATAGATGCATTTGGTCATGGGATGGAGAGATCATTGGGATTTCTTTAAAGCCAGGGGCTGTTGAACTGTAGAACTGGGGGAACTGAGGGTAATTCCTGAAAGGATTTTAAATCAGTGGGTTGAATTTGTGCCAGCACATCCCAGGGACAGAGAGAGACCTGCAGCATTCCTGGTGATATCACTGTGGGTTTGTGGCTGGGAGGTTTCGGGGTGTTTTTTCTTTAGTTTTCTTTAATTGCCATTATGTTTTTAATTTCAGTCAGCTTCCTAATTACCCACAGGAAGGGATGGGCGAGGAACTGTGTTCTTTGAGTGCCTCTCTCACCATCCAGCATGTTAATTTGTCACATTTTCAAGTGAGCAGTCCCTGGAATTCAGTGATGTGTGTTGTGTTTGCAGGGAAGAGGTGGGGATTTAATCACCTACTGGTTCCTTCTCATCCCCTCTCTCTTGTTTCACCTGCTCCTGTTGCTGTTCCTGACTGGTGCATTTGTTGGATAGTTGTGATTTCTGCCTGTAACTACAAAAAAAGGGTTTTTTTGTGGATTGTGTGTTGACACAATTACCATCCCTGTGAAGCTTTAAGCGAACTCTGATGTCCCTTTGTTCCCAGGCATCGGCAGAGTCGCTGCTACATCTCTAGGAAACTTAACAAATCACAGTTCTGAAGATTTACCTCTTCCTCCTGGCTGGTCAGTGGACTGGACTATCAGAGGAAGGAAATACTACATCGACCACAACACCAACACCACGCACTGGAGCCACCCCCTGGAGCGGGAGGGGCTCCCTCCGGGCTGGGAGCGCGTGGAGTCGGCCGAGTTCGGGGTCTACTACGTGGATCACATCAACAAGAGAGCTCAGTACAAACACCCCTGTGCCCCCAGGTAAGGCAGGGCAGGGCAAGGGCAACTGCCTTTGGCTCAAGCTTCTTTGTAGGGGTGAGCTTTGGTGGGTCTCTCCGCTGAGGTTTTTAGGAGGAGCTGTAATTGCTGGGGGTTTGTCTCTTGTTTCTGTCCTGAGCTTAAAGACACCTCCTGACTCCACCAAAGGAGCTCCTCAGCTGTGAGTGAAGCTCAGAATTGAACTGTAGACTGGAAAGAAACTCCATCTGATGCTCCCTGAGCATCTGAAACAGGAGTTAAGGCTTGTCTAGAATGGAAATTGGTGGTTTAGCCACTTGGAATTTCCAGGGAAAAGAAAGTTAATACAAAGCAAATCTTAACAGTCAATTTCTGCTACTCTGTGTATTTTGCTGTTGCCCAGGAAGAGAAAGAGATAAATATGAGATAATTATGAGAGATAATTATTATGATAAATATTATAATAATATAAATATTATTATGAGTGATAATTATAAGAGATAAATATGTATTGTATGTGAATATATGAGAAATACATGAGGATGTCTTTATATGGAACAACTCATCAGCTGCTGCCTGAATCCATTTGTTCTGACATACTAAATGGTGCATTATTAGGCTGAATCAATACCTCTTTAATGTTTTAAAGCCAGCCCCAGTGCTTTTTACTGCTCTGGTGAGTGGCCATGAGGTGAATTTTACCGTGTGATCGCAGTGAAACACTGAAACAGCAACAGCACATCGCTCAGGGCAGCCCTGCTGAGGCAACACCCCTCGTGTTGAGGGGCACCCTCAGCCTTTACCCATCTTGATTTGTGCCTGACTGTTGAGCCCTGGGTGGTGGCAGAGCCTGCCAGGAGCTCAGGGGTGTCCCCGTGTCCGTCCCCAGCGTGCCCCGGTACGACCAGCCGCCCCCCGTGTCCTACCAGGCGCAGCCGGCCGAGCGCAGCCAGCCCCTCCTGGTCCCTGCCAACCCCTACCACGCTGCTGACATCCCAGACTGGCTCCAGGTCTACGCCAGGGCTCCTGTCAAGTGAGACTTTTGCCTTGTTTTTTTCTTAAACTCCTGGGTTTCCGTGAGGGAGGGTGGATGTGGTGCTGGGGGTGGTGGTTTGTGGTGGCAGCAGAGCCGTTGGCACAGCACGTGGGGAGGTTGGGCCAGGGGTTGGTTAGTTTGGTTTCAGGACTTGCTTCAAGTCACCACAGGACTTCTTGCAGCTCACAGAAAGCTCTGGCAGAGGGTGGGATTTGCTTTCAGTTTATTTGTGAGAGCTGCACCACGTGCTTAGAGAATATGGGAAACGCTTTCAGGGTGTAACTTCCTCAGGTCTCTCTTGCTCCTGTTTTAAAAAACACTTTTCTTTCACCTTTAAGAATTTTAAGTCGTAAAATCGTGGAATAAAAGAATGGGTTGGGTTGAAAGGGATATTAAAGCCCATCCAGTGCCACCCCCTGCCATGGGCAGGGACACCTTCCATTGTCCCAGGGTGCCCCAGCCTGGCCTGGGACACTCCCAGGGATCCAGGGGCAGCCCCAGCTTCTCTGGGCACCCTGTGCCAGGGCCTGCCCACCCTCCCACCCACCAATCCCTTCCCAATCTCCCAGCCAGCCCTGCCCTCTGGCACTGGGAAGCCATTCCCTGTGTCCTGGCCCTCCAGGCCTTGTCCCCAGTCCCTCTCCAGCTCTCCTGGAGCCCCTTCAGGCACTGCAAGGCCAAATACAAACTGACATCTCTATTTCTATTCGAGAAATTTCATTGAAAACTCACTGGTAAGAAAAAGTCATTTTGTCAGAGAAAGTGCTGTTGGAGCAGGGAGTTTCCTCCAAGAAAAGATTTGAGTGAGGATAATGAGCCAAACTGCATTTTCCAATGGGTGCAGCTCTGCAGAAGAGTAACACTAAATATAAAGCTATAAAACCCCCCAAATATGGTTTAATAGTTATTAAATCATGTACTTTTTCATAAGGAGAATGTGGAGAAACTCAGTTTTACAGCAGTGAGGAGGTCAGTCTGGAATGGGAAATTCAAGCTGTGTGTGATGTTCAGTGACTTCCACTAAAAAAAAAAATTCCCTTTTTTTTATTACCTGCTTCTAGTAACCAAAATCTGAATGGGTTTTATTACTTCTTGTGACTGCTGGGTTTGCCAGCAGCCCATAAAGATTTAAATTGCCCCAAAATCCCCCAGTCCATGGAGGCACCAGGGACACTCTGAGTTCCTGTAAGCTCTGGGAGGACTCGTTTCCTAGAAATCCTTTCCCATTTGGCTGCAGCTGCTCTCCTTTCTCCAGGCCTTTGGCACATCCACACCATGTGATTTGGAACATTTCAGCCTGTGCTGGGTGGATTCTTGTGGATCCTTGTCTTGAAACAAACGTAGGGCAATTGAAGCAATTTATCAGGGATTGCTTTGTGTCAAGGAGGCCGAGACAAATGAGATCAGTTTGAAAATTTTAAAGCTGTTCATGATCAGCACAGTTTTTGCTCCTGTTTCTCAGTGTGTGATGGATTTGGCTCTTGGTGAGAGGGAAAGGTGTTTGTCCCTGGAAACTCCACAATCAGGTGCTTCCCAAGGCATTTGTACCTGGAAACCTTCAAAACCCTCTTTGCCAACACAGAGCTCCAACTCCAAACAGCTGCAATGTGTTATTTCTCTTGTTTTTGGGGGAAAAAGGGATTTCAGCAGTGCAGCCCTGTCAGGACTAGGGATAACTTTAACACAGGGGCTGTTACTTAGGAAGTTTATAGTTCATTAGATTGTTAAAATACCTCAGAGCATCTCTGGAAGTCACCTGCTTGCCTTGGTGCCTCTCTGGTGACCTTTCAATGGCTATTGCACCTCATTGGCATAAATGAACTCCTGTTTTGGCTTCAGCCCCCCCTGAAGTGAATCCATTTCTCCTGTAACTCAGCTGCTCCAAATAATTCTGTCATTCCATGGGTTTCTCCAGGTCTTTTAGTAATTACAGCCCTCAGCTGCCTCTTTCCAAGTTAAGAAAATGAGATTGGGAGTGAATTGTGCTTAGAAACTCTGGGAAAAGCAGGAAGGGAGGGTCATTGCAGCGAGGATGGAACCTCCTCAGGGCTTGCTTTTCTCAGGATGAAGCAGCATTAAGTATCTGTTGTAGATTATCACTGCTCATTAACCAGGAGGGGTTAATTGGAGGGTTTGGGTGTCCAAGAGTGCTCCTTACAGCTGGAAGGAGAACACCTTGGGAACAGAAGTGGGTTCTGAGGGCAGGCTGGCTGTGCCCTGTCTTCTGGGAGGTACCTGCTGGAATAATTCATGTGTTACTCTAATTTTAGCAGATGTTTTATGCTAAATCTTGGAGGCTTGTTGTGGATGGAGGTGCTGGTTTAATGCTTCCAAGATGCCTTTTCTTACAATCCCAGAATGGTTTGGGTTGGAAAGGAAATTAAAGATCATCCAGTGCCACCCCTGCCCTGGGCAGGGACACCTCCCACCAGCCCAGGGTGCTCCAAGCCCCGTCCAACCTGGCCTGGGACACTCCCAG
>JAWWMP010000165.1:62002830-62012944 GCA_035047865.1 Dendrocincla tyrannina
TCATCCCTGCAGACACCCCACCAATCCCACCCTGTCCCTCAGAGTGATCCACAGGGATCATCCCTGCAGACACCCCACCAATCCCACCCTGTCCCTCAGAGTGATCCACAGGGATCATCCCTGCAGACACCCCAACAATCCCACCCTGCCCCTGAGGATCATCCAAACCCTCCTGGAGCTCTGGCAGCCTTGGGGCCGTGCCCACTGCCCTGGGGAGCCTGGGCAGTGCCCACCACCCTCTGGGGGAAGAGCCTTTCCCTAAGATCCCACCTAAGCCTGCCATGACACAACTCCAGCTTCTCCCTGGCTCCTGTCCCTGGTCCCCCCAGAGATGCCACCCCTTCAGTTCCCCCAGCTTGGGGTGAGGGATTTTCCTTCTGGTGGGAATAGTGGGATACTGCTGGGCCAGCAATGCTGGCAGAACATGGGATACTCCACACTGTGGCTGCTTAGAGAGGGAAAAAGCAACACAGAAGGACATCCCATAAGGATTTACTTCACAAGGACAAAGATAAGGCTCTTCCAGAGACTGAGGAACTGGCATATCTCTGACCACATGGCCTGGGGCACGTTATTATCCTTTGGAAAATGGGCATGTCGGTGTCTGACTGGAATACAAAAACATTTGGGATTTCCCACTAGGGCCTTTCTTGTCTCACATTTAATTAGGTGTCTCCCCTCCCCAATCATCCCTGCATTTCCTGATTAATCCCACTGGAGCCCTTGTCCATCACTTTCAGTGTACAACTACCTACTACTAAACCATCATTCCTGGTCTCTTGGGAATCTGTTGCCTCTCCCAGAAAGAGAGTTCCAGGGAGCTGGGCTTGGGCAGGAGTTCAGCACAGCCCTCCACTGAACGTGGCAAGGAAATTCATCCTCCCCAGATGTCTCTCCTGGGATTTTAAGGCCCTGACTCAGCGTGACCAGACCCAGCATTGCAGTTCACACCTGACACTCAGTGCTGTGGCCACCCAGGTGAATCCTGGAATCATGGAATGGTTTGGGTTAGAAGGGATCATAAAGATCATCCTGTTCCACCCCCTGCCATGGGCAGGGACACCTTCCACTAGCCCAGGGTGCTCCAAGCCCTGTCCAACCTGGCCTGGGATCAGAGCAGACAGAACGTACCTTCAGCCGCTTCTCCAAAAATCTTGCACCACCGTCAGATCCGTAGGAAAATTCATACGGGAAGCTCCAGTCACGAACCAGGAATATAAGGGACTGGAAAACAGAGCCAGAGAGCAGTGGGGTCAGTGTCACAGAGCAGCCACCAAGTCACAGTGAGCTGCTGCTCGGAGCCCACAGCGGTGGCTGAGCCCCATCAGCACCTCACCCCCATTTCATGCCACAATAAAACCTTGCCCTGAGTCTTTTCCCAGCTCCAGCAGCATCTCCTGGTGGAAGCAAGAGGCCTCCCTGTGCAGGGCCACCCCATGATGGCACTGAGACCACGCAGACAAGAAGAGGGGGGAGCACAACCCAAAGTGCTGCACCAGTTTGACTCCCTGGCTGGGAGAACCTCATCAATCATTTAAACTGCACAACAAGAAAAGAGATTGTTGCTAACCAGGACAAAAGGCAGCGAGCTCCCTAATTCCAGCCACATTTAGTTCCATCCTATGGGAATTTTACAGGCTCATTTTTTCAGCCTTTTTCACTGGGCAGCCTTCCAGACAGACTTTTAATGAGAAGCAGATGCAGAGGAACGAGGGTGAATAAGAAATCACTGGCTTTTGTAATCTTTATTGAGGCATTCAGAGTTCCTGGGCAAGAAATAAATAAATACCAGAAGGGTCAACTTTGAATCTTTAAATGAAATATTTTCAGAAAGAAATCAGGTCCCCAGCGCCTCGTCTGTGCAAGGGACCAACATCCCATATAAGAAATAAAGGGTTTGGAGGGGCAAGTCCAGGAGGGTCTGAGGGGGATGCCAGGGCTCCCCTCATGCACATGAATAAGCAGGTCAGCAAGTGAAATCCATTTCACTTCAATTTCCCTAAAATTTGTCCATGTTTAGAACAAAAACCTAGCGGAGGAAGAGAAAATATTTCCGTTCTTTATTTCCCTTCCATAAAACATCAGAAAAGGTTAAAAACAAAAAGGGGAGAACAGTGAGCTGGCCTTTTCTAACCACTGCACCCTGTGAGCTGCTTGGGGACACGCTGTTCTTTCAAAGACCAGGAGATGCTCAAGAGACATGCCCATGTTTAGGGCTTTCCCACAAACACATTGTGCACGCCCTGAACTGGGAATTAGGACTATTTTCCTCAAGGAAAGTTGTTCCAGAAGGGCTGTGTTTGCCATGCAAAGTGCCAGGCACCACGAGCAGCCTTTGGGAAGGCACCACAGTGAGGCCTGAGGCTGCCACACTGTCAGTGTGAGGACACACCGTGGAGAGGAGGGAGCTGGAGGAAAATGTTCTTTTTCCACTGCCAAGTCTCACTTCCCTTCCAGCAGGATCGAGGCAACTGCAGGTTTTTTTACCCTCATACTTGGAGAATCAGGGAATCACAGAGGGGGTTGGGTTGGAAGAAACCTCAAAGCCCACCCAGTGCCACCCTCTGCCATGGGCAGGGACACCTCCTACCAGCCCAGGGTGCTCCAAGCCCCGTCCAACCTGGCCTGGGACACTCCCAGGGATCCAGGGGCAGCCACAGCTTCTCTGGGCACCCTGTGCCAGGGCCTGCCCACCCTAATTTTTCCTGCTTCCTAATTAAAACACCACTCAGATGCCTTTAAAAACATGTTTTGCAGGAAGCAGACCATGCTGGGATGTGGACAGGAGATCTCCAGTGCTCACCTGGCCACACCACCATCAATCCCTCTACCAGATTTTGTCACATCCACAAGCAGCTCTTTGATATTTTCCCCAGATCATTAATGAAGATGACATTGAATCAGGGAGAGCCTGGGGGGACCCCGAGGAAACACTTCTGAAGGATGAAGATTCCCTATTAAAATGAGTTCAGCGTGCTCTGGCATCTATCAGTTAATGAGTTTTTAATCCATTAACAATGGATTAAATCAGACAATGCTGACTTCATTTGCTTTTAATCAGCATCATGGGGAGATAAGGCTTAGGGAAGGAGACATATCATGGTGAGAGTTACCTTTATCAACCAAACTTGTGTCTTTTATAAATTGATAATGGGATTGTTTGACAAGACTCGCCATCCACAAATCTGCCTTGACAGCAATTACAGTCTTTGGTAAAATCAAAGTAATTATGCAGCCCTAATGATTTAAGCATATTTCAGTTTCTCCTTACAGCCTCCTTTTTAGTGAGGGAGTAGGAACTGTCTCACTTTCACTGGAATCTTTGGCTGCATTATCCCCATAGTTTTTAAATAAGGAGCAGGAATATTCATTTAAGATCTGGCTTTTTGCTGAACCATGTTACAACCTTCTTCAAGCTTTTGCTTCTACCAGCCTTGTATTTTTCCTGGTAGTTTTCACATCTTTTGTCAGTCATCTGCCCATTCCAGCACCTAATATACCCTCAAAATTCCCTAAAATCTCCATTTGTCTGTTTGTTGTATTTTTTAACCTTTGAATTTTATTTCCACTCCCTGACCACGACAACCCATAAACCCCTCAGTCCTTCTTTCTTCAGGTTAGACAGTACATGTAAAATAGCTGTAACCCATTCCTAATCACTCTGAATTTTTACAGCATGTTTTATCCTCTGCTATTTTCCAGTCTGGGAAGTTCACAACCCCCCATGCAACTACCACCCCATCTACTGTGGATGCCCCTTTTTTGAACACCAGCTTTTGACAGGCTGGGAAACAGATGTCCCTTATTTGAAGCTAAACCCCAGTTAAACTGAGCCTTCCCACAGCTCTGCTAATCCTTGTCCTTTCATTTTGCCAGGAGCAGGGATTCCCTGGGAGGAGGGTTCAAATACTGGGCAGACTCTCCAAGTACAGAGAGTGACAAAACTGCTGCAAAACCAACTGCTCTCCAAGCCTGGCAGGACAGGGCAGAGCTCCTGGGATGGCAAGGCTTCAGAGAGGAAAGAAAGAGGGATGTTGGAAGTATTTGGAAGCACAAAGGCTTTCCTTGGAGCAGCTGAACTGGTCCCCAGGCAATCCCATCTCCTCCCATCCTGCAGTGACACCTCGTGGTGAAGCCAACGGGCACAGGGACAAGTTTGCTGGCCGGGACTCACCTGGAAAGGCTTCAGGAATGTCTCCTCCATGGCCAGCCGGCCATACTCGGTGAAAAGCTGGAAGCAGAAGGAAAAGAACAGGACTGTCAGCTTGTCACTGCACAGCCAGGCTGTGGGATACACGGGGCAGGCACTGAGCTCTTCTCTCTGTGAGCAGGGACAGGACCCAGGGAAGGGCTGGAGTTGTGCCAGGGCAGGGTTAGGTGGGATCTAAGGCTGGATCTCAGGGAAAGGTCCTTTCCCCAGAGGGTGGTGGGCACTGCCCAGGCTCCCCAGGGCAGTGGGCACGGCCCCAAGGCTGCCAGAGCTGCAGGAGGGTTTGGACAACTGGACAGGGAGGGATTGTTGAGCTGTCTGTGCAGAGCCAGGAGCTGGATTGATGATCCTTGTGGGTCCCTCCCAGCTGAGGGGATTTTCTGACTCTGTGAAGCAGTAAGGGACATTAATGACTCAGGACTAACAGCACCATGTGCAGAGCTGGAACACAAACTGGCTCTGGCTCCCACTCCCCACCTGAGAGGCACCCGGAGCTGTTACAGACAATCACCGTGCTGAGCCCTCACATGAAAGGTCTCAGCCTTGTTTGGCTGCCAAATCCACGGCAAATGGCTCAGATCAGCTGCTGGTTCCACACCAACCAGAACCTTCCCGTGCTCCAGGGGCCTGCTGGAGCCCTGCTGCCTCTAAACACACTCCAGGAAGGAGAGGAAATGAATTGAGGAATAAGTACTTTCCCTGCAAACCCCTGCTGTGCAAAGGCTCTAAAATCAGCCTACCAGCAAGATTGGAAGCCTCTCCAGTCTCTCTGGACTCTAATTTCAAACTGAAGGCACAAGAATGTGTTTCACAGATGCCTGAAATTGGGTCAACTCACTAAATGACAACGGCTTAAAATCCGAACTGAAAGATCAGAGTTGCACTGGATAAATTCAGTGTTAGAAAGGTGGTGTTGTTAATGATATTTACAGACTGAAATAATTCAGAAGGCTTCAAATGCTGTTTTTTTTCAGCTGGACTTTTGCTTTTCTTTGCTTTCCCTTAAACTCCTGAAAAATATACCTAATCAATCAATCAATCAATCACCTAAACAGAAAGGGAAAGCAGGAGGTAATTCCAGGAAATGGGCAGGACTCCTGTGCCACAAAAATCCCATTAGCTGCTTGTCTCCAACAGTCAGGGCTGGAATTACCCTCAGAGGGGTCACCTGTACTGAGCCAGTACCAGATGGCAACATCCAGGGTTTAGAGTTTAACAGGCATGGAATGGAATCCCAGAGTGGTTTGGGTTGGGAGGGACATTAAAGATCAACCAGTGACACCCCTGCCATGGGCAGGGACACCTCCCACCAGCCCAGGGTGCTCCAAGCCCTGTCCAGCCTGGCCTGGGACACTCCCAGGGATCCAGGGGCAGCCACAGCTTCTCTGGGCACCCTGTGCCAGAGCCTGCCCCACTTCCCAGACAGTAATTCCTTCCCAATATCCCATCTAATCCTACTCTCACTCAGGTTTAAGCCATTCCCTTTTCCTGTCACCCCAGGCCTTTGTAAATAGTCCCTCTCCATCTTTTTTTGGCTTCCTTCAGGTCCTGGAAGGCCACAATTAGGTTATCCCAGAGCCTCCTCTTCTCTTACCTGCAAATGCTGCAGATCATCCTCCTGCACATTCTGGGACAAGTTATAAACCTGCACGTAAATAAAAAACCAACTTCAGATCCCTCAGAACAGCCTGTCCTTCAGGCTAACATGTTTGATGTGGTGAAAGCCTCACCCACCACCACGGGCACACAGGCAAAGTCCCAGCTGGGGACTGTGCTGGTACAATCATGTTCCAGCTTGGAAGAGCCAAATAATCCCCCTGCTCCATTTTGAGGGTGTGCCGAGCTCTGTACCACGACACAGCTGCCATCCCACTCACCTGGATGGTGGGAAGGGAAGCCCTGGCAGGCTCTGTGGTTGCTGCAGCCCAGAGGTTCTTACCTGGATGGAGCTGATCATTGTGCTGAGGGCAAACACGGTGGCCGAGTCCCGCAGGGTGGACTGGCTGTCAAAGGTGCCCTGCGTGTCCATGAGCAGCACGGCCACCTGAGGGGCACAAAGCTCTGTGTCAGCACCCCTGGGGCACTGCCACCCCAGCAGAGCCACCTGCCAAAAGGGTGCTGGGGTGAATGGCAGCTGCATTTCATGCTGGGAGTCTCCCTGCTTCTGCCTCAGAGTCGGTGGTGGGGGAGGACAAGGGAAAAGAGCAGACACTTTTGGTAGCAGGATGACTCCAGCAGGCAGGGAAGTGAATGCAGGTTTCCTCCTCCAACACTTGTGCAGGTGAGTCTTTTCCTGAGTCTGCATCAGCTTTGTGTCACAGAAACCAAGCACTTATTGCACCCAGGACACCTTCAGCCAGCACGAGGAATCACACCCTGAATGACTCAGTGTCACTTTGGTGTCGGGCTCTGCGTTAAGGAGTAGATAAATACAAAATACTCCTGCAAGTTGAATTTGCAACCATTTTGCATTGTATCTGACCCCAGCCTGAATGGAGAAACTCCATTTTACAGCTGCTGCTCCAGGAAAGGGCAGTAGTTGCAAGGTCCTCAGATCCATGATGTGTGGGGCGAGTACAGAAATAAACTCTGGGAGGCCCAGAGTCAGAGGGACACCTGGAGAGCATATCAGGGACCCCTGGACATCATCACCTCCCTGCCTCAAACCCATCCATGCTAAATCAGGGACAAGGTATTGAAAACCTTCCCTGAGCTTTCACAGCCACCTAAGACAAGGCAGGAGAGCCTTAAAAGCTGGAAGAGAAAAATGAACTGACCATCAGCAGAGAGACACCCACCTTTGTCCCATCGGGCTTGTCCACCAGGAAAACCTCGCTCCAGATCTGAATGCCGGTGGTCTCCCGCTCAGATCCTCCCCTCCAGGAGAAACCAGTCAGGGGCTCGTTGTAATCTCCAACCCAGTCCACAGCATCCTGCAGGGAGGAGCAGAGGAAGCTGCTGTGGATTCTCATCTCACCCTGGTTTTATGTTTCTCCCCTGTGCTGCCTCTGCCCCAGTGCTGGAGGGGGGCAGTCCCCGGGAGAGATTTCCTCATGAAAAGATTAGGAGGTTAAAAACTTAGAGGCTTTTCCTTCCTTTCACTGGTGAGGCCTCACCTTGAATCCTGGGTTCAGTTTTGGGCTCCTCATGACAAGAAAGACATTGAGAGGCTGGAGCGTGTGCAGGGAAGGGAACGGAGCTGGGAAGGGGCTGAGGGAGCTGGGGGGCTCAGCCTGGAGAAAAGGAGGCTCAGGGGGGACCTTCTGGCTCTCTGAAAGGAGGGGGGAGCCAGTAGGGTCAGGCTCTGCTCCCAGGGAAGAGGGTAACAGCCTCAAGCTGTGCCAGGGGAGATTTAGATCAGGTATTAGGGAAAATCTCTCCATGGAAAGGGTGATCAGGTGTTGGGACAGACTGCCCCGGGCAGTGGTGGAGTCCCCAACCCTGGAAGTGTTCAAAACCTGGCACTTGGGGACAGGGGTTAGTGGTGGGTTTGGCAGAACAGGTGGACTCAACGATCTTAGAGATCCTTCCCAAGTTTGATGATACCACGATTCAGGGTATCAGATGTGAACATCCCTGCTCCAAAGCCAAGATTCCACAGGAGACCCATGTGTGCACAGGGCTGTGGAAAGATCTGCTCTGGTTTATTTTGTGACGCCCACACTAATGAAAGGCCTGAGAATTCCTGGAGCACCAACTCCTGTCCAGCTCCTCCCTGGGCGCCACTTGGGAGCACAAGCAGCAGCCTCAGCATCCTGGGAAGAGCCACCCGAGCTGCAGCCTCACCTTATTGTACATGTACCGCAGCATGAAATCCATCAGGAATGACTTCCCTTTCCTAAAAGCTCCAGCAACCGACACAGCCACGACCTCTTTGTCCCTGACGGCCTCGGAGAGGAGGATGCGGTTCAGGGCGGCCTCGTCCAGCTCGAAGGAATGGTCATCTTTGACAATGAGGACCTGCACTGGTCCTGCCTTCCTCACAGACTCCTCCTCCTCGGAGCTCCACTCGTACGTCTTGTCTGCAAAACTACCTGTGGAAACAGGGGAAGCAAAGAGCCCTTTGGTTCCTCCTTCTGTGGAGTCACCCGGGCAGGGCAAGAGGCCAGGCAAGAGCCCAGATATCCATCCCAAAATGGGATCATGTGGAGCAGATGACTGCTGAACCTGGCCTCAGACATCCCCATGGAGACTCCTTGAAACTCGGGGGCCACCTGTGGTCCCTGCAGGCAGGGAATTCTCTGCTGGAATCTCCCAACAAAACACACTGCTGGTTACTTTTTGTCCTACAAGAAGTGACATGAAGAACAAACTGCCCTGTAACAACCTGCAACAACTTCTCACATACACAGAGACTGTCACAACACCTCCCTCAGCTTTTCCTCTGCTGGAAAAGAGAAGTCCAAGCCTCCCAATCATCCCTTCTACCGTGTTGTCTGGGGATCTGCCCTCCTCTGGATGCTCCCCACCAGGTCCTTCCTGAGGGCTGACTCAAGAATGGGTGCAGCACTCCAGCTGAGGTTTCCAACGAGCTCACATCCCTATCCAAGGATGCATCCTGTGCCACTGCTGCTCCTGCAGCCTTTCAGGAAGGTCTCATGGGAACAGGATTTTAGGACCTGCCACCCCCAGACACTCCAGCCCTGGGGTTTGCAAGAGCAGCCCAGCTCCAGTAATTTTCCTTTCCTTGTCTCTCCAAACTTTCCAGCCCAGGAAAAAGGTGCTGAAGGTGGTTAATCACACCAGTCAGCTCACCTACAGCCACCCTGCCAGCAGGGAAAGGAGCGTGTGATGGAAACTTCCCCCACATTCCGACAGAACCTTCCCGATCCGCTGGCTCAGGCTGTAACTTTCCAAAGTTGGGCCTCAAGCTAAACCCCCTCAGTCTCTGTTCCAGCCCCTGACCTCAGGGACCTACTTTTCAGCCATTTCGAGCACAAGGACTGTGTGTGCACACGCTAAAAGAAAAGTTATAAATTCCAAGAGGAATGGGATTTGCCCATTCCCGGCCTCTCTATAAAGAAGCCTCCAGCAGCAACTTCGTATTTTAAATAAAGCAGTTCTTTTGTGCAGGGGTTCTGATTTCCTAAGATCCCACAAGGAAGTGTTGGGATCATTAAGCCTGGTTGCCAGGGGATTTCTGGTGGCTCTTGGACATATCCTACAAGTTCTCTTTGCTCACAGTTTAAAGACAAAGATCTTTTCTTCCCGAGCTTGGAGGTTTTTTAGCCAAACAAAAGTCGCAAATGTAGGATTCTCCACCAGGCTAAAACCCCTTCAAACACCAGGCCCTGCCCTTAGGGGGCCTCCAGGAAAAAAAATACCTTCCCATTTCAAATCCACAGATCCAGGATTCAAAGGACTTGAAAATGAAGGTCCTCAGAGCAGGCACACACCAAACACCCTTCCCAGCACCCAGGCATTGCCAACAGGTAAGTATGGCCAGGGGCCAAAGGGCCACAAGCTCCGGGCTCTTCTGAAGCACTGCCACACTGCAAGGGCCACCTAAAGGATAGGAAATGCCTCCTGTCCTGTGGGGTTTCCCAACACCCTGCTTGGGTAAAAGGGTCCAGTTTTTAATTTCCATTTTACAGCTGCACAGAAAGGACAGTGGGGAGATCCTTGGATAGGATGTGACTCACAGCGGAGGCAGGAAAAAATGTGTAAATCAAATTAAACTGAAATATTTCTGTCTCTGAGTAAGGCAGCAGGGTGAAACAGCTGGGCCACCTTCCCACACCAGACAAATCCCACCTCTGGGCACGCAGATGAAGGGCAAGGGGGACCAGCATTTTGGCTGGAATCCAATTCCTCTGCTCTGGAGCCGGGCTGGGAGAGCTGGGGGGGCTCACCTGGAGAAGAGAAGGCTCCAGGGACACCTGAGAGCCCCTTGCAGGGCCTAAA
>JAWWMP010000165.1:62039881-62053058 GCA_035047865.1 Dendrocincla tyrannina
GGGCTGCCCCTGGATCCCTGGGAGTGTCCAAGGCCAGGTTGGACGGGGCTTGGAGCACCCTGGGCTGGTGGGAGGTGACCCTGCCCATGGCAGGGGGTTAGAACAGGAGGATCTTTAAGGTCCTTTCCATCCCAAACCATTCTGGGATTCTGTGCCTTTCTCACACTTTGCCATTTGTTAGAATGTTGGATTTTAAGTTTTTTAAACAAGTTAGAGTAGTTCTTTCCCAGTTTCTGAAGGGTCTCTACAATAAGAACACTCAGCAAGGTTTGGTGGTTGCAGTAGCCTTTGATTTGTGGGTTAGGGCAGTTTTGGGGCTCCTGAGAGCATTCTGGATGTCCCATAAAAAGCTGCATACAGAAGCTGGATAAACTCTTCCTCGATGGTTTGGATGAAAATTTCTGATGTTGATACAGAAAGGTTTCTGTTCTGCTCTTCACCTTTTTAAATTCCTTCACCCAAGTGTTAGAGGAATTCATTTCATCCAGCACAGTTTGCAAGAGCTAAAATTTACCTTCTTTCAAGATGGATGGAAAACACTGCAGAGAAGCTGCAGCTTGACTGTGTCTCTGGAGCTCTTTGGTGAGAAGAGCGCATGGGAAGGTGAGAAAAGGAATTATTTCCAGGTTTCTCCTTCCTTTGGGATTGGAGCTCAGGGCTCAGTCTGCCTTGGGGGTGGTGTTCCATCCTGCCCCTGTCAAAGCCCAAGGAAAGGGATTCAAGGGGGGACTTGCCCATATAGAATGATAGAATGGATTGGGTTGGAAGGGACCTTCAAGACCATCCCATTCCACCCCCTGCCATGGGCAGGGACACCTCCCACCAGCCCAGGGTGCTCCAAGCCCTGTCCAGCCTGGCCTTGGACACTTCCAGGATGGAGCAGCCACAGCTTTTCTGGACAGAACATTGGGAAGGGTGGAGGAGCTTTAGGGACACGTTCAACATCTTATCTCTGAGTCAGGGATCGGGACACAGGATGGCACATTCCTCTCTGCTGTGTCAAGAGTCAGTTGAGTTATGGCTCTGGTGGGTGGACATCACAGCCCTCTCAAAACTGCTCACTTTTGGGAATGGTTAACACTAAGATACAGTTTGAGCAGACACTGGTCAGTCCATTGGGAAGAGGCAGGAAAAAATCTGAGGTTTTGTGCAACAGAGGGGTAAATAGAAGACCTGAGGCTTTTGCTGCAAAGCCTTTGCCTCTTCCAGCATTTTTCCCTAGTCTGTTGACCTGTGTGTTGCTCTGTGTGTTTGTGACTCCTCTGCTCCTGAAGAGGGTGAAAAGGTTATCCAAATGCAATCAGGGATACCCTCAGAGCATCCCAGTCCTGGTGGCCAGAACTGCTTCACTGACTGCTCCTTCCAAGTGGCATCTTTAATGCCAGCTTTGATATCTTGGCATGTCAGAATCACTCTCCCCCCAAGTCTATTTTTGTGTCTTCTTCATGAATGTAGTGTCTAGGAGGTTTGTGTTCTCACAGAGATGAGCAAGGTTTGGCTGGAGAAAGAATGACTGAAAGAAGCTGAATGAACAATATTTTCAGCTTAGTGTGAAAAGCTGCATTTGTAACCTGTTGAAATGTGGATTTTGAGACATCCCAGAAAGGCAGGTGCTGTTGGTCCTTGTAGTGAGAGGGACATTGTTGTCTATTGATAAGAAATCGTTCCTGAGGGGATTTTTTGAGTAGCTTTGTCCTTTGCAGCTTTAAAGGCTTCATCTTACATTTGGTGGGATAGTCATTTTGGAGCATTGAGGAGAGTATTTGGTGTATCCCTTGCAGGTATTCCCAGCCTGGACCCCAGACCTCAGACAGTCCCCAGGATAAGCAGCTTCTGATAAAACCATTTTGCTTTGTCAGACGTGTCTGAGATTAAATTTCCAGCCCTGCTTGAGCTCTGCTCCTTGGTTCATTTTGAGGAGGCAGGACTCACTTTGGGATTAACACAGTGCCTTTCAACCAGTTCCTGTCCAGAGTCTGGTTTTAAGCTTGACTCAGAGTATCCAGTGGGACAAAGGGATTTCTGAGGGGAGGGAGGGAGCTCTTGGGAAGGTTTTATGATCTGCCATCCCTTCAGCATCCACCCACCCGCCTGCTCAGGGCACAGGAACATCAGTTCTGCCCTTCTCTCATGCCGTGGGTGTTGAGGTTTGTGTAAATCCTGCCGTGGGAAGTCTGGAGTAGGGACTGGCTGTGCTGGCTGGAGGCAGCTCCTACAGGGATGGAGGAGGAGGGGGAGGACAGGCAGGCTGTGGTTTGGCTCCAGCAAGGCATGGTGTGAAATTCCCCATCCCTGGAAGTGTCCCAGGCCGGGTTGGACCGGGCTTGGAGCAACCTGGGCTAGTGGAAGGACCCCCATGGCAGGGAGGGGATGAGATGGGCTTTAAGGTCCCATTCCATGATTCCCTGAGTAACTTCCCCCTGTGCTTCCCAGAGGGGATGGTTTTGGGAAGAGGGAAGCAGCCAGGCTGTGCAGAGGCCCTGCCACAGTTTCCTCTGGCTTTCCCAAGCACATTCCTTGGCTGGGGAAGGCTGGGGCATGGAAAATGCAGCTGCTGAAGGGACAGGGTTGCATTTGTGGCCATGGGATCTGTGGGCTGGTGCAGCCCCAGTGTCAAAGGCCAGTTTAAAGACATTTAGGACCAAATAGGAAGGAGACGAGATGAAAAATACTCCCGAGTATATTAAAATATAAAAAATATTCCTTTAAGGTGCCAGTTAACTCTGCAATGCTCTAATTATGGAGTGATGCTCCTTGCTGGAGCAGCGTGGGTTTGGTTCGTGTTTCAAAGGAGAGCTGAGCCAGTGAAGTGAGGAAGTCACTGGGCAGGGGCTTGAAATCAGGTGACTGAAGTGAAACTGGGGCTGGAGAACTGCAGACTGAACTGCAGGAAAGGATTCTCAGTTTCAAGTGACATCAAAAACGAGTCGTGCTTTCAAGTGACATCATTTAAATCAGTCAGAGTTTAAAAGTGAAGAGGAAAAATCCAAGTTTCTCTCCTTCATTCTGGCTCAAAAGAAAGTGTGAGAGGGTAAGAGAGCTGAACATCATCTGCAGTGAAATGGCAGCAGATTTCCTCTTTACTTAATCAGCACAAGTGCAACCCATATTTTATCTGTAACCTTTCTCATGTACCAGCACATTCAGAGCTCGTGTTTTTCCTCATTAAAAACCCAACTGAAGTGTCATTTCTGTTTATTCCAACAGAATTCCAGGCGGGGGTTTTGACTTTCATCCCCTTGAAAATTGAGATTGTAAAGAATTGTGGGGGTTTATTCTAGGGGTGTCAGAAAGGAGCATCATGTCCTGTCCTCTCCCACCCCAAGGAGGTGACAATCGAGCCAGGACAGATGCAAAGCAAAGCTTAATTGTAGAACAGAAAAAAAGAATCTCCCAGCTCCTATTTTTAATTCATTTTCCTTTAATTTCTCTGATTACACTTTTTTTTTTCATTCATTCTTTCAGTTCTGGTGGCTGTTTTATTTAATAATAACAACAACAAATAACAAACCCACCCAGCCTTATTTCCCTTGTCATTATGACTTCAGGACTTGTTCCTTTTAATTCTGTAGCTCTCAGTTCTTCTCTGGGGAACTGAAATTTTAAAGAGGTGATCACTGAGCAGTTTTGGAGGAAGATTTTGCTGCTCAAATGTACATTTTTCCCCTGCACCTCTCTGGGTTCTATCACTTAAATTAGGAGAAGGAGAAGGAATCAATATGGATTTGGTTACAAAGCAGCTAAAACTTATTTTCCTTTGGTAAAGATGTAAATGATGGTCTTAAATTCCTTATTTTTTAATTTAAAAAACCCAAATCAATCCATTGCCTTTGATTCAGCAACTTGTTTTCTCCCTGCCTGGAAAGCCAGATTATTTTATTTTGTCAGTGAAAAAGAATAGACACAGAAAGTTTCTTTCAAATATTTTTGTTGTCACATCTCTCAGTTCTTTCATCTCTGAGGAAGAAATAAATTCCCCTGCAGCTGATAAAATGCATAATCTTTTCATGTTACTTGAATTTGTTTTCCATAATACTAAGAGGGTTTTTTTTTTCTGTGTCATGGTCTATGCATTTCATACAATAAAATTGTTTTATACTTATTTCCCCCCATATGCTGGTGAATAAACCCTTTTAAAATCCATCTTGTTTTGTAGCCTAATGTATTTGAAGGTATATTTTCTTCTTTTTTTCTGGTTTCTTTTCCCTGTTTTATACCCTGGCCTGTTGGGCAATCTGCTCAGATTTAAATATATCAACCACTTCATGGACCTGCTTTGATTTTCATGATCTTATGTTCAAAAATGTGTTTTATACCCCAGGAAAATAACCTATTTCTAGTGGCTTTTCAAACCCATCTAATGCACACAGTTATAACTTGAAAAGGTTCTTTTCTGGGTTGGTTTTTGCTGCAGCTGAGTCAAAATTGGGGCTTTTTTGGATGTTTTTCCCCCTCCTGTGGTATTTGTTTGCATCTTTTGTGCTGCATCAGTTGCTAAATAGTACTTTTGTGGTCAGGGTCTGTTTCTAGCTTGAGCTTTTCAGTTCTAAAAGGAGGATGCCAAATATTTTTCTAAGGATGATCTGCCAAGAAAATTTCATAGGAGAATAACCAACCTCTGCTTGGAAGCACAGAGCTTTTGTTCCTTTTCCTCTCCCTAAATAAATGTTAAGCTAAGCCCTGATCTTTGCTTTATTATCGTTATCCTCATTGCCATAGGTCTTTGTCTTAATAATTATTGCTAGGAATGAGAATTTAGTGTTTTAGTGACTGCTGAGACCTGCAAAGCCACTTTGCTTAGACAACCCCTTGGTCTGGTTTGCTGCAGAATAAAAGGACTTGGCCTAATATCATTAATGAGCTGTTAATCCCTTATTGCTTGAGTTAATTGGCCTTGAGTAAGACACTGTTTGAAGTCTGTGAGGGAAAGGTAACTTCCCCTCCTCCCAATTTTCCCTGCAAGAGATAAACTATCTAAATTTCACCGACTGCCAGTAGAAGTAAATTCATTTAAGCCTTATTTGCACTGTAGCCGTGGTCAGGAGTGCCAGTCAGGGATCTGGGATTGGGGTTTTAATGTGGAATTTATTTAAATCCTGCTGCTTCTGTGTGCTCTGTTCCTTCAGTGAGGGAAGCTGGAAGTGCTGCAAATGTGGCAATAGGGAGTGACAGCTGGGAATTTTGCCTCCTCCTGTGTGTTCTGGAGGTCGAGGAGTGGCATTGTCCATCTGGAAAGCACCCACAAAGTCAATATTTGTCCTCCTGCAAGATGCAGCTGGGGAATCCAAAGGGATGGCTCTCATGTTAATGCCACTGCAGGATAAACTAGGAAGTAAAATCAGCGTGGAAATTTATTTCTGTGAATTGATTTTAGATTTTAGATGTGTTTTATAAACACAAAAAGTAGTGATGCTGATGTTTGTAAGAGATGATTCTCTTTTAGTGCCTTGGATCTACAAAGGCTCTATAGATTGTGAAAGCCTCTGTGCCCTCTGCCATAAAGGAGCCTGGTACTGCTCTCCTCTCCAAAAAAACCCAGCTGGAAGATTGTGGGGTGAACAATTGCCTCGGGATCGTTCTGCTTCCTAAAAGACAAACAGCCCTGCAAGTCAGAAATGGTATTTAGGTACCTTTTTCCAGCAGCAAAGAACTAGCCAGGCATCTGATTCATAGCTGAGCTGTCCTGGCACACCTTGGGAGGGGAACCAGGAAAGGCTGAGAGCATTGGGATTGTTCAGCCTGGAGAAGAGGAGGACTCAGGGTGACCTGACTGGGGCCTTCCAGTGCCTGATGGAGCTACAAGAAGGATGGAGAGAGACTTTGGAGGGACAGGACAAGGGAGAATGGCTTTAAGCTGGAAAAGGGGAGGTTTGGGATGGATATTGGGAAGGAATTGGTGGCTGGGAGGGTGGGCAGGCCCTGGCACAGGGTGCCCAGAGAAGCTGGGGCTGCCCCTGGATCCCTGGGAGTGTCCCAGGACAGGTTGGAGCACCCTGGGCTGGTGGGAGGTGTCCCTGCCCATGGCAGGGGGTGGGATGGGATGACTTTTAAGGTCCCTTCCAACCCAAACCTCTGTGGGTTTGTGTGACAGGTCTGGCACAAACCTCAGCCTGTCCAGTAAGATTGGCATTAACATTTGCCAGAGTTGTCCCATTTTTTCCCCTTTTTTTAAGCTGTCCCCTTTTGCCCCTCCTCCTACGTATTTAATTCATCCACAGACCTTCACATGTGAAGGAGAGGAATATGTTCAACATCTGTGACTGAGCTGCTCCCAGCACTGAGATTCTTGGGATGGGGCTGGGGGGAATTTTGCCTTGGTCTTGTTTATTTTGTCATATATAAAACAGGGGGTTAAAACCCCAAACCTAGAACTGCCCCTGTATGGGGTTGGCCTCATGCAGGAGGTAAGATCCTCTGCCATTCCTAGGGGTCTTCTGAGGGTGCTTTTAGGAGGAGGTACTGGGAGAGGAACCCAGTCAAGTTAATTTGGGGTTTCTGAGTGATTTTCTGGCTGCATATTGACTTTTTTAGGAATCCCCAGCTCTGGGGTGTTAAACCCAGCTGGTCAAGAGAAGGTGTTTGAGAGGAACAAGCATCTCCTTCCCAGTCACTGAGAGTTGAGTTTTAGCTGCCTGACAGTTTTCTAGCTCTGTTTACCAATCAGTTTTTAATCTGACAGGCTGATTTATGCAAATCATAATTGTCTAATTAATGAGGATAAACTCTAGGAATGCTCATTTGAACCTCTGCATTAGGATATAAGTCAAATTCTGTTAAGGTCCAGCAGGTCACCCTGCACTGAGATAGAATTCCCCTCACACATCACTTGCCACTCACTTGAGGGATAAATGTGAAACTGCTCGGATCAGAAACCTAATCCAGTCTGGCAGTTCCAGTCAGATTTCTTAATTTTGCCTCTTGAGTAACGATTTTTATGGAGTTTGTGGATGTTTATTTGTTTGCAAAAAACCTCAAGCAAATGATGAAACCCCCCCAAATTTGTCCTGTTGGAGGCCCCCTGAGGTCGTGCTGTCCTTCTGTGCAGGTCTCTGTGGAGGCTGCAGGAGATCTCAGGACCCCAGAGCTGGTTTGAGGGTTTGTCTGTGTGTTCTGGGAGCAGCAGTGAGGAACAGGGACCCTCACCCTGAGAAATCCTAGGGTTGGGAATGGTTTGGCTTGGAAGGGACCTGAAAGATCACCTCGTCCCACCCCCAGCGAAGTTTCTTTCACCAAAGTGTCTCAGCCCTGTGTGAGCACTTTCAGCAGAAGATAAAAAGTGAAGTGGGTTATGCAAGAATGTGGCGTGTTCATGGGAACGTTTGTGTTGTGTGGGAGAGGGATATTGCACCTCCAAGAGGAACCCAAATCCCTCTGCTGAAGGGTTGTTGAAGGGTCTGGGGGTTGTGCCAAGCTCTGCCAGTTGCTCCCTGAAGTTTTCCTCCACAGATGGGCTGGTTTTGGTGGCATCTTCAACATCCCATCTGCTGTTCCAAGGCCTCTGTGCCCCTGTCTCCCTGTGCAGGAGTCTTGGTTTGTTCAGGTATCTTGGGTCAGGTGGCTTTTTTTATCCCCCTACTGCCTGGAAGAGTTTGGATTCGCATTTTTAACCACAGAGGCAATACCTGCTGTGTGTAAGAAAGGACTGGGTTTGCATGGATTTCAGGCAGCCCAGGTGAGAGGCACCTTTTGGGTCACTCCAGTTTGGCTGAGAGCTCTAAACAGTGCTAGGTGTGGATTTGGAGATGCAGGGGTGTGATTTTGGGGGTCTGGTTGATGCCGCTGTGAGAGAGGAAACCAAAAATGCAGCACGAGGGGACTTTGCAAACCACACCGAGCAGGTTGAGGGTTCTGCAAGAGGGCAGAGACTAGAAAGCAGCTGAGGAGCTCCTGTTTCAGTGGCAGGGCAGGAGGTCAGGTGCCCTTTGGAGGGATATCCAGTAGCTGGGGAGGCACAGGCAGCACTGGGGACAGCACAAGGTCGTGGCCACTGGTGAGTGACGCTTGGCAAGGGATGAATTGGCTGGGGAGGGCTGCAGTGAGGGCTCCAGTAAATGGAGACACGCTCCAACAAACAGCTCTTCTGGTGGCTTGGACTGTTGATCCGAGGCTGGAGATGAGACAGTGACGTTGGGAGGGGAGGGGATTTCACCGTGGACATTGGAAATATGGATTTGGGGGCTGCCAGAGGGAGAATGCTGCCTGAATGTTCCCCTTCTTGGTGGTCAGTGGCTGGAAAAGGATGCTGAGCACATAAACTTGCATTCACGCGGCCAAGATTCTCCAGTTCTTGTCCATCTCACGTGGCTCAGTCCTGGGGACCCCCCCTGGGGTGGAATTGTTTGGCTTGCACTCAGGAAAACAAATAAAACACGAGTGCAGAGTGCACAACAGGTTCTGAAACCAGTTTTCTGTGTTATTTCTGGTCGCTGGCTACAGAAAGTGTCCTACCCAGAACGTGTTTTCTCACGTGTGGTGGTGGGGGGTGGGTGTGTCACCTGGGGTTCCACTGTCCCACAGCAGCTTTTTGGGAACAGAGTGAAGTCTCTGTGGGAAACCCCAATGATTTTTTGGTGTGTAAGGTTATAAAACTGTCCCAGCTCCCCAGAGCAGTCCTAGTAATAGTGGTGTCACATCAGCGATGTGCTCGGTCACTGCAGCAACACAAGGGGCTCTTCAAAAAGAGCATGAGTGGTTGTGTTTTGTTTGGTTTTGAACCCAAACTCCACGTGATGTTGTGCAGTGCTAGTGTTCAGCTGCTAAAATATTCTGGAAGAGCTGTGCCCCGTGGGATGCTGTCACTCCTCCTCAGCAGGCCGTGGGACAGCTGAAGAAGAGGTGACCAAAAGGCTGCTTTCTCAGGAAATATCCTCTGTAAATGACACTGAGCAGGATGAATTTGGCCGTGGTTCAGCTCATTCAAACACATCCTCGTTCTGGTCCTTTTCTTGTGCAGGTCACATTTTCTGTTGGAGCTTTGGAATCCTTCTGCCAGAACCCTGTTGGTTTAATTTTCATTCCGAGTGACGTGGAACAGGGTTTTCAGTTTTGAGTCCCATTAAATAAAATTAAGGTGGGTGCTAATAAATAGCAACAACTCTGTCTTCCTCTTGGGGAAAGCCTCACAGAAATAGCCTGGGAATTTGGGCTCCACTCTGCCGCACAGGAGCTGATGGAGGTGTGGATTTGGTCTTTTAGCCTTTAATGTCAGGATGAGTTCTTAGGAAACTTCCTTACATAGTGAAGGAATCAAGGACAGAACAATTAAAACCAGGTTTTATCTTCCTTTAGACCGAAATATTAGAAATACCAGGAGGCATCATCAAGGTTTGTTGTATTTATGTCATCTTTCTGTGATAAATGCATACCAATGTTGATTTTCCATGTCAGTGGTAGCTCGTGGGGTCTGGATCACTTGGGGTGCAGTAACAGCTCCTCTGGTTGCTTTCAGCTGATTTTAAATTGACACTTGGAATACTGAGGAAATTCCAGGGGATGAGGAACAGGCAGATATTTTGCTGCTGGGCTTGAAAACTATATAACTAAGAGGAGCAGAACTACAATTCCTTAGCCTGACTGCAGTTCTCCCTCTGCAGTGAAAAGTGTATCAGTGGGAAATATTGACAGGTCATTAATTCTTCACAAGGCCTTCTATGTCTGTCAAACCTAATTTGTAGTCAGGATTGCAGGTTTGATTCCCAAAGCCAGCAGTGCTGATGTGGTGCCTTCCTGTCTGTGACTTCCTTGATAACCACACAATTCTTTCTGAAAAAAACCCCAGAACTGCAAACTCATCACCCCTGGGAAACGAGTCGAAGGTTGTTTAACCAACACGTCCCAAATTCATTTGAGGGCTCCTGAGCTGGCACTTCTCCTATCTGGGTGTGTCCCACGGAGAACCAGTTCTTAGCCCTCGCCTTCTTACATGTTTAATGATGTGCCAGAGCCCAGCCATGCATTATTGATGGGCGTTCAGCTGCCAGGTGGGAAGGGGCAGAGGTGGAGCTGTGTGTGCCAGGGTGAAGCTGCTGCCATCCAGGGGAGGCAACAGGAGCCATCACCCACATTGACAGGCAGGTGACTCTGCTGGGAAGCATTTTGGATGGTTTGCTGCACGGTCACCCCTGTCTAGGCTCAGCATCTAGTACCACTCCATGTCTGGGAGCATCCAGACAGGGATTTTGAGGATCAGGGAGTACTCAGGGTGTTTGCTTTTAGTTCTGACATGACAGCAATTAATAATCATGTGGGGTCTTGGTGTTGATGTGTGTGGTTGGGAAATTAAAACTGTAGGATCAGAAAACTGGTCTTGGGAGTGTCACAGGTAACTTGATGTGTTGAGTTCATAAATACCAACCCAGTGGGGAGCTTTCTGTTCCAGCAGCAAAGTTGGGTGGTTCAAACCCAAACCAGCCCATGTCCAAGCTATGGATTATGTGCAAAAAAAGCTTAATGGTGATACAGGACACAGGTCAGTGGAGCTCTGTGGGGAGAGCTGAGAGCCAGGAACTGCAGGGATCTCCAGCCTGGGCCTTCCTGTCCCAGCCAGGCAGACCTTTGGCAGACTCCATCCATTCCCTCAGGCTTCAGCAGTCACTGCTCCTGTGGAGAAGGGATATTTGTAAGGAATAGGATGGGTTTTGTGCTTCAGAAGTAAAGCTGATTTTCTGGAAACACTTCTCTTTGAACAGCTTAGCTCCTCATGGATAGAACTGGACAGTGGAGGGTCCCTGGCTTCACTGAGGTAGAGTGTGTGTCCGTGATGGGAACATCCAAGTGTCCCAACAGGATCATGAGGTGTAACAGGGCCAGAGAGGTCCTTAGTCCTTTGTCCGTGCTGGGGTGTGTTCTCCTGGATGTTGGAGCACAGCAGAGATTCTGCTGTGGTGGTAGGAAGGTGCTTTAAGTGGTGAACGTTTCCTTTGTGGTTTGCAGATGACAATCTGCTTCAGTGATTTGGTCTTCAGAGGTTTGGTTCCACTGTACAGTTGTTCAGGGTCTCTTTGACCTCCAGGTGAGTCAGATTTGTGTCCTTGGTCTGCATTTCACACCTCATATCTTAGCACTGCAGGGCTCTGAGAGGCCGATTATTGTTGGGGTGTTGGTTTGGTTTGGTTGTTTTTTTTCTGGCTGGAAAGCCTTTCCCATCTGGAAGCTTGGTCAGTTTTGGTAAAGCTGAGAGGTTCATCCTTCAGGTTCTTGCTTTACCTGTTGTTGAGGCTTGTCCATGCACTGCAGCAGAGTGTTTTGTTCTGTAATGTTTCCCTTCACAGGGGCAGGTTTTCTTTACATCCTCATCTTCAGCAAGTGTCCAAATTGATTTCACCCAATTTCCCCTCCATTTCCTGCAATCCACCTCTGCACCAGGTTTCACCAGTTCAGAAGACTCGTCATGTTTGTTACAGTAGGAATGAACCAGTGGGGCTGAGATTCCTGTAACTTTTGGATTTTGGGAATGCCACAGTGCCCAATTCAGTCAGGCTGTGTGTCCACAGGGACGGAGTTGAGCTCTGGTGATGGTGCCTGAGTGATTTATTATGGTTAAAAGTGTTAATGAAATCCCCTCTTAAGACTTTCTGAGTCTGAGTAACATCTTTCTCCAGTGCTGGATTCTCATTGTGGGTTTTGGTGCCCACCCAGAGAGGACAGTTCTGTAAAGGCTTCACTGGAGCTCCCTGTCCCATCTCCTCCTTCCCAAGGCTCGTGGGCACCGAGGGCTGCTGGAAGGAGATGGTTTTGAGGATTAAGGTGCTGGCAGGGAGCTGTGACTCACGGAAGCTGCACCTGCAGTGGCTCCCCCTGCCCCTCTCAGTTCCACTTTCAGAGCACCCTGAGGTTCAGCACCACGGGCTGGGGGGGTTGAGCTCCGTGTGCTCCGTGCTCTGACAGCCCGTGCTGCTGTTGCAGGGCAGAAACTTCCCCTAAAAGTGGGGTTTGAGGGGCATGAACTTTCATTTTCGGGGTCAGGTTGGACATCAGGAGGAATGATTGGACATTGGAAGGGGCTGCCCAAGTTGGTTTGGAGTCCCCAACCCTAGAAGTGCCCAAGGAACAACTGGATGTGGCACTCAGTGCTCTGGGCTGGGGGGCAAGGATGATCTTGGGGGTGTTTTCCAACCTCAGGGATTCTGTGATTTGCTGGTAGATGTTTTAAAGTCGCAAAGAGAACTGCCAGGAACATTTCACAATTCCACCCAGGCTGCTGCTGTGCTAATTCCCAACCCAGATAATCCTCACCCGGGTCACTCTCAGCTTGGCATCGTGTTTGTAACACACAACATCCTATTTTATCTTTGCAAGACTCTCCGAGGTGCCTTTGCAGTATAATTTGATTAAATATGTCTTAACTCTCTTGTTCCAGGCTAGAAATCTTCATACAGGAGAACTGGCTGCTGTAAAAATAATCAAGTTAGAGCCTGGTAAGTTTTACATTCTTTCCTCTATTTTTGAATCGAATTTTCAGTTTTGTTTTTTTTTTTTCCATGTGTTTATTTTCACACCCTGTGAAGTTGTAGACAAAAGAAGTGTTTGGGTATTTTTTTTGTGTAGTTTCAGTGGTTAGATGACAGGAAGCACTACAGGATGTACCATTGCTTTTGGCTGTGTCCTGCTCACTGTTTC
Organism: Dendrocincla tyrannina; assembly: GCA_035047865.1. Lineage (NCBI taxonomy): Eukaryota > Metazoa > Chordata > Aves > Passeriformes > Dendrocolaptidae > Dendrocincla > Dendrocincla tyrannina. The sequence continues at coordinate 62,052,500 of JAWWMP010000165.1, forward strand.
CTTGTTTGCCCTTATCTCCCTTATCAATTGTTGCACGAAAAGATGGTGCAGTTACAACACATTGTTAGTACAAAGAGAAAATTAAGGGCAGATGGTAAATTGTGAGCTCTGAGACAGTGGGGAGCCTGTAGGGTGTGGGCATTGAGAGGGGAAAGGGATCAGGCAGTGATGGGAATTCCCACCAAAGATCCACTGGGAGAAACAGAGCCCTGTGCTTTTTAACGTGCCATCGTTTCTCCAGCCTGTGCTGAGGGAGGAGAGTGGCTCCATTTCCCCGTGGATTTTGTGCCACTCCACATAAAAGCAGGAGGTGCAGGAGAAGCTCCCTTGCTGCCCAGGAGATTTGCTCAGCTGAAACCTCATCTGAGTCCTGCACAGAGAGTCCTGAGTGGAAATGATACAACCCCAGAATGGTTTGGGTTGGAAAGGACCTTAAAGATCCTCCTGTTCTAACCCCCTGCCATGGGCAGGGTCACCTCCCGCCAGCCCAGGGTGCTCCAAGCCCCGTCCAACCTGGCCTGGGACACTCCCAGGGATCCAGGGGCAGCCCCAGCTTCTC
>JAWWMP010000165.1:62066281-62079225 GCA_035047865.1 Dendrocincla tyrannina
CTTCTCTGGGCACCCTGTGCCAGGGCCTGCCCACCCTCCCAGCCACCAATTCCTTCCCAGTATCCCATCTAAATCTCCCCTCCTTCAGCTTAAAGCCATTCCCCCTTGTCCTTCCGTGCCAAAGGAAGAATCAAGATCACAACATATGAAGGCAGAGCACGGGGTCTGAGCTGTGGGTTCTGTGGAGAGCATCCTATTGAATATCTATACAACCATTCAGAGAGAAATACATTATTGCTTCCTTCCCAGTGTCTTTGCCCCCTCCCCAGGGGGTGTTTAGTGTGCTGGTGTGGGTGTGCTCCCCCAAATCCAGGGAGCTGGGCACTCATTGCTCCCGCTCTGACTCAGCCCAGTGGGTGTCCAGCCCATCTGCTCCTTCTGCTGCTGTGGGAATGAAGCCCTTCCAATAGGGAGCCTGTGGAATGTGGGGACTCTGGAAGCAGCTTTCCATGTCCTGGCAAAGCTGGCTCAGCTCCAGCTGGGGCTCTGGTGGCTCCAAGGGGCTGCTCTGAGGCTCCTCCTGTTCTCCCATCCCTCCACAGAATCCCTCTGCTGCTTTGCCAGAGCTGTCCGAGCTCACCACCAGGCCAGCCCTTCTCTGCTGGTCTCCAGGGGATGTTTGTGCCTCCCAAAAGGCTGGGATAAAGGATCCAGGCTGGGAGGGTGAAGGGCTGAGGATCCAGCCCGATCCCTGTTTTCCCATGGGATGTAACCCTGGCTGCTTCCTGTTTTCCAGGAGATGACTTTTCCCTGATCCAGCAAGAAATCTATATGGTCAAGGAATGCAAACATTGCAACATCGTGGCCTATTTCGGGAGCTATCTCAGGTAAATCCCACTCTTTATTCCAGCAATCCCACTGGTTCTCTCCTAAACAACCCTCACTCTGGATTAATCCCTGTATTCCCTTCTCAGTCTTCTTCCTTAGGTTGAATTCCCTGAGGTTTTGGGGTTTTTTTTCTTAAAAGCTGGCTTTAAAAACCAAAAGTGACTAATGGTTTGTTTTCTGTGCTGACCAAAAGGCTGGAATAATTTTATCACCAGGAAGAGAAACTTTTCCCTTGGAGCCTCTTGCAACACGTCCAGTCCTACCCATGCACGTCCCAGCTCTGCTACAAAACCAGCTCCTTGTTCCTCTGGAGCAGAATTGCTTCTGGATATTTCATTTAATTAAGAGTTTTCTGGGCTGGGAAGGCACAGCCAGGGATTTTTAAGGGCAAAATGCTGGATTTGAGGTGCTGGGAATAACATTTTTGCTGCTCCTGGTGTAACAGAGGCAGAGCCAAGGTGGTCCAGCTGCTGCATCCATCCTCAAGTGTGCATGGCAAATATTAAGCAGAAAATCCAGGAATATTTTCCATTTCTGTGGAATTCTGCCATTTATCACTGTGGGAATATCAATCCCCCACGTTGCCTGCTTGGGCTTTTCCTCCAGCCTTTGGAATTTTTGGAGGGTTGCATTGAAATGATCTCTGCTGGAAATGGACTCAACAGGAATGAAATGGCTGCATTTCTGAGCCCTCCTTTGGGGAGCATGAACTTTTTAGATACAATCAATCCATTTCAAGTTAAGATTGAAAATTGAGCGTGTTATCTTTTAGTTTAAGACTGAAAATGGAGCGTGTTACCCTTTCATTTTGCTGAGAGCAGGTGAACCTCAGGTGTTTTCACTCCATGCCTTTCATTGTAGAGTTAAAGCACCACCTTTTGGGCCTGAGAATATTTAAAGACTTCTCAGGGGGTTTTGGCATGAAATTTTCCTTTTGACACGTGAGAGTTTATACTGATAACATGGTAATTTATATTAATAACATATTATGGTGATTAAGATTAATACTGTAAGTGCTGCTCATGTGTCAGGATGTGTATTTTTAATAAAGAGTGATCAGGACCAGTAGAAAACAACTTAAATAACCACAGTTAACTCAGTTGTGTCTCCAAATCGATCAGCTTTTGATGCCTGTGCTTTCATTTCCCTTTTCCAGCAGGGAGAAGCTGTGGATATGCATGGAATACTGTGGTGGGGGATCCCTGCAGGACATTTACCACGGTACTTGGGCATTGCTTGGAACAGTTTGGACTTTGGGAAGCTTTCTGCAGAGAAGGGAATCCAGTCATGGGCAGGCTCTGCTCGTGGGGGTGTTTTGGGGGGGAAATAGTGAGTTTTAGCTGCAGGCAGAGGATTTGGGGAGCTCTTTTCAGGTGTGGTGAGCATCATTTTGGGGTTCATCCCTGTAATTCTGGGGCAGAGCAGTTGGATAGGGACACTGGGTGTGGGGAATGCCAGAAAAATGATTCCTGCTCCTTTCAATCCCATCCCAGCCTTTTATTATAATTATTTTCCTCTCTGAGGTTTCATTTGGAGCTGCTGGTGCTGTAGAAGAATTTATTGGAATTAAATGATAACAACCCCACAGCTCTTTCTGCTTTATTTTTCAGCTCATTAGTACAACCAGCTTTCAAACAGCCCCAGGCCCCACAAACAGTCCCCAAAATGGAGCATTGGCATTTCTGAGGTGAAAACATGGGCAGGAGTCACCTCTGGGGTTGACATTGCAGTGCTCCCAGGCCCCCTGTGAAGGGAGAAGGGCATTTGTGTGCAGGCAGGTTCCCCTCTCACTGTGGGCATTGTTGTCTCCCCTTGTGGTGCTGGTTGTGTTTGCAGAGAAAGCCCTTCTGTCCAACTGCAAACAAACAAACCCCCCTTTTCAGCTCTGGGAAGCCAGGCCAGGGCTCTGCTTCCCACTGTTGTTTGTGTGCTGGCCCTTCAGGAGCTGTGGTTGAGATGTGGGTTAGATTTATAGATGCTGTAAATGTCACCACTTTGTAATCATTCCATGTGTCGTGTATTTATTTATTTATAGGTGCTGTAAACTTCACTGCTTTTTAATCATTTAGGATATCATATATATATAATACATTTATTTACATGGGTTGTAAACTTCACCACTCTTTAATCATTTAATATATGAGCTATATATATTATATTTACTTATATGTGCTGGAAACTTACCCACTTTTTAATCATTTCATATATGATATATATATATTATATATTTATTTATATATGCTGTAAACTTACACATTTTTTAATAATTTCATATATGAGATTTATTTATATGGGTTGTAAACTTACCCATTTTTTAATCATTTAATATATGATATATATATTATATATTTATTTATATGTGCTGGAAATCTACCCACTTTTTAATAACTTAATATAGGATATATATATATGTTTATTTATATGGGTTGTAAACTTACCCACTTTGTAATCATTTAATATATGATCTAGATATATTTATTTATTTATTTATATGGGTTGTAAACTTACCCACTTTTTAATCATTTAATATATGATATAGATATATTATATTTATTTATTTATATGGGTTGTAAACTTACCCAGTTTTTAATCATTTAATATAGGAGATATATGTATATAATATTTATTTATATGGGCTGGAAACATCCATTTTTTAATCATTTAATAAATGAGAGATATATATTATATTTATTTATATGTGCTGTAAACTTACACACTTTTTAATCATTTAATATATGATAGATAGATATATATTTATATGGGTTGTAAACTTATCCATTTTTTAATCATTTAATATAGGAGATATATATATAATATTTATTTATACGGGTTGTAAACTTACCCACTTTGTAATCATTTAATATAGGAGATATATATATATAATATTTATTTACATGAGCTGGAAACTTACCCACTTTGTAATCATTTAATATATGAGATATATATATTATATTTACTTATATGTGCTGGAAACTTACCCACTTTTTAATCATTTAACATATGATATATATATATATATTTATTTATATGGGTTGTAAACTTAACTGTTTTTTAATCATTTAATGTAAGAGATATATATATAATATTTATTTATATGGGCTGGAAACTTACCTACTTTTGAATTATTTAATATAGGACATATATATATATATTTTATGTATTTATATGTGCTGGGAACTCACCCCTTTGCATCTCCCTTTGCAGTGACAGGCCCTCTGTCCGAGCTCCAAATCGCTTATGTGTGCAGGGAAACTTTGCAGGTAACTGAGCCTGGGCAGGTTGGTGACAAAGATTTATTCCATGGAAGGAGATCATGGCACTTCCATCCTGCAAACAGAAATGAGCAAGGAACTCCCTTAAAATAATGCAAATATTTGGTGAAATATTGAGTTTCCTGCTTGCCCCTGTGGTGGTAAATTTAATGATGGGTGGAGGGAAAATGCTGCAAGCAGATAAATCAAATTATCTTTTGTGTTTGCAGGAATACAAGGGAAGGGAGGTGCAGGCAGGTTGTTCCTTAAAGGAACCTTCAGGACTTCAAAAATACAATTTTAGTAAGGTTTATTTTAAAAACAACCCAGCATTTCTCTGTGTAAAATGTTACTGGTTGAAACGAGGCTTCACCTGTTGGCTGGAGCTGGGGGAGGGGAGGAACAGAAAATCCCAAATCTCACCATTGTCAAATCAAACACATTGAGACATTTCAATTTCCTAAGTGGCACTGGCTTTGTGTGTTAACAAATGGCCAATCAACCTGTTGTGTCTCTTTATTTCCAGGGTCTTGCTTATTTGCATATGAAAGGCAAAATGCACAGAGATATAAAGGTAACCTGGCACTTTGAGGGCCTGAAACTTCCCAGGGCAGGGAAAACATTCCTGCAAAACATCTCTGACTTTCTCTTTGTTGTTTTTCAGGGTGCAAATATCCTCCTGACAGACCACGGGGATGTCAAATTAGGTGAGTGGCCTGAGTTTCATAACCTGGACTTAAAAGCCACTTGGAAAGAAGGTCAGAGGTGGCCTTGGCAGTGCTGGGGGTTGGTTGGACTTGGGGAGTTAAAGGTCTTTTCCAACCTAAATCATTCCCTGATTGTTTGGGGCAAGAGATGATCACAGAGGGTGTGTGTCCATGAAAACTGCCGTGGGACCTCCTTTGTGCCTGCTGAGCTGGTTAGATATCCCCACAGTTATCTCCAGCTTTCATACTACAAATCAAAGGGATTTCAGTGATTTTTGGCTCTGCAAGCCCCTCCTGATGTTGTGCAGCTCTCAAGGCAAGGGATTTGTGGCCCCCAGACAGTGTCCAGGGCTGAGATGTCCCATCACAGTTCCTCCACAGCAACACACAGAGGGCACCTTTGCCAAAGCATGATGTCATTTTTCCTCTTAAACTGAATATCCACAGCTTTTGGTTGATACTGTGGGATGGAAAAATGGGCCAGGAGAGGAACAGGACTGTGAGTGAATTGTGCAGAGAGAGCAAACTCTGATTTGAACTCCTGTCAGTGAAGAACTGAACGACCTCATTATTAATCTTGAACTGGTTACATCAATGAATTCATAATTTGGATGAGAAATGGGTTTGTTTTTTTCATAATACAGTAGAATTGGCTCTCCAAAACTGAGATTTCTGAGTCTCTGATGGTTTCATTTTCCAGCTGACTTCGGGGTAGCAGCAAAAATAACAGCGACCATTGCGAAGAGGAAATCCTTCATTGGCACCCCTTACTGGTAATAAACCCCTTGCATTGCTGGGATGCAAAGCTGAGTCTGTATTTGTGCCCAGAACGTTATAAAATACACACATACATTGCAGAAATTCCCTCCCTTCCAAGCCAAATGCCCAGAGGGTGAAAATCTGGGCAGCACTGATTGGAGCTGCTCTGTTGCTACCTGATGTTTGAGGCAGGATTGCTGTTTTCCCCAAGTTTATTAATGCAGGAGATTCTCCCTTCTTTTCTAATGGTTATTTAGCTTCTCACTTGGTTTATTCTCTTCCTTCTTTACACTTTTAGGGAGGAAAATAATCAGTGTCTTTCTGATCTCTGTGCAGAAAGAAAAGCAGATTTTTCAGCTCTCTCTTAATCATCTCTACTGGTTAATGTCTGCACAGGGCAGCATTTAATATGCAAATAGATCATAGTGAATCTGGAGCTGGGTTATAAATGCAAATTTAGCTCATTTTTGGTGATAAAAAGGAGGGGCCTGGAGGGTGTTCTTGGGGCTGCAAACAGCTTCATCCAGACAGTGGCTTGGGATTGTTATCCTGGTGGAGAAGGAGGACTGAGGGCAGGAAGATTATGTGGTCCCTAAAGCCTCTCACCAGGAATGAGGAGCCTGGTTCTGTTCCTGGTGTTGCCAGGCAGCCCATGGCCTCTGGCAGGCACATCACCTCCTTGTGCTTCCCAAAAAGTCACCCCTGGCAGGCACATCATCTCCTTGTGCTTCCCAAAAAATCACCCCTGGCAGGCACATCATCTCCTTGTGCTTCCCAAAAAGTCACCCCTGGCAGGCACATCACCTCCTTGTGCTTCCCAAAAAGTCACCCCTGGCAGGCACATCACCTCCTTGTGCTTCCCAAAAAATCGCCCCTGGCAGGCACATCATCTCCTTGTGCTTCCCAAAAAATCACCTCTGGCAGGCACGTCACCCCTTTGTGTTTCCCAAAAAGTCACCCCTCGCAGGCACATCATCTCCTTGTGCTTCCCAAAAAGTCACCTCCTTGTGCTTCCCAAAAAATCACTTCCTGTGCTTCCCAAAATGTCACCTTTTGCTTCCCAAAAAATCATCTCTGACTGGCACATCACCTCCTTGTGCTTCCCAAAAAGTCACCTCCTTGTTCTTCCCAAAAAATCACCTCCTTGTACTTCCCAAAACCTCACCTCTGGCATCACCTCCCTGTGCTCCCCCCAATGTCCCCTCCCTGTGCTCCCCCCGATGTCCCCTCCCTGTGCTCCCCAGGACATCAGGCTCTTCCCTGCCTCACTCCTGGGCCCGTGGCTCACATCCAGAGGGCCTGGTGCTGCGGGTGAGGATGCCCTTGGTTTTGCAGGATGGCCCCCGAGGTGGCAGCCGTGGAGAAGAACGGCGGGTACAACCAGCTGTGTGACATCTGGGCCGTGGGGATAACGGCCATCGAGCTGGCAGAGCTCCAGCCCCCCATGTTTGACCTCCACCCCATGAGGTTTGAGCCCTTCTCTGTCTCCAGGACCCTCTTTGATCCCAGCAGGAATTGTTGGGATTCGGGTTTGGCCTTCCCTGTAGCTCAGAACTGGGAGCTGGGATTCCATCACGAGCCAAGTCTGGTTTTAAGGGATCAGCCTGGCGCTCAAAGCTTAGATTTAAATTGAAATTATGAGCAAAACTTTATCATTTTTAAATGTTCAGTGTCCCCTGGGCTGGTGGGAGGTGTCCCTGCCCGTGGCAGGGGTTGGAATGAAATGGGCTTTAATGTCCCTTCCAACCCAAACCATTCTGGGGTTCTGTGGTGGGGAATCTGAGCGAGGGCAGGTGCTGATTTCCTCATGACAGTGACCCACTGGAGAAGCTGCAGCCCAAAGTTTAACAGGATTAGGGCACTAAAACCATGGGGAAATCAAGAGCTTCACTGTCCTTAACACAGTGTAGAGACCAAAATCGAGTCCCACCAGTGTCACTCTCACCATAAAGTGAACCCATTAGAGGGTTCAGGTATTCGAGTGGAACTCATTCTTTTCTTTACCATGTAATAACATTATTCTTTCTTTACCTTTAGGGCTCTGTTCTTAATGTCAAAAAGTAATTTCCAACCTCCAAAGCTAAAGGAAAAAGCAAAATGGTAGGTGGAACTCCTTCCCTGGTTCAGTGTTTTGATGGAATGAGATGCTCCTTAAGGTCCCCTCCAACCCAAACCAGCCTGTGATTTTGTAGATAATGGGAAATTTTGTCATTAGTGGAGAAGGGGCCCTTCTTGGGTGCTCTTTGCATGTTCCAGGAAGGAAAAGAATTGTTACCCTTAATTCCTGTCAGGACATTTGCCCCTGTGGGTGGCACAGGTGGTGGTTTAATCCTGTCTTGTTTTCTTTAACCTGGCATCAATTCCTGGTGCTGTTCTTGGCCTGTTTTTACGAGTTCCATTTTCTAATTTATTAACTTGGAAATTTTAATTTTTCAAACCTGAGATATGAGGTACCTGGACAACATTCTAATTCATCAACCCCCTTTGTGATCTGTTTGACAAGTGTCTTAAAATCAGCAATGCCTTGAAGAGCTAAACATGACCCCTCTTTTTCTTTTCAAGGTCAGCAACATTCCATAACTTTGTCAAAATAGCACTTACCAAGAACCCAAAGAAGAGACCGACTGCAGACAGACTCCTCTCTGTGAGTGCTGGGGGACACCTGGTGACAGAAGGACAAGATCTCTTGCTCCAGAGTGGGCAGCAGATCAATGGGAATCATTTCTTTTCCATCTTAAAACATGGGTGGGAAAACCTGGAGGAGGGAGATGTTGGTCTTGTGTTTGGGAGTGGCAGGATGTTGTTGAGTAGAGGATTTTTGGCACCTTCCTGCCACCCAAAAGTTTGGTTGGTGGTGGGTCTCTGCTTTCCAAAAAATGAAGTGTCATTATTTGTTGACTCAGGGTTTGGTTTCCAGTTGACAGCCAGCCCAGAGCTTGGTGTTCATGGAGGGCTTAGAAAGCCCAGCCAGCAAGGAGTTACAAAATAGTGGTTGAGCCTCGAGAAAGCAGAAGAAATTTAATAACATTCTGCACTGGATGGTCATTAATGAACTTTACCTGTTAATTACATATTATAAGTTCTCTTTTGCTGCTCTTTTCTGTGGTTCCAGCATAGCTTTGTGGGGCAGCCTGGTCTGTCAAGGTCTTTGGCAGTGGAGCTGTTGGACAAAGTCAACAATCCCGACAACCACACACACTACGGGGAAGTTGATGATGATGATTTTGAGGTGAGAGCATCCTTTATTTCAGGTAAAACTACACCTCAAACGCCCTGCTTTGCTTTGGGGATGCAAAACTGCAGCTCAGCAGTGAGGTTGTAGGTTTGGTTGGTGGTGCAGATCCAACAGAAGGTGTTTCCAACTCCTGTCCCCTTTCCCACGTGCAGCCTCACTCCGTCATCCGCCACACGATCCGCTCCACCAACAGGAACATCAGGGCAGAGAGAACGGCATCAGAGATTAACTGTGAGTGCCTGGGGGGCTCTGCCCACTTTGGGGGGCTCTCCCATCCTGGGGATCCTTCTGGAGGGCATCAGTGTCATCCTCCTGTGTGCTCTGGGAAGCCTCTTCCCATTTGGAAGGCAAACCTCTGGAGAAACAGCACGTAAATAGGAATCTTCCATGATGATTCTCCAGACCCCAAATTCATATTAATGCACAGTTGAAATTTTGAGGGTAGAAATGGGTTTTTCCCCCAGGTTTGGACAGAAGTCCTTTGTGGCTCCTCTGCATCACACCCACCACACTTTTGGGAGACTTGCTCTTAAAAAAAAGCCTCTTTCTTCTGTTTCACGTGCATTTCAAAGTTACATTTTGGTTTCCTGGAGTGACTTGGCATTCACCTTTGGTCTTTCTTGTGGGTTTCATACTTGCAGGGTTAAGCATTTTACACAATAAGGCAAATGGAGTGTTGTGAGCCCAATATTTAGCTGTGTTACAAGGTGCCTTTCCCTGTAGGGAGCACTGTTTGTGTATTATTAATTATGGGAATGGAATGTTTTGTAGTTGACAAGCTGCAGTTTGAGCCCCCTCTACGGAAAGAAACAGAAGCTCGGGATGAAATGGTAAGGCCAAGTTTATTTTTAATTCATTTATTAAACCCACAGTGTCTCCACTGCTCTGTGATTCAGCTCTTAAGTAGCTTGCTGGGAAAATGCCTTTTAAGTTCCCCATTTTAAGTTCCCTGAGTGATCCTTACTGAGTTTTCACCATAAATTTTTGCTTTTCTGTTACTTATTGCCACTTGTTCCCGACATTCCACCATTTCCAGCTGCTGCTTTTAAAGTCTAAGAGGAAGAAAATATGTCATCAACAATTGCTTTAGAGACTGTACAGTGTTATTTGGCTTTGGAATTGGATTTTGCTGCTTATGGCTCGTTCTGCAGGGCTGGGGAATCTCTTTGTGGTGGATCAAGTGCTTTGGTTTGACAGGGGGGAAAAGATGACAATTTGTGCCTCTGCAGGTGGTGGCAGCTGGCAGTGACTTTGCTTCACACTGGAACCCTTTTGTTGATGGTGCAAGCAGCAGGTAAGTACAGATACAGCCAGCTTTCATTTCTGTGACTTGATGTGAAATGGCACTGGAAGAAAAACCAGCTATGGTGGAAAAATCAAACCATAACCCCTGATCCAGTTTAATATCCATAAATGAAGGAGCTGTTACCCAGTATGAAGTTCTCCCTGTGAGCTGGTTGCTCAGTCCTCTCAGAGAATGAGTTTCAGTCTCTTTGACCCACCAGCAGCAGCTGCTTTGAGGTTTGTAGGTGGCAAGTGAAGTGTGAATGCCTCGAGCAGGATGCTGCCAGAACCTTTTTGCTGAGGCAGAGCTGGTGGCCTTGCAAGGGCTGGGGCAGGACCCTGCTCTGGCCTCACACTTCTCCTCCGAGCCCAGGCTGTGGTTGTGACATCCTGTGACAAGGGCTGTGCACAGCCCTGAGCTCGACAAAGGGGAGGAGAGACCAGTGCAGAAGGCTCAGTTTTCTCCTGTGAGCAGTGGGGTCTGTCATCCAGTCCTGGAGTGTTCTGGGGGGGAAGTGTTGGAGGGGAAGATGTGCCAGAGCTGATTCCCCCCAGGATGAAACAGGTCTGAAGTTAGCACTGAATTTATTATGAATGTCCCTTCCTTCAGCTGCCAAAGGGTGGATTCTGCCTTTAAAGGCAGTGCCTGCATTTGCAGTGGGCAGTGTGGAAGTTCAGCAATCCCAAGAGCAGGGAAAGGTGGTGTTTGCCCTGAAATGATTGCTCAGCTAAAAGAGCCTCTTTCCCATCTTTATTTGGAACTGAGCAGCACACAGTGGATGTCTCTGGGTTGGGTTTTCTTTGCAGATAAAGCCTTGCATAAGCTCTCAGCTGACACTGCAGCCCCCTGGAAAGCTGGGGAGGGGTGGAGAGTGCCAGGATTTGGGGCTTTTGAAGTTCAACCTGGGGTTTTTATTCTCACTGCAGGAGGAGTCTGGAGGGGCTCTGAAGGCAGGGACAGTTTTCCTGCCCTTCCTCCCTGTCTGGGTGTGTTTGTGTGCCCCTGATGAGCTGAAAGGCTGGATTTTCTGCAGGGTTGAGGAGCAGGGAGGGAGGGGGGGAAGCTCCTCCTGGCAGAGAGACTCAGTGACTTGATTCTGTTCCTGTGCCTTTGTCTGTACCAGGCTGTGTTAAAGCAGAAGAAATGTGGCTGTAGAAAACATTTCCAGGGCTAGGAATGAGTGCCTGGACACGGATTTAGGATTGGAGGGAGGAGAGGCACAACAGTTCTGGCTTGGCATCCCCTTCGAGCTGGAAAGATAAACAGGAAATGCATAACTCTTGTGTCCCAACAATTCTGAGTAATCCCAGGGATGGCCAGAGAGGATGTTTGCTGGGGGGTCCTTGCTTTTCATGCCCTTTGGCTTCTGTGGAGTGAGTGGTGACTGATCTCCAGCTCAGGAATTGCTTGACTGGAGAGGGGGAATACCAGGAAGTGTGGCTGCTGATCAAATTTATTCCTTGTTTTTCTCATTGGGGCTGTTTTTTATTTATGATTTCCAAAAAATTCCAGAATGGTTTGGGTGGGAAGGGACCTCAAAGCCCATCCCGTTCCACCCCCTGCCATGGGCAGGGACACCTCCCACCAGCCCAGGGTGCTCCAAGCCCCTTCCAACCTGGCCTTGGACACTCCCAGGGATCCAGGGGCAGCCCCAGCTTCTCTGGGCAACAAGAACCTTTCAAGAAGAAAGGCTTTTTCTCTTTTAAATTTTTAATAGTTCCTGTTGGCAACGGCTCCTTTCCCTTCCAAAATAACTTGCAGGGACATTTTACATCAATCCAAACTTGGCTGGGTTTTCCTGGTCATTACCCTCTAAAGACACAACTTGAAAATTGCCATTCTGCAAAATTTTATCAGCTTTTTGTTGGCTCCAGGGTCATATTTTCAGTGTTGCTTTGATCCTGTAGTCATAATTCCTTTTTTTTGCTGTCCCTGGAGTAGCCTTAAACCAAAAATTCCCACTGGAATGGGAAACAGTCTGTCTTTTGTGTGTATATATATATATACATATATAATATAAGGAAAATCCCCTTTAAAGGCTTTTCTCCTTTTGTCTCCCTGTAACTTCCTGTGTTGTATTTTCTTCTCCTTTTATGTTTTTAGACAAGTCAATAATATTTAAAATACCAAGCAGGAAAATGAAAGCTGATGGTGTCTGGTGTGAGAGAGAGATTTTGGGGGGGGGGGTGAGGGGAAGTAAAGGACTAAACTGATATAAAAAGGGCTTAATGAGAGAAATACTTGTTTTGGAGAGAGCTGGGAGATGTTTGTTGTGGAATTCAGTGACATCAGGGATGGGCTCAGTTGCACCTCCAAGCAGAGCTCTTAATTTTATAACTATTCCACCTTAGGGGACTGCTCACAAAATTTGGCGATGGCAGTGAAGATGTTGAAGAGTGAGTGCATCTCCTTCTGCACAGTTGTGTTTGCTCCAAACCCTCTCCCCCCAAAATGCTGCTCTGCCACTCACCAGGAAATGAGGGCTGGCTGCTCTGCAGGCTTGGCTCCTCACCTGCTGCTCAGGAGAATGTCCAAAGCAACACTTTCCCCACTTTGCTCTCCTTCCTGAAGTTATCTCAGAGTCCCTGTGGAAGTGGCTGATCCTTTAAGGCACATTTTGTGCTGGTGAATCCCTGAGCCCTGAGCCAGGCCTGGCTGGGGAGGGCAGGCAGATAATCCTGCAGAGCTCAAGGTGCAGCTCCTCTGCTGCCCAAAGGTCTGTCAGATCCACAGTGGAGGCTGCAAACTGGATCCCAGAACCCCAGAGTGGTTGGCATTGGAAGGGACCTTCAAGATCATCTCATTCCATGGGCAGGGACACCTCCCACCAGCCCAGGGTGCTCCAAGCCCCGTCCAGCCTGGCCTGGGACACTCCCAGG
>JAWWMP010000165.1:62087206-62099909 GCA_035047865.1 Dendrocincla tyrannina
GGTGGGCAGGCCCTGGCACAGGGTGCCCAGAGAAGCTGGGGCTGCCCCTGGATCCCTGGGAGTGTCCCAGGCCAGGTCATACATACAGTTATAGAATAATTTAGTTTGGAAAAGGCCCTGAAGATCACCAAGCCCAACCCCCAGCACTGCCCAGCCCAGCACTGCCCCGTGTCCCCAAGTGCCACATCTGCAAATTGTGCCTTCACACCCTTGAAAATGAATATAAAGTCCTTCTTTGCCACTTGGAGAGCCTGTTTATCTCACACAGAGTGTCCACAAGAGCCATATTTTCAAGTGATTCCTCAAGCCAGGCTCATCCTGTATCCAGCTGAGCCTAAACAGCCTCCCCAAACCAGTGGGAGCTCCCAGGAGCTGTGGAGCTTCCCATCTTTTCCTCCTGGGAATTGTTTTATTTGCATCCCAAGCTGACCCAGCTGCCCCAGCCCCAGGGAGAGAAGTTGCAGCTTCTCTGCCCACTCAGCATGTGCCCTCTCAACTGAGAGCTGCTGGTTATTAATTACAACTATAATTGAATTTGCCTGGGGTGTAGCAGAGTATTTAATCTCTGGGAATATTGGAATGGCAACTGGTGGGAAACTGATGGAATGAGGTGGTCTTTAAGGTCCCATCCAACTCTAATCACTCTGATGTTATTTTATAATGCTGTTTCTTATTGGCAAAGATACCTGGAAAGGTTTTTTCCAGCTATGCACTGGACTTCCAGGACTTTAAAATGATTGTTTTCAGGGGTTTTTTTTGTTTTTTTTTTTTCTGTAGTACGAAATCCATACACAGGCCATAAGTACCTGTGTGGAGCATTGCAGTCTGGAATTGTTCTACTCCAGTGGTATGAGCCAATGCAGAAATTCATGTTAATAAAGGTAAGGAGCTACTTTTAGTTCAGTTTAATAATTCTACAGTTGTGGAAATAACCTTTCCAGAGTTTGTCATGGAAAGTACATCCTGGTCTGGTGCCATTTGTGGGCTGTGAGCACTCTGAAAATTCTGGCTTGACACATTTTGACTCAGAAAACTTGTGACTGAACTCATGTAAGTCATTTAAGTGCTGGATCCTGCCCAGCACTTGCAATAACAGACCATCATCCACCTCTGCCCAGCCTGATGTTCGTTCTGCCTCCCAAATTCAACCTGTTTTTACTCACTGCACGTCGCTGTCCAGTGGCATTTCCAACAGCCTGCTGCTGTTTTTCTGCCCCCCAGCACTTTGATTTCCCCCTGCCCAGCCCTCTGAACGTGTTTGAGATGCTGGTGATCCCCGAGCAGGAGTACCCCATGGTGTGTGTGGCCATCAGCAAGGGCACAGAACCCAACCAGGTGGTGCATTTCGAGACAATCAACCTCAACTCGGCGTCCTCCTGGTTCACGGAGATCGGGGCAGGTGAGCCTGCTGGGCCAGCTCCTGGCTTGGCTGGGAATGTGGCATTTCCCTTCCTCTGGAGTCCTTTGGAAAACCTTTGGGCTTGGTGCTTCTCTGCCTAAAGCAGATCCTGGGTTGTTGGAACTGAAGGGAGCCTGCAAGAGGGATGGAGAGGGACTTTGGATATGGGCCTGGAGGGACAGGACACAGGGAATGGCTTCCCAGTGCCAGAGGGCAGGGATGGATGGGATACTGGGAAGGAATTGGTGGCTGGGAGGGTGGGCAGGCCCTGGCACAGGGTGCCCAGAGAAGCTGGGGCTGCCCCTGGATCCCTGGGAGTGTCCCAGGCCAGGTTGGACGGGGCTTGGAGCCCCCTGGGCTGGTGGGAGGTGACCCTGCCCATGGCAGGGGGATGGAATGAGATGGGCTTTGAGGTCCCTTCCAATCCCAACAATTCTGTAATTCCATGATCTCTGTGTTCTGGTGCTGACCTGCCCACCTCAGGATAAACTGTCCTTGTTAAAAATCTTCTACTTCAGCCACACCTTTTATTTTCTGAATGTCCTCAAACACTGAGCAGACCCTGCTGACTGGCTTCTCCTCTGTGGTTCCACACTGTTTCCTGGGATCAGACTTCCTGCTCTTTCCCCTCCTTTCCTGTGTAAAGAGTCCAGAAATGAACTCTTGTCCCTCCTCCAGGCCCTTGGGGGAGGGTTGTCATCTTCAGCTAGCTTTTAATAAGCAAAGATTTGGGTTATCTTCACAACCTGCTTGATACTTGGAGCTGATTTTCTGTCCTGCCCTTCTTGCAGGGACTTTTTTTACCTTTAAAAGCTGTACAAGCAACTTCATTAAAAAAAAAAACAGAAAAAATTCTATTAAATCTAGTTTGATATCAGCACAATAATCTTTCCAGATGTGGATTTATGGGAAAGGAGCTTTTTTTTTAGGAGTGAAGATTCCTTTGATGTTTGTTTTGCTCATTATGGTGCCTGGTCATGAAGGAAGCTGTGCTGAGCTGCAGCATCAAATCCAATTCATCCAATAAAAAGTAGTACTTTTATATTAAAAACCTGCCTGGGACCAATGGGTTTGTCCTCCCAGAACACTCTGGGATCTTAGAGCCTTCAAAAGAATTCAGAGTCACAAAGAGCCCCGTGCAAAGGCTGCAGCTTGTGGTGAGAGGAGCCTGAGGTCAGTGTGTTCTGTGCATGACATGGTGTGCTCTGTTCTCCTCAGGCAATCAGCAGCTGGATGCCATTCACGTGACACAGCTGGAAAGGGACACTGTCCTGGTCTGCCTGGACAGTGAGTAACACCACCCTCTTGGAAACCTTCCTCCTGCAAAGCTTGTTTGGCCACAGTTGTTGGTCTGAGTTCTACCACGAGTTCATTTTTCTCTCTTCATTAGTGATCCGTGTTGAAATATTTCCAAAAAGATGCAGTTTGGATAAGTGGGATTTCATTTTGCCCCTTGTGATTCTTTCCCTTGTTGTGTCTGCATTGCTCTGTCAGTAGAGGCTGAAAACATGCAGAGAGTACAAAAAAGCTTTCTGTATTTATTTGGGGACAAAGATGCTCTTGGGTTCATTTTAGGCAAATACTGTAGATGTTAAGTTTGGGTATTTCTTTGTGCCTGAAAGATTAAATTAGAATCTCATGCTTAAATCCTTTTCAGCAATGGGTTTTAATTCTTATTTTCCTGTTTCTCTTGAGAATTTGTGAAAATCGTGAATTTACAAGGGAAATTGAAGTCAAGCAAGAAATTGGCCTCTGAGCTGAGCTTTGATTTCTGCATCGAGTCAGTGGGTGAGTGATTTGTTTCTCTCTTGTCTCTCAGGGCTTTAAGAACTCAGAGGACTGAGTGTTGAATGCCTGACGGGTTTCTGGGCATTTCCACAGCACTGAGAAACAAAAATCGGGGAGGAGAAAGTGTTTTAGTAGCACATAAATTTGTGCTCATCTTCTAAAAGTTGTGATTTTATTTAGAGTGAGAGCACAGCCATTTTTTTAATAGTCAGGATAATAAGATTTCCATCTAATTCTTAAAGGACAAGCTGCTGTCTTTAAATTATTAGAAGACAGGAGCCTTTGTTCTAAACCTTGAGTTGTAGTTGTCAAACAAGCATTTGTGCTGTAATAAACTCCCAGAATCTTGGAATTAAATCCCTCAGAGTTGGGAGCTCTTTGCTCTGTTCCTGATAGGAAAAGCCCTCCCATTTTTCACCCACCCCTTTTGAAGTCAGTGTGATAATTCAAATGCTGTGTCATTGGCAGTGTCTTTGCACACCCCGGGGGTTTCTCCAGCACCATTAGGAATGCAAAGATCCCGGGAATCTGATGTGATGTGTGTTCCTCCTTTGCAGTGTGCCTTCAGGACAGCGTGCTGGCCTTCTGGAAACATGGAATGCAGGGCAAGAGCTTTAAGTCAGATGAAGTAAGTGATCTCCCAGTCCCTGCAGGAAGGTTTCATTTACTCCTCTTCCTTCCTTACCCCTTGATCTTCGGCTCCTCTCGCTGCTTCCCTCCTGACAGTCCTTGTGCTCCTTTTGTTTCAGTGCTGTAGTTTGCACTAAACTGCATTTGACTTTCATTTTCCTTCCAGCTCAGACCAATGAATTCCATTTTGTCCCTGAAACAGATGCAATCCTCTCCCTTTTTCTGCAGGTGACCCAAGAGATATCCGATGAAACCAGGGTTTTCCGCCTGCTGGGCTCAGACAGGTAAATCACCCTGAAGAGACAGAAACCTTTGGGTTTATTTCAAGCAGCTTTTCTGGACTGGCTTCCAGCCCACCACAGCTCTGTCTGTGGGCAGCAGGGGACAAGGAAAGGTGGGAGATGCCCTTGGGTGCCCAGTGCACTTCTGGAAAAGCCTGCTCCTGGCTTGGATTTTCCTGGTGAACTGTGAGCTACCTTGGCAGCTAGTTAGTTAAAAATCACCTTCACTGCTCTGGAAATAGCAGAGCAAACTGGAACACTCACAGGTTTTCATCACAGTGGGCTAAATTCACTCATGGTGTGTAATATCCAGCTGATTCCTTTCAGCTGCAGAGGTGGGAGGAGGTTAAGCTGCCTCCAGGTTTGGAACCTGAGCAGCAGCTGGCCCAGGCTCTGGGCTGGACATGTGCACTGGTGGGCCCTCAGACAGCCAGAGTGGAAAGTGTAGGAGTAGATAGGAATGAATCCAGAAATCAGTTCCAATCCCAGAATCCCAGAATGGGGTGGGTTGGGAGGGACCTTAAAGCCCATCTCATTCCACCCCCTGCCATGGGCAGGGACACCTTTCACTATCCAAGCCCCATCCAACCTGACCTTGAATACCTCCTGGTCTTGAATCCCTGATCTCTGCTCCCTCATCCAGCCTTTGAACTGCCAAAACCACTGGTTTGTGTTTCCCATCTCTGTTCAGCTGGAGCAGGAGTCTTTCCTGCCACTCCAGCAGTGGGATGTGGTAGCACCTTTTTGCCTTGGGTCCCTCTAGGACTGCCCAGGGGCAGTGGTGAAGGTCAGGGACAGAGGGAGTTAAGAGACTTCATTTGAAAAGTTCGGGAGGAAAAGAAAAAGCAGGGATAAGTTTATTCCTCAAATCAACAGGGTATTTTCCTAGGAGCTGGTGCAGAGAAGTGCAGGCATTGGGGAGGGAGAGGGGAGGACAAAAGCCCAACCACATGAGCTGATGGTCAAGGCCCAGTGTGGGATGGGACAGTGGTCAGTGTGGCAAGACAGGGAGAGACTTTTTCCATAGGAACATGATGAGCAGGACAAAGAGATGGGGTTGAGTGATCCCTGAGAACCCATCAGGGATAAATATTTAGGAGGGAGGAGAATGGTTTGGGTTAGTGGCTGATGTGGGAGGGATAAACATACTCAGGCTGCAGATGATGGGATCGTGGAATCACAGAATGCTTTGGGTTGGAAGGGACCTTAAAGGCCACCCAGTTCCATGGCAGGGACACCTTCCACTATATACAGCATTTCAGGGATTTTATCAGAAGTGATGCTGGGAAAAGAGGGAACTGCTTTAAAGAATGGCACACCCAAGATATTTGGGGAGAACCTCCAGCCTGTAGAAAGCTGGGAGTTTCCTCCTCAGTAGTTAAACCACGTGCTCTGGTTTTTGGCACCACATTCCTGGATCCTGTGTGTGTTTGGTTTGCAGAGTGGTTGTGTTGGAGAGCAGGCCCACAGAAAACCCTCAGGCTCACAGCAACCTCTACATCCTGGCTGGGCATGAAAACAGTTACTGAGCAACACTCCCCTCAGGCAAACAGCAGAGGGAATTTGCCTCGGGAGGAGGAAAGGAGCATCAAGAAACCAGGACTCGCCGTTTCTTCCCTGGACACCGGAGCTGTGCTGGTTTTGAGGGTGGAATTCAATCCATTTTTGCAGCTGGGAACAGCTGGTTCTGTCTCTTGCCACTGTGTGGTTGGTTTATATGGAGTTTGCTTAATAAAAGCTGAGATAAAGAGCCCTTTACTCGTCAGTTGTAGGGAAACAGAGCCTTGACACATGTTAGGCAGTAAAGGTGCCATAAACTGTTAAATATTTTTCTCCCCTTGGATTTTTTCCTGTTAGTCTGTAGATATAGATTTAGTGCTGGCTGTTGCCCTGTTTTATACTGAGTCTTATTCCTAATAAAACAAAGATTTGTGTAGGAAGTGGAAGTATCTGCAAAGCTTTCTGGTTTGAAATCTGCCATTGGGTATGGCTTTGTATAATAGACTATTTAATCCTTATTTATTAATCTGCTGCTAGGATGGGGTAATGTCTCTAACTTTTAGCAAAGGAAGGTTGCAGAGCAGCTTACAATTTTTTTTTTTATTTTACAGTTGTATAAAGATTTGATTATTCCTTTTCCTTGTAGGGCTGTAGTGCATTACTGAGGGGTGTGTTACCACGTTGGGTGATCTTGTAAAAAAAAAAAAATGCGGTTTTGTACAACAGAGTATTTTGTACTGATTTTTCTGCCTGCAGAATTGCCATAAAAGGGATTTTCTTACTTCCTAGACATAGGGTGTGTGTACCCAAAGTAGAATATTGATAGCAGCCCCTTTGCTCCTGGGTGGGTGTGTACAATATCCACGTGAGTGTGTGTGTGCCTGTGTGTGAAGTGGACTGGCAGTGTGTATTTTTTATATATATATATATTTATATATATATAAAAATGTACAAAATATATATGCTTTATTTTCATAAATTAGGGATAAGCCTTGTGAGGTGAAATGGCAATTGTAGCTGGTCATCATCCTTAATGAATGAAAGCATCATGTATCCGACTGCCCATGACGTGTAGTTTATTGATGCTATTCCAGAGGGGAGCCCGTAGGGATAACCCAGGCTGTGCAGCATTCCCAGTGCCTTGGGAATGGTTCCTTCCCCAGCTGGGTAGTATAAATAAACATGATAAGAACCAGTATTCTATAGCCAAGCTTTGATCACTTTTTCCTTCTTTTGTCACGTGCATTTTTTCCCTTTCTGCTCCTCCACTGAAGAGTCACGTTGGTTCCTTTTGTCTTCCTCATTAATTACAATTCTCGAGGTACCATTAAATATAGACTGACAGGAGAGCATCTGGTTTTACTACCTCACATTACCCTGCTGGCTTTGATGTGAACACAGTCCATGGGCAGGTGCAGTAGCAGCTCATAAACATTTAAATTAATGGTTGGGGTTTTTTTTAATTAAATGCTGCAGCAAACTGCTGCCTGTTCAGCTCCAGAGATCTGCTCCCTAGGAAGGACAGGCTGGAATCTAGAGGCCATTTGAACAGAGCAGGAAAGGGCTGTGACAGCTTGGAGTGGTTTGGTGCTGGGTTGTCTGTGTTGGCATCGGGCTACGTGATCCATAATTCAGCATTGAGGGAATTGTCCTGGCTCGGTGGTGTCTCCTCGTTCCTGGGGACAGCTGGAGGTTGGTGCTCGGCAGCTCTGGAGGGGAGGACAGCCCTGCACACATTTAGCATTTTAGCCACTGTCATTCAAAACTAATCCTTGCTGACAGCGAGTCAAGCTTTTCAGTTCTGGCTTTATAAATAGTGTACAGATAAAACTCAAAAATTCACAGAGTTTGGAAAATGTGGTTTAAAGGTGGTCAGATGGAACTGGATCAGCACTAGTAAAAGCAGGACGTGTAATTTCTATCAAAGATGTTGAGTTCTCTGGTACTGAAATTACTTCACAGGTAACAGTGACTGGTGATTAACCTCAAATGGTGCAACTCCTGGTCCACAGAGGCTTTAAAACCGAAATTAAAAAGAACAAAGCGAAGCACCAGGTGTAGATATTGTAGAGCAAACATTTTTTAATTTACCTCATTCACTGCAGATGGTAATTTTGGCTTCATCTTTGACAACACTTAAAGGAGATCTCTAAAAGACTAGAGGAACCTGTAAATAAAATCTGGATATTTCTGGGGAATAACTGGAGTAAATAACTCTTAGGCCATGACACTGTCATGCAGAAATAACGAGCTGAAAGTATTTTCCTTTGAAGGACACGAATGGCTTTGGTTTGCTGGATCATAAAGAATAAACTTAGGGAAGTCCTCGTTTCATCAAGCCTTGTTTAGCTGTTGAAGCATTTCTAATGGCATGTTGTGAAATGCTTTGTGCTGGTTTTACAGACAGTGGCACTGTTGGCATGATCTGCAAGATGCTGTTTCCTAGCGTAAAACCTCACTTGTATTCCCTATCACACAAGGGACTGGTGTATTCCACAGCCAACCCGGCCAGTCTTGGTGACTCTGAGTAGTATAATTTGCATTTGACTGTTTAATTTAGTCTGTTCTTGTCTGTATCTCTGTTTCTGTGACATTTCAACCAGGGTTTTGAAAGCCCGGTGTGGGGGCTTGGGGTTTGTGAAGCGAAAAACTTGCCCAGCCCCTCGTTCTTCTTCCGACAGTTATCAAAGTTCTTGGATGCACGAGGTCATGTATCCAGCTTGAAAGCCTTAAAACAGGCTCCCAGTGCTCTTGGAAGTACAAACACTACGTGAAGAGCAGCCTGTGCATTGGTCTCTTTGGATTTCCTAACCCCATTCCTTGAAACTGCAAAACACACCTGGAATTGTGCTGCCATCTCCTCGGAGAAGAAAGGTACAACGCATCAGTGAGCCACGGTGTCTCTGCACGAAAAGGACAAGGCTGGGAGACCCTGAAATGTGCTCTTTTTTACCTTGTTTAGTCATTAGGTGTAACAGACTCTTTAACTGCACTCGTTCAGTTTGTGTAACCAGGCTTTGTCCCACGGGAATTGCTGTTGCGGTTCAGTCTATGCCAAATAAACTGCTTTCTTTGATACCGAGCCGTGGTTGGCATGGTGGGAACAATACCCTGTGGGAGAGGTCTGGGGGGATCCAGCTGGTCTCCAGGTGATGGGGCTGTTTTGGGAAGGGCCTGGCGCCGTTCTTCTCCATCCCTTCTGCATCCCACAGCCTGCCAGGAGCCACAGGGCAGCTCCCACGGGCAGCAGGGCTGCTGGAGGGATTGCACGGGAATGAGAAATGGGAATAGCAGGGGCAAATTCCTCCCATCCCAGGGCTGCTGGCAGAGTCCTGGCGTGTCTGGCTGCCTGGTGTGTCCCAGATCTTCAGGGATGTGCTGGGGTAGGGGGAGAAGGAGGGCTGTAAATAATGGAATTTAATGTGCCTTTGGAGGAAGAACCACCAGTTAGTGGCAAATAAATACAAATCCACATTCCTGCCGTGCAAAGATTGTTATCCCTGGGGTACAGTGTTGGCAGGTGGGATGTGAGGAGGCTGCGCATCCCGGATGGATGGGGCTTGGCAGGGAAAATGAGTGGAGTTGGGGAGCACCTTGGGAAAGGCTCAGGGAGGGAGGACACGTCAGATGGAGCGGGGAGTCCACACGGATCCCACACTGGAACCGATGGCCCCCACAAAGGGCCACCCCGGTCAGGGGATGAGGCTCCGGGGACCCGGCCAGAGCACCGGGAAAGGGGACGGGGACAGGGAAATGCTGGGCCAGAGGGTCTGGCTGCGGTCAGGGGGCCGGGACTGCGCAGGGGGAAGGAGCGCCAGGGAAACCCTTTCCGAGGGTTCTGCCCCTGCAGGGGGAGGCGCAGGGGCCGAGGGAGGAGGGTGTTTGTTCCCTGTCCCAGCCCTGCGGGGAGCACGGGCAGGGCAGAGGCTCTGGGAAAGGCAGGGAAAGGCAGGGATTTTGGGGTCCCTCCCGGGCCGGGCCATCCCCGGTCTGCGGTTCTGTGAGGGCTGTGGGGGCTCGGCGTGGGCCCCGGGGGGATCGCCCTCCTTCCACCGCCCTCCCGGAGACAGCCCCGGTGTGGAGACACCCCCGGGTCTGGAGACACCCTCAAACCAGAGACACCTCCGGTGTGGAGACACCTCCAAACCAGAGACACCCCCGGTGTGGAGACAGCCCCAAACCAGAGACACCCCCGGTGTGGAGACACCCCCGGTGTGGAGACACCCCCAAACCAGAGACACCCCCGGTGTGGAGACACCCCCAAACCAGAGACACCCCCGGTGTGGAGACAGCCCCGGTACAGACCCCCCCTCATCCATGGAGCGCTACGAGAGGCTGTGCAAGGTCGGCGAGGGCTCCTACGGCGTCGTGTTCAAGTGCCGCAACAAGGACACGGGGCAGGTCGTGGCCATCAAGAAGTTCCTGGAGCCCGAGGAGGACCCGGTGATCAGGAAGATCGCGCTGAGGGAGATCCGCATGCTGAAGGTGGGACAGGTGTGAGGGGACAGGTGGGACAGGTGTGAGGGGACAGTATGAGGGGACAGGTGTGAGGGGACAGGTGTGAGGGGAGAGAGTGTGAGGGGACAGGTGGGACAGGTGTGAGGGGACAGTATGAGGGGACAGGTGTGAGGGGACAGTATGAGGGGACAGGTGTGAGGGGACAGTGTGAGGGGACAGAGTGTGAGGGGGCAGGTGTGAGGGGACAGTGTGAGGGGATAGAGTGTGAGGGGACAGGTGTGAGGGGACAGAGTGTGAGGGGACAGGTGTGAGGGGACAGGTGTGAGGGGAGAGAGTGTGAGGGGACAGGTGTGAGGGGGCAGGTGTGAGGGGACAGGTGGGACAGGTGTAAGGGGATAGAGTGTGAGGGGACAGGTGTGAGGGGACAGAGTGTGAGGGGACAGGTGTGAGGGGATAGAGTGTGAGGGGACAGGTGTGAGGGGGCAGGTGTGAGGGGACAGGTGTGAGGGGGACATGGCTCTCTAAGGGGATGGTGCAGGGGATAGCCATGAGGGGACAGGGCATCGTGAGGGGGACAGGCTGTGAGGGCAGCAATGAAGGGACATGGAGGAGTCGTGAGAGCACGAAGTGTGAGGGCAGCAGTGAGGGGATGGGGGGCATCGTGAGGGTACAAAGTGTGAGGGCAGCAATGAAGGGGCAGGTGGGCATTGTGAGGGTACAAAGTGTGAGGGCAGCAATGAGGGGACGGGGCTGGGGGAGCACTGAGGGGACAGGGTGTCATGAAGGGACAGGCTGTGAGGGCAGCAATGAAGAGAAGGGGCCTAGGGGCATCTGTGAGGTGATGGTGTGTGGTGAGGGGGGAAGCAAACATTTGAGTGTGAGGGAGCGCCACAAAGTGCCCAAGTCAGCTTATCTGGGGGAAAGGCAGTGCCAGGGAATGCCTGGCCCAGGGATGGCGATGCCAGGCAGGAGGGTGGTGCAGGTGGGAGCTGAGAGCAGGGAGTGGAGGGGCACCCGCACAGTCCCAGCACAGGCTGTGCCCTGCCGAGAGGGCTCGGTCCATGCTCTGGCCCCCATGGAGTCAGCAATGTCCTGGCCGGTGCGGGCACAGCTCTGCCCTCAGTGTGTGCCACAGGACATACCCCCAGAACAGTTGGAGCCGCTGTGAAACACGTGGGGAAAAAGTTGATAAATCTGCCCCAGAGCCCTTGGTTGTGTGGGATCCACAGTGTCAGAGCCTGATGTGCAGGAGGAGCCAGCTCTGGATTGAATGCCAGGGGCTGTGCTGGCTCAGGCGTGGCATCCAGGGCAGAACTGGACCTGTGAGCCATGGCAGCACCTTGTCTTTGCTGATCCTTTCCTGACCCCTCTGTGAGAGCTCATCCTCACACAGAAGTGGGTCACTCCTGCAGCCTCTGTGTGTATTCTCCTGGTGAAATAAAAGCACAGGAGCATCTACACTGGGTCACACCCCAGGGCCATCGAACATGCAGAAATGAGGGGAGATCCAGGAGAAAGAGGGAGAGGAGGGTGGAAGGTTTCCTTTCACACTCCCAGCTTCTGGGCAAGGATTCTGGAGCCAAAGGTTGTGCCCCTTGCTTCATGCACAGAGAGCTGGGAGTCTGTCCCATCCCTTTTTTGAACTGTTGTGTTTCCATAGTTTCCTGAGGCTTTAGGAATGTGTTGAGTGAAAACGTATTTCCCTCTATTTGTTATAAACTTGCTGCTGGGTGATGGCACACAGTACCCTCAGCTGTGTGTTCTCAGAAGTGGGGAGAGTTTTTCCCTTCCCACTTTCTCCTGGTGCTTGTGATTTGTACACCTGCCATCCTTGGAAAGCACATCATCTAAGAAAAACAGCATATTTATTTTTCAGTTAGATTTTGGGGAGAAGCAGCCAAGGTTTTTCTCCTATCCTAACCAAACACAGCACACGTGCTGTTTCATTTCAATAAACAAACCTGGAGATGCAGTAACATTTAAATGATATTTAAGATCTGAAAAGGAAAATAATCATTGCAGAAGCCCCTTGTAATGCAGATGGGAACTGGATCATCCTTAAGGATCCAAAGCTGGCATTGCTGCAGCCAGACACCACAGGATCCGTGTTGAGGCACTGTTGATTTCAACAAGTGCAGACATGCTTGTCTTTTCAGCTTTTTCTCTGTAAATAGTAACAGTTTGTTTGTTTGTTTTTGAGGTATTTCCTGGCTTAGGCAACTCCTGTTAGTCAAAGATGCAGTGAGATTGTGTGTCACTGGTAAAAAATGTGGGGCCTGATAAATCACTTTTCTGCCCTGTAAATGCCTTGTAGACAAAGGGGGTTTGTGGCCAGAAGCCAAGGGGATGTTGTGGGGGAGAGGAATTTCCAGAGTCTTGAAACCATAGAATCCCAGAATAGTTTGGGGTGGAAGAGACCCCAAAGATCACGCAGTTCCACCCCCTGCCATAGGCGGGGACACCTTCCACTAGCCCAGGTCACTCCAAGCCCCATCCAACCTGGCCTTGGACACTTCCAGGGATGGGGCAGAATTTCTTCCTAGTATCCAAGGACAATGGATAATGGCTTTCCACTGCCAGAGGGCAGGGTTAGATGGATATTGGGAAGGAATTGGTGGCTGGGAGGGTGGGCAGGCCCTGGCACAGG
>JAWWMP010000165.1:62100009-62114357 GCA_035047865.1 Dendrocincla tyrannina
GTCCCAGGCCAGGTTGGACGGGGCTTGGAGCACCCTGGGCTGGTGGGAGGTGTCCCTGCCCATGGCAGGGGGTGGAACTGGGTGATCTTCGGTGTTTCTTCCAACCCAAACTATTCCAGGATACCATGAACACACAAGGTGGATTGAGAGGAAGAAGCAGAAATAAAAATTCTCCTAATTGACCCATCCAGACTGTGGCAATAAACCTTTGAAGCTGAGGCCTTGTGCTTCAGAGCAGCCCTTGCTTTCTCCTAAATGTGTGTTTGTCTGCTGCAGGCTCTTGCCCCCGTGATTTCCATGGAGAGCTGCATTTCACTGTGGTGCCCTCAGAGGCTGGATCTGTACAGTGACAGGCACTGCTGCAATAGCCATGGGCACCGTGGTGAATTCTTTGTCTGAGGCATTTGCCGAAGCCAAGCTGACTTATTGCCCATGGCCAGTTCCTAAAACAAGTATGCACAGGAGAAATGGAGCTGAGCTGGTGCTTCACATTGTGCTGTGCTTGTTTAAAGGGCTCAGCTTAAGGAATTGTGACCTGCAGGCAAAATCTCTGTCCCCCAGACCTTTCCCTGTGCAGTTACTGACCAGCCCATCCACTGTGTGTTCCAGCAACTCAAACACCCCAACCTGGTGAACCTGCTGGAGGTGTTCAGGAGGAAGAGGAAGCTGCACCTGGTCTTCGAGTACTGTGACCACACGGTTCTCCACGAGCTGGACAAGCACCCCCGGGGGTGAGTGGCCCTTCTCTCCCTGGGAGCTTTGAGCAGAGGAGTCGGGGTGTCCATGTCGTTGCTGCCCTGCAGGTTTTCAGAGGAATTTCATTAATTACAGGAGAGGTCTCTGAGCCCAGTGCCCAGAACTCGCTGTGTTGCTGTGGTTTGGCAGTGGCATCCCCAGGAATGGTGTGTGAGCCCGTGTGTGTCCCCGTGCAGTGCTGCTCACCACGGAGACGGGAGCGCTGAGCTGAGCATTTCGGGGAGCTCTGGCTGGCTGGGGAGCAGCAACCCTGAGGGCTGGGAGCAGCTGGTGTCTCCCTGCAGGGGTGTGCTGGGGGCCCCAGCCCTGCCACTGCCCCCCCAGGTGTGCTGCACATCTCTGAGCACACAAACACAGAACCGTGGACTCGTGGAATCACTGAGGTCAGAAAAGCCTCTAAAGCCATTGTGTCCAACTGTTCATCCAGCACTGCCAAGCCCACCACTAACCCATGTCCCCAGGTGCCACATTTACCTGGCTTTTGGACACTTTGAGCCCTCAGGAGGACATGTGGGCTGGCAGGAATGCCCAGGAGCTGTGCCTGCACCTCCCTGCACAGCCCCAGTGAACTCCCTCCTCAAACAGGCACTCGCACCAAGTGTGAGCTACACACAGGGTTTGTTCTTTCACACTGTGTAAATGACACTCCCACGAAACACATTGTCCCTAATTACCCACGGTGACTTGGTGCTGGGGAAATGCTGAGCAGGAGTTCATAAATCATTTTACAGGCCTGCAGCTAAATGAATAGCCTGCAGGAGACTGATTGGGGGCTGAGTAAACAAGAGCCTGTTCTTCCCTTTCTCCCCGGTGTGGAGCTCGAGGAGAATGGAGCATGGTGATAGCACATGGCTTTGTGAGCTGCTGAGCAGCTGTCACCCCAGTTTGAACCAGTTCAGCTGGAACCTGAAAAGAGGATGGGTAACCCTCCTTGAAGAAAGTACTTCACATTTGCTTTCTGTTCATCTCAACAACTCCAGTGTGGGTGAATATGTAACACCTGGCTTTCCATCTTTGCAGGTGGTCAGGTCTTTTGTGGTCAGGCTAAGGTGGGTGGGCACACACTGTCTCTGTGTCATTTGACCAACTCCATCCCCTTGTCCATCACTCCCATCATTCTGGGATGTGTAAGGAAGGAATCCTCAGCATTGCCACATTTGTGTCAGCACAACACCCTCATGCACTGACAGCAGAAAGTGCCTTAATGAAAAACCCAGGCTTGTAATGTTTTGGTTTAGTTTCTGGGTAGGTTTCTTTTTAGTTTATGACAAATCAGAAGCTTTTCAGCATTAGACACATGAAATAAAATTGCTTTTGAGATTGAAAGTACTAAGAGTGTCACCTCTGCCTTTCCTGGGGTTGTTGAAAATCATTACAGCCAGCCAAGGCAGTTTAAGAACAGTTGCCCAGTAACAGAAAGAGAGCAGGGAGGGCTGAGAAGTGTTTGCCAGCCATGGGAGGGAAGGAGGGGGGATCCAAACCAAAGCAGAGCTTTATACTCGTGTGTGAACATCCTTCCCTGCCCCATTTTGTCACCTCTCTGGACAATCAGTGCCATGGCAGCAGTGCACAGCTGTATCTATACCATGGATACTCCAAAAGCTCCAACCCTGAGCAGTTTAGAGAGGGAGAAACACCTGCTGGCATTTTGGGATCACGGGAAACGTGGATGCTAAACACAGCCACAGGACAGGATCTGATGGGGACTCACCCACACTGTGGTCACCGTGGGCAGGCCTGTTTGTGACAGTGGTACCAGACACTCTGTCACTCTCCTAACTGCAATAAATCCTTGTGTCTTCTTGCACTGACTGGTTTTGGAAGTGTTTTCTGACTTGGTCCCTGATGGGTTTGCTCAGAGGTCCCTGTACAATGTCAGCACTCAAAGGCCTCCTCTTCCTTTCTCCTGTAATAGTAAAGTTATTTTCAATGGCCACAATACAACTGTGTTTTTTCCAACAGGGTGCCAGAGTACCTGGTGAAGAGCATAACCTGGCAGACCCTCCAGGCTGTGAACTTCTGCCATAAGCACAATGTGAGTCCCTGAACAGCACTAATGATCGCTGGGACATGGCCTTGGACCAGAGGGAGGTTCTGCTGGCATTTTCCTGATTACAGAGCTTGCATGGGACACAGTCAGATGGAATTTCCTGTTTTCAGCAGGAAACCCATCTGAAATATCAGTGCATACCCACAACAGCTGTATTTACTGTCACACAGCCCCCCTGGATTGGCTGTGAAGGAATGATTTGCACTCATGACCTTAGACAGGCTTCCAGGTGGAACAGGAATGGATCCCTGTGTATTCCCTGGGCCATACAGTACAACTGGTGTCTGGGAAACTGCCTGCCCAGGTCATCAGCTGAGGGCTGAGCAAACTGCTGCAGGTTTCACACAAAGTCCTTCTGTTGACACCAGTTAAAAGGTTTCACAACTTGGACACAGTAAACCCCTCTACAACCCCTCCTCTGCTTTCTGGAGGGGGACACGAGTTGTGTGCGTGACAGAAGTTTTAGTGGGAATGCTTTAAGAAGCAGGGAAGGAGAAGGAGCCTTTGGGGGAAGTTCTTTACGCAAACTTATCTGTAATTGTCTTTGGTTTTGTTCATCTGCCAGGGTTTGAGATTTAAGAGTGGGGCAGGAGATGGCCCTGGAATGGGTGTTTTGTCTTTGCTGGGAGAATTGTGTCCAGTCGAGCCACAGGAACTTGGCCACAGGTTTCTCCTGCTTCCAAGATTTGTTGTTTTGCGTCTGTTTTCTGTTCTCCTGCTCAGTGTGGGAGATTTAATGGAGTTTTAGAGCAGAGGGAACAATGAGATGCTGCAGCCTGACCTGCTGTAGATCACAGGTAATGAGGTTTTATGCAGCTGCCCTTTTTGGAACTCCCTGACAGTGGTTTAATAAGCAGCATTTCAATCCTCAGGAGGAGACACAATAATTTACCATCAGCTTAGCAAGGAAAGTCTGAAGTGTTTGCACTGAAGTGATGGAAGGGGAAAGACAATATGAGCAAGACCCTGGTGAGCTGAGCAGAGCAAAAGAAATGAAGGTCTCTGCTAGTCTGATCAGCAGAAATTCTTTGCCAAGCCCAAACTCAGTTGTTGTGAAGGTTAAGGGCACCTCCCAACAATCACAGAATGGCTGATGTTGGAAGGGAGATAATCTTGTCCAGCTCTCCCACTCAGGCTGGCTCAGTCAGAGCAGCCTGCTCAGAGACTTTTCCAATCAGGGTTTGAATATTTCCAAGGCTGGAGGCTTCACAGACTCTGGGCAACCTGTCTGGGTGTCTGACCACTCTCTTAGTAAAAAAAGATTAAATAAATTGCTTAGATTTAAATGGAATTTCCTAGGAGTTCAGTTTGTACCCATTGCCTCTGTCCACCGAGGAGAGCCTGGCTCCACCTCCTTTACTCCTTCCCACGAGATAATTATGCACATTGCCAAGATATCCCCCCCGAGCCTTCTCAGGCTGATTGATGGTCCCAGCTCCCTCATCCTCTCCTTGGATGTCCGACACCCCAATCCCTTAATCATTTCAGTGGCCCTTCACTGGAGTCACTCCAGCATGCCCCCATCTTCCCTCTGCTGAGGATCCCAGAGCTGGACACAGAACTCTGGGTGTGTCTCACCTGTGCTGAGCAGAGCTCTGAGACCCAGCTCTGGCTGAGCTGTGCCAGCAGAGCCATTTGCCAGGAGCTTCCCAGCTGGTTCTGGGAGCTGACTCCGTGTTGTCCCGGTGATGCAGAGCTGTGGAGCTGAAGCTGGGAGCCTGCACAGGGCCTCATCCCAAAGGGGGGCTTGGGCAGGTAATTGTGCTGCCCAGCAGGGTGTGGCTTTAGCTGCTGCTCGGAAATCCATCTCGTTCAGCAGGAATGATTGCCTGGCACAACGTGCAAGGGGGGTGTGGATGAATTCAGAGGGTCTTATGAGGGCCAGGGTAAATACTTGATTCTAACCTTGTCTTTTTCTGTCTCCAGTGCATCCACCGAGATGTAAAGCCAGAAAACATCCTGATCACAAAGCACTCGGTCATCAAACTGTGTGACTTTGGATTTGCTCGAATCCTGAGTGAGTGCTGCTACATGCATGGGTTGCTAACCGGGAAAGCTCCACTGAGGTGTAGGATCAGCCTTGCAGACACCCACTTGCCTGATGCATCTGCAAATCACCCTTTATAAAAGGCTGTTGTGTTTTCCCAGGGAAGCTCAGCTAAAGGCTGGGTTAGAGATCCCAAACCTTAAAGGAACGAGCCCATCAACCACGTTGACAGGGATCTGTGAACAGCCTGAGCTCCCTGCTGGGGCAGCTTTGCTGCTGGGGGTGCTGGCACTGGGAGATGGAAGTTGGGTGTCTTGGAGCTGCCCAGGTGTTGTTTGTGCAATGCTGGAGACACAGCTGGAGTTCCCTGGCAGTCAGACCCCTCCGGCTGCCTCTGCAAACAATGGCTTCACATTTTCCGTTGGAAATAAAGCCCCTAATCTGGTTTATTTTAGCTCCTGTTCAGGCAAATCACGTGGGCTCTGAGAACTGCCCACTGGCTGGTGCAGGGCCCTGCTGTGGAGCTCTGCACATTTGCATTTGGAGCAAAGCATGGGGCTGATTTTTGCCAGACCCAAAGTGTTCCCAAAGCAGGGTTCTGCGAGTGGCCAGTGACTCATCCCGTCCCTCCAG
This sequence comes from Dendrocincla tyrannina, assembly GCA_035047865.1. Classification (NCBI taxonomy): domain Eukaryota; kingdom Metazoa; phylum Chordata; class Aves; order Passeriformes; family Dendrocolaptidae; genus Dendrocincla; species Dendrocincla tyrannina. Next base: position 62,105,436 of record JAWWMP010000165.1, read on the forward strand.
CCATTACCTGCCCACGAGGTGCCCCAACATGTATAATAACTGATGCCAGCTCATCTGCACCGTCTGATCCCACCTTCCTGTTTGTTCCCCCCGCCCCTGACCCCAACCCAGCTGGCCCCAGTGACTACTACACCGACTACGTGGCCACGCGGTGGTACCGCTCCCCGGAGCTGCTGGTGGGGGACACCCACTACGGGCCCCCCGTGGACGTCTGGGCCATCGGCTGCGTCTTCGCGGAGCTGCTCTCCGGGGTCCCCTTGTGGCCTGGGAAGTCTGACGTGGACCAGCTGTACCTCATCCGGAGAACCCTGGGTGAGTGTCCCCCGGCACCGGCTGTCCCCACGCCCTAGGGCTTGCCCAGGAGGGCTTTCCTCTGTGGTGGGAATCAGCAGGAGCCAGGAGGTGAATTTACCCCATGGATCTCTCCCTTTAGTAAGTGCTGGCTTATTTGAGGCCTTCCTGCCCTTGAAAAGGAGCTGGATTTTCCTGGCATGATGTACATATGCTAACAGGATCCCAGTGGGCTGGGCTGTGGGAGCAGGATCATTGCCTGCAGACTGGCTGGAACCATCCCTGCAGTCTCCTTAGTGGTGGCCTTTGGGAAGCTGTGTCTGGTGCTGGGCAGATTAGGAAAGATCTGGGATGTGTGAGGTGACCACCAAACACCCCTTGTGGTCCCTTGGGGTGGAACTCCTGCCTCTGCTGCTGTCCTTGCCACATCTTCACCTGTCTCCACACAAGGAAATGAGGTGCCTGTGTCAGAAGGGACCAGGAATGTTTTGCATAAAGGTTTGAAAGATCCAGGTATTTTTCAGGATTTGGTGCCAAGCAAAGTGGTCAGTGAATAGTTGGATTCAGTCCATCCCAGCTTTGGAGGCCTCATAAGCATGGCCAGTGCCTGTTGATGGCTGTGTGCCTGGGAAAGGGAGTGAGAACATTGCAGCTTGTCTGTTCCATGTGCTTGTCTTTATTCATCAAGCAATTTTAGGAGCCACTCCGGATTTATTTGTTAAATAAAAGAGCCATTATCCCCATAATACTTAAATTAATCCAGTCTCGTTGATTCTGTTTGGGCTTGCTGTGTAACATCTGATTTCTTGTCTGGCAATGCACAACCACCCAGTTTTAATTGAAATTTATTGGAATGAACTAAGACTTGCAATTTTTACTAAGCAGTTTATAAAACTAATGGCTTTAAACAGATAAGCTCCTTAGCTAGAAAAATAATTCAGCACCGATGGCTTCATCCTCCAGAATCCATTAATGCCAGGGTTAGGTAGTTATAATTTATTTTTAATGGCAGTGTTTCAGCCAGAAGAGATTCCCGTTGGATCCAGGTGCTGGACTGAGGCTCTGTTTACAGCTCTGCCATTCTGGGGGTTGGCATTTTACTGGCTCCTTCATTATGGATTTGATTTTAGCATTTTCCTTGCTCTGAGCTGCTCTAAGCTTTGATAAAGCTGCCTTGGGGAAAGCTACAGCGTATTCCTGGTGAGGCTGCACTTCAGCTCTTCTCTCTACAACACACTCAGGGGTGTCCAAAGAGAATTGCACCAATATGAGTTCAATTTTCCTGAAGCTGGAACACCCGTGGCCCTGCCTTTCCCTCAGCACAGTCACACAGGTGTGGGATCACTGGTGGCCAAAATGGACACTCATTGTCCAAAAGAACAGTTCCTCGGCTCACTTGGTGGTATTCCAGCTCTTTGGCATCAGCCTTGTTGGAGGATACAGCCTCGTTCAATGCAGGCACTGGAAAACCAGAAAATTAATCCAACTTTTTTTCTAATTCTTGCTTGAAGGGGATCTCATTCCCAGGCACCAGCAAGTGTTCAGCACCAACCAGTTCTTCAGCGGGGTAAGAATTCCAGACCCAGAGAGCATGGTAAGAGCTGCCTCCAGAGGCACTTCCCTTGAGCCTCCTGCTAACCAACCAGCCTCTCTCCCACCCTAATCCACCCTGCAGTGCTGAGGGCACAGGGTGTTTGCACAGGGAGGTGTTCCTGCTTCTTTTTACCCACGTGCTTTGGAAGTAGAGCTGGAAAAGCCTAGCACAGCTTGCCCAGTCCTTTGCTGCACAGCATTTTTCCCAGTCCAAAAGCTTTGCCCTCTGCTTTGCCAGCGTGCACCAGAATATTATTTGGGAGTGGTTGAACCCCTCTCATGACATTTTAACTTCTACACTATGTAAAAACAGTCAGAAAATGATTCATCTCCATTCCTTGTCCCCATTTCTGGTGGCACAGCAGCCAGCCCCCACCCTCAGCAATGCCAGGCCTGTAAGCACATGGAGTGACAATGGCAGTTTGTGAGGAACAGGTCACACTGCTCTGGAAAGCTGGGCCTCTGTACCCTGATGAATAGAAAGCTTGCTAATATGAGTACATTCACTGGTTTTTTTCCTTCAGGAGACATTGGAAATGAAATTCCCCAATATTTCCTGCTCTGCTCTGTCTCTCATGAAGGTAAGAAAACGCCAGTACTGAGATGAGCAAATGGGGTCTGTGTCCCTTATTGGTAAATGGTGTGAGCTGGGGGCTGAGTTACCAGAGATTCATTGAAGGACAGAGCTGGTTTCCTACCCCATGTGATTGTAACTGTTCCTTGAGCTACGATTCCTATTGCAGCTGTGGATTCCCCACCCCTGGAAGTGTCCAAGGCCAGGCTGGACCAGGCTTGAAGTGACCTGGGCTAGCAGAAAGTGTCCCTGCCCATGGCAGGGGGCGGAACTGGATGAGGTTTAAGGTCCCTTCTGACCCAAACCATTCCATGATTCCATGATTAATTGCTGCAATTGTTGGGTATCATGCTGACTGAAAAGGCCCTCTCATAATCCATTAAAAAATGATGAACACATGTCCCTGTGGGAACACTGGCTGGCTGTGGTGAGTAGCTGGAAATGTGCAGACCTGTTCCATGAGTGTTTTGTGTGATCTTTCATCTTCTTTAAGGGATGCCTTCAGATGGACCCTGCGGAGAGGCAGACCTGTGAGCAGCTGCTGCAGCATCCCTATTTTGACAGCTTTAGGGAGGTCGTGGATCTGGGGAAAGAACATGAAAAAACAGCCCGGAAAGCAGCCAGGCTGACTCGGAAGCACAGGCCAGGGGTGAGGTTCCCACAGGATTTCATGTTCTGTGCCTGAGGAGGGGATGGCTCTGCGGTTTAACTCACAGGAGCTGGGCTGTGTAGGGCAGTTGAGGGTGTTGGACTGGTCTTAGTTTTACCCTGAGGAGAAAACAAACCTCCTGGCTAAAGAGTCAATCCATACAAATGGGATGCTGCACTGCAGCTCCTTGGAGCACTGGGGTAACAATCAGTGTCCAGGAATGTGCATTCCTGACAAAGAGCAGCAGGAGAGCTGAACAAACTGGACACACTTACATGGCTGCTTTAATTTGGGATCTTTTTGGTGCTTTTGAATCCCGAGTTATGGGAGATGGCAAAAATGCCCAGTTCCATTTGTAAGTGCTGATGGGATGTGATCCCATACTGTAATGGTTTTAGTTTAGATTACACATACTCAGTTCCATGTTACACCACACGTCTCTGGGTGTCTCTGAGCTGGAGTTGCCAAGCAAATGTCAAATGTCTCCCTGCCACTTCAGCCTTTCTGGACTCCATCCCAAGTGCCCAGATCCAGCCTCACAATGCGAGTGACTCCAAGAGCCACATTCCCCACCAGAGCTGTAAGGCTGAGCTGGTAACAGGCAGGGAGGCTGGAGGTGAGGGATGAGAACTGCTGCAGTGTGTGAATTCCTGCACCACACTGAGTCACCTCTTCTGTTTCTATGCCATGGGGCATAGCAGCAGTATTTTGCTTGCCCTGGATGACTGGAAGAAATTCCTTTAATGAGTTATCTGGTTGCAGTCTGGTCATAGAACCCCGGATCGATGAATGATCTTGGTATGAAAAGGACAGGATTACAGTAGGAGTAGTGAAATTTTTCCATATGAAAAAGGCAATGTGTGCTTTATTGTCATTCCAGACGAATACACTGTGTGATTTTTCCTTTAGTTACAGCACCTGCCCCAGCTGACCAGTAGTAACGTTCTCCCAGCTTTGGACAGCAAGAAGCACTGCTGCAAAACACAGAAATCCAACTGCCACCTCCCAAACATCTGACCAGATGGCAGACTCAGACTTGATTCATCAAAGTTCAAGTCATTTGGGGTTTATAAACGGAGGATTTGCAGTGGAAAACTAAATTACTAAACGTCATGACATGTACAAAGTGAGTCCAGCCTGAGAGAGGCTGCCTGACTGCTCCTGGTAGTTCTCAGCTGCTCCAGAGATACACCTGCTTTACTACTGCACTTATCAGAGTATTAAAACTACTGGTAGTAACTTCACAGGCTCGCAGACACCACTCCCAGGAGAACAGACCAGCAATAACCATGCTGTTTCTTTAGTCTTTTCAGAGTTTCTCCTGTGTGTTTCATCCTTGCATTCTGAGGTTGCTTTTATTTGCTGATTTTGACAACAGTGAAGCCACTTGCTTGTAGTTACAGAAATAATTTTTATCAAAACTAATCATGAACATGAATTTATAACATTGGCCAGACACAGGCAGGAATTCTGCCTAAGTGTTTGTATTACAATGACTTGAGCTTGTGGAATCTCAGGATGTAATACTGGGTTGATTTTGAATAAAAGAAATGTAGCTGCTTTTTCCAATTTACTGGATGTATTTTACCATATGAAGTTTTGCTGCTGGGCAAGGAACATCCTTTTTTACTTGAAACTAAAACCCAACTTGAAACTGTGTTCTCCATACATTCAGTGTTCCACAGCAGTCAAAGCCATTTCAGTGGGACAGGTGCCTTCTGGCTCTGCAAGTCCCTGCCAGGAGGGGGAAACCAGGGGGACCGGGCTCTGCCCCCAGGGAACAGGGACAGCAGGAGAGGGAACGGCCTCAAGTGGCACCAGGAGAGGTTTAGGTTGGATATTTAGGAAAATTTCTTCATGGGAAGGGCTGTCCAGCCCTGGCACAGCTGCCCAGGACAGCGATAGAGTCCCCATCCCTGGAGGGATTTAAAAGCCCTGTGGATGTGGCACTTGGGGACACGGGTCAGTGTTGGGGGAATGGTTGGATGATCTCAGAGAACTTTTCCAACCTCAGCAATTCTTTGATTCTCCTGTTTATCAGGAGTGATGGGGATGCAGCTGAAGAGCTGCACAGAACTAATGGAGTCCGTGTCAGCACACAGCAAAAACGTGCACGAGGGTGTACCCAGGAGCTGCTGCTCCTGCATAAACAGCCACATTCCAGCCCTGAGCAGCTGACCCTGCCTGCCTGTCAGTGGCTCCGCTGAAACCAGACAACAGGAGTCAAAGCGTGGAGGACACAAACAAGGCCCATGACCTTTTATTGAAGCACCTCCCACCGACTGGGCGGGATTCTCTGGGAATGAACAGCCCCGACCGCGCCCAGCGCTGCAGCGCCACTCCCCACCGTCACTTTGTTCCTGGGCTATAAAATAGCGGAAAACTTCTCACTGAGGTACCAACAGCTCCCTATAAACACGGGAAACAGATGACTATGTACATCTGCCTTCTCTGCTGCTGATCCACTATTTAAGCTTAATAAAACTTCACATACAGCTTTTTAGGCTGGACTGGGAGAGCTGAGCTTATTGCCATACCTGGCAATAGAGCAGCATCTACAATTTCACTTATGCAACATAGGATAAATACTAGGAAGTCACATCTCAGTTACGTGCCGTCGTGTTTATTCCAAATCCAGCTCCAGCTCCAGGTTGGGCAGTGCCTGCTGAAGGGCATGAAAAGTCGTTTCCTTCTCTCTGATTCCAGGAAGGTCACTCAGATACAAATACTCAAGGTTCCTGTAAATATAAAAAGAAAATCAGCAACTACTATTTAACTGTTGACAGAGAAATTGGAGAAAGGATTATTTCACCACAATCATTTTGAGTATTTTAAATCAGTGACTGGTTCTAAGGGAAGATTTTTATGGAGGGGGTGCTTGAGGTTTTTAGCTGCAGAGGTGCAGCACCCAACTGCTCCCCAAGACCTTGGGGCACAAGAGGAGCATCCCCACACACTGGAAACAGCCCGAGTGCAGCCCTTCCACGCCCACAGCCCCAGCACTGCCAGGGAGCAGCGTGCTGGTGGCTCACGTACATCAGCTTGTGCAGGGCAAGGATGCCTTTGTCTGTGACATTGCCACAGGAGATGATCTTCAGCTGGAGGAGACTCTTCTGCAGGTTGTTTGTCTCGCTGAGCCTCTGCAGACACTCGTCCTGTATGTACATGCACTTCTCCAGCCTGATGTCCGTAACGTGCTCCAGACCATCTGGGAACAGAAAAACAAGGATGTGCTTCAGAATGCCAGGACCAGCCTGTGCTGGTTGTTAAGTTCTGCCTCCAAAACCACCCAGCAACACGTTCCCTTATACAGTGGGGCTGCAATTAATCTCCAAAGCCCCTCTGTGGTGCTTCAAATAAATGAAAGCCCTGGGCTTTGTATCCTTTTGGAAAGATCTGAACAGCTTTGACACGGGCACGTCACAAAAAAACTACAAGTCTGGGTGATACACAAAGACTCTGACACAGAAACATGCTAATGCTGGAAATTCAGGGGCCCCTGCTATGAAAAAATAAAACTGTTGCCCATTTTGGTTTCTGTTATTTAAAGGAGACCTGAAACACTTTTTTAATCTTTTGTAAGAAACCAAGTGCTTGTTTTTTGTCTTTGAAAACATCTTATATATATATATACACTTGGAAAACAAGCAGAATTGTGACTTTAGAGACACCAAAATCATTGCTTGCTGTAGAAGAAAAAGAATATTTATAGTGCTTTCTGCTGTCAACTATCCAGCTACGAACTCATTGAAGTTCGTGGCACTTCCTTAGTGCTATGGACACTTCAGGCAAGGGCTGATGAACTTCCTAATCACACGCCTCCAGCAAAACCCTAGGAACTCATAAATATTTGTAGAGCCACTTTAAAACCACAGAAGATTTATCTGTATCTTGCTAAGGAATGAGAAAATGAGACTATAACTGATACTTTGCTGCTACTGAAATGAAGAAGGACATTACGTTACCCAGATAGTCAAATCCTCTGTACATGATGCAGGAGTCGGTGGCATTAATTGCTTCTATCTTGTACTTGCCCAGGGGCCCCGTGGGGAGCCCGTTGTAGTCGTGCTGCCACTTGGGAGAGCCCCAGTACCGCACCTCGGCCCCGCAGCGCAGCAGCCACTCCGAGGCCGCCCGGTCGGGGCCCACGGCTTGGATCCGCTCATAGTCCACCCTGCCACGACACAAAGAGCATCCACAGCGTGGGAAAGCTGCTCCCTCGGCAGGAATAATGCTCCACAGCAAGTGTCTGCAGGGGGGTGTGGTAAGAAGGCAGAGAACTAAGGATGCGATTGACTGGTTTATGTGTAATTGTTTGGATTGTGTGTCCTTAGTCTGGCATGAGAGTTTTGAAACTTGTTTTAAGTGGTGGATGGTTTTGGTTAAAAACAAAAAGACTGTAAATGCAACTGGACTTAACCCTTCAGATTGTTTCTTTCCATGTCTGTAAGGAGAGAAAAACACCTGCCTTTCTCTTCCCAGAGACTTTACAGCTGCAAATTTCTCTCTCAAACATCGATTAAATAGAAACCTCTTGAAGTCTGTCACATGCATGGCATTCCCAAAGCCTTTTCATGGAATCAGGTTGTTGTTAAGGTTGAAAAAGACCTCTCAGATCATCAAGTCCAACCACCAACCCAGCACTACCACCACCTTCACCACTAAACCATGTCCTCAAGTGCCACATCCACAGGTTTTCGGAGCACTTCCAGGGATGGGGACTCCAGCACTGCCCTGGGCAGCCTGTTTATTCTCTGCAATCACAGTATTTCCAAGAAACTCACACTTCAGCAGTGGTTAAACTCCTTGGGCCCTTTCAGGATGTATTTCTCAGGCTGGTGAGGAATGGTGAAGGCAGAGAGAGACCTGGAAGAGGCTCCTGCCTAGTTCAGTCTCAGCCATCAGCTACAACACACAGCCAGAAGACAGGAGGCAAAACTATTCGCTCCTGGCAAAAGTTATGGGCGGAGAAAGTTTCACAGAGAAAGGTTTTCTCTTTTAAAAGCAAAGGTGAACCCCTCCTGTGGCTGAAGTGGGTTGGAAGCGATGGGTTGATTGATGCTGTTCTGAACTAGCAAAGGGGCTCGGTGCTGCTAAAAGTTTAAAAGAGTGCTGGTGTCAAAGATTTAGGGAGGGAATCCCTGTGGCCGCTCCAGAGAGGGGGCAGAGCACACACCTTCCTCTGGAGGGTCACAGCTTTGGGACGGAAAGCGGGTGCGGAGCGGCCCGTGCCAAGCACCGACACTCAGATCTGGGGGGAAAGAAGAGCATTAAGGACAAAAGACCCGACCCGTGTCCCACCGACCCCGCTCAGCGGCGGGCCCAGACCCCTGTCCCACAGACCCCGCTCGGCGCCGGCCGCCCCCCACCCACTCACTCACTCTTACTTGTTGAACACGGCGTTCAGCCAGCCCCAGAAGGCCCTGGCGCTGCCCGGCGAAGGCGGCGGCTTCCTCAGGAGCCGGGCCAGCACCATCCTGGGCCCGGGGCAGGCACCGGGCACAGGGCCCGGCAAGGGCGGTGAGCCCTCACGCGGCGGGGCCCGGGGAAGGGGACGGGGCAGACACCGCCCCGCGGCCCGACCGCGAGCGGCGGGACAGGGGAGGAAGGGGAGGAGGAAAAGGAGAGGAGGAGGAGAGGAAAAGGAGGGGGAAAAGGAGGAGAAAAAGGAGGAGGAGGAGGTCGTGGCCGGGCGGTCGCTCCGCCCCAAGATGGCGGCGGCGCTGAGGGGAGCGAGGGGCAGGTGAGGGGGATGGAGAGGGGATGGGAAAGGGGATGGGAAAGGGGATGGAGAGGGGACTGGAGAGGGGATGGG
>JAWWMP010000165.1:62183918-62209261 GCA_035047865.1 Dendrocincla tyrannina
GAGTGTCCCAGGCCAGGTTGGACGGGGCTTGGAGCCCCCTGGGCTGGTGGGAGGTGTCCCTGCCCATGGCAGGGGGTAGAAGGAGATGTTCTTTAAGGTTCCTTCCAGCCCAAACCATCGTATGATTCTCTAATTCTGCACTGGCTTTGTTAACTTGCTAAATAAGCTTTAAAACATCACTGTCTTTTTAAGGGATGCTTAATATAAAAACAGTCCTTTAGTTGTTTGTGTTGCTAATGAAGCTTGTTTTCACTTTTTGTTGTTTGGTTTTTTCTTGTTTGATCTCTTTAGGGGTGAAGATGTGACAGAATTTCAGCCTCCCCCCGATTATATACTCATGGCTGATTGCATTTACTATGAGGAGGTAAACGAGGGCTTTGCAAAACCCCTGCAGGAAGGTTCCTTGGGAAGGGAGGGTGGGTTCACTGTGTTTGTTTAGTAGTGCTAAAATAAAGAGTGTCCATCTTGGGCCCTGTGGTTTAGAGGACTACAAAGAACAAGACTGGAAAAGGCATTTTTAATAGTTTCAGGGCCATTTGAGTTTCAAACAGAGACTTTTTTACGTAAAAAGAAAACCCACGTTTAATGTCTGTGACTCCCTCCTCCCTTTTTTTTTTAAACATTGGAATGAAGTGTGAAGCAAAACATGGTGAACTGTTGAAATCGTTGGTAAATGAAATGTAAAAGTGCCACATCTGCTCTGTTTGGGTTCTCCTCACACTTCCCCAGGGAAGGCAAGAGGAGGAATCATGATCCAGCTTAATGGTTTTTGTAGTCTGCCCCGTGTCCTCAGCTGAGCTCTGTAGGATGAGCTAAGAGAAGCTGCAGGGAAAGGGAAATGAGCTGAAGAACCCCAAGTGCCAGTGCCCTTCCAATGGTTTTACCAGCCCCTGGCACTGACTCCCTGCATGCTGGTCCTGTTTCCATACATAGTGGTCTGGATCTGAGCCATATTCAGGGAATAATTGAGAAAACTCTCACGTTTGAAACAGGCCAAGAAACACTGACTGTTGTGTGCCCCAAGGAAGTGCCTGCTCAGCAGTGTGGGACATTTTTGGCTTTGGTTCTAGTTCAGTTTTCTTGGTCAGTCTGTGAAACTCTTCTCCAGTGCAGTCTCCCTTTCTCCTCTGCTTCCAGCTTGCCCCATGTTCTTGTCCCAATTAAAGCACTAAAAATAACTCCCTGCAAAGCAAACCTGGGAGTTTCTCTCCTGGGTGTGAAGACTGTAGCTAGAGGGGGTATCATACCAGGGAAATGAACTTGAAATCCAAGTGGGAAATATTTAACCTCTTTTGGGCAGTCACTGGAGCCGTTGCTGAAGACACTGAAGGACCTGACTGGCCCTGACACGTGTGTCTTGTGCTGCTACGAGCAGAGGACTATGGGGAAGAACCCTGAAATTGAGAGGAAATACTTTGAAGTAAGTGTTTTTAAACACGTTTTCCTTCAGGCTGTTTCACTGAAAGCAGAGGGAAAATACCAACTTTCACTCAGGACCTCAAGACTCTCTGCTGAGTGATAGAGCTGCTTTTGGAAAAAACTTCCCCCTCTACCAGATGATTTCATTAAATATTCCAGCTGTGTCTTGTGTGTGGGTAAAGGAAAGAAACACAGAGAACACGTGGATCCACTCCCAGGTGGTGGGGTGGTGGTGAGATTTAACTCTGTTGAAAAGTAGCAATAGTAATAATAACAAGAAAAGGGAAATGGTGAGAATTCCAGGGTGATCTGTGTTAATAAAAGCACCTGTTTGATAATTAGCTGTGCCTCACTCTTGTGGGGCCCTGGCTGTGAGGAGGGCTGAGCTCAGCTCTGCTGAGGTGCCACTCCCACAGTAAACACAGCAGGTGTTGGTGTTTCTGGCTGGTTTCTACTCTTGTGTGATTTATTTCCTTCCTTGACTTGCCAAGTTCAACCCAGTTGATCGGAGCACGTCCCAGAGCCCGTGCTGGGGTGGTTTAGCCTGTTTTTTCCCCCCCTCTCCCTTCCAGTTGAGAAGGTTGGCAGACAGAGGCAGGTGCTGTGGTTTGGCTTAGCACTTCAGAGATTGGAGGAAGCAAAATCTTGGATTACAGAGTTGTTAAGGTTGGAAAAGCCCTCTGAGATCATCAAGTCCCCAGCAACTCAACTGTTCCCCAGCACTGCCAAGGCCACCACTGACCCATGTCCCCAAGTGCCACATCCACAGGGCTTTTAAATCCCTCCAGGAATGTTTTATCACCAGCTTACATAGATTTTTCTGAAGTGCTGCAGGATGTCTGTAGCTTTGAATTGGTGCTGGAGTAATTAAAACAAGGGTAAATGTGCTTCACTGGATGGGAAAAATGGCTTGGATGGTTGTAGAGGCCTTGGAGAAATCATTCTGTGTGTTCTTGGATAACCAGCTGCTTCAGATGGACTTCGAGCTGGAAAAAATCCCCCTGGATAAGCACGATGAGGAGTATCGCAGCGAAGACATTCACATCATGAACATCCACAGGAAGCAGACGGTAGGGCCACAGAATCCCAGCATGGTTTGGCTTGGAAGGGACCTTAAAGCCCATCTCGTTCCATCCCCCTGCCATGGGCAGGGACTCCTCCCACTGGAAAGGTTAATGGAGCCAGCACAACCACTGCTGCATCCCCCTCTCCCCAACACCAGGCTCTAGGGGTGGTGATCATTTTTGGGGTTAACTGAAGAAGCGTGAAGAAAATACTGTGCATTTTGTGCTGACACAAACGTGTGGGTTCAGTGCCACTGACCTTTTTTATAAAAATCCCTTCACAGAATTTTCCATCGTGAGGCCTTCGACCACAGGATGTGTCCTCTGGCAGAGCTCTGGAGAAGAGGGTGAGGGGGTAGGATAACACCACAGAGGGACTGTCTCCAGTGTGGTTGGTGACTCATCTACACCAAACAGCTTCTCGCTGGTGGGCTCGGCAGCCAAGATCTCTGGCAGGAGAGGTGTGGGCTGGCCATGCCTGTGGGCTGAGGGAGGCAGGAAAAGGAACGGGAGCTTCACCTGGAGCAGCCTGGGATGCGTGTCCTGGCACCTCTGCTGGGCAGCTGCTTGTTGGAGCAGCAGTGCCAAGTGCTCCCCCAGCTGAGGACACTGTGCTGAAAACTGGGGGCCAGTCAATAAAACTTTTGCACCGCAGATGGGTCTTGGGTGGTGGGTTGTTCTTTGATCCTGCATCGTTCCTGCATTGCAGAGCCCCTGCAGTCTCATCCCAGGATCTGGGGCTGTCACAGTGCTGGTTCCTGCACAGACACACCGTGCCTGTGTGAAATTGTCTTGCCTTTTGTTTTCCCCTGTGCATTTCCCGTGGAAAGATCTGCAGTGTTCATGTTTGACACCTTCATGTTGTTCTGGCGGGCAGGTTCATTGTGGCTCTGGGTGTTCTCACCATGCTGCCTCTCCCAGTGATGGCTTTGAGGGGCCTTTTGAAGAGGAGTTCTTGCTTCTCTGTGGTGGGAGCGCCTGTGGGAGTTGGGGCTGTGACATTGGTGCTGCTCGGCACGAGTTTCCTCCAAAAAACTGGTGGGTTGGGAGGAGTTTTGTAGGTTTCCAGGTGTTTTCTGCACCTGCCTGGAGTTCAGGCTCCCTTCCTCTGCAGTAAGAGCATTCCTTGGAAACTCCACACATCCTAAAACACTGTCCTGGCTTGCCGAGCACGGCAGCGACTATTAGTGAAGGTGAGAATGTAATTTGTCAAACCACACGTGCTAGTTGTTACCCTGTTATGAAAAGAGCTCCTTAATTACCCAGTGGCCTGCAGGAAGGGATTTACTGGCATGTTTAGACCAACGTGGCTTCCTGGTGGAAGCTCTTGTTCCACAAGCACTGTCCAGTGAGTCCAGTCCTGGTGGTGAGGGGGATGATGTCCCAGAGCACAAAGGGGTGTGCTCAGGCCTTGTGCTGGGGGTGATGCTTTTCCCAAGGGTTTGGAGCTGATGGAGTAACTGTGTTTTATCTACAGGGTGTGCGGTTTCAGCACTTCCTTTTGCACAGGGCTCGGATCTCTCTCTCTCAGAAGAAAAAGGGAGGAAGTCATGCTTTCTGTTCCCCACTGGTTGCTGCTCTGTGCCCTCAGCGTGAGGCCTGCAGTGCTCAGGTTGTGACTGTCCCTGGGTGACAGGGACCTCGTGGGAGGGGGGCTGGGCCCTGTCACCCCGCCCTGTGTCACCTCCCCGTCACCCAGAGAGGGGGATGGGAAACCCAGCGGCTTCTGGTGCTGCCTGTGCAGGGAACCGCCCCTAACCAGGACAGCAGGGAGGGGCCACCACGTGGAACGGCTGCTTTTTGGGGAGAAAAGGGCTTTTGGAAGCAGGGGTGGGATCCTATCGGGGCTCAGCTCCCGCTATGTCTGGGGAGGCTGTGAACTAGGAGAGGGTTCTCATGGAAAGCAGGATGTGAGAGAGGTGCCTGTCCTGCTTCTTCCTGAGCTCTGCTACCTCACCTGTCCTGTTGGTCCCTATTGGCTTTTTGTCCCGTTTCCTTGGAGATACACAGTGTTTTGGTGCCATTTCCATAAACATGGGGTGGCTTTTCAGCAAGGTCTGGCTTTGCTGGAGTTGGGCTCTCTCAACCCCTCATGGGATCTGTCCCAGCTCTCTCCTGTGGAGAGCTCATCCCTGGGCTCCAGTGGGTGTGCAGCCACCTCCAGGCTGGCTGTGGTGAGAACTGGCAGCACCAAAGCCACCACCATCCTGTGCTTCATCTTGCCAAAATTTGGTTACACCCTCACAAGAGAGAGCAGGAAACTTCCCTGTGCCGCTGCCGTGGGAGCCGGTTTGGTGCCACAGGCAGAGACGTTTGGGACAGCGGGGCGTTTGCCTGAAGTCATTCTTAAATCACGGATGATTTTCTGGAATGGTTTCGACACCGGCTCGAGTGATGGGAAAGTGTGTGGGCTGTGGGTGTGGAGGTGATTTTCCCGGGAGAGCTGTGGTGCTCCTGTGCCAGGGCAGCATCCCCTCACTCAGCCTTCGGCTGGGCTCTCCGGTGTCACCCGTGTCTCAGTGGCAGCGATGGCAGTGCCACATCCTGAGGCCCCGCTGGGGCTTTCCTGGGCTGCTGACTCTGCTGTGGCAGCCACTGTAGCTGTTCCGCTTCCCCTTGGATCGACGGCGCGTGTCCGTGAGGGAGCACAGTGTGCAGTGCCAGCTGCATAAACCCTTGGTGGCTTCTTGTGATATCAGTCACGACACGGCTCGGATAGTGCAGGACCTGTCATGTTCCATAATTACTTTTGCTTTCCTAGGAAAAGCATGGGATGTGGGGCAGTTGCCACAGGGAGTGCTGCTGTCCCAATCCAGCCATCCATGCGCAATTCCCGGTGCTGCTGCAGAGCCCCCCAGGACTGTGTGGAGCCAAGCCCTGCACCCACTCATCCCACAGGACTGGTGGCTCCACTTGGGAAAGTCTGTCCTCCCCAGCTGTATAATCATTTTCTGTGGCATGTAATCCTGGGCAAATGGATTGGCCTCTTAAAAACTGATGCTTCTTGCCTGCAGCATTGAGAGAGTGCTGGAAAATGGCTTTTATTCCGGTGGGTTCCCAGTACAGGGGCAAACGGCTCCGTTAAACGGTGTCTCCGGTTGATCTGGTGGGAGCAGCTGCTCCCAGCCTGTGGCTGCTGCTGCCGTTGTGCCACTTCCTGAGGCGACACCATCACCACCCACTTGGTGACCAGAAAACACACCCAGGGGCTCCCATCCCACTGTCCCTGCCTCCCACCGCGGAGGGCCCCAGGAGGTGGGCAGTGTGTGGAGTGCCAGGACACAGGGAATGGCTTCCCGCTACCAGAGGGCAGGGTTTGGTGGGATATGGGGAAGGAATTCCTGTCTGGAAGGGTGGGCAGGCCCTGGCACAGGTCACCCAGAGAAGCTGTGGCTGCCCCTGGATCCCTGAAGTGTCCAAGGCCAGCTTGGAGCAACCTGGGCTGGTGGGAGGTGTCTCTGCCCATGGCAGGGGGTGACACTGAATGGGCTTTAAGATCAGTTCTGGGATTCTGTGATTTCAAACCCCAGGTGTCTAGGCAGCCTGAGCTGGGGCATGGGGATGCTCCTCCATGGCATTGTAGGCACTTCCCATGAGAGAGGTGTGTGTGGGATGCATGGAAAGGGATCCCAGCCTTCACCCCCCTCTGCCTCCCACAACTGTCTGTCTGATGTGCTTGCTGGCAGAGCAGTGTCCTGCCGTCCAGGGTGGGGAAGCCGTGGGGCCTCCATCTCGTGGTCTCCTTTCACATCTGAAACAGAAACAGAAAGTTAATTTTCCAGGGCCATGCAAACCGTGCGGTTTGTGCAGCACAGAGCTCAGTGAGTTTCTCACTGCTGGGCAGCCACAGCCCTGGGTCCCAGCCCCGAGTCCAAGTGTTGGGGTGCTCCCAGCCCCAGGGAGTGACCTGGGACTGCCAGGTTTGTGTGTCCAAGCTCAGTGGCCTCTTGAGGAACAACTTCTCCCAGCCACCCCATGGGAAGGGGAAGGAAGATGAGCAGAGGAAGTGTTGGCTGAAAGACTGTCAAACTTTCTTGGCCTTTGGAGATGTTTTTGGATGGTGTTTCCTGCTGCCCTTTGGGATGGACATCTGAGTCCACCCCAAGTCTGCCGTGGGGGGTTTGTCCCATCCCTGTGAGCTGTGGGAACACGTGGCACTCAAGCAGCACCTCCATCTTCAGGCCTGTAATGATTTGTGCTGATTGTTTCTGCCCTCGCAGGCTCCCATGTGGGATGTGGGGGCAGCCAAGGCCTTCTTGGGGTGACTTGGATCAGGTGGTGAAACAGAGCTCCTGCCTTGCTGTGGGTGTTTTCTTATTCCTCTTGCACTTCTGCGTTTGCTTTTGGGGATTTGTTATAAAAAGGAAAAGGCTGCGGAAGTGAGGAGGCAGGAGTGGGTGGGAGGGAAGTGGCCTTGGGGAAGCAGCCGTGCTGGAGACGGCTCTTGCTGAGCTGGGATGTGGTTCCTGGTACCCTGCCAGAGCCAGCTGGGAAGTGCAGGACATCCCCCTGCCCAGCTGCCAGCAGGACACGTGGCAGGGCCTTCTCCCTGCACACTGCTGTGAGTTCACTCTTTTCCTTCCTCTCCTGGTGACCACACGGAGAAAAGCCGCGTTTCTTCCCGCTGTTCCTCAGCCTGCCCTGGAGGAGGGTTTGCTCAGAGCGACACAGCCCTGACAGCCTTGAGGCCCCATCCTGGCACGTCCCCATCCCAGCGTTGTCCCTGTCCCTGCATGTCCCCATCCCTGCTGAGCCCGCGCTTCCCATTGTGCCCGAAACCTCTGACTCATCCATCTCTGCTCCGCTCCAGTGCAATCCTGGGTGCGTGGCAGCCACCGGCTCCCTGGCATGTCCGTTCCCCTCCGTGGGGCAGGAACCAGCTGCTCCTCTTCCCACTTTGCTCAAAAGCTTCCAGAGCCCATCCCTCCTCCAGCTCAGCAGAATCCTAGCCTGGGGTCCTTGGAGCAGAGGGACAATCCCCCCTGGTTTGGACCTGTGCATCCCAGGGGGAAACAGGTGTGTCCCTGCTGGGGGTGGACGTGTCCCTGGCTGCTCCCTGCCTCCCCACGTGCATCCATGCCTGTGTCCCCGCACCAGTTTCCATGTCCAGGGCGATGCACAGACCCATTCCCAGTGCGGGCTCTCGGAATCCGGTCTGAAAACATGGATAAAGTTGTTGGTGACAGTGGTTTTCCTCTCCCAGCCCAGGCCTGACCCACCTGAGGGCTGGCAAGACCATGTGGAGGGATGTTGGCCACGCTTCCCTGTGGATTCCCAAGCTCCAGCCACCCTCGGTGAGTGGGATCCCATAAGATGCCCTAAATAAAAATAAAGCAGAAATAACCTGGAACTGCTCCTTCCCCAGCCCAAGCGTGTTCAGGGGCTGAATCCAGATGGCTGGTTTTGAGGCAGGGCATCACTTTATTGGGGAGTGCACCATTTTTGGGGGGAGTACATCCCTTTTTCGGGAGAGCAGCGTGGATTCAGGGCTTGCTTCTCACAGTGTTTCCCAGCACGTGTGGGACCCTGAGACCTCCAAGAGCCCCATCAGGAGGGGAAGCCAAGTGGGATGGGGCAGGTGGGTGCTGTGAATCCAACAGGAGCCGGGAGGTCCCCAGGGAAGCCAGAAGAGCCCAGCTACCCCATCCCCACCACCCACACCGTGGCTGAGTCACTCCTGCAGGCTCACTGCTTCCTGCAGGGTTTGCACCCACCACCCCCTTCCCTCCACCCCACTGAGGTGCCCAATTTCCCTCGGACTGGAGTGCAAGGAAGGAGTTAAGAAACTCCAGGCTCGTGTGGATTTGGGCCAGATATTTAAAGATCCAGGGCTGGGAAGGGAAAGGGGAGGTGTGATACTCTCCAAACGCTCCCTGCAAACACCTCGGAGGCTCCCGCTGCCGGTGCCGTCCCCGCGCTCCCGGCAGCGGCTGGTGGGGGAGAGGCAGAAAATGCCTTGCTCCTATTTTTAGCTCTTCCACGGTGTCATTAGAATAATCTGGGATTGCAGAATCTTGCTGTGCAAAATTGCCTGGGAAGGGTAGAACGCGAAATGTGGAGGTTTGGGATGCTGCAGGGTGAAGGGGATGGGGATGGAGAGGAAACACATGGCAGTGGTCCAATGGGAGGTGCCCGGGGAGTGCCAGGGGTGACAGGGACGGGCTGATGTGACACAGCAATTAATAGGTATGTTCGTATTTACATCCCAGGAGAGGGGGGTTTAAATTGAGACAAGGCCCCTCCCAAGGTGGGTTATCCAGGCCAGAGGGATGTGCTCAGCCCTGTGCCAGCCTTGTCAGAGATGCCATCAGGCTCCTCACCCTGTCCATGATGGTGTTTCCATGACAGTGTTCCCTTAGTGCAGCCCTTGCAAACAGCCCTCTGGAGCCCAGTGTGTTGGGAATAAAACACACCAGGAAGAGCTGAGCTAAAGGGAGGGGCTCAGCAAGGCCTCCTCAGGGAGTGTCCTGCTGAACCAGGACCAAACTGGTAGAAATTACACCCAGAGTCACCCTGCTCTGAGCCAGAGTTCATGCAGGAGTCCCAGCCCTGGGCGCTGTGCTGGCTCGCGGCCACACTCCACCCCACATGGGTCTCCTGCCCTCGTTCTCTTCCTCCTCCTTTGACCCTTGGACAACTGGGCAAAGTCCAAAGCTAAACATTAGCTCAGGTCTTGGAGCAGCTGCCCACGTGCTGCCCACAGCTGTCCCCTGGCCGGTTGGACCTCGTCCCCTTGGACTCAGCCTCCACCTCCACGTGTTTCTCCACCTGATCCTTCTGCAGATACCTGGATCCAACCAGCATTTGCTCACCTTTCCCCCCTACCTGTGCCCTGAAAAGCAGTGTCTCCCTGGCAAGCAGATCCCTGGTGGTCCCCACCAAACCCCCTTCCCAGCCCCTGTGCACCCTCCCTTTCTGCTTGGCCTCCTCCTTCTTTCTATCCCTTGAGCTTTCCATCCCAAAAATACCTGATGTCACATCCTGACCTTGCAGCTCAAGTCCATCCTGGCAAAGGCTGCAAATCCAAACAGTTGGGTGTTTATTTGGCTGCAGCCTGGTCCTGGTGGGGGTTCACCAGGACTGTCCTGAATTTGTGGTACCTCCATCATGAGCCTTTTTGGGTTTTGGCAGATCAGATCGTGGGAAAGAGCTCTGCAGCCTTGGGAGTCGTGGCTGGATTGGAGAGCATCCTTCCCATCCCCTGTGCCAAGTCAGAGGAGCACCAGAGCATCTTCCTCTGCAACCAGGCATGAAATGGAGCCCAGAGGTTCATGGAAAACCCTGAGCAAGTGGATTTTGTCTTGGAAGCTGAGTGCGACCCACATGGGTGTTTGGAGTAGGGCCACAACCAAGCCAACAGGGAAAATGGGGAAAAAAGGGTCACCCCAAGCAGAACAAAGGTCACACGTCCCAGAGCAGTTCCCCTCACTCACACCGTGCCTGGACACACCTCCCAGCTCTCAGAAAGTCCTTTTTTTTCAGAATAAACCCCCCTAAAGAGCAGGGATGGCTCCTCTTCACCCCCAGTGGTGCCATCCCACACCACCCATCCCGAGGGACCCCACGGCTCCAGGCCGGGAGGGTGGAGTGTGAGCCTTGCACAGTTAATTGGATTTGGCTGCTTCGACAGAAGGGCTGGGGATTAGGGAACAGGGGAGGAATTACTGGCGGGGGCGGGAGCTGCCCTCGGGGTCTTTTGTCCCCAGGGATTATTGGCGGGACAGGGTTGGGATCGGGTTCGGGATGGTCGGTGTAATCCCTGTGGCAGCGTCGTGGGCGGCCCCGGGGATGGGCATGGGGGCTGTGGGATTCCCCCCTCCATGGGCAAACCTCCTTGGGCTGAGGATACAGGATGCTCCAGGTGCTGCTCTGTCCTCATCCAATGATGGGAAGTGGCTGTGTCCCACACTGTGTACTCCCCAAATGGCTCGGCAGCTCCCACTAGCAAACCATGGAGTCATCCTTTCCCCATGTCCTGTGGAATTCCATGGCAGCCAGATGTCTCCCAGCACAGCCCTTTCTGAGCCTGTTGAGCTGCTGGTGTTGATCATTACCCACAGGTTGGATCCTGCCCTTCCTGGGACAGGTCCCTCCCCAGGACCCCAAGCTGAGGTGAAGGGGTGAGACCTTCTCAGGAAGGGGATGAGATTTTTGCTCCCAGCAGGTGGAGATTCCCAGTGGGAAACACTAAAAATGCCCAGTAAATGGATGGTGGATGAGGGTTTCAGCCCCACACAGGTAGAGGAGCATCACGGGGGGCTCCTCTGCCCCCCCTGCCCTGCCACGGGCTCCTTCTTATGCCAGAGCAGCTGAAATGGCTCATTTCCTTGGAAATAAGTGGGGAGCGAGCTCCCCAAATCCTCTGGACATCAGCCATCCTGCTGCCAAACCTGCCAGGGCAATCCCACTGGAGGGGACAGCCCTGCCCCAGGGTTTGCCCCATGCACTGGGCATAAACACCTGGTTAGTGTTAAAACACCAAAAAGAAAGTGGCACTTGGGATTTTTGGCAATTCCAGGCTTGGGGAGGGCACTGGATCTGCTCCTGATACAGAGCATGGCTGCCCCTCTGGAAAACCAAAAGTCAGGAGGAGCTGGGGGGAGGCAAGAGAGTGATCTCAGACAGTAGCTGGATGTCCCCAGGTCACCTCCCTGCTCAGAGGCCACCCTGGCATCCTCTGGAATGACACATCGGGCAAATACAACATGTCGTGGTAGAGACAGGGAATTCCAGGGGCAAATCCCAGGGATTTGGGGATGCAGCAGGAGCCAGGTCGGACCATATCACAAATCACTCCTTATCCCCACAGGGCACTGCCATCCTCTCCCACCAGGAAGGTCTTCCCGTGTTTATCTTGCCTGGAGAGCACACGGCTCGTCCTTGCCGCCGGCACCACGCTGGTCACGCTGGACCCAAATCCATCTGGGGGGGACCAGGAGGAGCCCGGGAGCCACTGGGAGCAGCCTGAGCCAGGCAGGGCAGGTCGGAGCAGTCAGGAACAGGTAATACCTGCTGCACCTCATGGCAGGGATTACGGGTGGAGCTGCCACGGAGAGAGGAGCCCTGTGCTCCAGCTGCATGGCTGCAGCCATAAAGAAAGGAGGACGAGGGGCTGGGGGAGTCAGAAGTGGAGGTGCCCTTCCTACTGGGCTTGCTCCGGGCTCTTGGCAAAGCCTGGGAGTGGTGGGAAGAGGGGATGCCCAGGCACCAGCCTGAGGGTGTCCAGAGAGCTTCCAGAAATCTCCTTGTCCACTCAAATTCGCAGTTTGGAGCCGAACCCCATCGTCAACATGTTCAGCAAAGCCAAGGATGTGATTCCCTCAGGGAAAAGCAGGAGCTCCCACAGGGATGGGATGGCAGCAGGTGGGCACGGCGTGCACTGGGAACCACTGTGGGGTGTGTGTGCAGCAGGACAATGTCCCTGTTCAACAGGATTTCTCCCTCTGGAGAGTGGGAGGGTTTCACGGTGTCCACAGTGCAGGAGTTAATTGGGTTTTCTTTATGCTAATTGCGAGGGGAAGTGAAGAATGCCCTTAATTAATTGGAGGACAAACCAGCCGTGCAGAACGGGCTGGATCCACCAAGGCACACACAAAAATCCCAGCTCTCCCCCTCGCCACAGCAATGGGAAAATGCAGGGTATCCCACTTGTTCGGCCAGGAAAACACCTGGAATACCCTGCTGGGAACCGTGTCGCCCCCACCCCCGAAGTGGGTCATTCCCAGGGAAAATTAAGACTCAAAGGAATATTTTTTAGGGATTTAGAGACTCCTGGGGAGGTCTGGGTGCAGGGAATGGTTGGATCTGCCTTCTGCTGAGGAGAACTTGTGGGGTCTGATGGGACCTGTCCTGGCTGGAGGCATCTTGTAAGGCCCAAAGCTGAGCCCCAGGAAGGATGCTTGGTCCAGGAGGGATGTGGATCATCCCAGGTTCTCCCACCCCTCTTCCTGGCATGCCCTGAATCTGGCTGTGTGGGAAGAGGGGTGGGAGAACCATGTCCCCCTCCGCATAAATAATAATAAAAAAAATCTGCTATAAATATTAAAAGAATTCACTCTTGTGAATCAAACTTTGGGAGCAGAGGAAGGCTTTGGAGAGACCCCAGGTCTCGCCTCCACAGCCGCTCCCAGTGGGAATTCCCATGTTTTCTCCTCTTCCATTCCAAGCCCGAAACATCCCTGCCGGGACAGCTGGTTCCACAGGTCCAAAAAAACCCCAGCCCTGCGTATGAAAATCATATTGAAAAGAGCTGAAATTTAATTAGGTCACATCCTTGTGATCTGGTGATGCAAATCAGAGCCTGGCACTGCCTGGAAAATGTGACAGCGGTTAATGAGGAAAGCACGCCGGTGGGATTTCCCTCTGGAGCAGGACAGCTGGGGGAGACATCAGGAAAATGTGATGTCCCTCTGGATTGCTGGGAAGTGAAACTGTCCTGCAGGTCTGTTTTGGGCCTGGAGCAGAACTGTGGCCACCACCCAGGGATGTGGTGTGGGCAGTGCTCCACTGGATCGGCGCTGTCATTCCCACTGGAGCTTTTCCAAGGAGGCAAATGGGCACTGTCAGCTCCCCAGCCGTGTCTGTGGGTCAGTTTTGACCATGGGCACTGTCAGCTCCCCAGCCGTGGCTGAGGGTCAGTTTTGACCATGGGCACTGTCAGCTCCCCAGCCGTGGCTGAGGGTCAGTTTTGACCCTCTCATTAATCTACACCCACCATGGACTGAGTGGGTGTGGAATTTCATGCGCCAGTTGGCGGCACCAAGATTTGACCCCTCAATATTGGGGTTGATCCCACCCATATTTTGGGGAAAACCCCTTCTTTTTTACAGGACACAGTGTCCTGGAGACTGTGCACATGCTGGGTGTAAATCCATAGGGAGAGCTCACTGCTGCCCTCCCTATGAGACCCCTTGGGATTTCTCAGGATCCCTCACATCTCGTGCAACCTCTGGGATCAAACAACTCTCCCCTTTCAATTTGGCAGCCTCTGGAAAAGGAAAGGGAAACCTTCTCCCAACCCCAGCAGCAGCTTTTCCACCACATTCCCATGATCCAGCCTCCTGCCACCTCACTGCAGATGTCTCTGATATTTGCAGACGCTTTTCGGGCTCGGTTTGGGAAGAGAAAGTCAGGCCACAGCTCTATTGCTTGGCAACGGATTTCCTTCCCAAAAAACCCACCCCAAACCCAAGTGTTATATATAATTCAGTGGGAAGGCCCACGGGCAACGCCCTGCAAGTGCTGTTGGGGCAGCCTGGGCTGGGAGAGCTTTGTGGAGGGGATATTTTGGGAAGATGGGGATTGGTGCTGGGGAGACACGGCTGTTAGGTGGGGGGTGCTCCCAAGGCTGCCCACTCGGGTAAAGAAAGGGTAGAAATGCCCAGATTCAGTCCCTGAGTCTCCCCCAAGCCCAGAGAGGATGGTGTGTGTGCCCAAAAAATCACGTGGTGGCACCAGGAGCCACATCAGAGCCTTTTCTTCTTGCCATGCCCAGAGAAGCTGTGGCTGCCCCTGGATCCCTGGGAGTGTCCCAGGCCAGGTTGGACAGGGCTTGGAGCACCCTGGGCTGGTGGGAGGTGTCCCAGGGGGGATGGGATGTCCCCAGGGGGTGGGATGGGATGGGCTTTAAGGTCCCTTCCCACTCAAACCATTCTGGGATTCCACAGTGTGTAGCATCTTCAGGTTTATCAAATCCATAAAATCTGGGATCCACTGAACATCAATATAGATAAACCTTTGCAATCTATTTATATAGAGAGATATGTATAGCTATATAAATACATGGATATGAATCTTTGCAGTTGGAGCCAGCAGCAATCCTTGGGGTTTTTTCCTTTCCCTGAGCTCCCCCCCCAGCACAGAATTAGACTGAGGTCTAACTTAGATCCACATTTAAAGGCATTTTCCTTACAGCTCCAGCCTGACCACGGCCCCACGCACGGCCTGCAGCCAAGCTGAGTGTGTGAGGGGTTGGCTCTGCTACAGGAACATCTTCCCATTCCTTTTTCCAAGAGCTCCGCGCTGACAAAGCAGCTGGCCTGGAGAGATGCTCGGGGAGCTGTGCTGGATCACCCAGCCCTGGCAGTGCTGGCCCTCCTGCTCCAGGTGGCCTTTTCCAGATGTGATGGGAAGGAGCAGGAAGCACAGAGCCCACCAAACTTCATGGGGAGGGTTTGGACCCTCTGGAAGACGCCAAACCCCCAACCTGACATTTCTCCCGAAAAACGGAGCCCACAAAGGAAGACACCACGTGTTCCCTCTCCCAGCACGGGCAGGGCCTTTGCCAGGACAAGCAAAGCCAGCACAGCTGGGGCCTGGATTTCCTCGTGTCTTTGGGAAGCAGCTCCATGACTTGCATTAATTGCTTTCCTAATGACCCTGGTCCTCCCTCTGTGGGGAGCCGATGACACGCCCGTCGGACACGCTGGATCACCCGGGTTTCTTTCCCTGCCCTGTTTATTTATTAGCCAACGTTCCCTCCCCAACTAACCCGGTTTAATCTTTTTGTTCCAGTTGGCCAAGGTTTTATTGACCGTGGAGAGGCAGAAATCACCACCACACCCCCACGACACGGGTGGGGCCGGGACGGAGCAGCCCACGGGACTCGGATCGACATCCCAAATCCAGAGGGAACTGGGGGAGCAGCAGCTCAGACATCAGTTTATCCTCTGTGCTACTCCCAAAATCATGGCTGTTGGCACTTAACTTACTCCAGACACACTGTATGTGCACGTACATTCCTTGGCCGTGCGGTCAGACCGGAAAAGATTGACTCCAGCCCAGGAACTGCAGCGGGATGGAGGCTGGGAGGGAGGCTGGGAAGGAGGCTGGGATGGAGGCTGGGAAGGAGGCTGGGATGGAGGCTGGGAAGGAGGCTGGGATGGAGGCTGGGATGGAGGCTGGGATGGAGGCCGGGAAGGAGGTTGGGAAGGAGGCCGGGAAGGAGGCCGGGAAGGAGGCCGGGAAGGAGGCTGGGAAGGAAGAGCCGTGCCGGCGCTGAGGCGGGAGCGCTGCAGCCTCCAGAAAAGCTGCAGTCAACACTTTTTTTTTAGGAGCTGTGGTGCTAAAAGAGGAACCGCAGCGGGACACGCCGTTGGAAAGGCTGAGATGGGCAGCAGGGGGGAGGAGCTTTCATTTTGGAAAAATCCCTCCTGCAAATCTCCCTGCGGGACGGGGTGTGGCAGGAGGGACTGTCCGTGCATCGGGCCCCTCCCAGGATCCCGCTCCACCACCACGACACGGAGCCTGGACTGGGTCACCTCTCCCACCAGCAAGGCCCTGTCGAAGGGTTTCTGAGCACCTCCCCCAGCCAGGGCTCGCTCCCAGTGCCCAAACCATATTCCTGGTTGGAGCCACAGCCAGATCCAGGTGTCATTCCTCACACTCACATGTGGATCAGGGCACGGTGGTCTCTGGAGGGTGGCAGAGTCACAGCCCTCCAATCCCCCAAGCCCTGTGCTCCAGATTCCACTCCCTGCTCCCACCAAACAGCCCCCCGAGTTCCCCCTGGGAAACTCTGCATATCCCACATGCCCAAAACATCTCTGGAACGTGACCAACAGGAATTCTGGCAACCCTGGCATGGCCAAACAACAACAATGGTGTCTCTGCTCCAAGCACTGGGCGTTCCCAGCCGAGCTGCTCTTTGCTGGGAATCACTGGGATGGGATGGGATGGGATGGCAGGAGCAGGGCTGAGCCCTCAGATCCCCCGGGATGGCACGAGGCTCCCGCTCCGAGCTCAGGCCTCGCTCACTCACCGGTGCCGCACCGGAATTTGCATAATTCCAATTATGTTTCCAAAACAGGGAACAGGCTCTGGCAACAACAACTCTGCAGCGCCTTGAACGATCAGAGAAGATGGGAAATCGTTGTCTGGGACCTTCTGCTGGCAGGGATGCGGCAGTCCAGCTTGTGCTGATGGAACCAATGGAAATAAATGTCCCCCGGGCACTGCCCTGCCTCTGTCCTCCCATCCCTGCCTCCCCCAGGAGCATCCCAGCTACCACAGTAGCCTTTCCCGATTTTCTCCTGCCCCTGGAGGCAAAAGCAAACCAGGAATGATGGAGCCGGCTGGATGTGCCGTTGGTGTGTTGAGCCATCGCTGCCTACGAGGCGGGAGCAGCAGGATCTTTAATCTCCATGAGTCACCTCTCCCTCCCTGTCTGTCATCTGCAAGCGCCCCAGCCGGTTTGGGATCGGGCTGCTCCGGCCCCGCACAGCCGCGGGTATCCCGGAGCCTTCCCTGGTGCCACGGCACTCATTTTTGGGAACCTGGGGGTGCCGGGGAGTTGGCAGATGTTAAACACATCCACGGATCCGATGCTTTATTCCAAGGGCGGGTGCTGGGAGGTGGGGTAGATCCCAGGAGGAAGCTGTGGGTGCCGGAGGGCTCTTCCCCCGACTCCGAGTCTGTCGTGGAGCACCCGCGGTTAATTGGCAGTCCAAGGCAGGAGGGAGCTGCAAGGAGAGACATCAATTCATAAACCCTCAGGTGCTGGGAAGCTCCAGGTTTTCCAGAGGCCCGAAAGCAGCCTGGCCACTGAATGTGCATCAGGATGCCAGAAGTTGGCAAACCCCTGAAGGAGTTAATCCCCAGATCCTGCTGGGATGCCAGAACTCCTCCAGTGTCAACGTGATTAACCAGTTTCACCACTCGGAGCATTTCCAGGAGCAGGAGTGCTGGAGACTCTGGGAGAGGGGAAGGAAGGAGGAGCTGTGGAGCACCTTGTCCCCCATGGAACGGCAGGGATGAGGGGACACTGGCACAGGGAACAGGTGAGAGTTGCACTGGAGCAGGAGGTTCCAGGCTGTGATCTGGAGGCCTTGGGTCAGGGAAACCCACGGGCAGCTGCAAACAAGGTGGAACAGCTGCAGCTTGTCCTCATGGGGAGATGCATCCCCCTTCCAAAATCCTAAGGGCTGGGATGGAAACAAAAGCTGGGAAGTTTTGGTGCTGTGGTGAAAAGCCTAATGTCCTATCACGGGGGAAATGCAGAGGAGGATTTCTCCATGGGGAATCAGCCAAACAGGTATGGCAGGAGCGAGATGCTGAGATTGCAGCTGCCAGGCTGCAGGCAGCGTTCCTTAAAGGCAAACACCTCTCTGCCCTGGTCTGCAGCATTCCCAGCCCTCCCCAAAGAGGCTGGAATGCCGCAGCCAGCGTGGCCGGGAGCAGGTCCAGGGCAGAGTGGTGCCTTTGGAGCTGCAGGAGAGTGGCAGGAGCTCCCAGATCCCAGCCTGGATGGTGATCCTGGCTCACATATTCAGGATGTTTGGAGGCAAGGGCTGGAGGACTTTGGAGTCATTAAGGAGCCCAAGGCTGTAAGATGAGCCAGAGTGAAATCCAGGGACAGCTCGTTGGCAGAGATTCAGTGGCTCCCACAGCAGCCCTGCTGAGCTTGGCTCATCTTCCAGGGAGCAGGTGCTGGCAAAGCTTGTCCCAAACCTTTGTGCCAGGCAGTAACGAGTCCCTGGGCACAGCAGTGGGGTCTGTCCTGCTGCTGCCCCTCACCTCCCCCTCAGAATGCTCTTATTTTCTGGGCTGACATGAAAACCAGACTGGTGTCTGTCACCATAGATGAAAAAACTCATTATATTGAAAATATGAGTAACCCCGTGATATATAAGATGGAATTGGAGCACTGAACAGGCAGAATTGCTCGAGAGGGAAAGGTAGAGCCAAATCCCTGCTTTCCATGGAGTGAGAAGGGCACTGGGGTTGGCCACAGCCAGGGCAACAGCCTGAAAGCCACAGATACAGGACAGGAAAAGCTTCCCAGAGAGCGGGGTGAGTTCCAGACTCATCAGCCCCTGTGGGGAGAGGCGTCCTGGCAGGTGTGAAGTTATGGGATAACTGCAGTGGCCCATCCCAATCCCTGGAATTGACCAGCCACGGGGTCGTGCTGCTCCACCACAGCCCCCCCTGTTTCCCAAGGGAAAATGTACAAAGCTCCTCAGGGCAAACCCAGCCAGTATTAACAGCACAAGGACCACGCAATCCCACCTGCCACGGGCAAAGTGCAGAGTCCTCTCCAGAGCAAGCTCCAAGCCAGTGGTGCTCCCAGTCAGGACCAGGCCCTGCAAACCCTGGAGCTCCCCCCCTGATGGGATGAGCTCATCCTCCCAAGAGCAGCTTGCAATGAAGGGCAGAGGTATTTTGGGGCTGGGTAGCCCTGGGTGCTTCCCTCTGCTCCTCTCCATCCAGGCAGGTGCCTTTCTCTGATGGGCCCTCACGAGCACTGCTGCAGCTCGGGTGTGTGAAGAGCAGTATGGTCTTCTCAAAGAGTCCTAGATAATCCTGGGAAAATGCTTCCCTGGCTCCTGAGGTCTCCCAGCCAGCTCACCCTGCCTGTCCCACTCTCCTGGGTCTGCAGAAGCTGCGAACGCTGCCTTGAGGTCTTTCCTTGGCCCCCCAAAATGTGAAACAAAAATGCATTCCCACAAACCAGCCAAACAACCATCAGACCAACGCAGCGTTTGGTGCAGCTTTCCATGGGTTTTCATCTCCTCCAATGCTGAGAGAGAAAACCTCCCCTCCTGCTCCATCAGAAGCTTCAGGATGAAGCTGGTGCCTGGCCCAGGAGGTGTCACCCCCATTATGGTTCAAACTAGGAATCCATTCCAGGCACAGACATGGGGATAGTTTCAGGAGTTCACATGATGAGAATCGTGGAATGGTTTGGGTTGGAAAGGACCTTAAAGATCACCTCATTCCACCCCTGCCATGGGCAGGGACACCTCCCACCAGCCCAGGGTGCTCCAAGCCCTGTCCAGCCTGGCCTGGGACACTCCCAGGGATCCAGGGGCAGCCCCAGCTTCTCCGGGCACCCTGTGCCAGGGCCTGCCCACCCTCCCAGCCAGGAATTCAGGCTGTTTCCTCCACCTTGGCTCCCTCCCCTTCTCTGTTTAACCACCAAGGCAGTTCTCACCCACTGAAGGGCAGTTGGGGCACAGGGATCCTGTACGGACCCAGGAGTTGCTGGTGGCAGCCCTAAGGAAAACAAAGTGGTTTAAGTGCTACCAATTTCCAAGCACCACCAACTTCCACCCATCAAACCCTGCTGAAGCATTTTTCCTAACTGAAGCTGTCCTGGAAGATGAGACCAAAGAAACCAGGAAGCAGAGGAACGAAGTGCATCCTCTGGAAGGGAAAACTTGAGAGGCAAAGCAAGAGCCAGAGCCTGTTAAACCGCTGTGAGACTCAGCAGATGAGTCACATCTTGACTTTTTTTTCCCCCCTCCTTTTTTAAGGAGGCCAAGAGATACCTGTTCTTAAGCAAGAGCAGAGCCACTTCCTGGACAACCCCCCCGCACGCCCCATTTCCCGCCCGTGAAAACCACCCTCCCCACGAGCTCCTGGTGCTGTGACTCAGCCCTGCACCCTCCAGAGCTGACACAGGGCTACAATTACACCATTCTGCTCCCTGGGTGCTCCCAGGTTTGAAAGGGAGATGTGCTGTGGGGCTCCACCTGGGCCTGGAGCCCTGAGAGCACCTGCCCGGGCATCGTTCCGAAACATGGACAGGAGCGGCTCGTGGGACCCCAGAGGAGGAACTGGGCTGGTCAGCAGAGGTGACACTCACTCACCAACAGCCCCTGGAAGCTGATTCTTCCCCACGAGGAGAGGGGGAAGCTTTGTGGGTTTCTTTCCCTTCCAGAAAGCTCCAAAGCCGAGGGGATTTCACATTCCACACGCTGAGCCCTTCAGGCTGGACAGATAGGAGAAGCAAATCCAAGATAAAAAGCACAGTCGTGCTTTACAGGGAAGTCTGAGTCACAGTGCTCACACCAAAGCTGCTTCCACGCTCCACAGCCAGCTCTCCCCTGCTTTTCCCATTCCCAATTCCCATTAAGAAGGGGTATAACCTCAGGTCCACCACCAGCTCTCACAGGCCTTGCACCCAGCTGTTTTGATGATGTTTTTCAAGCCAGACACCTTCCTCTAGGAGCACTCGGACTAGCAGGGCTAATTTCCCATCAGGAATGGCAGGCACGTTTTTTCCAAGCCCTGTGCATGAGGAGCAGGGCCCTGTGAGTGGAGGGCAGAGCCCTGCATGAGTCAGGGCCCGGGTGAGACGTGAGTCAGTGCCAGAGCAGCGAGACACGGGGTTCCCCCTCTGGAGCCCGGTCTCCCAACTCCGAGCAGGGTAATTAGGGCTGAGAAGGTTCATTTACACAGCCACACCCTGAGCTGACACCCAGCTAGACAGAGCTGAACACCCCGGGAGGGGAAGGCTTTGCGGAGGATCCACCAGCCCTGAGCCCAGGTACTCCCACCGGGCTGGATAACCATGGAATCATGGAATGGTTTGGGTGGGAAGGCACCTCAAGGACCATCCAGTTCCAGCCCTCTGCCACGGGCAGGGATGCCACTGACTAGACCAGGTAATGATGAAGCTTCCCGAGGATTCCCAAAAGCTTTGCGACAAGGACACGGTTCCCAGAGTGGGCCTCACCTGGGGCTGTGGGATCCACCTGGAGCAGCCCAGCTCCAGGCTGTGACCCCACTGCCTCTCCCAGGGGATGGCCACAGTATCCATATCCCACTGCTGACATCCCACTGCTGACATCCCACGGCCCCAGCACCTGCCCAAGGCCTTCCATCAGCTCCCTGTGCCCTGCTCAGGCACCACAGAGTCCCCACGTCACACCTGCTGCTCCACAAGCACCTCGAGTCACTCAGCAGCCCTTCTGTCCATCCATCCATCCATCCATCCCTGCGTGTCCTGCACCGGCCTCCTCTCCTCCCTTTCCAAGCAATTCCCTCCGTGGGATGTGGCACCAACACCTCCCCAGGTCACGTGGGGCCAGCACCAAATTCACTGGATCTGACACTAAAATTTGCTCAGGATTATCAAAGGCAGAGTGGGAACGTTAAAGAAGCACCATCCTTTTCCACTTCCAAAAAAATAGCCACTCATCTAATTCTCCAAGGAATTACAGCCAGGCTTCCAATCTGGGAGATCCAAACAGAGCCCTCTTTCTCTCAGCACAACGCCACCAGATTGCCCCTTTCTGTTTCTCTCGTAATGAGACAGAAGTAACATACCAGGAGAGCTGCTGCGCTGTGTAATTGCTTTATTTTCTGCTTATGAGTTCTTTACCAACACTACAGCCACATTGAGAACACAGAATTCCTGGTGACTCCACCCAGGGGGGCTCACAGACTCAGTCACCACGGTTCCACGCCACTCCGAGCTCACTGCACACAACTCACACCGACACAAATCCATGCACTGGAAACTCCAGGTGGCCTTGGTTTCGTACAGGATTCCCACTTTGCCCTGCCTGGGAGCCACCACCCCGTGCTGAGGGTCAGCTCCAGCCTAGAAAGGACGTGCTGGAAGTGAAACCTGTGGGTTTGGTTTGGGTCGGTACCCACGGCCGTTTATTTGTGACGTCTCTGCCACATCTTTCAGTAACTTTTTCTCCCCCCTTTTCTCCCTCCCCGCTCCCCCCAACCAAAAAAAAAAAAAAAGACATTAAAAAAATTCCAGAAGCAAAAGCAGTTTCCTTTCACCTACAAAAACAGAATAACAAAGTTACTGAGGGAATACAAAGTTGTGAAGTCAACTTAACGCCAAGGCTGCCCTTGGAAACACAGGAAACCAACCCAGACGAAAAAGAAGGTACTGAAGTTTTCAGGTTGACTGAGAACAGGTTTAAGAAAGTTCAAGAACCATTAAGAGAGCTTCAAGTTTTCCAGTTTAGGCATTTACTTTGTGCTTGGCTATTTTATTGATGCTCCAGAAGAAAACAGTAACCATATTCTTGTAATTTTAGTTTTAAAGTTTTTATACCACCACACTTGTTAAGTTACAGCAACAGGAAAAAAAAAAAAGAGAAAATAAAAGCTAGAAAATAGAGCAATGATTTTTCCAATGGCAAAAAGCCTTGGATCAAACTAAACTAATCCCACTTCCTCTTCTGTAGGGCTGAGATTGAAGAGTTATTTCTACACTGAGCTTCTCCAGAGCCTCTAATTCACAAAGTCCATCAATGCTCTATCTTCTAGCACCAAGAACCCATCCAGTCCCATTTGCAACCCACATCCAGAAAAGTCTTTTTGGAACCATATTCTAAAAGCATCGGATTTCAGAAGTGAATTCAGGATTTTTATCCTCCCATACATCTTTGGTAAGAGCTCCATATACACAGGACTCTCCATGCAGAGTCACCACTGCAGCAATGTAGTGTAATGCCCCCAATTCCATGTAAAACTGATATTCCTGGGCAAAAAAAAACCCCAAAAAAATTAAGGAAAAAGAAAAAAAGGAAAATAAAAGCCATTTTCTTCTGGTTTTGTAGCATACATTCCTAGAATTCCCCACCGGAGTTTAACTCCTGGAGGAAATCTGAAGTTAATCCTTAAGGCTGAATAAGAACCAGCTGCTTTTAACAGTTTGTGCACCCAGCGTTAATTAATACTTGATTGAGTTTTTTATGCAAATGCTCGCCCTGGGTGGGGTTTCTGATTGGCCAGTCACCTCTACAGGCTGTGACATGGCTAACGAGCTGCTCGCCCTTTAAGAACTAATTATGGAAGTTTACATTCAGCGTCGATTCTCTGTCTCTCTCTCTCTCCCCTCCCCACTCTCATTAGTAGTTACTCAATGGGCTTCACAAATCCAACATAGTTCCCTCTCCTACAGGACTACAGCCACAACCAGGCCACGCGGGAGGCTCCAGCCCCTCGCAGAAGCTCAGTCCAGGCTCGGAAAACTAAAGCAAGAAGTGATTTCCTCAAAATGGCCATTCCTGATGTCAGAACCCCCGGGCTCGAGTCTTGCTCAGCGAGGAACTCGCCCCTTCCTCCAGGCTCCGGCATGGAAAAACAGTAATAACACCACCGATTTCCTTCTTTCTGTTGCAAAGGATCAGGAATCCTTCTAAAGTCACTGCTGGATTTTTGCCTAAACATCTGCGATTTGAAGCAAAACTCGCTGTTGCAACGTTTTATGGCCGCGTCTGCTCGGCAGGAACCTCCGCGCGGGGGGACTGACACCAAAGTAGCAAAAAACTGCAACTAAACGTCACTTTAAGACCAAAAAAAAAACTGACCTGGAACTACGAACACCGTTCATGTGTCGCTTGCTATGTGGTGCGGGGAGCTGCTTTGCATCCCTCCTCATGCATGATGTATGGGGCAGAACTTCCCAGCTGGCATTCCAGAGCAGTTCTTACAGTTCCCGATCTTTGAACGCACCGTTCACACTGGAATTCCCACTCTCTGCAAGAATTCCCCTCGTTAGCCCGAGCCGTGGAGCCAGACTGAGTCACTGTTTAGTTACAGATTAACTGAACTTTTCTTTTTTGTTTTTTTTTTTTTTTTAAAAAAAGGGGGGAAAAAAAAAAGTCCTTAATATAAAAAGACAGACTGCGGTTTGATTTTAAGCAATAATTTTCAGTTTACTAGATGAAGTCGACCTAGCAACATATCCTGCAGGAATGCAAAAAAAGTAGCAATCTACAGCAAAGTGAGAGAGAGGGGGAAAAAAAATAATAAAATATATATATAATCAAAAAAGTAGACCCAGAAAGCATACACGGAAAATGGACCCCCTCCCCCAACATCCCCCCAAAATAATCAAACCAGCAAAGGGCTATCGAGAGGAGAAATTAAAAAAAAAGAACAACAAAAAAAAAAAAAACAACAAAAAAAAAGAAGTTACTTAGCAAGTCTACAATGTGTCCTTCCCCTGTTCGCTGGCAGTCTGGCATAGCATCTAGTGCCTGTGTTCGTGTCCCATTCCGAGATTAGAGCATCCTAACGCCAAGCAGGAGGAGTTAGAACAGGAATCCAGCCAAGGGTGCGGGAGGAAAGGGTGGCAGAAAGGTGATCATAATCCTATGGATGCTTTTTGTTTGTTGGTTTTTTATTTTTTTTTGTTTTTTTTACTTTTCAGTAGAGAATCATTCTTCTGGAAAGCCACGTGGGTTATTTTTTTTTTAATTTGTTTTTTTTCTGTTTGTTTGTTTCTTTAATTCTTTGTAGACTAAACAGTTCCTCTGCCATTAGGATTTATAATTGGACGTTAACCACGTCAGCCCTTCGTAGAGTCCGTCCCCCGTCGTGGCACAGGAGGGCTGCACATACCAATTCCTATCCCTGATCCGGGTCAGGCCCAGTTTCTCCTGGATCTCGTGGGGTTTCATGGCGTCGGGCAGGTCCTGCTTGTTGGCGAAGATGAGGATGATGGCGTCCCGCATCTCCCGGTCGTTGATGATGCGGTGCAGCTCCTGCCGCGCCTCGTCGATGCGGTCGCGGTCGGCGCAGTCCACCACGAAGATGAGCCCCTGCGTGCCCGTGTAGTAGTGCCGCCACAGGGGCCGGATCTTGTCCTGGCCGCCCACGTCCCACACGTTGAACTTCACGTTCTTGTAGGTGACGGTCTCCACGTTGAACCCCACCGTGGGGATCGTGGTCACCGACTGGCCCAGCTTCAGCTTGTACAGGATCGTCGTCTTGCCGGCCGCGTCCAGCCCCAGCATCAGGATCCGCATCTCCTTGTTCCCGAAGATCTTGGACAGCACCTTGCCCATCTCGCCGGCATCCAAGGCAAGGCGGGCGCCAGGCCCGGCGGGGCGAGCGGCGGCGCGGGCGGGGCTCAGCTCATGGGGCGTGCCGCGCCGCGCCGCGCCGTGCCGGCGGTGCGTGTATGTGTGAGGAGATATATATATAAAAATAAATATATTTATATATATATATGTGTGTGTGTGAGCGGAGCCGTCGGTGGCCCGGGCCGCGCTCCCTCAGGCCCCGCCGCCGCCTCAGACGGAACAGGCCCCGCGCATGCGCCGCGGGCGGGCGGGAAGGCGCGGGCGGAAGGCGGGCGGGGCGGGGCGGAGCCACGCCCCG
>JAWWMP010000165.1:62251539-62270910 GCA_035047865.1 Dendrocincla tyrannina
GGCCCCCTCAGCCATTTCGCAGCGCCCTCAGGACACCCCGCGAAGGCGCGGCGGGGGCTCCTCCTCGCCGCGGGTCCCTGCCGACCCCCTGTCCCCCCGGTATCCCCCCGTTATCCCCCCGGTATCCCCCCCACCCCCGGTCCCTCCCGGCCATACCCGGCCCCGGCCCCGCCGCTCCGCCCCGCAACATCCGCCCGGCCCGCCGCGCCTTCCGCCCGCTCCGCGCATGCGCGCCGCACAACGCCCAATTAACGGGGCGATTAATGCACCAATTAACCTGGGGGGGAATTAATGCCCCCAAATTCACCCGGGGGGGAATTAATGCCTCAAATTAGCCCGAGGGGATAATTAATGCCCCAAATTAATCCAGGGGGTAATTAATGCCCCAATTAACCCGGGAGGGAATTGATGCCCCCAAATTAACCTGGGGTAATTAATGCCCCAAATAAACGGGGGGGTAATTAATGCCTCAAATTAACCCAGAGGGTAATTAATGCCCCAAATTAACCTTGGGGTAATTAATGCCCCCATTAACCCAGGGGGAATTAATGCCCCAAATTAACCCGGAGGGTAATTAATGCCTCAAATTAACCTGGGGGAGAATTAATGCCCCCAAATTAACCCTGGGGTGTAATTAATGCCCCAATTAACCGGGGGGGTAATTAATCCCCCCAAATTAACCTGGGGGGAGAATTAATGCCCCAAATTTACTGGGAAGCGAACTAATGCACCCAAATTAACTGGGGGGGTAATTAATGCCCCAATTAACCTGGGGTAATTAATGCACCAAATAAACTGGGGGGAGAATTAATGCCCCAAATTAACCCGGGCGGGAATTAATGCCCCCAAATTAACCGGAGGGCAAATAACACCCCAAATTAACCAGGGGGCAGTTAACGCCCTGCAATTAATCAGGGGGGGCAATTAATGGCCCAAATTAACCGTAGGGGCAATTAACACCACCAATTAGCCAGAGGGCAATTAACACCCTAAATTAACCGGGGGGCAAATAATGCCCTACCATTAACCAGGGAGGGGGCCAGTTAATGCCCCAAATTAATCTGGGGGTTGAACTAAACACCCCTAATTAACTAGGGTGGCAATTAACACCCCAAAATTAGCCTGAGGGGGCAACTAAACACCCTGAATTAACCTTGGGAACACCTGAATCCTCAAAAATAACCTGGGAGGGCAACTAAACACACCCAAAATCAAACCTTAGGGAGCACCTGAACCCCCAAAATTAAACTTGGGGGGCAACTAAACACCCCCAGATTCGACTGGGGGGGCACCTGAACCCTCAAAATTAACCTTGATGGGGACCTGGACCCCCTCCCAAAAATCAAAGCTTGTGGGCACCTGAACCCCCCACCCCAAATTAACCTTTGGGGTCACCTGAATCCCCCCAAAAATAAAGCCTTGGGGTGAGGGTTCCCTGATCCTTGCATGAAAAGGAAGGGCAAAGGGAGTTTAGCACATAAAATTACATCTCTCTTACAACACCCACTCACAAAACTTCCCTCTGTGATACAAATTTGCTTCCAAACCTCCTTTCCCCAAATAATTAAGTTTGACAGATTGTAAAAACATCAAAAACTTGCCAAGATGGACCTTTATTCAACTCTCTATAAAATTTTAATGACTGTGCTCCTGTTAACTAAATATTTGAAACAGAAAAATAGCCCCGTACTACATTTGCTCTTTTTAACAATAAATAAGCAAATTTTGTTTGGGTTTTTTTTTAAACAAGAATGAAATATAAACTTTACACTTCCAAAATACAATATACAACTTATTTCCAAAAGGACTTAGGGATGACAGAAACAGTAAAACCAGGTGATGGGCAGAAGTTTTCCTAGAGACAGCAGGTCAGGCTGCTCATTGCAGGTTTTTCTTCAAGTTCCACAGTTCCCTTCTGGATTTTCCTACTTGGGCTCCATCATTTGAGTGGATGGTGGGAGGAGAGGCTGGTGGAATCAAACAGTAAGGTTTGGTGGCATTCCCAGATTTGTTACCTTTAAGACTGACGAGTGTGGATCTCCCCAGGACACTGTGTTGAACTAATTCAGGCTGATGTGATAAGGCTGGAGGAAGAGTTTTAGACTTAAGCTGTATTTTATCCAACTGAGAAAGTTTTGTGTCATGTCCCCTTCCAAAAGAACCAGTTGGATGGACTGTCTCCTTAAGACCACAACAGAAATGAACAATATAGAAAACAAGAGAGGCTTCTCTTAAAAAGGAATTCTTCTGTTCTCAAACTTCACTTAGGAACTCAGCTTAACACACAGCTGCTCTGGAACATCAGTAAAGTTCACCAACAGAACACCTGGAGGTGTCCCAGGGTTCCCCAGCCCTCGTTCAGGTGGTGTGGAGTTGACTTTGTCTCTCGGTCTCCGCTTTCCTCTCCTGCCGGTGGGTCATGGCAGCCCAGAAGGTGATTTTTTTCAGCACTTCCTGCAGAAGTTTGGATGGCAAGCAGGGAATTTGGTTCTCCAAGAGAGCTGCATTCTTCCCAATGCAGTCAAGACACAGCCTGAAGAAAGAAAATACCAAAAAAACCCCAAGAAATATTTAAGTAAATGGTCTAAAGACAAGAAAGCAATGCCTAATTAAAGCTGGTGTAGTGCATTAATTACAGATGTTTGTGTAATTTGTGCCTGTGCAGGGGGATTACACACCCCCAGTGATTAAACTGCTGGGGATCATCACACATTGCATGGCTCAAATAGAGCCTGAGGAGGTAATTTGGTATTTTACCTGCCTGTGCAGGAGCAAGAGGGCAAAATAACCCTTGGAGCAACCTGGTCTGGTAGGAGGGGGTGGCACTGGATGGTCCTTGAGGCCCCTTCCAGCCCAAACCAGCCTGGGATTCAGTGATTCTATAACCACAGCTCACCTGAGGAGGGAATAAGGTTGAGTCTGAAATATCAACAAGTCACTGCAGTGACCCTGATGAAGAGAAAAAAAGAACCATTAGAATGGCAGACAGTTTATCTCAGCAAGAGTGCTGTTTTCTAGACTAAAGTCACATTCATTACCACATGCATGATTTAAAACTGGTAATACCTAAAGAACTATTTGTGAAGAATCTGAGTTACAAATTCCTTTTTAGCCCATCAGTCAAAAAAGCTTCAGGTGGGGATTCTCAGTGGTGCAGAATTTATACTGGTTTCAGTTACCAATCTGAGCCAATGTCTCAATCTGTTTGTTTGTTGGGGTTTTTTAAAATTTCAATCCCATCTATAAATACATTGATTCATTTGCTCAGGGGGGTTGTGGACTCCTCATCCCTGGAAGTGTCCAAGGCCAGGTTGGATGGGGTTTGGAACAATCTGGGCTAGTGGAAAGTTTCCCTGCCCATGGCACTGGATGGGCTTTAAGGTCCCTTCCAACCCAACCCATTCCAGGATTCTATGATTTGATATCAATTAGAATTATCTTAGTGACAGGATTTCTTATCCAGTCTACTGACCGTGTCCATGTAAAGCAAGTCATCTTTGCTCCCACCAAACACCATCACTTCTCCCTCTTTTCCAAGGCAGGCTGTGTGCCACAGTCTAGAAAGGAAATCAGAACTG
The DNA here is from genome assembly GCA_035047865.1 of Dendrocincla tyrannina. Taxonomy (NCBI): domain Eukaryota; kingdom Metazoa; phylum Chordata; class Aves; order Passeriformes; family Dendrocolaptidae; genus Dendrocincla; species Dendrocincla tyrannina. The sequence goes on from JAWWMP010000165.1 coordinate 62,255,118, forward strand.
CAATTAGTGCCCAAGCAACAACCACCACTCGTGTGTTATCAGAAAGACAAAGACATTATTTCAGAAGTTTTCAGAGGTAAAAAATAGTAGCTTCAAATATATTACTTGTTTATTTAACAATGTAAAAGGAGACTATGCATCTCATGAGAACTATTTTCGTACAGACCGATGTATTTTGTCACTATTTGACTCTTCTGTACTCTGGTTATATAAACTTTATCTTATTTATCACTACAGTGGAAAATTTTTATATAAAAATGTAACTCTACAAACAAAACTTTTGCCAAGGATGGCTTTTCTTTCCTTTTTAAATTTTCCACTCTTTCTTTGATTCAGAAATACAATTCCAGTGGCTTTCAGACTGTGGGGTTCTCAGTCCTGACTCGGATCCCTGAGCTCTAGAACACCAGTTATCCTGTTTCAGTCTTACACTCCCCCCAAAGATCCCTGGGGATGATTTCCTGTGTGTCAGTCACATCACACCAGGCTTCATGTTGTGCATATAAGGATATATGATGTAAAAAACAACCCCACAAAACCTGGTCTTATAATCAGAGATTCTGTAGCCACACCTTGCTAGGTTTATTTGTTTATTATTAGCAGATCAAACCCTCTAATTTTTCTGCTGGTCTATCACCACTGCAGTGAATGGCACAAGATGATCCCCACAGAGCTCTGGCCCTTCAGAGCTGCTGAACCAAAATAAAATGCACCACTAAACTTTCATGCAAAAGTAAACATTCCCACTTTCCTACTCCATTCACATCAGTCCTTAGGCTAAACTGTACCCCACCTTTTTCCCTTCCCCATACCTGTGGACAGATCTGTCTCTGCCTGATCTGCATTAGGAAAACTCTGGCCTGGACTTGGTCACGAAGAACAGTGGGAAGCCTTTCCTGCCTGGACTCTGGTGACATCCTATCTCGCAACCTGAGGCTTTTCCTACAGCCTGACAGAGTTTCTGTCCTCCCACGGCTGCTCTAACTTATCACCTAAACATTCTGACAAAGCATGTTATTTGAATCACACACATCCTTCAGACACAGCTCTTCCAGCTGCAAGGACAGCTTGACCTGGCAATGGAAACACTGGGAATTCAGGAGTTAAACTCTTGGTCCTCTGAAGTGCAACTGATGGACAGAAAGAAGAACAGTATTTTCTACCAATGCACAGTCACCTGAGAAGACAATTTCTTAGAAGTCACTGAAACTGAAGGTTGAAGGAAATTATTTTTTACAGATTTTAAGGCAGAATCAAACTTGCAGAGGCATTGGGAAAAGACACTGATGAATTCATACTGTGTATTATTATAAAAGAACAGAAATATTTACAAAAGAAGTACACATATCTGGGTTATTGCCCCTGTATTTTAAGTCATAGAGCAGCAACTGAACTGACTGAAACCTTCTCCAGCTGCAGAGATGCTGCAGTGCTCCTGGGTGAGTAAAAGGATACAACTATGGTACAAGGAAGTACTTCACACTCAAGCTAGTTCAATCCACACACAGGCTTTTGGGATGGCTCCTTTCATCCATGTTTCCAGGAGCCATTCCAAACCCTCCTGGATGTGATCCTGTGTCACCTGCTCCAGGGGACCCTGCCTTGGCAGGGGGGTTGGACTGGAGGATCTGCAGAGAGCCCTTCCCACCTCAACCATTCTGTGACTTCCTGAGAAAGGTTAATGAAGTTTTTGGGTTTGTTTGAGGAGGGCAGGTCCTTTCCTTCAATCATTAGGTCACTGAGAGGTCCTCAGCCTGCAACCCAAACACCAAAATCCTGGAGAACCACAGGACACGTTTGGAACTGAGGGAGCTCTGAGGTCCTGTCAGGACATGATCAAAAGGCTCTGCTCTCCCAGGACAGGCTGGGCTGTGTGTGCACAACAGCCCCATGTGTATCCCACTGTGGGATCTGCCCTGAAATTACCTGGAAACCACTTAGGACTCAGGAGTCACTGGTTCCTCCCATCCAGCCCCTCTGCCAAGTGAGGCACAGGTGTTACTGCAGCAGAGGAAAAGCTGAGCTGCAGCTCCCGGGGCTGCTGCCTGTACAAACAGCACATTCTGTCCCTTCCTGATCCTTTTCCATGGTGCCCAGGAAAAGCAGGGACACACTGGAGGTTTATGAGACCAGCCATGTGTAAAGAACTGAACACAAATCCCTGGCTGCTCCTGCTGGGCTTTACTTAAGGCAGCCATTGGTCCCTTCATCTGTCAGCTCACTAATCATAAAAAGAAAATATTCTATGAAGTTAAGGTAATTTATTTGGCCTTGAAAGAGCTGGAAGCATAAAAAAGCAGAAAGCTTGGTCTAGCTGTGGCTGTTCTATTTAAAAGACACCCTAGAACAGGATAAAACAGGAAGATTAATGAAGGTAAAGATATTTCAGTAACAGAACACAAGGCAGGAATCATGCAAACACCAGACCAGAACTGTACAAATTTATACCATAAAGGAATGAGAGAAAATTGTGCTGAGAGTTCCTGGGTGGATACAGAGAATGAATTCTGTGAAAACTTGAATATTAACTACCTACAGCAAATTAATTCAATAGCAGTTATGTTATAAAAACAGGTAATGCTTCAAACACTGTGTTAACAAATGAGGTATTTTACTTTTGAGCCCTGAAAGATGCATCAGCTTTTTCCTGGTTCTCTCCTCCTCTGTTTCTAATAATGTATCAACATTAATCAACTTTTATTATTCTCCTTGGTCATTAAATCCTCTAAAGTTCTGTGGTATTTTCTTCTATAACAACAATAATTTGGCTGTAGAACACCAGGTTAGTTGGACACCCAGATCCTTCACCACAAAAACATCTTTCAATGCAAATAAACATCACCAATAACAAATACAGAAATTCAAAATGCTGTATCAGGTGTGAAGGAAAAGGAGGTATTAAAGCAAACTATTCAGTCATACTGCATTAATTTCCTAAAATACTCATATACTGTTTTTTTTAAAATACTGCTCAATAGTTTAAAAACCAGTTAATTTGTTATAAATGATTAAAGTTCAGCACACATGACTGTGTTTGTATACCTAGGCCTACTCTTAGGCAAGTGGGTGAGTTGTTTCCATCCATTTGTTGTAATGCTGTGGATCCAGCCATCACCTACAAGGTAAGAACAGGCATTAGTGCCTTTTTTGGGGGTAAAGAATGACCTTTTTTATTTATACCAACAGCTCTGTGTTCTAAGAACACGTTATACTCAGGTAACTGTAAAATCATCACTACATTAAGCTGCATCTTTTCACTCCTTGTGGTTTAACTCAACACTCAGTGCATTGAAATCTGCAATTAAAATACACTTAGTTTCTTTTCTTTTGGATAAATTGAGAAAATCCCCCCCTCCCAGTGGATTTATCTGTAACACTTAAAATTATTTTCATTTTTTTTTCATGAAAAGAAGTTAATTTTTCCACAAAAAGAACTAAGACTATCCCACTTCCTATTTGTCACTGTCATTTGAAGTGCACAATGGAATTATAACCTCTACATTACTTACTTAAAGGAACATTATCAGAACTTAGTCCACCAAAAAGGAAAAGTCTGTCATCTCCTATTGGAGTCAGCGTGTGCCAGGAACGATCCTTTGGTTTCTCTCCACTGATATTAATTCTTGGTGAAACAAAGAAACAAAGAAAGCAAACAAATTTGCTTTAAAGAACACTGAAAATTAACCTGGCAGAAAATGTCGTAGCTTGTCCTGAAATAAGTCTGGATGTTTTCCTAGTGAAAAAAAACCAAAAACTAAATATTTAAATAAACTGTAGGTAAAGAGTTAATTGAGATAAAATTTAATGAATCCTGAGGGGTTACAGCCTCCCCAGTCCTAGGAAAATGATTATAAATGACCCAAGGGCTGTGGCTTTACCTTTGATGCAAAAGCTACACCTCTCCAAGCACTGTAACATCACGGTGGGCACCCAAACCTTGAGGTAAATGTCACTAAAAAGGGCATTTCCTAAGTACAAAACACATATAGGTTTATGATTGCAAAGATCTGCTCATGTTACAAAAACAGATTGGAAACTGATTTCATTTTAGCTGGGTTTGCTTGAGGTGAGAACATGAACAGCAGAGAACCTGACCATATGGGATATCCCAAAACCCCCAGTTTGGGGATCTGTGTTTCCTTTGTACTCAGTGCAGAGAAACAGCTCCCTGAAAAGCACAACTGGGGATTGGTTTTCCATGAGCCACCCCCAAGCAGTGCCTGTTTCCCTTCAGTGAGCACGGAGGAAAGCCTGGGTGAGGCAGGGAGGCATCTGTGGTGCAGCCAGAGGGATCCCACTGCTGGTAAGTGCTCAGCTCTCCAGCTGGAAGCAGAGCCTCAAGAAGCAGAGATAATTAAACAGGGATTGCAAAACTGCCCTGCTAAATTTGGCACTCAAGCTGAAGCCAAGTCGCAGTGTTTGAGTGCCTGCTTTGCACAACTCTTATACAAGAGGCTTCTAAAATTGGCCTGGGCTTTGATGGTTAAAAAAAATATACACCACATACTGATGGGTGACAACATTTCAATTTTCAGGCTGCAGAAAATGATCCCAGTACTAGAAATAACATAATATTGAACATTTTGAGTAACAAGTCAGTGGAGCTCAGGGAAGGCAAAGAGACTTCTGGGTAGTGGCAGCTAAAATAAATATTGCAGCCCCCTGCAGGATGATATTCCTGGATTTGTAGGTTTATATTATGCAATTCCTTAAGGAACCTGTGTAGAGTTGAGTAAGAAAGAAACTTGACTGGTTAAGTGGGGCTTTAAATAAAATCATCATTGCACTGGGAGCTTTTCTGCTCCCTTTTTCTTTTAGAGTGTTTGTGTGGGGAATCACACAAATCTTTTGGAACAAGAATCTTTATGTTGGGATGATCCCTACAAATGCTTGGGTTTAACACAGCCACCATTGCTGCTTTTATGAAGGAAGTGTGCAACCAGAAATACCTGGCCAAGCAATTTATGTAAAGACAGTGTAAACTGGAGTCAAAAATGTAAATACTGATTTGATATTATCCTGGAAGATCCACTGATTTTTTTCCTCCGTTTGTGATTAGGAGATGGAATAAATCATGAATAAATATGAACACTTCACCTCCCCTGAGGTGCCACCACAGCAGCAGACACTGAAAAGACACTTTTCCTCCCCCCCAATATCTCAAATCTTTTTCAGTCTCTCAAAAGACTCGTTGCAGAGGTGCTGGAATGGCTGGATAGGAGGTTCCTAAATTTACAGTGATCCAAGTCTACACTAAATCATGAGTAATTCTTGGATCAAAATACAGAAATAACTGAGTTTTGGAAAAATGGTCAGTATTTTGGATTTCATGGTCTTCCATGACAGAGACCCTTCCCCAGTGTGTGCTGTAATTAGCCAACTACAGATAGTAAAAACAGCATTCAAAAAGCCATCAGACCTGAAATTCCATATGGATAAATGCACCCATCTTGAAAATTTGGATGTTAAATCACTACATGCTGTGCTTGAAACAGCATCATCAAGGCTTTGGTGCAGAACAGAAAAAGCTTAGTAACTGCTATGAAATTAAATTAAATTGAAATCACAATACAGCAGCTGTTAAAATAGTCCCCAAACTCTCATTCTCCTCTTGGAAAAGCTACAGGATTAGCTCTGGAACTATTTAACAATATGTTTCAATCTGCTACATTCAGTTTTAAGTATTAAAGAGAGGAAAACTCACCTTCCAGACCAAGTCCAAGTGTCTAAGTTCAGGCAGTGCAAATCATTCATTCTGGTTTGCTAAAACAAAGAAATAAAATCACACTGGTGTTATGTTAAGCAAATAATAAGCAAAGTGTTTCAGTGAGGCCTTCCTGGGACAGAGCATTACAAGTAAGAATATTTTGAAGAAATCTGTACCCATGTGCCTTAATATAAGTCTGAATTACGTGGCAGATGAAAAGCATTTCTTCTCAAAAGAAAACCAACCATGCAACTGTCAGGAAACTGCCTGTCAGGAATATTTCCAGTCATGCAATGGCACTATGGGGCCAATTGTAGCTTTTAGCAGTGAAGAACTCTGTGATATTTATTCAGTTCCTGCACGTGTATTTAACTTTCAGCCACAGAATTCATGGTAGGTAAATGCACAAGGTATTTTACTCTCATATAGCTGCCTCATGGTATTTTTCTTTACATTCTGATCAGAACTCTGTGTCCTCTGGCCTGGTCACTTACTCCTTGGAGTAACCTAGTACTACTCAGTGCATCCCACAAAAAGTCCATCACGTCTGTGGTTTTCTCTCTCTCTCTCTCTCTCTCCCTTTCACAAAGCTACTACAAGCAATGAGAAGGTTTTATGACCCTTTAGCATTTGCCATAAACATAATAAAATGGGAAATGACACACTTTCCTCTCTGACTGCAATTTGAGAAGGCGAAGTGGCTCTTGCCTTAGGCTGGGGGACAGGATAAGAAAGGATTTCTTTGCTTTAGATTATTTTCAATGACTCAACACACTCACTGACACCTGTGATTCCCCCAGGCACTACAACAAATATCTGGGAAGTAGGGAAATGTATCTTGCCTTACCTTCCAACTCCTTTCCTCCTAGGGTAGTCCATAGATCTATTAGAATAAGCCTTTCTCCAGCTGGCAGATCCTTTGAGGCAGAAACTAGGCTGGTCATGTAAGTCAGAACAGGAGTAGTTTTACCCCTGAGAGCTCAGCCAGGGAGTGAGTGAGAGACTTCCAAAGCTGTCCATCAGAGCTATGGGAAGTCTCTCAGGGGATTTCAGGGAACAGCAAGGTTTTCAGGGTAGCTATGTGACCAAGTACTTTGCTGTCCTGGAGAAGGGAACGTCAACCACAATTCTGGGATGCCTTCAGGGAGGGCACCAGGCTAAAGAAAAGCACAACGTGAGGGTCTGGGGCATTGCCTGAAAAACTTCATCCCTCAAAAGGGTGAATATAACAACAATACGTCCAGCTGACAGCCAGTGGAACAGATCTGTCTTCCATGACAAGTCTATCCAGTTTCCTGCTCCTTCTGGTGGCTATGAAGGAGATGAGGAACAAATTATCCAAGCAGAAAGCACAATGCAGTTGGTATCTTCTGTACACAGCCAGACACTCGGGGCAGGGTGGGGGGAAACCAACATTCTGGCCTCTACGACTGAAAACATTTAATCATCTTGCAATAACACAATGTGATATGAAGGGCATCTATCAAAGAAGGGAAGGAAGTTGCTGTTATGGTGGCAATCTAGGTCTCAAGCAGATCCTGTTCAAGACCTCCTCGCTGACTTTCCTTTCCTAGGCATTAGGCAGAAGATGGAGAAGTTTTCAGTTTCCTGGTCCCTGGGAAATCAATGTATTATAATCTTTACATTCTCATGATTCAACAGCTTGACAGATGCATAATTACACCAACCTTCTCTGGAATTCAAAACACCATCAGTTGGACATTCTGTCCAAGATTCAGTCCTTTAACAAAGCCTTTCTGGCCAACCCTTACGTGGGAAACTGGAAAGCACACAGGTCTGCAGTATCACCACTTGCCACACACAGTTTTCTTGCAGATTCTCCTGTATTTCTAGCTGCTATCTACTACATTTAATCATTCTGACAATCCTAAAATGATCCTTAATTGGCTTAAAAGCCCCAAGCCTCCTAAGAGGGTTTGCATTTCCCTTTGACTCCTGAGGCATTCTGCTTATCTCTGGCAAGTTCCTTTATTTGCAGCCCAGAAAACATTAACCAGGACCTGCTTTGCCTCAGGATTAACTTTCCAGCCCAGATAAAAGGCACTAAGGGTGACATTATTCTCAGCTCACTGTTCTCACAGTAAATTCTGCACCTCTCCATTCTGGATTTACAACCAAGCAGCTATTCCAGCTCCACTCTTTGCCAAGAGAAGGGTTGCAGTCTGATGGATCTTCAGAGACAGGAAGGATAACAGGAAATACAAACATGCTTACATTAAGGCATCTGATGTGTTAAGAGCTGCTGGAAAGACTTTGCTTTATTACTTCATTCTTTATATGTAAATTTTCCACTTAAACACAAGACTTGCATCAAATTTTTGGACTAACTCTCCTTGCTTCCCACTTTCTCCCATTTCTGTTTTTCCAGGGGCTTACCTGAAGGAACTGAGTCCACATAACACTTCTGAGCCTGTTTTCAAATGATTCCTGGTACAATTGATTTTGATCATCATCATCATCATCATCTTCTTTTACCAGTTCTAGCTCCAACTTTGGAAAAAGGTGCCCTTTTCTCCCAGAAAGATGAATAGGAGAAGCCTCATGACACTTCCTGGCCCTTTCTGGTTCCTTGTAGAGCCTTTTCCCTGGGAAGATTTGTATTATGGTGAACTAGAAGGAGAAGGAGGAGCAGAGCAAGCCCGTATTTGCTCCTTAATTTATGGAGAAAAGCAAGACTTCATCCTTTGGGGAGGAGTTACTTCTGTGTCAGGAAATGTAGTGGGTTTGTGATGTCTTTGGCTTTCTTGTTTCATGACTTACATTAATTCCTCAAGCCTCACTGAATGTTCCCTAGCCTTTCCAAGTTTCCTTCCATTTATTTCTAGGATAGAAAGTGAATCAATAGCAATCACTAAGGTGAAAATTACACTCACTGCTCTCCTACAGAATTAAATACAGCTTTCCACAATTTCACTCTTCTCTGACACAGTTCCCCTGTGGTTTCACTGAAATTCAGCACCTTTTTAAGGAAGCTGATGCTACATGAGGAAGAGAAAAACCTTTTCAGATCAGAGCCTTCTGAATCCTGTGGTCAAATAGAGTTAAACAGAAGCCTGGGGGCAAATCCTCTGAGGGCAGCTCTAATCATGCACCAGCACAGTGGAGAAATGACAGGTGAGCTCCAGCTAAATAATAATTCCACTTGCAGAGGCTGCCTGAAATCTCAGCTGGAGCTCCAGGGCAGTTCAGCTGCAGCAGGCACAGTGCAGCAACCCTCAGCTGAGCTCACAGCCCTCGGTGCTGTTCTGAGGCTCTGGAGGCTGAGGAAGTGACCAGGAATAAATGGGAGGGCAGAAGGTCCTGAGCTGCATGTTTCCTTCTTCACATCTGGCTTGCTTTCCCTCCCTAAATGAGGAGCAGGATTTGGCTGTGGCCAGCAGGGGTTCAGGTGGCAGCAGACAGGGAAGAGCAATTCCATGGCAGAGGCACAGGGCTCACTCAGCCCGGCATGGACAACCCTGACACACAACACTTGGTAATTTTTCAATATCTTCCAAAATCCCTTTATTTCCTTCAGTTATTTGCAAACCAAGTGTGTCCAAACCTACAGCTCCCTCAGGCAGAGGTGGGGCTTGAGCAACATCTCCAGAGATCCTGAGCCTGTACCAAAGGCCACATAATGGCAAGAACAAACAGGACCCACACTTTGGTTACTTTCTTTCCTGACTGCTCTGAAAAGGTACTTAAACAAGAACTTTTCCTGCAGCTGTGGGAGGAAATTCAAACTGGAAACTGGCTGGACATGGTGTGGCCTCTCTGACCATACCTTGGTCTGCAGGGCTGGTTTCTGTCTGAGCAAGTAGGAGTAGAAGCCTTTGGTAACAGAACTGCACATGTGCCCTGGGAACATTACAGCAGGAAAAACAGGGAATAGGGACCAAAGGGCAATTTTACACTGCTTGCTTTGCCAGTTTTTGGGAATGCAGGGGTTAGGCTATGGCAGCTTTCCAAGATGAAAGTGGCATATGTTCTCTGTAGGGCATTCCCAAACAGCTAATTCCATCTTTTCTACAAATACTCAGCACTGGGGCTTTCAAAAGCTTCTTCACTGCTACTTTTCAGAGGAGTAGAGATAGAAAACATCCAGCCTCATCCTCCAGCTGAGGAGGACTAAAGGCTCTAAATTAGCTGTAGTAAAAAGAGCTAAAACCTTACATTAAAAAAAATAAATACAAGGGTAGACAGTAACTTAAACTGAAAGGGTTTTTACTTGCCTCATAGAACCTGTTTCTTACATTGAAGCTTCAGCAGAGAAGAACTGAAGAGAAAACCTCCTCTGCCTAGTACTAAGGAAATTCACTGTGTTGTTGAGAGGTTTAGTATCTCCTTGTTTACCCTGCTGCCTTCATGATTTTTAGGTACAGATAACCAGGGGGGTGATGCCTATGACTTTAAGTTAAAAAGAGTCAGGGAGAGTTAAGATTATGCAGCCACAATCCAGCTTGAATTTAAATGTGCACTGATTGCTTCCTACACAGACAGCTCTTCAGCTATTACCTCTTCCAGACATCTGTATTTCAGTCACTTATGTGCAGAAAATGACAAAAGGTTAAATTACAGAGCCAACTCAAGTCTGTTATTTACCATACAGTCACCTGTGTTTTCCCTTTCTGGGACAGTATGTGCTTCCTCATTAATATTACAGACAGAAGACAGACTCTTCTTTTTGTAGAGGGTGATGACAAGCAGCATCCTGAATTCAGAGCCTTTGACACCCAGGTTAGGCCAAGACCCTTTGGATTTTTTTCCTACTATAGAGTGATTTTTAATCAAAAAAATAACAGCTAAGAAAATAACATTACTGCCAAGAAAATGTTCAATTACCAGCACTCGTCCTCCAAAGATGTAACCTTTATTTCCCAGCACAGCACACGTATGAGCTGCTCGAGGCTGAGGTGGATCTCCACCCTGAAAGAGCCAAAAGAAAATCCTTCAGAACATCAAACCTCCTGCACAGCTTTATTTTTCTAAAGTGCAAACCACCAGGAACTGGTACTAAAATGCCTGGAAACCACATCTTAAAATTTGATGTTATAGCCACATGCCAAAAAGTCTTCCCTGTGTGAATCAGAAATGAAGAGCAAAACTGGCTTTTACTTCTCAATGGTAATTTTAGTTTTTTGCATTTAGTTTTATGGGAATTTTAGCACATCTTATAAGGACCATAAAATACTGTCAGACACTCTTTATGATATACAACTTATTCCTGAGTTCTTAGGTAAACTCACCTGGATTTTATGAGTCTTTATAGAACTTTCACATCAATGTCAATAACTCTGCAATGTTCCAGTGCCTTGTCTTTCCAGTAATGAAGTGTTAATTTTACAGCAATTTTACATCCCCAACTGTTGTATTAAAGCTTGAACACAAAGCTTTATCTCAAAACTATCCCCCAGATACACAATTCTGTATCACCTTCTAATTTCCAGTAGCTTTCTGAAATTTAGGATAATTTTTACATCAGAACCAGACCACAGAACAAAGACCAATCTAAAAACAGCCCAGGGGGAAAAAGAATTCATATCAGTTCTGAATTTCCCACATTCCAGAGGAATCCAGTGTCCTGTTTAAAGTTATAAGCCTGAGCAATATTAAGAATATTCAAATTACTTTTCCCAACATCAATTTCTAGAGCAGAATAACTCTTCAAAACATGGTGAAATCACAATTCTGGCAGGAGATGAGATTAAAAGGCACTCACTCTAATTGGTGGTTGAGACCAAGTGTGTGTGGTTGTATCAAAAACATGAACATCATTATGCCATCCCCAGAATATCTGTCCTTCCTAAAAAAGAAGTTGAAAAATTAAAAATAAGTAATTTTGGTTTAAAGCCTTTGTGCTTATTGAAGGACACAAACTTGGATGTGATCTGTCAAAACAGAAAATAAACTAAAATACAGATTTTTATTAAGAAATACATTAATATTTTTAATTAAGATGCAGCAGCTCAGGTCTAGTTGAAGGTTAAGCCCTGAAAATGGGCTCCAACATCAATCTCTGCAGTGGACAAATTTTACCTTCTGATTTTTCATGTAATATACTGAGAAATAAATAATTGACCAAAGTAGTACATTTCTGTAATTCAGTCTTTAACATGTGATGTCAGGATCTATATTCCCTTCAATATACAGTTATTTCTTATTAATTCCTGTCACTAAATACTCTCATCAGTCTCCCCTCTATTAACTGTAAGAAATTATTATGGGAGAGTTATTTTATTGCTACAAAAAAGTTAAACCAGGCATCTTTCTGGGTAGCAAATTAAATAAATTAACCAGGAGTATTTGTCAGTTAGACTTAGGAAGTTAGAAATCCCCTAATGCTACTTCTAAGAAATAAATTGTAACATTCTCTGGGAGTTTCAACTTTAAAATATGTCTTCAGATTAAAATAGTGCCTTTATTCCTGCATTTTGTTTCACTGCACTCAAAGCCCAGCACTGGGCACTTGGAATATGTGGAGCACCCACCACTCCCAACGTGCAATATGTGGAATTCCAGATCTTGGAAGACTTCAATTTGCATTTCTGCTGATACTATAAATGAAAGGAAAATCAGACAGATTTTCATACTCGTTGAACACAGTATAAAGGATCTTTTTTTCTGACAATCAGAAAGGACAAATCACTTGGAATTGGGACCAATCTTACCCAAAATGCATCGTGGACATCGAAACAATCATTCAGTTCATTATGCTTCCTGCAGCCATAGCCACCAAAATATATTAGCCTAAAAGACCAACAAAATAGGGGCATTTAGAAAATAACATTCCAATCAATAAGCTGTAATAATTAGTTTTGAGTTTTGGGTGCACTAGTAATAATATATACTAATATAAGCAACTGGAAATATTCCATATTACACCTGATTATGCAAACCTTAATGAGGTGGAGGTAATGGTTACACCCTCAACAAACCCGACAGAAATCCACACAACCAAAGAGGTCACAGATACCTCAAAGTCTCAATTTCTCTCCCCAAAAGCTTGTTTATCAGTGACATTTTCAGGCACGAGTCTCAAAATGACCAATAACACACAGTGACAGGGAAATGCCTCGTTCTGCTCCAATTCCTGCCCCTCTCTAGTGAAATCCCTTTATTTGTTGGCCTCCTCTGCACATCTTTTGGCAAGAAATGTTCCCAAGGTTCATCCCCCCGGCTGCCTGGGACACAAAAAGCCTTTCTCTGCTTTAAAAGGAGATTCTCCAGCTGAGCACAATGGAGCAAATGACATTCCAAGGATCATTACACACCTCCCAGCCTCATATTCCACCCATGGATTGGCCATCCATAAGTAAAGCTTCCTAAAGTCTGGCTTAACTTCAGCATTTGAGGGCATTTGCTCTAGTTGCTAGTGATCCTGGGAGAAGGCAATTTAGGGAATGATGGCATGGTGAGGCTCATTCCAGACTGACATTCCTAGGGAAACACAGTTACAGTGTTTTAAATATATTATTTAAATTTATTTTAAATTTCTTAGTTGTTTTAGGATCCTTAAGCATGCAAGCCCTGTGTAACACACCAAGACATCCTGAGCTGCAAACTCACCTCTCAGGACATTCTAATGTTTAGCTCTCCCCAAATACTTGCTTTAAATGAAAAGGTTCCACTCAGCCACACGTGATTTTCTCAGTGTGCTGATTACATGATACCCTGAATAAATTCATTTAGGTTTGAATACCCTCATATTAAGAGCTAAGGAGTTGTTAAAATACCTGTAATTTCCCATCTCTTGCAGTTCAATTAGAATTACAAAACCAAGAGATAGCACCCAGAGGCACCACGCAGTTCATTCACAGCCTCTTCAGAGGTGGAGGCCACAAACAGAAAAACCATTTACATTGGATAATGTTCACTGTAAATAATTTTCTTACTTGTTTACAACAACTTCAGTAACAAATCACTGACATGGCACTTTCCTCTGACCACTTATGCCACAAAATCCAGGCACCTTCCACAAAAACCACAAAATCTGGAGTCTTTATTTCTAGCTAAGTAATTTTTCTAAACACACTTACTTTTACAAGATAATATCTAGGCTGACTCAGTTCTTGCAAAATAAAGGTAATCCCTGAAATGCCTGTGCAGTTGTCAGCTATTAAAATCCTTGAAACTACATTAAGTATATTTTATTGCAGGTAATAATTCCATTAATTGATATAACAAAAAAGTAATTTTACACCGATTTTTAATGTGGCAAAATTAAAACCATAAATAATAGAAGCATAATGACTTTTTTTATCTGAAGTCTCAAAGCATTCCACAAACCTTCCCTAAATTTCCCACCCCTCTCCTAAAGTGGGGTTTTCTTTACCATTAATTCAGCTTCTATGTGAGAAAACTCTGCCACAGTGGTAACACAGAATCCCACAGCAAGTCAAGCAAAGAACGAGTCTCCTGAATCCCAAACCTGTGTGCTCTTCACTTTCCAGCCCTTCTTCTCTGCAATTAACAAATATTAAATGTTCCTCATGTGTTACCTGTCCTTGTACACCCAGCAGGAGAGCTTGTCACGTGGGGTAGGAGGTTGACCTTTAAAATTGGTGATTCTTTTCCACCTGTAGGTCCCAGTTTTTGTTCGCAAATTAACGTAATAGAGCTTGAAAGGAAAATAATTACAGTGTTTGCAGAGCAAAGGACATCAAAGAATGCAGCACAAACCACCAGAAGGCACTGGTGTGGATTAAAAAAAAGGAGCTGGCAGTGAGGTTTAAAATATGTAGCAACACAGAGGAAGAGCCAAACACACCACAAAAATACAGTGAAGAGGGGGAGAATTGGCAGGAAGTTTCCCTGCCTGATGAGAGGCTCCATTTCACTTATTTTCTAGTCAGGACTTCATTTTCATTAAATGATAAACCAACTAATTTCATCTACTCTGCTAATTCAGCCCTCAGTTACAAAGACAACAGGTAGCTCTGTTTTAATTACTTATTAATTAATTAAATTGTATGCCTTATAAATATAACTATATATAATCTAATTGTAATTATCAGATAGTTATTAACTAACCTGATTATATACAGTAATCACTAACAAAGAGCAAAAATAAAAGTGATATTCTAAGATTAGTCTCAGTTATGGCTGTCAAAGTATTTTTAAAAAAAGCAATGGGGAAAACACTGGCAGTTCTCAGAAATAAATACAGAAAGTCTTGCCAAAATTAAGTTTCCCCTCAAATTTCTCCTTAACTCAACTACAAAGTCCACTACACAAACTGCAAGGTCAGCATTATTATAATTCAAATACAGGGTCATGGAAAAAAAAATAGATACAATACCCGATTACTGTATCCTTTATCATCAAATCCCCCAAAAATGTACAGCTTCCCATTGATGCTGGCCCCACAGCTCCCTGACATGGAGGTGGGCAACTCCCCTTCCATCAGGTGCATTGTCCTGCAATTGAAAAAAGTGCATTAAACCCTTTCAAATCTGAGACAATTTGACAATTCCAAACCACATTTATTAATAATATTTAGACTCCAAGCTAAAAATGCAGTTTGGGCCACGAGGAGCACTAGGAACTGCTGATGAAGTCAGGCTGCTGTGGTGTCAGAGAACTTCCAGTGAATATTGTGTGTTTATGAAGCATCTCGATTTTTCTGAAGGTGAAATTTATATTAAAAGAGCTTTAATAGAGCTGAAACATTGATTATTCAAAACATGGAAATACTGTCAACTCCAAAACCTCCTGAAATGAGAAAATGGCACTGCTGTCAGTTTACAACTGGAAAACTGAGGAAAACTCAAAACTCCTGCTGTTCCTGGGCCCTGCACTCAGCTGCACGTGTGCTGTGAGCTCAGGGAGATCCTGCTTATAAATATAACCCAGGCAAAATAAAAGTTATATTTAACCCAGATCACTTTCCCAGATCCAAGTTCCTGTGTGAGCACAAACAAATGCACTGGGACATCACAGGGAAAACAAGGGGGTGTGAGGGGGCTTTAGTCAGCCTTGTCAGCACAGGAAACAGAGGGATCCATGGAATTCAGGGGAAAAAAGGACAAGGAAAAAGGGAAAAAGTGGGGGGGAAAGAGAAAAAGCAAGGGGGGAGAAAGGGGG
>JAWWMP010000165.1:62293381-62308708 GCA_035047865.1 Dendrocincla tyrannina
CCCCGCGACGAGGACTCGCCGCTGCCGCCCTTCCCCTTCCCGCAGCCTCCCCCCGCGCCCGGCCCGCCCGCCGCCCCCAGCGCCGCCCGCACGGCCTGCTCGCCCGCCGGGCCCACCACGCCGCGCTGGAGCATCCGCCACCGCTCCTACGTGGAGCTGCAGGACTACCGGCACGGCCGCGACTCGGCGCCCAGCGCGGTGCCGCGGGAGCTGGTGGTGACGGTGGAGCTGCCGCTGCTGCGCTCGGCGGCGCAGGCGGAGCTGGAGATCCGCGGGCGGGAGCTGCGCCTGGACTCGGCCCGGCCCGCCTACCGCCTGCGCCTGCGCCTGCCCTACGACGTGGACGAGAGCCGCGGCCGCGCCGCCTTCAGCACGGCCGAGCGCCGGCTGCGGGTCACGCTGCCCGTGGTGCCGCCGGCCCGGGGCACGGGGGGCGGCGGAGAGCGCCGTGATCCACCCGGGGATCCGCCCGGGGATCCGCCCGCAGAACCCCGCTCTGAATCGCCCGCTCATCCCCCCGCTGGGCCCTGTGCAGAGACCCTCGCCGAAGGCCCCGCTGAACCACTTTGTGGTCCACGCGTTGAGCCCCTCGCTGATCCACCTGCTGAGCCTCGCACTGAACCCCCTGAACCTCCTGCTGAACCTCCCACTAACTCACCTGCTGAGCCTCGCACTGAACCCCCTGAACCTCCTGCTGAGCCTCGCACTGAACCCCCTGAACCTCCTGCTGAACCTCCCACTGACCCACCTGCTGAGCCTCGCACTGAACCCCTTGAACCTCCTGCTGAACCTCGCACTGAACCCCCTGAACCTCCCACTGAACCACTCGCTCAATCCCCCACTGATCTACTCGCTGAACCCCCTGAACCTTCCACTGAACCACCTGCTGAACCCCCTGCTGATCTACTCGCTGAACTCCCTGAATCTCCCACTGAACCCCCCAAACCACCTGCTAAACCCCTCGCTGACCCACCTGCTGAACCTCCCATTGAAACTCCCACTGAACCCCCTGAACCTCCCCCTGAACCTCCCACTGAACCCCCTGAACCACCTGTCGGGCCCCTTGCCAAACCACCCCCTGAACCCCGCTCCGAATCCCGCCCTGAGCCACCCACTGAAGCCGCTGTCTCACCACCACCACACTCTGGCACCGCTTCCCCCCGCACCAGCCCCGAGCCGGCCATCCCCTGTGGGATGGGCGCCACGTGCCCTCCGTTCCGGGCCCGCCAGGACGAGGTGTCCCTCACCCTGCTCCTGAGGGTGCCCGGCATCCACCCCCAGAGCCTGTGTGAGGACGTGGGCACCCACCACTACAGCGTCTGCTTCTCCACCGACACCGGGGCCTTCGCCCTGTTCCTGCAGTTCCCCCCCGAGAACAGGCTGGTGCCCCCCGAGAGCAACCTCAGCATCTCTGCCCACAATGCCGTGGTGGGGTTGGCCAAGGCCCCTGGCAGCACCGGGCCCTGGCACAAGTTCAGCTTTGGCCTCGACCCCTCCACTCTGCAGGTAATGCCTTCAAAGGGGCAGGTTTGGGGTGTCACCTGCCTGGGGAGCGGCTGCTGTTTGGGGAGAGGTGTCTCGGGGAGGGGTGAGGTTGAGTTCAAAGCTGGTAGAGACACAAGTTGCTTCCTCCGAGAGCTGCTCCTGGACGTGAGTGGAGTGACCTGATTTGTGCGAGTCTTATCCAAGGTCACATCATGTTGCTGACACTTTCATCCTTGGATGGGGAATGACTTCTGCCTCCCACGCTGATTTTTTTCTGAGGGAAATTCTGGTGAGGAGTGAAAACAGAGCCTGCCCTGTCCTTTATGTCCTTAGTGCACTTTTAAAGCCAAGCAAATGGCTCATGGAGCCTGTTCACACGAAGAAAGGAGATGTTTATGGTACACCACATGTACACCTGTATACTATACACTGTCATGAATTGTGGATGGAGTGTCCCTGTGTCTGTATTTTGGGACAGAATTCCCATTTACAGCCATGGGAATACCCATCACTTCAGCCAGACAGAACAGCAAAAGCAGCTGTGAACTGCCCATTTTACTGGGATAAATCTTCACCTTCTCTTCTTCCCTGTCTGGATATGATCTAGTTTAGTGTTTTATCATTTTATGGGTTGTCGGGCAGCGATGCTGACATGGTGGGAGAAGGTGGGGTGGCTGCATCAAGGTGACAGTGCCAGCTGGGAGCTGCCAGTGTCCCCAGTGATGCCCACCTTGTGGCGCTCTCGCTGTCCAGAAGCACTCACACAAGTTTTTTGGAAAACCACGTTATTCTGTAAGCTCAGAGTTTCAAACAGTTTCTCATGAGCAGGGATTAAGGCTGCACAGCTCTTGTGTAACCTTCCAGCCATGGGATTTGGAGTTTGGCTTGATTTTAGAGCAATAAAATCCTTTACAGTTTGGATCACGTGCCGTGGGAGTGCAAGTCCAGAAAGCTGGCAGGCTTCAAGCATATCCACTGGGATAGACTTGGCTTGAAGCAGCTTAATTGCTCCATCCCTGCAACTAGAAATTACTTGTGCATGATTTTGAAAGATATTTATCCAATTAGTGTTTGTGCAGCTGAAACATCACATTTAATTTCCCATTTAGCCACTGCACACCTTTTATAACAATATATTACAGCAATTCCTGTGAAGGAGGAGCTGATCATTTCGAGGAAGTATCAAAGATGATGAATTTATGGAGAACCACCCACGCTGAGCTGTTTGCAGAGCATTTCCTCTGCTTTTATCGGAGCAGGAGCCTTGCAAGTCTGTGCAAGCGGGGCCACAGAACGCTCAGCACTGCTGTTCATTTCTGTCATCAGCACTGGGTGCTGCTGCCACGTCAGGAAAACCACTGTGCAAACTATTGCCTTTTTATGTACAGGTACAGAGCCTGCCCAGGGCAGTGGGGGAGGCACCACCCCTGGAAGGGCTGAAAAAACATCTGAGTGTGGCACCTGAGGACATGGTTGAGTGATGAACATGGAGGTGGTGCTGGGTTGAGGGCTGGACTGATGGCTGAAAGTTTGGTCTTACTACGATTGGGGGAATATCTTGTGAGTGAAAGTTGCTAAAAGGCCACCCAGTCATGAGATTTCAGCTTTGTGAGTTAAAAACACCACCGTGAATGTGCTGATTTTAGTATATATTGCAAAACGTTTTGGGTGGAGTAGGAGGAAGAGACTGGGCATTAGTCATAGGCTTCCCAGCCATTCATTCATGTAGCAGGCTCCAAAAGATTCTCCTGGCATGTGATCCTTTTGGACACCGGGCCTGCAAACTGGAGCAGGCAAAATAAACTGAAGTCATTTGTTCTGTTGGCTTTTTTTTAACTGATATTTCCCCAAAGTGCCTGAGCCAGCACTGAGAGCTGCACTCGCTCAGAGTGAAGGGAGAAAAATTAATATTTAATTAGAGCCACTCTTACATGCTGTCTTCTGGCCATTAACTATTTGCTCCTGGTCGCTTTTTCTTCTTATTGTATTGGTTTCTTCAATTTGTCTGATGTCATCCTGGCTGTTTTTCTGCTTTGACTCTCGTTCTATAAGTCAGAGCTGTGGTTGTTGCACTGAGACCTGTAGTGAGTTGCATCAGTCATTGCAGAGTGCACAAAGCAGTGCCCTGTTTGATCCCTTCAAGGAGCTTTTGGTGTCCAGGGAGAGTAGGAATTTTATCCTGCACTTCCCAATGTGCTTGTTTGTTATCTCTTCTCCCACAGCAGCACTGCCAGAGGATAGTGCACAGCAAAAGTGGATGATAGAGAATCCCAGAATGGTTTGGGTTGGAAGGGACTTTAAAGCCCATCTCGTTCCACACCCTGCCATGGGCAGGGACACCTCCCACTACCCCAGGTTGCTCCAAGCCTCATCCAGCCTGGTCAGTGTTTTTAACAGATATGGAATTCCTACTCTGCTGTTGTCTGGGAAGTTGCTTCCTACTGGAGACTGAGGGTTGTTGTGTTGTTTCATGGATCACATTCCTCACAGGATTAGCTCAGAATTTGCTCCTCGGTGGTAACTGGTGCCAGGGTGGTTGTTCCAGCAGCCTGTGGGGCTGCCTGCCCAGTTCTCTCCCATTAACTGCCAGTTTCTTCTTGGAAACTGGTCTGATCCGGATACTGGTAGAAGACTGAGTTGAGCTTGTCCTTAGGACATCATGCTTGAAACAGAGTTTCAAGGATTGCTTTTGCTTTTGTAGTCAGCCATGACTGAATCCCTGTGCTGGAAGATGATCTGTTTAGAGCTCAGTTTCCATACGTGCTGAGCAGTTGGAATTCCCCACCCTTGCATCTTTCCAGCAAGTCTTTACAGTGCCACTGTCCCCCCTGGACTGTAACTGTGAGTAGTTTCACCCCTTGGCGAAACCTTAATGTCTACACAGTCGTTGGACTTGATGATCTTGGAGGTCTTTACCATCCTAAATGATTTTATCACTTGTTATGGTGACCAGAATCTCCGACATTGGAGAGTTCCCCTTCATTTCAAGACAACACAACCTGGAGAGTAAATGAGGAAGAAAGAATGGTTGAGAGTTAAATAGCCATTAATAAAATCTGTAAGCCTGCCAGGCCAGGTTTGTGAGAACAACATGTCCCAGTGTGTCCTGGTTTGTGGTAGAGCAGGAGTTGGGCAATTACGGAAATCGTGCCTTCAGAAACGTTGTCTTGGAATGTTTGGCCTCCTGGGGTTAAATGCTCAATTCTTAACAGAAATAAAAAGCAGTTTTCAGGTGGTTGTATTGAGCTACTGAGACCTGGAGGCTCAGTTATCGGAGCATGTGAAACACGGGTGGTAGTTTTGGGGTCGTGTGTGTTCTTTTTCCTTGGATTAGACAAAGATTGGGCCATGCAGGAATTCCTTTTCATGCTGATCCACACCCTTCCTGCCCCTCTCAGAGGCCTGGGATGAGTTAGCTCAGAGGATGTGTGCTCGCTCCGTGGTCAGTGCTTCCCACTGGGAACCCCTCACTGGGAAGGGAATCACAGCCAGACCATCCCTTTCCTTATAAACCCCCAATCTCCTGTTGTGGAGAAAATTAAGATTTAACTCACGTAAACCCTCCTGGGGCTCCAGAGAACAGCAGGGGACCAGAGGAAAACAGAGGAAATATTTCCTCTGCTTTTCTATGCATTATGGGGTTTTTTACATTTACAGTCTGAAAAATATTACACTGAACATTCCTGAGGAGTTCATGGTTGGAGCTAAGCATGACTTCTGCTGTTTGTGAGGTATCCAAATGGGAATTGCACTAAACGTGGAAGGTTTGTGTAACATCATCAGTGTGAGCATTGATGCCTCTGTGGAGGGTGTTTTACATGGGTGTGATTTTTCTGCTTGGCACAGTCACCAGTGCCTGTGAAGGAGATGCTTTGGAAGCTCTTGGTGCTGCTAAAGTAAGATGTGGACCTGTTGGAGTGAGGCCAGAAGAGGCCACTCAGCTGATCACAGGGCTGGAGCCCCTCTGCTCTGGGGACAGGTTGGAAGAGCTGGGAATGCTCACCTGGAGAAGGGAAGGCTCCAGGGAGACCTGAGAGCCCCATGCAGTGCCTAAAGGGGCTCCAGGAGAGCTGGAGAGGGACTGGGGACAAGGCATGGAGGGACAGGACAAGGGAATGGCTTCCCAGTGCCAGAGGGCAGGGCTGGCTGGGATATTGGGAAGAAATTCCTCCCTGGGAGGGTGGGCAGGCCCTGGCACAGAGAAGCTGTGGCTGCCCCTGGATCCCTGGAAATGTCCAAGGGCAGTGCCAGTTCTTCAGCACCCTCACAAGGAAGAATTTCTTCCCAATATCCCATGAAAATCTAAGTGTGTGGCTGCAGGTGGCAGAGGTGTGTTGCTCCCAGCACTGGGAACACGTGGGAAAGGCCGTGGGCTGGATGTGCTCCTGTGGGCTCCCTGCCTGGGGCAGCCTGGAGCTGTCCTTGTGCTCACTGATCTCGGAATTAGGGCTCTTGTGGATAAATGTTTTTCTTGGTTTGAGAGTCAAGCAAGCATGAAACCTAGAGAGCCACGTTGGGAAGTGTAAGGCAGGGATGTTTTCAGCCGTTGCCACCTTTCAGGGAGAAATCCATACTGGTAAGCTCTTTTGCCCTCATTTCCAAGCTATTTGGAGTTGTTACATGCTTTCTGTGAGAGTCAGGGTTATAATTTTCCATTTCCAAGCTACTATAAAGACTTAATACAATAGTCAGGGGTCACTTCTAAGAAGGTGCTGCTGGAAAGTGGGGCTGTTTTGTGTTATCCTACAACAGTTTATTTTTGGTTCAGTTAATTCTGTGCTCAGCGTTTCAAGACTCTTGGCGAGTTTTTTGGGAGGTCAAAGAAGGACAGAGAAGGAGAACAGAACAAACTTATTATTTCATATTTTTCAAAGTAATCTCTTTCCCAAGCTGCATTAAGAATCATAATTAGTTTGCTTCTGCTATAAAACAAACTAATTTCTGAATAGTCTTTAATTGGTAGCTGCATTGTGGGAATAACGTGTCTACACAAAACAGTTATGTCAGGAAACATTATTAACCTACTGATTAAGCTCATCAAAGCTCCTTTGGAGCTGTTTAATCTTTGCAGTCATGATCTCCTTGGGAAAGTTTTCACCCCACCACGCTTCAGATTCTCCTGTGAGCTGGTTTGTGCTGGGACCCTACAAATCCAGAGGCTGGGACATCCCCAGATCCGGGTCCCTTTCCATATTGGTATGAGTTGCTGTCTGTGCCCAGGGAGGTCATGTCTGCCCCATCCCTGGATCAGCCTGGTCCACTGGAAGGTGTCCCTGCCCATGGCAGGGGGTTGGAACGAGGTGGTTTTTAAGATCCCTCCCAACCCAAACCATTCCATGATTCTGGTTTTCTATGAGCTTCTCATTACAGGAGACACACAAATAATTAAAGCCTGAAATCTATCCTGCTTTTATAACTGTTGCAGGCTGCGTGGGAGGTAACTCTGGATGGAAATTGGCTACAAATTTGGACAAATTAAGGCAGAATAAACCCATTTGATTGCTGAGGGCAGCCGTGAGGGGCCCAGCTTCGCGCCGTCGGGGCTGTGAGAGACAAGGATGGCTTTGAATGATGAAGTGTTCTAGAAACCAAAGTCCTTCCTGCTAACATTTATGTTAATTTGGTCTCAGTTTAGTCACAGGGAAAAATGAATGTGTACCAAACAGCAGATGACAGTATGTGCAGGGAAAAACAAATTAAATTGGAAGTTGCTAAGAGAGGATCATAAATACGAGAAAATAAACGGTTTAAGCTGACGAATTATTTTACAGGGTCATTGAAATCATCTGCAGATGGTTGTCCTCTGTTTGCTCTGGCTTGGAAGGCAAAGCAGGCTTTAGAATAAATTCCTGGATCATTTTTTCCAAGGTCTGTGCTTTGATAACATCTGCAGTAATATAAATGCCTCGGCGTGTGCTCCCCGTGAATGCAAAGTCTGAGTTACAGTCTCAGGCTAATGATAATCACCTCATTGACAGCAAACACATCCAAGGTGCTGTGATTTATGGCAGGCCGTGGGGAAGGACTGGGATAAAATGTTAAATACTTACAGGAGTACAGTGTTGGGAAAATTGGTTGGGAAAATTGGTTTAGAGCAATGAGTCAGAATTAACGGAACGTCACAAGTGGTTACTTCTTATCTTTGTGTTAAGTACTGATCAATCATGAAATCATAGAATATCCTGAGCTGGGAGGGACCCACAAGGATGAGATTCCAACTCCTGGCCCTGCACAGACACCCCAACAATCCCCTCCATCCCTGAGAGGATCATCCAAACCCTCCTGGAGCTCTGGCAGCCTTGGGGCCGTGCCCACCACCCTCTGGGGGAAGAGCCTTTCCCTGATAACAGACTTTCCATGCCATTTTTCTACTTTACCAGTATTTTATGGGAAGAAAACAACTTCTTTTGCTTTTTATCAGGAAGAAAATCTTCAGAAAGGTTTCTTGGGTTTGTTGCCAAAATGCAGAGTCCTAATTGCATTGAGGAGGAATGGCTGTCCCTCCCTCAGGCACCCACGTGTGCCAGGTGCAGGTTCAGAGGGAAAAGTGACTGTTTTCCTCTTTTATGAGGAAATGTAGGATGGGGCTTGGAACAACCTGGTCTCATGGAAGGGTGTCCCTGTTTCTGTTCTCCAACACCTTCTCTCAGGCTCTTCTTCCAACACTCTTCTCCCAGAGTATTCCCGCAAGCCTGGAGCACTGGCAGGTCCCTCTCTGGCAGGCAGGGGAGGATATAACATGAGGGAGTAAGTATGTGAGGCTTTGCAGCCAGAAATGCAAGGAGTTGGTATGTTATGGGAGGGTTTTCTGTCAGGGCAGCCCTGCTGTACTTTAATCTTCCCCCAAACAGTCTCAGCATCCAGTGCTGGCTCTTTGCCTGGATTGTAATCTTTCTGGGTAGAAAATGAATTCAACCCTCTGGCTTGGAAGCCCAACAATACCTATGTTATGACTTTCCATATTGTGATTTCCAATTTAAATAGTGGAAAAAATAGGACGCTGGGTTATTTTTCCCATCCTGTTTTGTTGTTTTCCAGGATGACAGTTATATTTTGTACCTCAGACACACTGTGACATCTGGCTGTGCATAAGGCTACGTCCACAGGGGGCCAAAAAATGTGCAGAATTGCCTTTTTGCTTCTCAGTCTGCAAGATGTCAGTGATAATTGAATTTAACTTTCACTGGATTGACAAGGGGGTTGAACTGAACCGAGAAATTTAAAAGTGTGACTTAAGGTGGAAGGTTTGCAACTTCTCCCTGTTACTTCCAATTAAACAGGAAAGGTAATATCCAGAACATAAAATACTCCTCTAGGTCAAAGTAAGTCTGTCCTTACCCTCAGCCTACACAGATGATTTAGGAACAACACGAGGACAGGGAAAACTCTGCAGTTCTTATGAAACAGCTCCCTCCAGGATATATTTTAGGACCCTTAATTACCTGTAACTGATTTGAATCTCTGAACCTGTAGCAACATGTTTCACAGTGTTTATGAAGTGCATATGAACAGCCTGGAAACACACCCCAGGCTGTCTCTCTGCCTGTGGGTACCTCTGCTTTTTCCAACTGGTTTTCCAACTTGTCTACATGGAGATCTGAGCAGCAGCCTCCGTGGCTGGATGTGAAATGGATACAGCCCTGCTTGTTCCATATCTGATCTTGGAGCTGAGGGTTCTCAGATCCTGCAGGGGCCCTCCAAGGAGGTGTTTGTGTTTTCCTAAACACATGAAACAAACCCATAGCAGTGTAACACCTTCCAGGTGCTAAGCCGGCTGAGGGCAGTGGAATGATGTTGGTACAAATCATTCCTCTGAGGAGTCTAAATCTGTGTATTGGCCATGTATCCAAAGAGGGAAAGCATTTTTCTTTTGTATTTGGTATGATGCTGATCTGTAATTTCAATTAACATGAGCTAACCACTGGTCTTAATTCTTTCACCTCCTGCTCTGAATGTCTGACTTAGAATTTCTCTACCAAGGCACGAATGTGCTGTGAAACTTTGAACTGTCCTGCCTTTCCTTGCAGTGAATTTTTAGCCCCAATATCCCTGAGGTTTAGCACGAAAAGAACATAACCTGCTCTTTCTCTTTTTCTTTTCTTTAGGAGAGATTGTTTGTCAGTGAAGAGAACATTGATGGATTTCTAGGCACTGCTTTATGCCCTTCCTCTTGCTCCCAATCAGCACTGGAAAGCCAGCCATTAATTGAAGTGCTGGATGTTTCTGAGGACAGAATTCAAATCAGGGTGGAGGTGAGAATCTCTGGGAGCAGCACATGCTCTGACTGATTTATGTTCTTCAGCAAGATCCTATCAAACCCCACTGAAACAACTTCGTTTTGCCTTCAGAGAGCAGGGAAAACCAGGAGTGGGGTCATTTACAAGTAGAAATGTCAGTTTTCAGAAGCCCAGGTTATCTTTGTGCCATTTAATGTGTCCAAGGCATTGAAGCCTCCTATATTTCACTTGCAAGAAGGAGAACTATGATCCAGTCATTAAAGACAGGGCTTTCTTCTTATAGGGATACTTCACTCTCTCAGCCTTGTACAGGTAGAAAAGTCCTAGAGAATTTTGTCTGGGAAGAATCATGTGTCCTTATCTTTATTTAGTCCAGGTATTGGAATACTTGGTGGGTTCCTGTTGTGTAGATAATTAAACATGAGGCTATTAATCTTAAACACTGGTCTCAAATTCACATTTGTAATGTTTCAGGCCTCACTGAGGCCACTGTTCTTCCTCAGTCACCCTGTCTAGATGGTGATGCAAGACAGGGGATTAAAACGTCCTCCCGTTGCAAAACAGATGGACAGATGAAGAAACCAAAATGTTAGTTTTGTAAAGAGGAAAATGATGTGAGGTGGAACCCCCCGCATTAACTGGGGTTTCTTGGCAGACACTGCATCAGAAATTCAGATGAAACTTTTCTTAAAGGAAACATAAAATGCAGGGAGAGTCAGGTCACTGCTGTGGCCTGAACTGGGATCTGCACACGGAGTTAATGCGTACGTGGCTTGTTTGGAGGCAAGTTCAGACGAAGCACATGACCTTTGGAACTAGGCTGGGGGCCCCAGGAGTTCCTTAAAGATAGTGGCTTTACTTGGCAGGCATAACCTGTGCAGCTAGTGTGGATTGTACATGGAAGTCTAAAATTCAAAGTGGTGGAGAGCAGGTCTGTGTGTTTTGGGGCCTAGGAAAAGGCAGCTGAGATATCTTAAATCATCACACTCTGGGTCCTGTGCCAGGCCAGGAGCTGGAGTTGGTGATCCTTGTGGGTACCTTCCAACGCAGGGTATTCCATGATTCTGTGTCCTTAGGAGAGATTCATCCAGTTTGAACAGGAACTTACTGGTGTTTCTTTTGTTTCTTGCTGGAGTGAGCAGTGGTTTGGGGTCAGAGTGGGCTGGGGGTGTGAGGGAGCAGCTCTGTCTTTGAATCCATGAATCCAGCTGCTCCTGGACAGATCCCTGCTTCATCCTGACCACCCACTGAAAGGGACCTATGAGTTACCAGCAGTGTTTTACTAAAACTCAATAATGGTGAAACTGGTGAACTGCTACCTAGAGAGCACTTCTCCTAGTTCCTCCTCTCCCAGGGCAAACCACAGCAATTCCTGGATTAGCTCCACAGGCCGGTAATTTCCCTAATTGCAAGGTTCAAACACACTCCTGCAACGATAGTTCAGATCCCTCGGCTGATTTTGTGGCCCCTGAGACCTGGAAAATGGGCTGGGTGTGGTGGGAGGCCCTCCCTAATCCTGCAGCCACGGTGGCTGTGGTGCTTGGCCACTGCCCAGCAGCTTTTCCTAGAGCAGAGGAAACCCTGGGGAAGCAAAAGACCTCCCTGCCTCTCATTCCCACGCGCCACACAAGAGCAGGAAAACCCCAGCACCCGACTCACTTGGCCTGCTGGAAGGAGAAACACGGGATGGTTTGGGTTGGAAGGGACCTTAAAGATCATCCAGTTCCAACCCCCTGCCACGGACATTCCACTAGTGCAAGCTGATCAGCTGTTGGAGTGTCTCTGCTGTCTTTACAGCAGTTTTGTGTGAACAGTTTGTTTCAGCTGGAAAATAATTCATTTATTTCCTTGACAGCCCCAGGAACGTGATGGAGAAGGAACACTTGGCAGCTCAGGGGGAGACCTTGCTGGAAAGACCAACAGCGACTACCCCGAAACAAAGGCAGAAACAAACTGTCCTACAGCTGATGGAGAACGTGCTGCAGGAACCAACACGGCTCCCCCAGCTGAAACAATAGGAAAAGTAGGTTGTAGTTCACACCATTGTTTGGAGCACGAACCTCCTGACAGCAGTTCAGCGATTCCTGCCGAATCTGGGAGAAAGGAGCCAGATTTAGGAAGTGCTGTCGCAGCAGGCGACACGGCCACGGCCCCAGGCTCTGGGAACCACGGAGAGCTGCTGGCAGGGGGGCAGGAGGCCGGGGAAGGGGATGGAGAGGCTGCACCCACGGGGTGGGACAGCAGGGCAGCCCCCCCGCTGCTGCGGGAGGTGAACCCTCGGGACGGCAGCGTGCGGATCCTCAGGGATCACGTAACGCGCTGCCCCGTCGCCTTTCAGAATTCTTTGCTGTATGAGTTGGATTAGTTTAATGGGTTTAGGATTTCCTTCTGTTGTTTGATGCTTGCTGCGACTTCCACGTGCTGCGGGGTGATTTCAGAGCTCGGAGGTTCCCACTGAAACTGTTTCAGCATCAAAAGCGTACGTTGTTACAGTATTTGAAGTTAATAGATCTGTTTTCTATTCACGTGTATGGGCTGAAATAGTTTTATTGCAAGAAAGAGGCAGTTGGAAGTGAATCTGAGCTCCTGGAAGAAAATGTATCTTCATTGTTTACGTAACATTTTTATTCTCTTGCCAGATTTCAGGGATTATTTGTCTGTATCCTTGGTCTAATGGCTCCCTTGGGAATTGAGCAGTATTCATCATTTTTCAAACCTTTCATTTTGTGATAACTGCAGGATTAGACTCACAGTGATTTTTAGCAATCAAATGAAATTTCTAATTACCCGGAGAAGTTCTAATTAGTCTCCTAGAAATAATCAGCATCTATACCCTGTATTCCATCCTAGTGTGGTGCTTTGCAGCACCCAGACATCCCCCAGCTGAACAAATTCCATTGCACAGTAACAACATCCTCTGGGTGCACGTCTGCTGTGAAGTATTTACAATTTGGGAGATGGATTCACTTTATACAGATTTATTTTCACAGTTTCCCTCGAGTTTCCACGTGCTGGTTGCTGGTTCACCTCTCTGAAGTGCCATAACCAAAAGAGCACATCTAAAAATAAACTTCCCAGTTCCCTTTCTCACTGGTGCTGAACCAACTTCTGTTTTCATTTGAGCCGTACAAGACACAGAGGTGCTTTAGAGGGAGGTTAAATTCGCTTGTTTCAGGGCTGCTGTGGAATTCCTGTCACATTTCTGGGCGAAACACGAGTGTGCAGTGGGGTGTGTGGTGTGTTACTCTCTGAGCTCAGCGCAGCCACAGCTGCCCAAAACACCTGCCCTGCCCTCCAGGGCAGCACATCTGCTGGACCAGGGCCAGGGCTTTGCTGGGCCGAGCTTAACCCCCAGCAGCCTTTTGGGGGCAGTCTCTGAGGGCTGGGGCAGCCCCACAGCTTCATCATCACCCCTGACCCTTGTGAAACAACACAGAGCAAATATGTTGCGAAACCGCAGCAGTTAAATAACCCCTGGGAAAGAACACGGGGCATTTTCTTTCTCTCACATACCTCTGTGTTCTACAAAAAGCTGCCGAGATGCTGCTGCTACCAGTTGTGGTTCAGAAAGCAGCTGGAGCATTATCAAACACCACTCCGTGGATCCCGGCTCTGGATCAGCCCCTTCCCACTTCACAGCAGCGCTTTTTACTGCTGGTTTTGCACTGAGTGGGAAACCTGCTTTTTTAAAAAAAAAAATCCAAACAAAAGAGGTGTTGTGCCACCAATTTGCTACCTCTTTGCTGCCTCAATTAATGAGTATCATTAAAAATTTAATGAAGTTAAATGCACGCTGCTGGAAGGGGTGATGGGGCATGTCCGGCCCTCGGGATTAAAGAAGAGAAATTCCCCTCCCACCCCATCCTCCATTTTTAGGAACGCGAGACAACATCATCTGTTTGGTGACAATCAAGGACTTCTCTCTGATTAAAAAACAACTGAGTTTTTATTTCGGCAGAACTTAAAAAATCATATATTTATCTACATTGTAGTAAAAACAATGAATTTATTTTGTTTTTCATCCTTCATATATCCATGGACACATCGCAACCGAGCGGGGACACGGGGATCAGGCATGAGGTGACCCTGGGTGGGACAGCACGTGAGGGTCCCCCCGGCGTGGTGTCACGGGCACCACCAGAGCTTCAGCACCAAAAAAGATGCACTTAAAAGTGTTCTCCTCCTCCTCCTGCTCCTGCTGCTCCCAGCAAACACAGCAGCAGGTCACTCTTTGCACAGGGGCTGCAGCACGTCACCCATTTTCCAAAACGTGGTTGCCAAACATGAGAGATTACTATTTTGGGACACCTTTAAACAAGAATGTTTATTCATATTAAAGCAGAAACCAACTCATAAATGCTGTTTATACACGTGTGTGCCTGTAGAAGACACGGTGGGACAACTCAGGAAGAAAAGGCTGCGAGAGAAGGATCCTCACTGGAGTCTGCGGTAACTCTTACAGAGTTCGTGGTCCCTGATGTCTCCCCACCCTCCGTTTTTGACGTGAGGGGACAGGGGAGCCATGGAGTACCTTTTACTGACACTCATCGTCTCGGGGAACAGGTACTGTTGGTTGCTGTTCAAGAGAGAGTCGATTTTGGCACTCTGGGTGGAGGGTCTGCAGGATTTCTTGTGGTGCATGCCACAGTCCCCCGTGTGAAAAATCCTGGGGATCTCGGGGACCAGCACTTTCCAGAACTTTGGAAGACAAGAGACAGTCAAGTGCTGCAGAGTCCAGTCCCAGTTGTAGTCATCGTAGGTGCAGAAGGCGTCCGTGCACTCGATGAGCTTCTGGTAGGTGTCCCTGTCGAAGGCCATGCCCATGTTGTGCTCCGTGGACTTCCACGTCTTCATCTCCACCTTGTCGGCGCGGCCGGCGAAGCCTCCGCGCACGGGGCTGTAGGTGCCCAGGGACACCACCTGGCACTCGGGGCACTCTCGCTGCCGCAGCGCCCACAGCCGCTTGAGGACGTGGTAGAAGTCGGGGGCCAGGTAGTGATCCTCCTCCAGGAACAGCACGGGCCCCGCGTGCTCCCGCAGCGCCCGCACGCGCTCCCACACGAAGTGCAGCTTCCACCACCAGTGGTGCTTGGTCTGCGCGAACCGCGCCTCGCGGTAGTGCCCGAACGAGTCGGGGAAGTCGGCGTTGATGCAGCCCAGGCGCTGCGCCGCCGCCCGGCCCACGTCGCGGGGGCAGTCGCGGGGGTCGTGGCCCGGGAACTCGCGCGGGTACAGCTGGATGCTGAACGGGAAGAACACCTGCAGCACGGCGCAGAAGTCCACGCGGGCCGCCAGCCGGTTCAGCTCCTCGGCCCACAGGTCGTGGCTCAGCACCAGCAGCACGTTCTCCACGCCCGGCGCCCTGCGCAGCGACTCGAGCAGCAGCCGCAGGTGCTCGGCGCGGTCGTGCACCTGCACCACGAGCACCACGTCGGGCGGCGCGGGGAGCCGGGCGGCGTTGCGCACCGGCTGGTCGAAGTTCAGGCGGTACACGAGCGAGCGGTACCCCAGCGTCGCGTTCTCGGACAGCACCGCCGCCGCCGCGGCAGAGGCGGCCGAGGCCGAGGCGTTGGCGGCGGGGCGGCGCGAGATCGGAAGAGCGTCG
>JAWWMP010000165.1:62361507-62378353 GCA_035047865.1 Dendrocincla tyrannina
TGCCCTTGGACACTCCCAGGGATCCAGGGGCAGCCCCAGCTTCTCTGGGCACCCTGTGCCAGGACCTGCCCACCCTCTGTGTATTTGGGTCTGAACCCAAAATAACCCCCCTGCCCTTCCCCAGACATGTTCCCCTTGGCACCATCTGGGTCCAGTCTTTAGGAATGGTTTAGTTTGCATCCCACCTGCTCCTGGACTCTCTGTCCGTGGCTTTGCTCCAAGTATCTCCATTTCTTCTGCCATCGCTCTCCCCTTCTGGCCTTGCCTGCTTTGCAGGAGCTGAGGGTCCTCCCTTTGTTCCTAGCTGGGATCTTCTCCCCCTCTTTTGTCGTGGCTTCTCAGGGCCCCAGGTGGAGCTGCTGCTGGAGCTGTCTGGTCCAGTTGTCTTCCCAACCTGAGCCAGCCTCTTTGGGGCTGTTTTTCCCCCTGAGCACCAGAGCCTGGAAATGTTTCTTGCTCTGATGGGACCCAGTTTGTTCCTGCCCCATCCATTCCCTGCATGTTGGGTTGAGGGAAAGCTGAGGCTGCTGATGCACAGAGTGTTTGAGGTTTCTCCCTTGGACATGGAAAGCTTTGCATGCACAGCTGGAGGAGCATTTAGGTGTCATTAGGCTGCTCTCAGCTTCCCCTGCACCAGCCAGGCAGTGTGGCAGGCTTGGAAGAGGACAAATGGACCATCAGCTGCCTCAAATAAGCTCTTCCTCACTCTTCGCTGCCATCTGGTTGTAATTTAAAAGTCCTGGCTTTTTCATCAGTGATGGAGAATGTTTTCTGCGCCCAACAGACCTCTCTGGATGTCACAAGAGAGAAATGAGAAGAGGCAGAGCAGAAATGGCTCCATTGTGTAGGTGCTTTTCAGTGTGTAATGACGCTCCCCTTCTAATGCTCCAGAGCTATGAGAGAGGGAGATATTTAAGATGTAGAAGTTATGGAGAGTCTTATTTATTCATCTGTCTCCTGGAGCACGTCGTGAGCACAAATTCTCCTAATAGGATGAGGTTTTAAAGCTCTGAGCAAGCGTCTCTCTCGTGGGAAATGCTCCTGCAAAACACAAACCAGCATTTTCACGATCACAGTGCTCGGGAACATCTGGCAGCTGCTGGTTCGTCCTCATCTGCTCTGCTCTTCTCCCCTTTGTGGGGTGGAGCCACACAGATCTGGGGTGGGAAGAAGACCCTGCTTTTAGCTCACAGGAGTGTTTCCTCAGCATCATTTCCTGACAGCAATTCCATAGAGAAAGGTGTGGAAACCTCAGCCAGCCTCTGAGAGATGCCTCACCCAGAGAGCTCCTGCAGCCTGCTGGGGTCTCTCCCGTGGGTGGGAGGGATCCATAGGCTGTGGTGGCACAATTATTGCCCACCCTGCTCGGGTTATCTCTCACAGTTGTTCCCTGCCACGGAAAAAAGGCTCAGATGGACAGAAGGGTTTGACTGTAGGGATCAGAGGAAAAAAATCCATGATTTTCTGCAGGAGGGGTGGGAACTCCTGCAGAGGATCATAGAAAAAAATCCATGATTTTCTGCAGGAGGGGTGGGAACTCCTGCACAGGATCATAGGAAAAAAATCCGTGATTTTTTGCAGGAGGGGTGGGAACTCCTGCACGGGATCATAGAAAAAAATCCATGATTTTCTGCAGGAGGGGTGGGAACTCCTGCACACACTCCATCACTGTGACACCTTATTTTGGCCCTTGGCTCCCCATGGGGGAACGGGGAAGGAACCTGGGACTTCTTTTACAGTCCTCTGTTGGGAGTTTCAGTGGAAACCCTTGGAAATCAGTGGGAGAGTTTCCTGCTGAGGTTTATTGGCCTGACCTCTGTCCTCCAGTGAAAAGGAAGGATGCTTTAAAACCTGGGATATGGCTTATTTATCACACCTTCAGCTTCACAAGGCCAGGTAGGGATGGGACAAAGGGAAATGGCTTCAAGTGTAAAGAGAGGAGGTTAAATTTGATATTTGGGAAGGAATTGGTGGCTGGGAGGGTGGGCAGGCCCTGGCACAGGGTGCCCAGAGAAGCTGGGACTGCCCCTGGATCCCTGGGAGTGTCCCAGGCCAGGTTGGACGGGGCTTGGAGCACCCTGGGCTGGTGGGAGGTGTCCCTGCCCGTGGTAGGGGATGGAATGAGATGATCTTTAAGGTCCTTTCCAATCCAATCCATTCTGGGATTCTGTTTCTTTGCCTCTTGCACTGCCCTCATTAGGAATCACCAGCCAGCTGAGAAGGTGCCAGTCCTGACAGCTCTGCGTGTCCTGAAGGAAAACACAAGAAAAATTCCAGGCTCCCTGATGGGGAATCTATGTAGTCTCAGCACCAGCTATCCTTCTTTCCTTGCTCTTTTAAAACTGAAGGCTTTGGCAGCCCCTGGGACGGTCCACATGAAGGTTCTGCTGTGCCTAGAATTGTAAAGTTTGCACCAGGGGAATATTGTCTTTTAGAAAGACAAGAGGGTGTGAAGATGGAGTTTTCATCCCACCCCCAAACCACACCCTCTCCAGACTCCTGTGCTGCAGGATGAGGAGCATCATGAGCTCTCTGGGGGCTTCCTCACCCCCTCTGATCGCCCTGTCTTCTCTTGCTCTGGTCTCGAGGAGTTCCCTTGCTGAAGATTTGTTGCTGGGATTCAAGCTCGGAGCTGAACTTGGAAAAAGAGCAAAACACTTTTATTTCTTCTCAGTTTTTCACAATTTGTCAACCAAAGACCTGTGGAAGGTGCAGCCCCTCCTCAGCCAGCTCCCAGCTCTTGAAATCAGCAGCACCATACTGATTTATTCCTGCTTTTCCAGACTGATGGTTTCCATGTACTAACAGTAACCCAAATTTTGCCAGAGTTCCCGATTAATGTGCTTCCTAGAGCTCTCTCTCTTCACCCTCTCATGTCCATCCCTTCTCTTTCCTATATCCATCTCCAGTGGGGCCTCCCAGGAAGGATAACTGTGCATCCCTTCCCGTGGCTCAGCTCCTCCATTTCTTTGCCTTGCAGTGATCTGTGTTAGGGAATGGACACTGAATGAATGACCCCGTGATTGTGCCACAAGAGCAAACTGCAGAAAGCTCCCGTTCCCAGAGCTGATGCATCTGCCTTGAACCTGGAGCTGGTTGTGTCCCACCAGGGAATTCGTGGGCTCATCTCCCCTTGGCAGCTCCGTTGCTGCCAAATCTGCGCCTTCCCCATCACAGACCAGCAGCTCTGGGCGTTCCCAGCCGGGGAAAAGTGGCCGGGAGTTTCATCTCTGCCCCAGGGAGATGTTTTGGGGTCCTGCATTGGCACTTTTTTCTCCCCCATGTGGTTTCTCTCCCTAACTCTCCCCTTCCCTCCCTGCGTTTCACCCTCACCTTTGTTGTCATAAAAACAATCAAATCCTCAAAAAATTCCTCAAGTCCATTAACCACGTTATCTTCTGTTGCTGATTCCCGGCTCTTTTCCCTGAAACTTGCAGCTTTCCTGCCTTCTTTACGAACACTTCCCCCCTTCCCTGCCTGGGACTGGGGTTTCTCTGCGCAGCCCAAACCGCTGAGCGCTGTCCATGGTGCTTCGGGATAAGAACAAACAGGAAATTCCTTCTGCTCCTACAAAATGCTGCACAATTTGACTAATTGGCTGATATCGAGCTGGAATATGCATCCCTTTTTGCCATGGTTTAACCTGGCAGGCAGCTGGACACCACCCAGCTCTGGCTCTCTCCGCTTCCAGTGGGATGGGGAGAAAACCCCCAAAACTTGTGGATTGGGATAAAGATATTGTTGTTATATTCATTCCAAAACACAGCACCTTTAATTAATTAAATTAACCCTATCCCAGGTAAAAGAGGCCAATCTCCACCCATTGTTCCATACCATTTCTCCCATTCCCAGTTGCCACGCTTCCCAATACATCCTGTCCTGTCTTTTGGCACTTACCCCGGGATATCAGCCCTCTAAAATGTCCCTTGAGTCCAGTCACTCCATGATTTTGGGCTCTCTCTGTCACACTGTGGCAGGACAGAGGGTTTGTGCTGTGGGACTGTTCCTTGCTACCCCAAACCACCCCCAGCATGGCTAATTCCCTCTGGGAATTTCTCCATGGTGTTCCACTTCCCTGGCTGGGAATACCATTGAAGGGATCCCTTTGTTTCACTCCTGACAGGAGGTTCCTCCAGAGGGATCGTGCCCCTTTTCCAGCTGCTTTTCCAATTCCCCTTCCTTTGAAGGGATCCCAGCTTTTTGGCTCCCTTGCCCTCTAACTCAGGCTACTGGTCCCCAGGGCAGCCAGGTGACAGTGTCCTCACCTGGACACGCATGACATGTGTTTGCATATCTTGCAGCTCGCTCGGGGGTGGGAATTGTGTGGTCCTGCCTCATTTAGGAGTTCTGCCTCTTCCTCTTCCCCAGGAGTTCTGCCTCTCTTCCTCTTCTTGTTTCTGCTTTGGGGTCATCTCCCTCATCCCCTTCTTCCTCCTGCTCCCTCTTAGGAAAACTTCATTCCTTACAAAACGAGATGACTCCCAGCTATTTCTTGTGTGTGGGGACGACTGACCCCAGCACGGGCTGGTTCTTTGGCTCAGCTGCAGTTGGGCCAGGGATCAGCAGATCCAGAGATTTTCTCTTCCCCTTGAGGGCACTAAGCAGGGCAAGTTTTAATATCAATTTTAAACGAGGCACTGGGACATTCCTTTGCTGTGAGCTAAATCCTGTTCAGAAAGGAGACAGGCAAACATACAGCCAAAAATAGGAACCATTACTTGCTGAGGAATTACTGCTTGGCCACGGTGACTGTTGTTTAAAGAAACTCAAGCAACCCTTGGGTTGCTTTCCTAACCCAGCTTCATTTTCCTCTGCTGCTCTAATGAAGTGCACTTTATTTGTTAGCTGCAAACAAGATGGAACAACAACAAATCACTTCCACCCCGGCGTGTGTGAGTTCACTGAGCTGCCAGTTTGTTCCAGGGCTCCAATCCTGGAAGAAACCTCTATTTATTGCAAGGTTTCCCCCTGGAGAGGCTGGATCCTCTCATGGGAAAAGCAGGAGTTACCTGTCAGGGGTGAGCACTGGAATACAGTACTGGAGTGGAGGATTAAAGACTTCCCTGGAAGTGTTCCAGGATGGGTTGGATGGCGTTTGGAGCAACCTGCTCTAGTGGAAGGTGTCTTTGCCCATGGCAAGGTGATCCTCAAGGTCCCTTCCAACCCAGACCACCCTGTGGTTCTGTGATAAACACTGTTCCTGGCTGTCACAGAGTCCTTGTGCGAGCTTGCACAGGTGGCCTTTGGTCTGCAGAAGGCATCAAGGAAATACAGAATCACCTTGGATGGATGTGGAAACCCTTCCCTGCTCTCCTGCCTCTCTGTGAAAGTGCTACCCACCCCAGTGGCTCTGGCAGTGACTCTGAGGCCATAACCCCACCTGGACCTGCTGTGTTGAAGGTACAGTGGATCTGGGGTATCTCGGGGGTGTTTTGGAAGTAGGATCCTGGCAGGTGCCTGCACCGCCCTGAGCCCTGGGCAGGAGCATCCGTGAGGTCCTGGATGTGAACCAGGGACTGGTGTGTGTGTTGGGAGGATGAACAGCAAGAGCCAGGACCAGCGTGGGGATAAAGAGGGGAAAGGAGGAAAAAGCAAAACTGTGAGTGCTGCAGGAACTTCAGCTTCTCTGCCCTCTTAGCCCCAAATGTCCAGCTTGATGTGTGACACCCCCCCTCAATCCTTCCAGGCTTCCTGTGCTGATAAAAACAATAGAAGGCTCCTGCGTGTATTATCAATATCCCCAACAGCTCTCAATTACAAACCTTCCCATCTTGTATTTTCCAGCAGTGCTGGCAGCTCTTTAGCTTAAAAATGCCAAGTTCTTAAGCTGTGCTTTGCTTCCTCTGAGGCCTGAAGGGCTTCCATCATTCAACTGGACTCGTCCCAGAAGGAGCTTTGCATTTCCCAGGTGAGGGGATTTGGTTAGCCAGGGAGGTAATGAGGTTTGTCTCGTAGTCACTCCGAAGAGCAGGTGTCAACTAAACCAGGATTTCATCAGGAAATCCCCTCCTGCTCTTGTATTGATTAGTGAGAGTTTGCTGCAATTATAGAGAGATAGAGAACAATTATCTACCTGCCCTGGGAGACAAACAGGAGTGCACTGAAAAGAAGTAACTCGACAAACAAAAAGCAGAGATGTTGTGGGAAATAATAAACAGCGCTTTCTGTTGTGGCACTAAATCTGTTCTCTGTGCTCTGAGACCACGACAAGGGCAAGAGGGAGTGGAGGGGAGTCCTGGGCTCCTCTTCTTTGGCATTGCCCAGCCTCTCAGGCTGGCATTGGCCCTGCAGTTCTGGCTGTGGGCAGGACTGTTTGGGTTGGGACAGCACACGGAACCCCCTCAGGCTCCCAGGAGAGAAGTGGCCTCAGTGCTCAGCAGGAAATGATGGTTTTGATCAACTCCTGGGAAAGCTTAGAGCTTTTTACCTTCAGCTCCAGAAGCATCTGAGCACCTTTTCCTTGATTTCTCAGCTGGGATTAGCCAGGACACCTGCCCAGGACTTGAGGGGTGGGTGGATGGAGGCAGTTCCCCAAACCAGCCCTTTAGTTCTGCAGTTTCCCTCCTTTTGTGGTGTCAGGTTCAAGTGCTCTCGAGCGTGACCTCCCCATCCTGCTTTTCATGGCTTCTCCTGGAGAGGGAAACAGTTGGGGAAGTGCTAATCCAGGGTGTTCTCCATCTGGGGGCATCAGGAAGGCAGATAATGTAATGAGAGTGGAAATTGTATTTTTAAGGCTTTTGGCCGCAGCACACGGGGAGAAAATGAACATTTGAGGTCAAAGCCATGTTAATAAGAGCAGATCATGTTTGTGCTGAAGGAAGGTGGTTGAGGGCAGCAGAGCACATTTCCCTTCCATATCTTATTCCAGACATATCGGGCAAGGTGGTGTGATACTCAGACTGCACTATGAGGAGACTCATCAGAGCTGGAGGTTCCATCAGCTCTTAATTGCTGTTTTTACACAGAGGTGGAATAGAAAATGGGGTGAAACTAATTAAGAGATGGGTGGAAATTAACTCCAAGGTCATCAGTGATGTTTCACTGACAAACAGGGTGACTGAAGTCCAAAGAGGTGTCTCCTGGCTCCAGCAGCGTTCAGAGGTTTGGGAGAGCGGGCTGGCTGATGGAGTAGAAGGGATTATAATACCTGGAGTTGGGACTGTGCTGCCAGAACCTGAATAGGGATAGAATGTATGGGTAGGGCAAACCAGAGAAATGGTTGGAAAAAAGGGATATTCCCTCTCCCCCTCCCCTAAGGAGACATGGCAGGCTCTGCACGAGGGCTGGATCAGCCAGCAGGGTGCAGGAAAAGGCTCTGGGTGTGAGGGGGTCACACAATTCCTAATGCCACAGTGTTTTGGGAAAGGCAAACTGTACCCTGGGATGTGGAAGTGGGAATCTCACCAGCCCAGCCCCACTCACTGCTGGGCTCTGGGGCTTCATCCAGAGCCTCTTACCCAGTTTTGGGGATTGGCTTCAGGACAGTCATGGACCAAAAGGGTGCTGTGCTGAGGAGGGTGATTAATATGATCAGTGTGTAGGAAACAGAGGGCCTGGGATGGTTTAACCTCAGGAAACAACAACTGAGGGACATGAACGTTCCCAAGGGAAGAGGCAGATGCCCAGGGAGGGGAGTGGTCCATCCTCCACATCCACGGTAGGTGGGACAAGAAGTAGTAGATTTAAATTGAGGTGCATCTCTGAGTTACTCTGCAGTTACCTGGAATTACAGGTTCAACAGCAGCAGATTGTCCAAGCCAGGAGAGCAATCTCCAGAGAGGGAGATTTGTAAGGAAAGGTTTGACAGACCGAGTGAGGAAAAAACCATCAAGGAGCAATTTGTTGCTCCTCATTCCTCTCTCCATTGTCCAAACTTGAGGGTGCAGGGGTGGAAAAAGAGAAAACCAATGTCTTAGGATTAGTGGTGGATGCCTGTGGGTCCTGTTCTCTTTCCTGAGGAGTATTTCTGGAAATGCATCCCAGTGCCATATGCAAAAGATTATTTTTGTCAGCTTAACAACCATATCCCAAAGCAGTGAAAAAAAGCCTTCGAACAAAGGAGCTGGTATTATTTGGCAGGTCAGTGTTTTCTCTCTGGATATCACTGAGGATTTATGGATAAATCAAATAATCTCCTCATCTCCCCGAGCTTGCTGTTTGCCCTCAGTCCCAGCTTCTTCCCTTAGGCTTTCTCCTTATGGTCTCGCTGGGATACACACTGGAAACCAGTCTGGGGGACTGGTGAGGGTGGGCACTGTGATACTTGCAGCCCTTGCACCTTCCAGGCAGAAGTTCCCACATCCTTCCCTGGGACGATCCGACCTTTAAAATTATTCAATAATAATAATAATAAATAATGATAATAATAATAATAAACCCTTTAAAAGTACTGCTTGCTTTAAGCAGCAAAATTCAAGGATTTGGGAGGAAAGCACAGGCAAAGCAGGGTAATTGCCATAATTGTGGAGAAAGAACCCTCCTGAGCTGGGACAGTGTGAGAGAGCCACATAAAATACAGTACATGGTGCAAAACAGTGAAACCCATTGGAGCCCAAACAGGAAAAAAAGAGGTCTCTGCCCCATCATCTTGTCCCAGGAAAACTCTGGCCTGCTCCTGGCTGGTGTCTCCCTGGGCCAGGAGAACACAAGTCCTGCACTCTCTCAGGGCTGCTCCTGTCCAAGGAAAAATTGCAGGTTTTTGGGTTTGCTGGTGGTGAATCAGCCACAGGAAGCTCTGCTGCTCCACCTGAAGGCACTCCAGTGACTGCTGGGAATCGCAGGCTGCTGGACTGGTGATGGGTCAGCCCAGTGACACCACAATTCCCAATAAATTCAACATGTACCTAATTCCCCGTGCCACGATTTCAGGAAGTCATTAATGATGCCCAAATCCTGACTCTGTTGCAGGATAAACGTGGCTACGCCATCCTTTCCCCTGCTGTGCTGGCGTTTCCCAAACCTTTGCTGTTTCCCATTTATTCCTCGGAGTTTTGTGGATCTTACTGGTGTGAGGAGGTGGGCAGAGGTGTCACTGTGAGCAAGGGCTCTTCTGCCAGAGGTAAAACCTCCCAGCCTAAATCTCCTTCCTCGGTGACTTTTCCAGCTGAACCGGGGCCGTTATGGATGGAGCTTGGATAAGGGAAAGCACAGAGGAGAGCTGGTGTGGCATGTTAGGCCATCAACACATTCAGGATGGGGAATTGCCTCCCACCAGTCTTGGTTTATGGTCTATATCTGAGAAGAAGACACGAGCTCATCCCCTGCTCCCCATGGCTAATCCCAGGAAACCACACACGGGTGGAGGGGCTGGAAGTGCCACATTCCCCCATTGCTTGGCAGAACCAGCAGCAATAATTCAGTGGTTTAGAGTCTTTGCTGTTTTGGGCCGACTTCTTTCTCCAGACAAAGCAATCTTTCTGTTTTGAGCACGGATTTGTTGTTTTCCTGGCGGGATGTGCCCCCTTCCCTGGCTGCTGGGCAGGGATGGAGGATCAGGAGTAGGGCTGGAGGAGCTCTTGACCTCTTAATAACCCTCTGAGAGTGGTCCCACGTGTACATTTCTATGCTTTCCTATTAGCTCTCTTTGGTCTTTTGGTAGGCAAATTCTTGTGTTATTGATTTGCCTCGGGCACTTTACAGATGGATTCTTTATACAGAGTCAGGCAGCTCTAGTTTTATAATAGGAACGCAATAATTTTGCTTTTAACAATCATTTAAGTAGCTTTTGGAGTCTTGTTTGGGCTATGACAAGCCTGCTTTTGCCTGTGTTGGTTTAACTAGTGGTTGCTCTGATACAGGACAATTCAGAGGTGCTGGTGTCTAACACAGCACAAGTGGAGTTAATTTTTCTTCACAAGGTAGAAGGGAGAAACTTTTTCCTGTTGCCCCAAGGGAAGATGTCCCTGTGGAAGAGGAACCACTGGCATGGAGGGGCAGAGCTGTGGGTCCCTAACTCAGCATTCCCTTTCCAGGCCAGACTCTTTGGTGCTGCTCCCACAAGTGGCATCTTCCAGGAGTGCACCCATTCATGTTGTTGGCCTGGCTTGGTGACCAGGCAGCATTTCTGGCCTCCTCTAAGTCCAGACAGGGTTTTTGCTCCTGATTTTCTTCCTTCAAGGTGGTCCTGCTGGGCAGGAATAGCTGCCCTGTGTCCTGGCCCTTGTGTGTGCAGTGACCATTGCTCATCAAACCTTCACACTCAGCAGAAGAGAGACCCCAAGGGCTGTGTTTTGGAAGGTTTGGGAGGAGAGGGAAATGTTCTCCTGCTGTTCAGCCTCTCCAGTGCCCCCCTCTTTCTGTCTCCAAACTACCTTGTTCCCCCCTAAAATCTCACAAACAGGGAAAGAGGGTGACAGCAGCCCTGCTAACACCCAGACACACTGGGGGAATTTGCTTTATTTTTCTTGTTTAACTTTGCTACCCTTGTCACTGGTGCCTTTTAAGAGTCCCAGCTGGTTTGGGCCATGAGGATTGCCTTGGGTTCAAAGCTTTATTTAGCAGGGTGTCTGACCCGTGACTTGTGGTCACCCCACTGTCCCTGCGTGGCCTTGCTGGCATGTCCTGCAGCTCATCTCGTGGCTGAGGCTGCAGCAGGAACCCCAGCCTGGCTTTTACATCAGAACTCAAGGGACACCCTGCAGAAAGACAGTTTTGGATGTGTTAGTAATCTGT
Organism: Dendrocincla tyrannina; assembly: GCA_035047865.1. Classification (NCBI taxonomy): domain Eukaryota; kingdom Metazoa; phylum Chordata; class Aves; order Passeriformes; family Dendrocolaptidae; genus Dendrocincla; species Dendrocincla tyrannina. The sequence goes on from JAWWMP010000165.1 coordinate 62,372,179, forward strand.
AGATCCTAAATACAATCGTGGACTGGCCTGGGTTGGAAGGGAAAAGCAAGACCACGTTTTCCCTGAAATTCTGTACTATTGGGATTGAACAGTTCATTCCTCTTCAGGATACAGGTTTGGGGTACAGGTTGGACAGAGAAGCTGTGGCTGCCCCTGGATCCCTGGAAGTGCCTAAGGCCGTGTTGGATGGGACTTGGAGCCACCTGGGCTAGTGGGAGTTGTCCCTGCCCACGGCAGGGGATGGGATGGGCTTTAAAGTCCAACCCAAACCATTCCAGGATTCCATAACACATGGAAACTAAGTGCAAGTGCATCACTCCTGAGCTGTGTCCGGACACCTCAAGGCTGGGATGTGAAAACATGGGATCAAAGCAACTTGAAATGGTTCTATGGTTGCTTTGGAGGCTGCTGGAGCTGAGGGAGGGGGTCTTGTGTGGTGGGTCTGGGGCTGTGGGGTCCATCCTGCTGCTGGGCAGTGCAGCCAAGATGTGTGGATTGGTGCCAGTCACACCCTCCCAGTCCAAATTTGCCCAAGTAATTAATGTTTCCCTCTTTAACGAGCGTGACTTTGCTGCAGCCCACTCTGCTCCAGCCACGGTGATTCCCCTTCATCACATCCCCCAGCTCTCCTCCCCCTCGGGGCTGAGCCCCCTCGGTTAAACAAACCTCCCAGGTCAGGTACAGCATTGAAAGGTTCTGTTCAAACACGGTGTTTTGATCTCATCGCAGCTTCCCTGGAAAATTCGGGATTTAATGCTCCCTTCCCAGCCAAACGGGCTGTACTGGGGCTGGAAGGGTGGCACGGCAGGTGCCACCGTGGGGACTGTCCCTGAAAACCTGTCATTTTCCTGTCTCTCCCCCTGTCTTCAAGGATCCATTTTCATGGCAGATTTCAGGAGACAAATGCATCAGTTCAGCTGGGCTGGGAGGGTTTCGCTCCTGGAATCTGCAGGCTCGGGGCTCGGCACGGGAGCTGAAGGTGGAAATGTGAGGTTGGGAATCTGCAAGGGGGGAAATTGTTGCCCAGCAGGGGACGGACCTCTTTAAATATTGGGAATTTCTGGCAGTTTCCAGATGACACGATGTGTTTTGTGCTGAGATGTTTAATTGCACGTTACCCTAAGGCTTGTTCTTTTGGAGGTTTTACCGAGGGTTTATTGGAGGGTTTAACTGGCACTAATCATTCATCTCGTACAGCTCTGTCAATCCACGGGATTTTGGCAGGTCCTCCACTGCCCATAAAAAAAAATCTAATAATCCATTTACTAGTCAATTGAACGGCAGCCTGTGAGAATATTATGGAGTTCTTTCTTTATTACTGAATTTAATGTGATGAATACTCACCTTGTATGATAAGATTGACTCTCTTTGCTCCTGATGAGCCAAACCATGAGACGACCGTACGCTCTGGGCTGTGTTTGGGTGGTCACTCACTTGGTGTGTTCACCAAGAGATGTATCAATTTATAGACAATTAAATTCAGATTAAAGATGCTCTGACTCGTGGGGCAGTAATTAAGGCTCCAGAATGACCCTTTCCAGCCCTGTTAATATGATTATAACTCTGAGGTGGGGTTTATATTTTGAGTTGTTAGTGGGGAGCCCCAGAGCTTGTCCCCCTCTGTGTCCTGCAAGGAGGAAGGTGTGGCCTCTGGAATGATGTTTTTTTTGGCTATGTGGTCCTTTATACCTGAGAGAGTTTAGAAAACATTGGGAGTGTTGTGAATTAGTAAAAAATTACTAGAAAATTATGGAATCCCAGAATGGTTTGGGTTGGAAGGGACCTCAAAGCCCATCTCATCCCACCCCCTGCCATGGGTAGGGACACCTCCCACCAGCCCAGGTTGCTCCAAGCCCCGTCCAACCTGGCCTGGGACATTTCCATCTTCTCTGGACAAGCTGATTTATCACAGGAATCACATGTGGTCTCAGTGCTGAGAGATGGGGGCTTTTAGTGCTGTTAAATCTGTGAGAGCTGGGCGGGATTTCTGACAGAGCAATTGGAAAATACACACAGACGACTTTGGGATGAAAAACGGAGGAAACTTTCAACTCACCAAAAAGCTGAGAAAAACATTCAAGGTGGAAATGAACACCTGAGAAACGAGACTGATCTCCCAGCCCTCCAAATTCCTTCCCTTCCTGTGGTCCCCAGTGACTCCGCTTCCTAATTTTTAGGAAAAGGGCATGTTGGTCCCTCTGGGTGCCCACGGAGCCGGCGGTGGGTGCTGGTGCTCTCCCGGCCTCTCTCCTTCCAGCAGCACATTCCCACCTCTGTCACATTCCCATTAATGAACTGGCAATATTTATGGCACAAGGATCAAGAAGCTGACACTGATAAATAGTGTTGGAGCTGAAAAATCCTTGCACTTGCCAAGTGACCGGGCTGTCCTGCACGTTGGCTGTGCCCTCTGCAGGTCCTGCTGCACCAAGAGGGGGGTTGGAAACCTGAGAAAGCTGCTGAGATGTCTTTGAAGAACCATTTCCCCCTGGTTACATTCCATTTGGATCACTTTTCCAAGGATAAAACCATCCCAGTGTGAGCACCCAGGTATCCAACACACCCAGCCAGTGCTACTCGTGCCTTCAGCTCCATATTCCCCAGCTGGGAAATGGGTTTTTTAGGCAAATTCTCTGGCATGGAGAGTTTCACCATCATAAATCACGGAATCACAGAGTGGTTTGGATTGGATGGTGCCACAAAGACCCTCTTGTCCCACCCCACAGGTTCCACACCTTCCACCAGCCCAGGTTGCTCCCAGCCCTGCCCAGCCTGGCCTTGGACACTTGCAGGGATGGGTTGTCCATCCTGGAAGGGGTGATCTTGAGGCCTTTCTCAGCTTGTGTCTCCTGCAGGACTCTTCTTTTCTCCTTGCCTGAATTCATCCCGAAATCTGCGCCGCAGAGTGACTCTGCAAACAGGTCAGTGAAAAATCTATATGTTAGAATAATGCCGAGGGTAATGAATGACTTCTTAATAGCTGGGAAATAAAGTCCGAGCCAGCTGAATAAAGCTTTGTGGCTCTGCACTCTTACCTTATTCTACATGGGCTTTTAAAATAAACCATAAATTCCCAGAGTTTTACCATTGAGAGACTCAGCTATTCAAGTAGGAAAAGTGAAATATATAGTGTATTGGAAGGAAATGAATGCCTGAGCCTTCTTTTTATAGTTGAAGCAAGGCTGGCTGTGGCCTGCTACCCTTTTTATAAGGGGAAAAATATTAATTTACTGTTTAACTCGCTGTCAAATGCATCATGAACAGCTTCTGGTGGTCACTGCTGTAATTCCTCCTCCACAAAGAGTGTCAGGCAGGCTGGAGAAATAGCCCAGCCCTTCCCCAAACTTTTAGCCAGCCAGAGCTGTAAAATCCCTTCATCCCACGCATCCCATCCTTTTACAGGACCTGGATTTAAATCCCCACCTCCTTTTTTCTTGGGTTGTGTTACATTTGGGTAGGTGTGGAAGCGAGAGGTGAAGAATTATCCTCCTGGGACATTAATCCCTGGCTGCTCCGAAAACACCAGGAGGGCTCTGATGCATTTATAGGGAATTTGGGAGAACCTCGAGGGGTGCTGTGATCCATCCCATAAGAATGAAGAAAAGAGGGACAAGGCAAAGCTTGGGAGCAGAATATTTAACCCTTGTCCAACCCTTTTGGGTGAAACTATTTGTCTTTGTTGGGTTTCTTTCTTACAGTGGGCTCTTTAACCCCTGAGAGGGAGTTGCAGAGGGAATTCAGGGCTGGTTGTGGTTACAGAGTTTTCTTGTTTAATTTGTTTTCCCTTTTTGCCACAAAGAAATGGGCCTGGTAACGATGAGAGCTGAACCTGTGAATTTGGGCTCAGGGTGTTGCAGGGACTCACAATTCCCTGGGCTTCAGCATTTACAAGGCAGATCCTTGATGGTCTTGGGTTGGTGAATGGGATTTCTTTTATTTTCTGTGGAAGTTTGGATGAATCCTTCTATTTTTCTTAGCCCAAATTGTAAGTAAAATGTAAGGAAATGTAAGGAAAAGAAGTACATTACATTTCTCATATGCATATATATATATGAAGATATTTTATATATATGTGAGAAATACCTATGATGATGAAATGCCTATGATTTATATGTATTTTATTCTTTTTCTGTGGGCCTGGGGGAGTCCTCAGCAATCGGACCAGCAGGGCCAGACCACAGCTCAGGTTTTAGTGAGTCCTGGATGCTTTACCCTGGGAATTGGTCAAGAGGAAAACAATAAGAGTATAGAATTATGGAATCATTGAGGTTGGAAAAGCCCTCTCAGATCAGAGAGTCCAACCACTAACCCAACACTGCCAGCTCCACCACCAAGCACCACTTTTGAACTCCTCCAGGGATGGTGACCCCACCACTGCTCTGCACTGCCCATTCCAACCATTGACAACCCTTTTTGTGAGGAAATTTCCCATAATATCCAACCTAAACCTCCTTTGGCACAACTTGAGGCCATTTCCTCTTGTCCTATCACTCATTACCTGGGAGAAGACACCAAACCCCATCCATGTCCAACCTCCCTCCTGGGAGTTGTGGAGAGCACAAAGCCACAGATAAAGATGTGTCCTGCAAGAAGAGGATCCTGGAAACAAACTCTGCATCCTGTTCATTGATCCCGAGCCAGAGCAGCGTGGTGAGGGATCCCTTTTGGGGTCCCTCTGCATGAACCCCACGGCAGCTCCCGGGGAAAAGCTTCCCAACACCACCTCGAAGGGAAACATCCCAGGAAAAGGCAGCAGCTCCATTGGAGAGGAATCACTTGATGGCATTTTAATGCAACTTCATGTCTAATGATGTTACTCCCTCATTTAGACAGCAGGGACATGGCACGTTCCAGGAGGAGGAAGCTGGAGGTGGATAAATTGAACGTGGCGTGAGGAGGCAGCGCTTGAAAAGTAGGAGCAATTCATCATCTGCATCCCTTTGGGAGGAAAATGGTGAATTCATCCTCACCAGGAGCCTTGGAACGAACAGGGGGCATATTCTGGCTCTCTGAAGGATGCAGGTGGAGGGATTTAGAAGGGATTTTCATCCCTGGAAGGTTTTGGGGCCACGTCTGTGAGGCAGCTGCTGTGTGCAAGGAATTTGGATGGGTTTGGCAGTGTCTGTGTCCCGGGAGCCCATAAAAATTCACAAAGCTGACAGATTCCTGCTGTTCTCTAACTCTTCGGTTGCAAATGGACTGATTATGAAATTACATATCAGTTTAAAAGGGGAAGAAAACCCCAAACCTGTGGAGCTCCCCAGTTCCCTCGTGGTCTCTCCCCACAGCCAAACACCCCTAGAACTGCTCGACAAGTCCGAGCCACGCCAAAGTGGCTCCCTGAGAAACCCGAGGACTCTGGGAATGGCTCTAATCTGTGCCTGCCCTGATTTCTCCTTATGCATAAACCCATTTAATTAGCTGTATTTGGGGGCCCTGAGCTGCACGAGCGCTGCTGTTGTTTAATTGCCTCCAATAAACCCTCCTTTTGTGTGTGTTGCTGCGGAGTGATTGGCTCGGTGGCACTCACAGCTCCCCCAGACAGCTCCGTGGAGCTGCTGGCTGTTAATATTTGCCTCTGATCAATTATTTTTGCGTGTGTGTGTTGTTCCTCTCAAACTGCTGCCACCAGGTGTGTGGAGAACAGCCCACATATATATACGCACAGGGTTCTCAGCTGAACTCTTGCCGTGCATTAAGAGCTGGATAAACAGCTTTCTGGGTTTTACACCAAGGTAAATATTAATCTTTTTGCATGAAGAGGTGATGGAAAAACCCAGGGCAAACAGCAATATTAATAAACCTTAACTGTTTGAGGCAGTGCAGAGCCAGGGCTCCTTCCCCTCCTCTTTGTGCTGGTTGTTCTCCTGGGTGGTGACACAGGATTGTGGATGGGGGTGGTTGTGGGTGGGCAGGAGGTCTGGATGTCACCTGGATGTCCCCACAGCCTGACACAACTCTGAGTGTCCAAAATCCAGCAGGAACTGTGAATTTCCTGCATTAGCTGATGCAAAGCAGTGGAAAACTGAGAGAGCTGGGGGGGTTCAACTGGAGCAGAGAAGGCTCCAGGGACACCTGAGAGCCCCTTGCAGAGCCCAAAGGGGCTCCAGGAGAGCTGGAGAGGGACTGGGGACAAGGCATGGAGGGCCAGGACACAGGGAATGGCTTCCCAGTG
>JAWWMP010000165.1:62567302-62577905 GCA_035047865.1 Dendrocincla tyrannina
GGGCTTGGAGCACCCTGGGCTGGTGGGAGGTGTCCCTGCCCATGGCAGGGGTGGCACTGGGTGGGCTGTGAGGTGCCACCAACCCAAACCATTCCATGACTTTACTCTGGGCCTGGGACAGCTCCTCACTGCCCACTCCATGTCTCCTGAGGCACTGGAGTCAGACCAGCTGTGGGCACTGAACACCCACCTGAGATCACAGCATTCCCAGGCACTTCCAACCCCATCTCCAGGTTCTCCTGTGTCCCCAGGGAACCTCAGCCATGGCCTCGCACACTCCCAGGTAAAGCAAAGCAAGATGCTCCATCCTGAGGCATTCCTTCTAATTTAGGCTAATGGATTCATTAGGCCAAACAAACCACGAACACCAACAACAGGTAAACATCAACTGGAAGCTACAATAGTGTCACGAATTTCTGAAGAAAAGGGGTGGGGGGGAAGAAACTAAATGATGTTTTCTTAAAAAACAGTCCAAAGCATTCACCAAGGGACAGGGAAGGCTGAATGTATAAGGAATTTGTTTCTCTCATTCATGAGAACAAAAGCAAAGATATGGTTTAGTTTTAGTAGTTTAAAATCCAGAGCTTTGTGTTTACCAAAGAGTTTGTTATTGTGCTGTTGTTTTTCAAGCCAGGCTGTTCCTGACAGTCCCTTTAACAGGCAGAGACAGGAATGTCTGTGCCAGCTTACAGAAACAGGTATCTACAAAATAAACAGAGATGCTGACCATGCAAGGAATAACTCAGCTTTTTATTTGAATGGATACCACTGGAATAGCTCATTGCCCTCCCATCAAACCCTAAACGGTTGGACACAAGGACACTTGAAATGGTAAAAATGAAGTTTAAACTATGTGTCAAGTAGTGGAAATGAAGTCAGCCTGAACACGAATGTTCCTCTAGAAAAGCAATTAATATTTCCATTAAAGAGTAATGCCCACTAAGTGTAAGAGGTCGCCACTGGTTTATTATTTCCCATACTTGTTGCAGAGCTGTTTTTTTGAAAAGAAATTCTCATTACATGTACTTTAGTGTTTCATCCCTTGACCTAGTTTATAAGGTGTAACAAAATGATATTGTCTCTGTTTGCTCAGTGTACACCCCTGTCTGATTTAATCACCTTCTGCAAAACAAACCCAGGCCGACTGTTATGAAAGACAGCGGGATCCAGTCACCTGGAGCTTCAAGACTAACCGGGAACAGTAAACATAACCTACTTAGGAGAGACACAGGAGCAGGCTCTGCTCAGGCAGTACATTTATCTTGCCTCCATACCTTTATTTTTAATTAAAAAGATAATACTTCTGAAAAAGTGTCCTCAATCTTTCCAAAACATCGCAGTGTCACGTTCCCCATTTCACAAACAGAGCCGTCCAATTCATTTCAATTAATTGCTCAGGAGGACTCGTGGCTTTCTGCAGAACACTGAGTGGAGCCCGCAGAGCTGACAGATGTACAGCCAGCACATAAAAGACAACTGGCAGAGTTATCCCACCCTGCACTCGACCTGCCAAGAACACAAAGACCTTTTATGCTCTGAGGTATCTCCCACAGCAAACCACAGTGAGTTCTTGGAGCTTGTACCCACGATGAGCTTAGAACCTTGTTTTGGAGCTGAGGACTTGTGTTACAAGACAAAGAACTGAGACTGTGCCAGCTACACCTCACCAAAAAATTGCTTTTAATCTGTTGTCTGTTGGCACAATACAAACCAAAGGCTCTAAACTAATGCCCTGGCCTTATTATTTTACTGCAGATTTGAAGGGTTCTTTTCCAAAGGAAAACACACATAAATAACTGGTTTTGTGGCACTTCTTCCTGAGCAGAGAAGGAGGGGTTGGAGAAACCAGCCACTAGGCAGGTTGCACCTTCAGACCCAGGGCTCCAAAGGCCCACAGCACTCCCAGCCTCCACTGACAGACCCAGCTGGGTCTTACACACCACACTTGGGCTGAAATAGAGCTGCCCCTCCCTTCATCCCCTTCCACTGCTTCCCCAGCTCCCACAGCCCCAGCATTTTCAATGCCCAATATGGAATCAGACTGCTTTGCGCTGGCAGGGACCTCAAAGCCCACAAAGTGCCACCCCTGCCATGGGCAGGGACACCTCCCACTAACCCAGGGTGCTCCAAGCCCTGTCCTGTGTGGCCTGGAACACTTGCACAGAGCCCTTCCCAACATGCTGGGGCAGGTGCTGAACTGGTGTGAAGGGAATGAGCCCACACTGCCCACGAGGCCCCACCACAACCACAGCTGTGTGGGAGTGTTGACGTGCCCCCAGCACGCTGGTCTGTCTCAGTGGGACCACTCAGTCCAGGAGCAGAGAAGTAACACGAGCAGCTCCAGAACAAAAGCAGAGCCGTGTTGTGGCTGGGCACCACAGGGACATCACAGTGCTCCTGCCCTGCTCCACATTTTCCAGAAAGAGAGTGAAGGAAGACACAACAGGGCAAGGGGAGACTTCTCCCAGCTCTGCCCCACCACCCCCCGCTGGAGAGCCAGCTCAGGAGGTGCATGCATCCCGAGGATCCCAACACAGCTAGGGATCCCAACACATGCTGTCCTAAGGGAGAGCAAACGGATCCTGCAGGAAGGCACGAAAGCAACCAGGCCCCTGCACTGCTCCAGGGAAGGTCAGATGATGACCTAGAGCATTCACTGCCTTGTTTCGGGACTGAAACCAGGAAGGCTGGGGTTCACAAAGTGTGATACCTTGAGGAGTGCCTGTGCTGTAACCCAACATTCCCAAAAGTAACTTCCAGAAAGAAGTCCCAGGAACAAACCGTGTTTAATCTCTGCCAGCCGAGGAAGGCTCTGGAGCTCTGACTGGAGTTCAGCTTTAGTTATTCTCCCTGTAACACTTCAGAGTCGTGACAAACAAACCCTAATCCAGGGAGAAAAGTGCTATTTTGTTTGAGCTTTCTACTGCCACTTCTCACCTTGCCAGTAACAAAAGGAAAACAACAGGGACACAGCAGGACACGGTGTTTTTAAGCTGATGTTGTCATTTTCCAAACCCGATAGTGACCAGCCCAGTAATGACCTTGGTAATGCTCAAAGTTTTGTTCTAAGCTCATATGAACTCGCTCAGAGCCTCCACAGTCTCACAGGGACATGTTACACACTGAATATTCACCACTCTTCCCTGGAAGCTGAGATCCATCAAAAACATCCAACACTTTGTCCTCTTCTAACATCGGAGTTTTCTCCTGTTGCAGCATTTTTTAGTCTTAAAAGTTATAACACAAGAAGAACTACAGTTTCTACTTTTCGACTGATTTCAACAAGACCAATTTTCCTGTCACTTAAGAAGTTGTAAGAAAAAAGCGGCTTCTCTACGTCAGCGTGCCATTCAGTAAGAGTGACTGTCAGCCCTTTGCCACGGGACAGAAAGGAGCATTCCACTGAGGATGTTTCAAATCCTTAACATTTACGGCAGAATATTAGCTCTTCTGTTCTAAGCAGAGATATAATTGCCAAGAACACAGCACTACTAAACCCATGTTGTCTCAAGAGCGGCTGTTTATTTAGCCACCAGTCATACACAAAATCAACAAGTTTGGTGAAAAAACAACAAATACAGCAAAAATCAGCTTTGTTCACCTCCAGTAACAACGAGCTACTCTGTTACCTGAGCAGTGTCCAAATGCAGGCCATGACACACCTTCAGTACTCTATCAAATGCAGGAACTGTTAAGCTTGTCAAAATCAGAGACAAATTAAATAGGAAGTAATTTGCACGGATGGATCTTTAAAACACGATTTTAAATTCCTGTCTTTCTCACACAATGCTCTGTGGAATTGTTCACAAATAGAGAAATTTGTGATAATTTCTGAGATTTTAAACACTTTGATTTTAAACAGTTTCTTTGGTTTCTGTTTTTTCCATTTTCTTTTCTTCTCTCTTCTCCAGCAATGATGCTTAACAACCCTCTGAACAGAAAGCACTTCCTTTAAGTGATTAATTTTCATCATTAGAACTTGAACACAAGAGCTGGGACTGTTTTCCACGAGAAAGTGCTAGAATTATTCCTGCAGGACAGGCAGAGGAAGAACCTCCACATGTTGCCTCAAAAAGTCACTTCTCAGAAATAACAGTTTGCTGGAAGAAATCTCCAAGAGCCAGGGTGCCCTCACTTGGTAGGAACAACCCAACTTCCAGAAGGACATGGAAAATTCCCCCGGCACACGATGGAGTTGTGTGCCGTGGAAGGAACCCGTGGGTGGCTGGATGCCCACTGTGCCTGCCCTGGGGTCCCTGGCCACGGCACTGCTGCCCGGGGCAGGCTCAGCCGGCTCTCTGGGAGGAGGAGCTGGCGCTGCAGAGGCCCCTCCGGGGCTCTGCCCACAGGCAGCTGACCGTGAAACCACATCAGCACACGGCCAGCCACTCAAACCCAGCCTTCCCCAGGGGTTTGCCTTCCCACCGAACTCCAGCTCAGTGTGCCATGCTGATTCACCACCCCCAGCCAAGAGGCAAACACCCCCACGGTGAGACTGTGCCTCACTTCCTGCAACCACTGCTCTGCAAACACCCTCGCCCAGGCCATTCCCACTGAGAGATGTTCCTCCATTTGCAAATTCCCAAGGGTGCACTTTATAGGAACGCCAGGATTGCGGTCCGTGCTGTCAGGAGCACAGTCAGAACTTGCAGTTCTTGCTGCTGAGGCAATTAATAGGTCACTGTAACAACATGCTCAGCCTCTGGGGTGAGGTAACCAAAGCTGAGCCTGGGAGGAAGGTCCCGAGCAGAAACTGGGAAAAAAGTGGGGGATGCAGATTAAGCATCACATCACAGATTCAACAGGCACACCCCAAGAGCACCATCTCTAACCTCTGGCTTCTCCTGTAAGCACCAACAGAGGACAGGAGGGGAGTGTTTCCTATTATTCTAAAAGCCTAAATGCCCCGAGATTCCCCTTTCCTGCCAGTACAAAAAGGGCCACAACACTCATTTCACTTTAAATTTGGAATGAAAGGCAACTACACATAGAGCCACGTGCTCCACAGAGATCCCTGAGGGAAACCCAGCTCCTGCTTTAATTGCCATAACCACCCCAAGCAGGGCTCCTCGTCCCCCTCGCTCTCACAAAGGCTTCTCTCAGTAAGGGCAGTATTTTGCAGCTGAAAACTTCCAAAGCTGGACTTCAGTAACAATCTCGTGGCTCTTGCACTCTAACTGGAATCAGTTTGGAAAGACCCCGCAGATTTCCTGATTAAAATGAAAGATGTCTTTAAAGTGTGGTTTGAATAACCACAGTAAAATAAAGTCATAATAAAGAAGGACAAATAGCACATGAAGCACAGTGAGGAAGACAGATTATGAAGAGAACATCTGGGAAAGAGGGAATGAGTGAAAACACATGGATAGCACAAACTTGTGTAAGTTTGGCACTGCTCGGACCCTACAGCACGGGGGGCTGTCGAGGAAAGTGGCGCTGGTTGTGTGCAGGGACCGGGTGTGTGTGCATCCATCCATCCATCCCTCTAATCCCTCATCCGTCCGTGCCACCCGCCCACGGCCCGGCCGGCCCTGCCCCGCCGCGGGGCGGGCAGAGGCGGGTCCCGGGCAGGGCGAGCCCGATAAAGCGGGGCCGGGCCGGGCTGCGGGGGCGATCCCGCGGCGATGGAGACGGGCGGGTGCCGCATGGGGGGCGCGGGGCCCGCCGGGCCCGCCGCGATCACGCTGGAGGAGCTGGACGGGCTGGAGGAGAGCCCCGACTCGGCGTACCACAGCCACGGCAGCTCGCTGGAGGAGGAGGCGGCCGAGCGCATGGAGGACGAGGAGCAGGAGCGGCTGCTGAGCTACTGGCAGAGCGTGGGCCGGGGCCACCAGGTGGACGTGCCCCGCGGTAAGGCCGGGCGGCCGGCTGCGGGACGGGGCGGGGACGGGGCACAGCGCTGGGAGCGGGGCGGGGAGGCACGGCACAGGGCACGGGGCACGGCCCGGGGCACGGCACAGGGCACAGGGCACGGCACAGGGCCCGGGGCACGGCACAGGGTACGGCACAGGGCACGGGGCACGGCCCGGGGCACGGCAGGAACACCCGCTGCAGTTCTGCACTCTGCGACACACAGTCTGCGTCCCGAAAAGATGAAGCTTCGCACGGGGCGAGGCAGAGGTTTCTGTAACTTAGAGAAGAGGTTGTGGCAGCACTGGGGTGACCTTTTCATACTAAAAAGGATCAATGCGAGTTTTCAGTCTTCATTAAGTATTAAACTGGCTATCTGCAGAAGTATTCTCCTCTAGAATACCTCCTGTACCCATCAGAAAGGTCAGTTCTTTACAGAAGGATGACTGTATTTAAAGACAGCAGAGTAAACAAAAGGCAGAACTTTCCTCCTTGACAGTGAGCCTCCCAGGCTTATCTTAGTCAGAAATTGCTTATTTTCAATTTTAAAAAAGTCTGGAGAATCTGAAAGACCGTAACAAGTCAGGTAATTCAAAACAAGCAGCACAGAGCCCCTGCAAACTCAGCCCAGCCAGAAACTGTAACAGATGTCAGCACCATCTCTGCACCCCGAGGTGGGAACCAGCAAAACCTTGAACAACACACTGCTCTAGACACCACCAAAATGAAATTACTGCTCTTTAAAAACTCTTTCTATATTCCAATGCAGCAAAGAGACCCCAAGCTCCTTTTCAAGTCATAGCTTGAAGTCTCAGCTTTAACTTTTAACGTTTAACAATGGAAACTAACGTGCTAAGAGAAGGGTTAGATCAGTGTGACCAGAGTTCCCTGCCTTGCCTTGCTCTCAGTGCCATGCCATCGCTTCAATACCCACTCCAGCAGCCCCGGGTCTGTGTCTGGAACCAGCACCTCAGACCGGCAGGGAGGGGGAGAAGAGGGGACTCCCTTTTTGACACACCTGAGTGCAGCCTGGACACTGGAGGCTCCTTTACAGTAGCTTTAAGCTTCAGAAAACTAAACTCCTTAGAAATTACCTGGTGGTCTGATACATAGTGAAACCCAGCACTGAAATTCCTAAGGTCGCTTAGGCAGGACACAAAGCCTAGGGAACATGCCAGAAGTAGTGTTAGACCACGTTTTAGTTACTGTGTTATAGATGGTTTGCTCTGTGACACAAAGGGTATGTTACAAAAAAATGATAATAACATATCTTTCTTCAGGCCCTGTCCAGGGCCCTGTGGAGGCAAGGGAGCTGAGTTTCTGGGAGGAGAAATCGTCCCTGGGAGAGGCCACCTCTCTTGGCTCTCTGATCTGTGGGGACCAGGGACAGCACCCAGGGAAGGGCTGGAGTTGTGTCAGGGCAGGCTCAGGTGGGATCTCAGGGAAAGGTCCTTCCCGCAGAGGGTGGTGGGCACTGCCCAGGCTCCCCAGGGCTGTGGGCACGGCCCCAAGGCTGCCAGAGCTCCAGCAGGGGTTGGATGATGCTCTGGGGCACAGGGGGGGATTGTTGGGGTGTCTGTGCAGGGCCAGGGGTTGGAAAGGATGATCCCTGGGGGTCACTGAAGCCATAAGTTAAGAAAATACACCTTTCGTTGCCCCACTGCTCCCAGCCAGGCTGGTCCTGTGCAGGCAGGGCCCTCCAGTCCCGGCCAACAGGAGGCATGGATGCACAAACTGAAGGATAACACTCCCCAAAGGACTTTAATTAGTTGTGATCCCTATTCTGTGCATTAGTATGGAAGAAAAATATATAATCTCCATTTATCAATAAAGTGATCTGAAAATAAAGTTAACTTCTAGAGTCCTAAAATGTTTCCTAAATCTTGGAAAATTCAGTGCTGAAGGTTAATCAACCAAAGAGATCAATTTTATATGTCAGTTATTAGTTACATTTTAAATGTTTCTCAATTACATATTTTAAAAAGTGGTTAAAATTCACTATAATGTAGCTTCCTCACCTTTACTTTTTCCCTGCCCTTTGTTTAAGGATCTTTCCTGTTCCAAATAGTCTTAAAGCCAAAGCCCTGCACTGGATGCCCGGAGATGGAGGTTTGATTCCCAGCTCAGCTACAGATTTACTAAGTGACCTCAGCCAAGTTAATTCTCCTGCAACTTAATTCTCCTCTTCCCTGGAACATGGATAATACTCTCTTCTCCCATCATCCTGCCTTTTCCACTTAAGATCCTGAGGCACTTCAAACACTCTTCAGGAAAAGGGGTCTTCCAGTTGGAACTCGTCCTTTTTCCTGTGGGTACATCACACGCCAGGAGGCAGCAGGGCAGAAATTCACACCCAGGCTTTCAAACACAACATAAAATTGAATTTCTAATCCTCCATCAGAGTACATGAACGCCTTTATCATTCAGCTTTGGAAGGCAGGGGACCAACTCTTCTGGAAGAGAGGCTTCCCACTCCTAACACTAACCTTATAGCCACAGTTTCCAAGCCTACGTGTCAGGGATCAACTCCTAAGCAGAATTCATTTATGAACTTCAGCCAGAATTGATGTCAGGGCAACCACAGTTACAAATGCACCAAAAGCATCACATATTTGCTTTTTTTATCCATTTGAGCTGGGCTGGAAACAGCAACAACACAGGCCTTGCACTCAACATATGATCTGACTAATAACACACTGAAGTAGAGAGATATCAAATAGATGTGTTTTACTTTTTTAAGAACTATTGAGAAAATATCTTTTTTATCTATGCATAGAGAAACAGAGAGATAAATAGAGAAATATCAACTCTAAAGTAAAATCTTAGACGTTAAACATCTTTTGGAAATCAGCTTCCTCACCAGTATCTCCCTGAGCCTGTGAACAGGAGCAGCCAACCCAATTTACCTCCTGTGGAAACTCTGGAATCCAGCACCAAGGGAGCTGCTGGAACTGGGAATGTCACCTGCACCCAGCCAGAAAACTGGGCACTACCAAGAGCTTTCCATGGACACTTGGGGAATTGCAGACATGAGGAGTGGGAGAGGGAAACCTGTTCCTAAGGGTTCAGAGGCAGAAGCCAGGGAACCTTTCCCAAGGTTTTTCCCTTCCTAGTGAAGAGCAAACTAAACCAGTTACAAAGTCCCCAAAGCTTAACTAAGAGAAGGAATCAACACATTTCAGTCTGATTTTCGCATGTTCAGGTCTCAGGTGGGAACTGTGTCCTTGTGTTGCAGACATGGCAGAGCCCATCCAGCAGCTGACCAGGAATAACAACCCCCAGGAGAGACAGACCATCCCCTTCACCCTGATCCAGCGCAAGGAGAAGGTACTGCTGCCCTGCCCGGCTGAGCTGCGAACAGCGGCCTGGCCGTTCCTACCTCTCTTCCACGAGTGGGGCTCCTTAGAGAATTCTTTCAACTCTTTAGGGTTTTTACCATCCCAAGTGCAAAGCACTGTAACTGTTTCACTCCTTTCCTGTGGAACATCTCACCCCTTCAGCAAGTGTGAATCTTCTGTTATGTGAGGTGGAAACCATCAGGGAAGCCAGAAGAGAGCCAAAGATTACAATCTTTATGACATTTTATAATGAATTGAACAAAAACATCTCAGATTTCGACATTTCGAACAAAATGCCCATTTTCTTCATTTAAATTCACAGTTGAGTTAATAAAACCTTAGCAAAGAGATTAATATCTGAATTTAAAGCCAAGTATGTACTTCTGTATCACAGATCATTACCAAATAGAGCAGCAATTCGCAAACCCATCTAGTCCTCTAATAAAAATCTGAAATGTATGAAAGCAAATTGCTTCCAGCTCAGGAGATGTGCAAATAAGTGTCTAACCTTAAATCAACTAACCAAAAAAACCTTTCCTAACCATCTATGAAAACCTTTTGTCACTTTTAAATACTAACTCACACTTATAAGTATCACAACTGCAGTGTGTTGCATCTGAACAGTTTGGGACTCCTGACTGTTTATGTTGTAACTAAAAGCAATTTCTCAGTAATACTGTAAGAATTGCAGCTAAAAAATAAGGTTGTTCAGTGCTAATTGCAAATAAATGTTTAATATTGGTAATCCAAAAGGTGACATTTCCTTATTTCAAAGGAGAACTACCTAGAAGTAAGTTGTGCTCCAAGATCAGCAGCCTCTTCCTTGTGGGTTTATATGAGGAAGGCAGGCAATTCATGTCTCTCTCGAGATCATGTCACGGACAGTGGAAAAGAGATGCAGTTATTCTTGTGCTCCAGGTGTGATTGTTTGTCGGGGGGTTTGTAGCTGCTGAAATGAACCTCGGAATTCTTCTCTGTGTTTGCAGCTGGGAGATCTGCTCTATGAAAAACGGCAGTATGGGAAGGCCAAGTGGGCCTGTATAAAAATGAAAGAGAAGCAGTACGAGCAGAGCATCTGCCTGGGCTTCATGAAGCTCATGAGGTACATCTGTGAGCAGAACTCCTCAGGTAATTGGCACCACAATCCTGCACTGGAGAACACTGTATTGCTGCACTAACTACTCCTAATTGAGGAGATGCTTTTACTAGCTTTTCCCAAATCCACCACCCTGGCTATAGGGATGCTTTTACCATAACACAGCCTTGCCAGAAGCAGCAGAGAATCCCACAATAATTTGGTTTGGAAGGGACCCCAAAGCCCATCCATTCCCACCCCCTACCATGGGCAGGGACACCTCCCACCAGCCCAGGGTGCTCCAAGCCCCGTCCAACCTGGCCTGGGACACTCCCAGGGA
>JAWWMP010000165.1:62589027-62606393 GCA_035047865.1 Dendrocincla tyrannina
CCCAGAGGGTGGTGGGCACTGCCCAGGCTCCCCAGGGCAGTGGGCACGGCCCCAAGGCTGCCAGAGCTCCAGGAGGGCTTGGATGAGCCTCTCAGGGACAGGGGGGGATTGTTGGGGTGTCTGAGCAGGGCCAGGGACTGGACTGGATGATCCTTGGGATGATCCAACTCAGGAGATTCCATGATTCTCAAAAAACCTGGTTACAGCAAGAAGTGGGGTGTTTGTAGCCTGCTTTAACTTTAATGTGCTGCATTGCCCCCAAATATTCCAGCCCTGCAGTAACGCATGAACACACCCTGCACTAACACTGCATGTCTTCTTTGATGCCTTCAACCGAGTTCTTGTTCCATCCTCAATACAGTTCACCTGAAAGTATTTAGCTCACCAGCCATAATAACTCTCCTTTTATAACCTTAGGGGCCACCAAAGTATACAAAATCCATTTTAAAGAAGGGTGATAAAACCAACTTCCCGAAGAAAGGAGACACTGTCCATTGCTGGTACACGGGAAAGCTGCAGGATGGCACAGTCTTCGACACCAATATCCAATCAAGTAAGGCAGTACAGAGATGGGTACACAGAGAGACTGGTAGGCTTTGGTTGCAGATACTTGGAGAGGGAATTAACTGGGCTCCTTAAGCACATCTGGGCAGGTGTTTGCCTCTGGAGGGTGTTCCTGTGGGATTCCTGACAAACTGCTTCCCACCGTGGTGTTGCCCTGCTGGGATGTCTCTGCAGCCCCTCCGGTCCTGATTTTCCATGAGGTAACGCCCAGCAGTATTTTAGGACTGGCTGGTGTCAAGTGACACTGCTGCATCCTGCCAGCCCTCCCCTCCGGCATTCTCCAGGCCTGGGAATGGCAAAGGCAGGGAGTTAATCCGTGCTGAGAGTCCTTGAGGGGCAGGACGGCTCCTGCTCAGGGAGCTTCCCTTTCCTATGGAACTCCAGCACCAGCAGTTTGGTCTCTAGATAAACATCTTGGTGTCCTTCTCTAATAACCCCTTAAACATGGAGGCACTGGAATGAGGGGGATGTGAGTGCTCTGGTGTAAGATATCCCCTCTGGGGAAGGCTGGTGGTGGTCCTGTGACACATCAGAGGATTTAGGGCTGTGAAATTCCGCAACACTAGAAAGGCTTTGCCAGCAGTCGTGTCCCATACGCAGAGGAACGGGATTCCAGAGTCACTGGAATGCTCCTTGTACTCGTTATACGCTCCCTATTGACTTCTTTTGGCTCCTTAACATGTTTATAACTTGTACTGACAACTCTCATAATTCAGAAATGAGCCTTTGGGGTTTGAAAGATGCTCATTGGTGGAGCTTGAACATGGAATGATGGCTTTAGTGCACAGCACTAAATAGTAAAAATAATATTATAATAAAACTATAGGGACATACAGTTACCATATATATTTACAATAGTAATTGTGCACAGCAGCGTGGCATGTGCTGGTGTAATCCCTGTTAAAGCAAATCAACATCAAACTCTCTTCCAGGTTCAAAGAAGAAAAAAGCAGCCAAGCCTTTGAGTTTCAAGGTTGGCGTAGGAAAAGTGATCCGAGGTGTAAGTACAGCATTGACAGAGTCCCCCCGGGGTTCCATTCCATGACTGGGGTGCAGTTGCTGAGCTGCTGTTCTGTTCTGGTGGAGGGAAAGAGGGACATTCCAGGAGTTTGCTTCAGTAGGACATGCCATTCACCCCCCGTGCCATTGCCCTGCTCAGCCGTGTGTGCAAACCAGACTGTTCGTGGGGCAGGCCCGGCCTCCTGCTGCTGTCAGTCTGTCTCCTGCTCCGAGGTGTCGGAATTCCTCTGCTCCTGTCCCTGTTCCCTGGGAGCAGAGCCCGACCCGCCCGGCTCCCCCCTCCTGGCAGGGACTTGCAGAGCCAGAAGGTGCCCCCTGAGCCTCCTTTTCTCCAGGCTGAGCAGGGAAAAGGCCTTTCCGAGGGCCAGGACTGGCAGAGGGAAGGGGGCAGCGTCCCTGGCCCATGTCCAGCACTGCATTGTCCATGTTTCTCCGTGTTTCCCGTGTTGGTGGGTGCCAGAGCCTTTCCCGGAGCCAGGACACGGTGCCCGTGGGAGCTGCTTGTGGGACACAGAACTGGGTGTGGGCTCTGGCAGGGAGGGACAGGCACTGGGAGGCACTGGTGTCCAGGAGCATTCCGGAACAAAGGGACCCGCTGATCCAGAGCACCTGTGGCTGCCCAGCCCTAGGGGTGTCCCACTCCAGGTTGGACGGGGCTTGGAGCAACCTGTGCTAGTGGGAGCAGTGGGACTGCGTGGGTGCTCCTGGGAGCACGGGGGAAGGGCTGGAAATGCAGCTGTTACGCCGTGCTGTGCTGTCCTTGCAGTGGGATGAAGCCCTGCTGACCATGAGCAAAGGAGAGAAGGCCCAGCTGGAAATCGAACCCGAGTGGGCCTATGGCAAGAAGGGGCAGCCCGACGCCAAGTATCCTTCCACACCACGGACTCCTTCAGGAACCTGGGAATGCTGGGGGGGTACAGCACCCTATGGACAGGGATGCAACGGGGGGTTACACACAGCAGGCTCAGATTGTTCACACTGAGCAAAGGTGGTGCCCTTGCAGGGTGGGGGGGATTGTCCTTGTGCAGGCAGAACTCCCTGCCGTTTTCCACCTGCACTTTTATTCCAGCTGCTTCCAAGTGCTTATTATTGACACGGATACACCAGTGTAGTAGGGCAGCAGGAGGAAAGTCACCTGCTGCAACTGCAGGGGCAGCAGTCGAGTTTGGTTCTGGGATACAACTGAAATACGGGATGCAGGAGCGATCCCACAGTGCTTTACACAGTCAGGCTCCTTTCTCCCAGCACTTCAGGCTCCGTTCTCCCCAGGACTCCCAAACCTGGAGACTCGGGAATGGGAATGAGGAGCAGGGTGTGTCAGCGATGGTGTGTCCGTGGAGCTGGCCCTGTGTGTCCCTGGCAGCTGGTGCTGAATCCAGGGTGTCCAAGGGGTCAGGGGCATCCCAGGGACACACATGAGGCAGGGGAGCAGCTGGTGCCTCCCTGCCCTGGGAGGGACGTGGGGACCGCGGGGGGTTTGGGTTTTTGAGCTTCCTTAACGTGTGCCCAGGATCCCACCGAACGCCAAACTCTTCTTTGAAGTGGAGCTGGTGGACATCGAGTGAATTCCCTGTGCTGCTGGGAACTCTGCCTGGATTGGTCCCGCCCGGCGGGGCTGTAACTCCGGGATGCAGTGACAGCGAGGCCCGGTGTGCAAACGAGTGTGCTGTCCCTGCCCGCTGTACAGTGACACCCCCACTAAACCAGTTTGTACCTGCACGTGCCGTCCCTTCTTTGTGTCCCTGCTCCCCCGGCAGTGGCAGCAGAGCCCGGGGCGCTGCCGAGAGGGGCTGGAGCGCCGCTCCCGCCGGCAGCACCTCCCGTGGAGCGGAACTCCACAGCGTCCCCGCCCCGTTTCTCTCTGGAGGGATCCACACAAGTGTCAGGCACTCTGCTCCCAGAGACCCAGGCGTTCCCAAGGCACCTCGGCCACAGCCCTGCCTTGGAGCACCACCTGTCCCTCCTCTTGGCTCAACCGAGGCAATCCACGAAGGCTCAGAGCACTACTGAATTCCTTGCTTTTATTACAAAAATGGGAATGATCACTTTGATCAAAATGAGAAAGGTTTTGCTCACACTGTGTACATGAAAAACTCTAAATACAAAAACCATCCCAAACAGTTTGTGCTTTTTAAAAAAAGAACAAAGGTGGTTTTGCCCCGTGGGTCAATTCCTGCCCCCCTCAGGGACTACAGAACTCGGTCACAGCTCTGCCAGGGCCTCCCGCCCCAGCTCCGGGCTCAGCCCCAGCAGGACACACGGCTGTGGTGACACTTCGGTGGGAGCAGCACGGCCTGGGCTCCAGCCGGGCAGCGCCGGGGCAGAACCAACCCAAAGGGCCCCAGCTCCACCACCCAGTCTGGAACCGGGGGGCTGACGGGAATTCTGCCGGCAGCTCCATAAATTAGTGCAGGGAATTAAAAAATGCATTTATGGTAAATGAGAATTGTACAGCGACCATTTATCAGTTAACCAGCACACAAATCTTGCTTCACACATACCCTGTGAGCAGCAGCTCGTTTCACATGCAGAGGACCAAAAGCAGGTGGCACAACAGTTCTGTCACAGCCCAAAGTTAGAAAAATAGAATTCTTTTTATTCCATCTTTGTTGAAACCGAAGCACAGTGAACTCTCCTCGCCCTGGGGATCAGGTCGTGTGGTAATACTGTCCGTAATTCCAGGCGTTCTGGTAGTTGTACTGGAAACACAGTGGGCTGGGGTCAGTCGGGAGGCAGCACAGACCACCCAGCACCCCCGGGAACGCAGGGACAGCTGCCCCCTCCTTCCCTCGGGAAGGGCCTGCTGCTCCCTGGGGCAGGCTGGGGGGGATCCGTGATTGTGGTGACCACGGGAGGGTCCCACAGGGATCATCCTGGCCCTGCCCAGACACCCCAACAATCCCCCCCTGTGCCCCAGAGGATCACCCAAACCCTCCTGGAGCTCTGGCAGCCTTGGGGCCGTGCCCACTGCCCTGGGGAGCCTGGGCAGTGCCCACCACCCTCTGGGGGAAGGACCTTTCCCTGAGATCCCACCTGACCCTGCCCTGGCACAGCTCCAAGTCTGCCCTTCCTGCAGTTCCATGTGGGAACCTGGGGTATTTTTCCTGGTCTGACTTTGCAGGGAACAATGAACCTTGATGGGATTTAGGCAATGCCAAACCACGGCTACCCGGGGGGCTGGTGGTTTGTGCCTCAGCTCCATCCCTGCTCTGCGGGCCCGGCACAGTCTCAACACCAGTTTTCATTAAACCACTGCAGCAAAACTTCCACGGATCTAAACAACGTGGAAGTGGCTCCTGGGGACACGGGTCAGTGGTGGCCTGGGCGGTGCTGGGGGTGGCTGGTCCAGCCTCACCCGTCCTGTTCCTTTCCAAAGGGACACACCGTGGCGGAACAGCGAGGTGCATTTCCCCGCAGGCTGTCCCTGCCCCTGCCCTGGCAGCCCAACCCCAACCCCGACCCCAGGTACCTGGTACCAGGCGTTGTAGTTGTAGGCCGCCTGGTTCACCTGCATGTCCCCGTCCATCAGCTGCGCCGACGCCAGCGCTGCGTCCTCCGCCAGCATCTTCTTCTCGTCCGGCTCCTCGGAGCTGGGGGAACAACAGCCTGTCACGGGCGCCCTGCATAACTCGGCGGGACTCCCCTGTTAGAGCACCTTGAACTCCCAGCTGGGGCCCTGTCCAAGCAAGGCCATGGAATTTGGCAATGTGCCTCAGAACAACAGCCGGGTCTAAACTGCCCTGGTCCCCACGCGGAGACAGCAAAACCCAGTTTCTGCTTAGAGCCCGAGTTATTTGACCAGCCCAGTTTAGCTCTTCTGTGAAATGTAACTCAGAAAGTTATTTTCCAGGACGTGTCTCCACCCCCGGAAGTGTCCAAGGACAGGCTGGACAGAGCTCTGAGCCACCTGGGACAGTGGCAGGTGTCCCTGCCCATGGCAGGGGGTGGGATGGGATAACCTTTAAGGTCCCTCCCAGCCCAAGCCCTCCCTGATTCTGTGAATATTCAATCCAGCTGTACAGCTCCACTTAGTACACAAATGATGGAAAAAGCAGTGATTTTGTTCTTGCATCAGTGGGTCTAAGCCCATGAAACAGCCGTACACACAGTCACAGGCTCAACAACCCCCAGGCCCTGAGGCTGCTGCTCCCTGGACTGTCAGAGCATTCCCACAGCGCTGTGTCCCAGCTGCAGCCAGGGGGGTGTCCCCAGGGTGACACCGTGTGTGCATGTGTTTGTGTCCCCAGCAGTGTCACTGTGTGTGTGTCCAGGGTGGCACCGTGTGTGTGTCCCCAGGAGTGTTACTGTGTGTGTGTGTGTGTGTGTCCCCAGGGTGCCCCCATGCCTGGGCATTGTCCCCAGGGTGTCCCTGTGCCTGGTCACTGTCCCCAGGCTGTCCCAGCCCTACCCGTTCTCCGCCCGCCGTTTCAGCGTCTCCTGCTCCTTCAGCAGTGCCTGGTGCTCGTCGTAGGCGTCCAGGAGCCTGTGGGGACAGGGCAGTCAGGCCTTGCTCAGCACTGCCAGGCAAACATTTTACACACTTGGGCAATCACCTTAAAATCTCTTCTTGAAACTGTCAAAGTACGACATTCTCAACCAAACCCTGTCATGAATTGGAATGAGTGACCCACCATGAGACTGGACAGCCAAAAGGTTTAGTTTATTCCAGCAGCTCAAATTCCCAACTTGCTCAACGTTCCTCACACTTGAGGCAGTTTTTGTGAAGTTCCTCTACAGAGAAGTTCCCTAGAAATGACTCGTGATGCTGCTGCTCCTTCAGTGCCTGCTCAAGATTCACAGCAGGACTGAGAAATGGGAATCAACATTTACAAACCAGAAGTTACTATTATGTAAAACCCTTCCAATCCCACAGCAGCACCTCCCGCTGCTCCCCATCCGGCATGGAGGAACAAGGGTTAGGGTTAGGCTAATGCAGCACCAAAGAGCCCTGGCTGACATTCCCCTGAACACTGAGATGCCCTTCCACCTGCTGCACCCAGACCCACACAAACCCTGCTGCTTCTGGCAGCTCTGCCCTGGTGAGCTCAGTGTGTGCCCTCGCTCAGTGCTCTGGCCCCTCACTGTGCAGGGTCTGCCTCGGGTGCCGCCCTGCAGGGCCTGCCTGCCACGCAGGGGCAGCACCATTTGGGGACAGCTATTGCTGAGAACATACAAAGCACAAAAACTAACCCATGGTTAGTCCTGGCGAGTTATTGAGCTGCAAAATGGAAACAGAAACAAGAGCTTGTTTCACAACAGGGAAAGAAGAGGAAAAAGTACATGTGGTATTGAATCAAAAACATGCATTGCTGGTGTATCCTCCCCTGAGTGTACAGTTGTTAATAGTGCTGAACACAGAAAAATCCCATCAGTGCAGTTTTGGAAACCTCAAGCAGCAGGTCCCACAGAAGAGTCTCAAATGACACCTGTGTCACAGACATTCACCTGCTCTTTGGGGAGCTCCTGCCTTTACAGGGCTTAGCAAGGAGGAACTACAGTAAAACCAGACAGGCAGTGAAATTGTGCTCTATGAGAGTTTGGCATTTCAGAAAAGAAGAGATAATTTTCTGGAAAGACATTCCTATTCAAAACTTTATTCCTATTCAAAAGTCTATGCCTATTTAAAACCCAAAAGTTGTCCTAGAAAAGGAGCTGTTCCTTGGCCAAGAGCTGATGGCACAAAGGAAACCATCTGACAGATGCCTCCAGGTCACCCCTTCCCAGCTCCTACCAGCACCCACTCGGTGACCCCACTGCACGTATCACATCTTACTTGTTCACATCAGACCCAAAATCTTCCAGAAACTCCACTTTTCTCTGTGAGAAGGTGATCCTCATTTTGATAGACAGGGCTCCATGGACAGCCTTGTCAAAGCAGCTCAGGATGTTCTCCTCGTTCTGCTTCAGGTCCCCACTGTACTCCATCTCCAGCAGGTTCAGGTACAGTTTGGTGTTTTCCTGTGCAAAAGATGTGTTAGAAGGGGCACACCTGGCATTTGACATTCAGTGTGTGTTCCCAGTCACACACCAGAACATTCACACCACAAATACACACAGCAGGCAATAAGCAGATTTTCCTTTCCCCTGGGCTGGGCTGTGTCACAACCAGAGCTGAAGTGACCTACAGCACAGGCCCAGGAGTGGCACCTCACTCACAGGACCTGGAGTGCCAGGTATGTCTGTGCTTACACCAAACCACCCCCAAGCACTGCCCACACCAATTCTGTTCACCTTGAGACATGAACACACCAACAACATTTAAGATCTAAACAGGAAGATGAAGGTATGAAGCACATTGTGCTTCTGATGGGAGGAAAGAGTGCAAACTTCCCCATTTCCAAGCTGGGAACTTGGCAACGTCAGTTTAGAGGGACTGTTGTCTCCATGCAGTAACGGGACATTCCATACAGTTACAATTCCTGTCATCACTGTTGCCATGGTTTTAAGAAATGGTTCAGAAGGAGAGAAGAGCAGGATGGGTTGGGTTTTTGGTAAGACAGTGAAGAGGGAACACATACTTTGTCAAGTTCTATGGCTTCTGACAGCACTTTTCTTGCCTTTGGGAGGTTTTTCTGCACTTTGAAGAGGTGCCGGGCTAGTTTGATGGCGTAGAAGGAGGCCTCGCTGATGGACTTGGCGTTCCTGACAGCCTCTTCCAGCAGCTGCTCCGCCTCCTCCATGTTGCCGTGCCTGCGCTCCAGGCTCACCCTGCGCAGGCGGATCATGGCCAGCCCCAGGATACACTCCTCAAAGGTCTTCAGGATCCTCCTGGCCTCCTCGATGTTGCCTGGAACAGCAGGGCAGAGCTGTGAGCTCCGGGACACGAGAGGCTCCCCAGGCAGCGCCCCCCGAGCCGAGGCCGCCCTTACCCTGCTGCTCCTCGAAGGCCGCCCACAGCATGTGCACCATGGGCTTCTTGGGCAGGTGGATGGTGCAGGCCCTGCTGTACACGTGCCTCACGCCCTCAATGCTGTGGTTCTCCATGTATTTGGCGTACTAGAGTTGGAAACAGAGCAGAGACAGGCCAATTTAAAGCTTGTATTTGTCTCTAAAAACATGCCAGAACGATAAAATTCTTTTGTTTAAACCCATTCAGCACCTTTATGGAACCACTAGACTAGTTTCTGTAAGGAAGGACGTAGAGAGGCAACGCAGTTGGCATATGCAGCAGTCAAATCTGGTTGCAAGCAGACCATCTCCTAATGCAACAGATATAGTTATAGATGAACAACGTTCCACAGGGTACAAGGGTTAGTCACCAGGTCAAGGTGTGCATCAGGAGAGCTGTGAGCTGCTTCCCTTACCTTGATCCAGAAGTCCTCATAGAGGGCACATGAAATGACACATCTCTCAAAGAGGACCACGACTCGCTCGTGAGTGCCATTCTCTATCTCAAACTCTAAGTACTCTTTCCAGTTTTTCAGCTGAATTTTCTCCAGAGGTTTTACATGAAAGTAAGGCCTCTTGATCTGCAAGAGTCACAGGACGCAACGGGTGACTTACAAACACGCACAGGGTGCTCCCACAGCCACCACCACACACACCCCCAGCACCACCACAGCGCTCGGGGTGCCGTGGCACCTCCTCACCCACTCCCCAGGGCACCCCAGGACACACCCAGGCATTTCCTGACAGGGACACCCCTCTGGTACACTCTTGTTCTAGAAAGCTTTTTGAGTGATGGTGTTCACAGGTGCTGGGAGGGAACCCACTGTGGGTAATCCCTTGCAAACCTGTACAGTGACATTTTAACAACAGTGAATATTCTCCACCTCCCCCCATACAAGGAAAGTACTCAGTGTCCATCCAGCCCACACATCAAACTCAAAATTAGGTTGAGAACCACGAAAAGAAATGACAGAGCACTGAACTGAACTTCCTATTATTACATCAAGCTGGTTATGCCCCGTTCATGACTTTGGCAAGATCACATTATCACTGACAGCTACAAGAGGCACTGGGAGGGACAGAGCCCAGCACAGACAATTTAAACGTTGCTCTGTTCAAATTTAATTGTCTTTGTCTGGCATCCTGCCAGAGATCCTTGGCTTCTCCTCACCATCTTTAATTATACCTGATTATGTCTCTCCTGTACTGCAATTCCCTCAGATCCAAACCCATACAAATGGATGAAGAACTTACAGTAATGATGGAGAAACATCCAATTCTTCAAAGCCACCTGAAATTTAAAACCAATCCCCCCCATGCTCCTCACTGGCCTCTGGTACAGAACCCAACACTCTGCCATTCTGACCAGCTCACAGGCACCCTGTTCCTGCTCGATAACAGTAAAACAGATCTAAGCTGTTCCCAAGCCTCTGGTGACATCTCTGTCCACCCACCTCACTTCTGTCCTTCACAAGACACTGAACTTTACATTCTCAGCTCCTCACAGGTCCAGCATGTTGGCACCACAGAGCAGATGCTCTCTCTTGGTAGCAAAAGCATTGCTTATGACCAGGAGCAAGAGGACATGCAGCTTCTCACACATTTCCTACCCAAAGCCCCCAGTTTTAGCCTTCTCCCACGTTCCACAGATTTTAGCTTCAGGTTTCCCAGGGCAGGGCTGTTGGGCCACCTCCGCTGCCCCTGTCCCAGTAGGAGGCACACAAGTCCCTGACCACTGGCTCCCTGCTTGGCTTCCAGCTCCTGGGGCTGGCGAGGCACCTGGCCCAGTCCAGCCAAGTGCAATCAACCACACACCAGCTCTGGCATCACCTGGCCCACTAAAGAGTCTCTGAAAATGTCCCAGCTGGGTAAATACAACGTACTCTTTAAGACACTAAAATAAATTTAAAACAAGAACGTGCTTGCCAGGAACAAAAATATAAAGACTGAGGATGAAAACCTCAGGTTGGCTTTTTTAAATGTAATCCAACTTAAATCTACAGAGAAAAAAATTGCATATTTACTGTGAACAAATGATTAGTTTAATTAAATACTTTTAGTATGTTATATGTAGGAGGTGCACATTGTGATGGCCACTGACAGAAAACAAGTTACCTGATTTCAGGCCTAAGTGTGTGCAAATTGCATTCTCCTTTCAGCACAGGCTTACCTTTCACCTGGAATCACCTCCATCCCCTTTATGACTTTGCAACACCCCAGAGGCAGCACTAACTCACAGGACTTACTGGCTTAGTGAACAATACTTCACCTTGCCCCTTTCCAAGTACCACTTACAGGTTTTTAAATCATCAGATGACAGCTGCCTCTGCACGAGAAAAATGGCAGAGTACTCAAACCCTGTTCACACTCTGAATGTCTGTTCAAAGCCCCCCAGCAGTTTGAGGCCCAACTTGCCCCACAGAATTCCCAGCTGCCAGTGTTGTGTCCAAACCTCTTGCCTCACACCAACCCCAACTTACCGCTTCCTCAAACGTCCACCTCTTACTGACTTCATGTTCATTGTGGTTAAATATCTCTTGATGGATCTCAATGATTCTGTGCCTCATGTTCTCTATCTCAGTGACCAGCTAGAACAGAATTTTTAGAAATGTAACACAGGTAGACACAGCATGCCCTCTGTAACTGCACTGTATGTCAGTAACCTGCAGGAATCCTCCCACATCCATGAAATCTTGCCCTGAGCAGCCAGGGAAGGGCTGGGATGTTGCCTCATGCTGCTACAACCCTTAGCACACAACTGAGCTGGTTTTCTGTCTCATGCTAAAGCTGATTTGAGATTAAAGATGGATTTGGATCCAAGTCAACCTTGGGTTTAAGCACGTCCGTGTTTTCCCTATCAGCAATTCCTTTGGACAGCTCCAGGCTTTCATACACCTGAGACAGCTCTGAGCCTGCCCAGCCCATGCTGATGAGCCTTCTTAGACAACAGATCCCAGTCTGCTACCCCGGAATAATTAATATTCATTCCCCAAGTTCTGTACATCCCTTCCTTCCTCTTCTGTCCCCACTCTTCACCACCCCTGCAGGGGCTGCCCCTTTAGCACAGGAGCCAGGGGGCGGTGCCGTGCAGGGGGCGGGCCCTGCCCAGCCCCAGCCCCAGCGCCGGGGGCGCTGCTGTCACCTTGGCCGGGTCGGTGATGTCCTCGGTGCCGCAGGGCAGCTCCTCGGCGGGCTGCGAGTCCTCCCCGCTGTGCCCATTGGCCGCCGCCAGCTCCCGGCGCAGCTGCACAAACTGCTCCGTGGTCAGGAAGTCTCGGGGAAGGTTGTTCTGGATGTGTTCTTTAAACCTGCCAACAGCCAGAGACAAGTCAGCACAACCTGATGGCCGTGCTGTCCCGCCCTGCCCACCCAGGGCACGGTGATAAATCAGTCCCCGGGGGCTCCTCTCCATCACTGCAGTGTTACCCTGAGAGTGCAGCGACTGCCACCACCCTTCAGGCTGCTGAAGGGCCAAGCTCCAAAGGGAACCCACAGCACGGTGGACTCAGGGAGCCCTGGCCATGTAAGACAGAGGGCAAAGGACAAGATCAGGTATGATGGAAATACCTTCTCTCCCAAGCCAAAATACCTGTAGAAATCACAGGTATGACTGTGTGCAATTTAACTCAGCTTGCTGGTTCCCTGCTCACCGACCCCTACCACAGCAGAATTCCAACATCTAAAACTTCACCAGTATTTCTCTTTGGTCAATTAAAATTAGTGTTTTACCACGTGTGGGCATTGCACAAGGAATTAAAGTTCACAACTGCTCCATTTTCTCAAAGACACCCTCTCTTCTTCCTCACAATTCCAAGGCCTGTCTTTATTCCACAGCAGAACCTGTGAATTTACCTGAAACCAAATTCCTGAAACATTCATCAGTACTTTAAACTGATGGACAATGAGTACAGAAGGACGGACACAACTGCATAAAACTGAGAAACCGTTCCAAGTTCTCATGCTGAGGGAACATTTCCCCCTTTCAGAAGGAGGGCAAGGTGTGCTTAGGAAATCCATGGCATGAACTAAGGCTCCCTTTACCTCTGGAAGTGGTGGCTGTAGAGCTGTGTTGGGATTCCAAGGATGCGGTCATAGATGGATGTGACTTCCCTTAGGTTTCCCTGGTCATTTTCCCAGTTTATATACATTTCCCAGAGTCTGTCAGAACGGAAATCTGTCCCAGCTGCCAGCACTGCATGTTCATAGGCTCTGGAAAAGGAAATCAGTTGTTTCTGGGTGCGGTGACACAACAAGGAAGGGAAGTCCTGGCTCTTACTAAAGACTAGGAGCATCCTCATTTACTTAAAATAATTAATAATTGATTAATAATTATATTAATTATTTAAGTTCTTCCAATTGTTTTCCAGGTATCTGTAGCATGGTCTCTAGAGTCTCCCTCACCTTTTCCCTCCAGCACTACAACAATAGAACAGATAAAGGCAACAGCAAAAGCCACTTGCAGGAGCACAGGGTATTAGGCAAATTCTCCATCTTTGCCACTTCCATCTCGTACACACTCCAGCCCCACCACTGCAGCAGTTTAACACCCAGAGCTGTGCAGCAATCCTGCAGCTCCACTCAGCTCCAGTGCAGTTAAGGTTTCGGATCAAACTTTAGTCCAAACTCTGACTCTAACCAGCACCACTGCCAGCCACGGAACTCACACACATTCCAGCCATTGAAAACCTCCAAGGAATTAAATTCCTAAAATCCAACGGGTTCCAGTGCTGCATTAAGGATTTCCTAACATAGAGTCTGAAGCTCTCAAGCGAGAACTTGTGCCCCTTGCACCCCAGTGTACTGTCTCCTCTTTCTAACAGAATGTGGCTCCATCATCTCCTAGAAGTCCTTAAGGTAACACCCAGCTGTTCCCAGTTTTCCCCTCATCCTCAGCACATCAATCTGCTCCCAACTCACCCCCGGATGGTACTGTTAGTTTCGGGATCAGTAGGGTCCAAGGTCTCCTTTAGGAAATTTATATAATGTATCCAAAGATCAACACTAAGAGGAATTGCCTGAAGCCCTCGGCGATACACCTATGAAGAGAATATGAACTGTACTTCAAATCCTTAGTGGTGTCCTAAGAGAGAGGCAACACTGTGTTATCCGGTGAACCTTAGAAATACTAATTACTGGAATTTTGTTTAAATAATCTACCATTACCATTCGGGTGGAGGTTGGATAGAACATGGCAATGTTCTGATCTCCACGTGCAGAGTCTTGATCTTCAAAGCGCAGCGGTCCCTGCATTCTGACCAGGTTGTGTGGGCAGGCTTTGGGGTACAGACCATAGGGCACAGACCCATTAGAGCATCATTGACAGCGTCTGACCAAAAATGCAATAAGATGGAGCAATTGTGACCAGCAAACCAACTATATTGCTTTGAAATGAGTAATAAATGGAAGTGACAGAAAAGCCCTGCCCTACTTGTTAAGCTGCAGTGTAATACAGAGGCTTGCACTGCAAAGCTTGACAAACTGTAGAGGTTTAACGCACCTGCCAACAAAGAGAGAGAACATTAGCTCCAGATGCCACAGCGTGACACGTGCACACACAGGGCAGGCCTGGCACCCCGTGCCCGGCTGGCAGGACTGGCAGGAGGCGGCGCCGGCCCTACGTACCTCGTCAGACTGCTTCACGTTGTCGTGCCGCTTCTCCAGGTCCGCGTACTTCTTCCAGTACCCGTAGCAGTACGGGTAGTGCGTGAAGAACCGGTCAAAGGCCTTCCTGGCCGCCGGCAGGTGGTTCTGGGGGGGACACACAAGGGGAACACTCAGCCCTTTCCTCTTCCCATTTCCCTTTCCCCCTGATCACAGAACAATTATTAACACTGTCCTAAAACAACTGGTTGTGTTCTGTGATCTCCGCTGACACTGAGCAGCCTGGTCAAGTGGAAGGTGTCTCTGCCCACAACACGAGCTCTAAGGTCGCTTCCACCCCAAACCAATCTGGGATTTTATGATTCTGTGGCAACACTGGCAAGGGCAGCTGCTTAAGACAGCATCCATGACCGCCTGATGTCCAGTTGTACACTTGCCACTGGAATCCCATGACTTGTTTTAGTTTTGTTTATTTGTGGAAGGCTGAGGAGAAAGGGGCAGGTACTAACCTCCTGCTCTACATACTGGAGTAGATAAACCCATCCCGTGAAATCCTGGGGGTTGTCCTCGACAACTTTCCAGAACTTGTCAAAATCTGGAGGGAAGCCAGCCTCAATATCTGTGGTCTGTAAACTCTCAATGTTTGGAATCTCGCTCTCCTGCGTGCTCTCTTCGTTCAGGTCGGGGGAGCTGTCTGGGGACTGCTCCATCTCGGTGACACTCATGATTTCCGTGCTGAAGTCCATGTGCTGCTCCTCGGCCGCGGGCTCGGCGCCCGTGTCGGGGCCATCACTGCCCACAGTGGGCTGCTCCCCCTCCGTGCTCTCGGCGTTCTCCATGGCGCAGGTTTGCTGCTGGATCCTGCACGGGGAAAAGGGCTCAGTATTCCTGCAGCCAGGACTCACACAGAGCTCGGGGTGAGGCAGCAGCTCAGAGCCTCCCAAGGGCTCCAGGCACCCCTGTATTTCACCACTCCCCTAATTACACCTGCTTCATGCACGAGCCTTATTCACCACTAAAAAATCATTATTACCAGTCATAGATTTTTACATCTGTGTGTACAAACTCTCGTGGGTTTTCTGAAAAACTATCACAGGGAGCTACTGAAGTAGAAAACTGAATCATTACAGTTTTCCTGTAAGAGTCCTGGGAGTTTATTCTAAACAATGATGTTGAAATGTCATAGAATCATTCAGGTTGAAAGAGCTCTCTGAGACCATCGAGTCCCAGTTACCCCTGCCAAGGCCACCACTAACCCATGTCCCTAAAGTCATTCAATTCTCCTACTTAGTACAAGTCAGTAATTCCTCTGCAAAATGAAGAGGTGGTAAAACACACCCTCAATGTTTGCTCAAGCAATGACTTTGCAGAGACAGGAATTACTCAGCACCAGACTCAGCCCCCACTGGTTGTGTCCAAACAAACCAACCAGCACCAGAGTGCCAAAGAAATGCTCAGGCTGTCCCTGACACAGCCCCTCACCCCCACCCACAGCCAGCCACTTCCTCCCACCCCTTGGGACAGACTCCTTCTTCCTCCCACTCTTGCCTTTGATCTCCCTGCCAAGAGCCACTGCCCAGCCCTGCCCTCCTGCACCCGTGCCAGGCCAGCCTGACCTGGCTGTGTGCCACCCTGCCTCGGCTGATCCCAGCCTTCCCTCCTGCAGCTGGAGCCAGAGCCACTCAGCTGAGCCTTCTCCGTGCCCCTCATGGCTAAGGGATCCCAGGGAACAACAACATCCAGGACACAACAGCTCAGAGCTGTGAGTCCACCTCGGGTAAGGACAGCATGAGAATGACACCCTCAAACACACTGCACCACTTCTGGTTCCTGGGGCTTCTTTGGAGGAGGGGACAAACGTTTTGGATTCAAAAGAGAAAAGGGAAAATCCCATCCCACTGCCTGCCCAGGGTTCTTTCCCACTGAAAGCCTCACCAAATACAATGAAAAACCACCAGTAAAACAGTGGGAGGTAAATTCTTTACAGAAAGGAACAATCTCTCTCTCTTATCTTTAGCAGCTTCAACACCTGGGGTAACAGTTCACATTTTCCCAGGAGTTCACCAAGTCAAGGAACTCTGGCACAATGTTAAAGAGTCCACGTGGTCTACTCCACAATTTTCTAATAACTGGTTTTTTGAAATATTTCTGTTCTCCATTGGATAAATCAGCTGGAAACCACGGGCCTGGAATGCCCTGGGCTATCCAATGGTGCCCCTGCCCATGGCAGGGGATGGGACAAGATTGGCTTTAAGGTCCCTTCCAACCTAAACTAGTCTGGGATTCTATTATTTTGAGAATAAACATAATTTCTAAATTAAGACATTAAACATCAAGCCACATGGGTGTGGCTTTAAAAGCCACGTGGGTGTGGCACTTGGGGACATGGGTTAGTGGTGGGCTTGGCAGTGCTGGGGAATGGCTGGACTTGGTGATCCACCTTCATGATTCTATTCAATCGTTTTCAACATGCAGTAATATATGGCCTACACTTATTCCGATGTTGTACAGCTGATTTCCCCCTCTAGAAGGTTCAGAAGACATACTCCATCTTAAAAACCAAACCAGGTATCTTTAGGTTGGGAGGGAAAACAAGAAAGGGGGAGAAGCAGCACTGGATCTCCACACGAGGCCTGAGCTGCCCACGAGGTTTCAGACTGACTCCAAGTCTGCCTGACAGCTGCTCCAAGCCCGCCCCTGGAGCCGGGGAGGATCCCAAAATCTGACAGCAATTCCTGCTTTAAAGCAGCCAACGGGACGGGCCATGCCCGGGCCACCAAACGCTTCCAGCTCGGGGAGCAACGTGGCTGGGGCACGAGGTTGGGGCACACCAGGGGAGCTAATTCCAGCGCTTTTTACCTGAATTCCAGGGTTTCCTACCCTATACCGGGGGTTCTACCTTAATTCCGGGAATTTTTGCACCCCTCGGGCTAAAAGACCGATCGGGTGTATGAGACACCTACACACACTGGTGTTAAATAATTGATATCAGCATGTATTATTCAGCCCGTTTCCAGCAAACGAGGATCGCACACGGAACTGCCGTTTATAAATGAGAATGAACTAAGGGGAAACAGGCAAGAAAGCCCAGAGGGGCAGGGGCAGGACCGCGGGCCTTATCTGAGTGAGCTCTGCCCATCCCGGCCCCGATAAGGCTGGAACCGCCCGGGCAGGGCCCGGAACCCGCGGCCGTGCCAGGACCGGGTTTGAATCACGGAATCCCAGGATCCCTGAGGCTGGCAAAGCCCTGCCAGCCCCCAGAGCCCACCCTGTGCCCGATGCCCACCTTGTCC
>JAWWMP010000165.1:62616926-62628528 GCA_035047865.1 Dendrocincla tyrannina
TTGGACGGGGCTTGGAGCACCCTGGGCTGGTGGGAGGTGTCCCTGCCCATGGCAGGGGGGGCACTGGGTGGGCTTTGAGGTCCCTTCCCACCCAAACCAGTCTGCAATTTTGTGATCCCATGGCTTTATAAGCAGCAGGCTCTCAGCTCTTCACTCACTGCAGGGCCAGTGCTGGGCCTGATTAACTGGCTCAATAAGCAAAATAAATGTGCTGCTCATTATTTTACACTGAAGGTCAACTCCTCACAAAGGTCTTTTCATCCAAGGAATGCAAAATCATTAACCACAGCATGAACTGCTATGGACATGCAGGATTTGCTCTCTGATTATGCTGTTCCTTGGAAAACCCATTTGCTAATCCATCCTGTGTACACAGCTCCCTCAGCTCCCTCCCTCTATCCAGCTGAACAAAACTGATTAAACAAAAATAATCACAAGTTTCTGCCCATCACAGGAATCTGCAGAATTCACTGTAAAGATAAAACACAACAGCATCCCTTAACCTCAGTTTCCTACCAGGAATTTAGCTGCCTGCCAGCCTGGAGCTCCTTCTCCCCTGAGCACCAGTACAATCCCAATTCGACACCAGAGCATCTAGAAATGACCTTTTTTAAGTGCTGAAGGGATGTGAGCTCATGGAACAAGTAAGAACAGGCACATCAAGTGGCCATTCTGTGACCTCAGTGGAACAAGGTGTGCACTGAGAAGCAAATACCTGTGCTGGAGTGATGCTCTGCCTCATCTGGGTCTCTGGGCCTTGCTGGAGACACTCTTGCAGGATGGGATTTGCTGCCAAGCAGTGGAAAGGTGTCTGACCTGTTCAAATATACACATTTTATAAGTACAATTCTGCACACGGGTCAGAACCAACTGAAAACACTTTGTAGCAACAACAACAAGAAATTTCAGTTTCTCTGTGGACAAATATTTCCAGCATTTCCACCAATGTTCACACTGAGTTGGAAAAGAAAATGATTTCAGTAGGAATTATTTGATGAGCAGGTCCATTATGAAGAACACCCTAAAGACAATCCTTATGAGGAAAGCTTACAGCAGGAATACTTCCAGGATACACTCAACTATAAGGAACTGTTTGGTCTGGGGACTGGGGGTGCTGGTTTCAACCTGGCAAAGGATGATGGCAAAGGAGAGGGACCAAGTCCACCTGTCACTCCCAGGGATGAGCTGCTCCCAGCTGTTCCTGTTTACCAGGAAAATGATTTATCTACAGGAACAACTCAGTACTGCTTGTGTTTTTTTAAATGATTCTATGAATATTAAAGACTATTAAATCCAGAACCCTGTGCCCACCTGGGTGAGGGCACAGCAACTGCTCCACATCCTGGGGCTGGGGGGCTGAAATACACACAGCTAAAGACTCTCTTAAGATCCAGAGGAAGG
Organism: Dendrocincla tyrannina; assembly: GCA_035047865.1. NCBI lineage: Eukaryota > Metazoa > Chordata > Aves > Passeriformes > Dendrocolaptidae > Dendrocincla > Dendrocincla tyrannina. Next base: position 62,618,328 of record JAWWMP010000165.1, read on the forward strand.
TCCCTGCCTCAGGAATGTCCACAACACCAGCATCCAGCTCCCATGGCAGTCTGTCAGTAGATAAACCAAATCCTCCCAAAAGCAGACACCAAACCCCCACACTCTTGGTGCCCAGCCACAGAGATTCTGTGAACAGACACAATTTATTGCAGAGCTCACAAACCACTATCTGAGCTAAACTCTCTGGCATTTTTATGAACATTCCAAGGCCTTCAGTGCCATCTGGGATAGATTCTGTCACTCCTCCAAAGTCAGTCTCACTGCCCCTCTTCCTTGCTAGGTCAGAATTCCTGGATCAGGATCCTGTATTGACACCAAGCTCTGCCTAAAGACCATGGCAGGTTGTACAGTGGCCTTGCCTGGCACAACAGGACACACAGGACTTTACAGCCTTGACTTTTTAGGTATTCCAGCATATGAATGTGGTATTTCAAATACTGCCTGTAAAACTGTGACTCAGCAGTGATGTACACAGGGAAGGGATGTGAATATAAACTAGTCCTGAGCTGCCCAACTGTGAAAACCTTCTGTTTGTGAATCATTCCAATCTCAAACATTTCCTTTTTTAATTCCCTATCCTTCTTTCTCTTCTATTAATACAACTGTATGTCAGTTACATGGAAGGGGGATTGGAATTACGTGATCTACAAGGTCCCTTCCAACCCAAAGCACTCCAGGATTCTATGGTTCTATATAAAGATGTATTTTGTACACACAAAAATAAAAGATATCTTCAGATCAGAGCTACAAAGAGCTTTATCATGGGCTCTCAGACTGGAAAATTTGCAAAATTCCTCAAAAACTTTTTTAATTCATTAAAGAATAGTTTATGCTGCTCATTACCAACTGGGTTACTGCTCTTTACAATGTGTCATCACACAATTCCTATTTAGAAGAGCTCTGCAAAGGCATTTCAATGTAACAATGATCTCTCAGCAATAAAATGGAAACAGTTCTTGGTTCGCAATAAGAAACATCTACATTGTCTTCCTCTTCTTGAAGAACCCAACCCATTCCTTCTTCAGTTTCCAGGCCATAATAAGCTGAGTTTATCCCTCCTCTTAACTCCCTCTCCTTCTTCCTCCCCTGCTCAGCCACGGGTCATGTCCCTGCCGTGGCAGGCAAAGTCTTCATCAAATATTTACCACCCTGGCACTGCCTCCCTGCCCTGGGCCACTGTGGGAAGTCCTTCATCTTAACAGCCAGAAAAAGACAGAATTATGGAATTGTGCAACTCTGGTATTTTTAGACATGAAACTGATTCGCGTAGAGAAAAATCCCAGTATTAAGCAAAGCGATTCTATTAATCCAAAATCATTTCACATCATTATTTAAGTAAGAGCAGCAGCGCCGGTGTGAGGGCTCCCCGTGGCACTCACATCACTCTCCTCCTGCCGGGCAGGGTGGGCACGGGGCAGGGCAGGGACTGCCGGCTGTCAGTGCCCCTCTCGCCGGGGCAGGGGGCGCGGGGGGGGCAGTGCCCGCAGGGATCCAGCCTGGCGGCACCCTCGGCGCTCTCCAGCTCCGCCAGGCTGCTGCTCAGCTTGGCCCGTTTCTTGGCGGCGCTGTTCCGCAGGGACCGCAGGCAGTTCTGCATCTGGAGAGCAGGGAAAGCACAGCGTCACTCACTGCCCGGAAAAGAGCTTTCCTAAGCTCGAAGAAGGGTATTTCTGAGGGTTCCCTTCAACGCACGAGTCCCTGCTGGGCAACGTGAGCAGCACTTGCACGGGTTATGCACATTAAAAGAATGCCTTCCATTATTTTATTTCACAGGAATAATTACCCTGCAAGCAAATGCAGCTTCCCAGTGATGCTGAATCCCAGCTTCACTTTCCAAAGCACAAGGACTGTTTCTGCAAACATACATCAACTGCTCTGCCTCCTCCAACAGACTAAGGAAAGGGTGTGAGGGCTTATCCCAGCAAATCTGCACACCATACAGCCCTAGAGCCATGGAATGGCTTGGGTTGGAAGGGACCTTAGAGATCATCTCGTCCCACCATGGGCAGGAACACCTTCCACCGCCCCAGGTGTCTCCAAGCCCCATCCAGCCTGGCCTTGGACACCTGCAGGATGTGTGTCCCCAGGCTCCCAGGGGTGGGGCAGTGCTGTTAGAAGTGTGTTTGATCACATTTACACCCACCTCCTCCTGGTCCACCTCCTCAGAGTCCACGTGCAGCTGTGCCAGCCCCGCTGCCAGCTCCCTGCCCAGCTGCCCCAGCCAGCAGTCCTCGCTGTCCCCTGCCCTGTCCCCGTCCCCGGCGGGCTCGGTCCTGGCCAGGCGCGGGATGGGGGGCACGGGCCGGGCCCCGGGCAGGCCCCGCCGGGGGGCTGGGGGTCTCACCACGGCGGGTCTCAGCTGCAGGGAGGGCTTCTCCAGCAGGCTGTGCCCTGGGGAGCACACAGGAGGTGTCAGGGCTCTGGAGGGGGGCACCAACTGCACCAAACAAACGGCACGTCTCCGTTCTGTATCGCACCACAGAACTCCTTTGCCTCCAAAGGAGTGTTAAAAACACTCTTGTGCAGGCTCAGGTACCAACTGATTCCACTCCCAGTGCCTCCTTCCTCTAAGAAAACACAAATTAGTGTTCCATGCACGTGAACACCAACACAGACCAGAGAATCACAGAACAGCCTGAGCTGGGAGGGACACACAAGGACCATCCAAGTCCAACTCCTGGCCCTTCAGTCCCTTTAAAAAACAATTACCTTTCTTCATTAAGCAAAAAAGACTCATGTCCTAATGAACTCCCCTGCAAGCTGCTTTATCAACCAAGTTACTCCAAAGAATCAGAAAAAATTGAAATGCACATGGAAAACAGAAAATCAACAAGTGAAGGACCCATCTATAAAATAAAGGCACATTCCAGGGACAGGCGACTCCCAGAGCATTTAGGGAGGAATTTTCTACATATGCACAAAAACACAGGTCTCAAAACAGATGAAGTTTCAAACAGATTTATCAGTGCAAAATTTGATATGGAAACTGTTCCTTTGCTTACAGAAGCATCATGAGTGATTAGGAATCAATTTAAACTAATCAAAGAGTAGAGATATTTTTAACCTAAAATAAGATTGCCTTTAGTAAGTGTTTGAAAGACAGATTGTCCAAGCAACTGTAATTAAATAAACTTAAAACTATTTCAGCTTTTCACTAAGGTTCACCAATGTGTACATGAGGACTTCAGAGAGGAAATCAGGCCATGAGCAGCAGTTTCTGCCCTGTCGGTGTAAATTGGGATGAAACCTGCACAAATTCTGCTCATCAGAGATGGTGCTGTTTGTAACCAGGTTTTAACAAGCTATTCAGAGGGGGGGGAATTCCTTCTACTGGAAGGTGTCCCTGCCCATGGCAGAGGGTTGGAACTGGATGAGCTTTAAGGTGCCTTCCAGCCCAACCCAGTCTGTGATTCCATGATTTAAATAAAGAGGCAAAAAGGCAAAATGCAAGAGCAACACTTTTCTTGCCCATGTATTAACTAGAGTATTAAAACCAGCAGGTATTTCTGTATTGGTTTTCTCTAAAAGTGCTCAGGTTTGGGGGTTGTTTTTATCATCCTTTGAAGACACCCCTTTCCCTGGGATGTTACTGGTGAGGAGAGCAGAGCTGCAGCACACTGTGCTTTATGACACACTGCTCACTCTTTAGGAGAAGCCTGCAGGATGTGAGCAGGGCAGCTGCAAATCCCTCCCCTGCTGGGACTGCCCAATTCCCTCCCCTGCCACTGTGGGTTTTCTGACCACTGCTTGACACCCCTCAAAATCCAACCCCAAAATCCCTTCTCCTTACGCTGCCAGTGTTCCTACCTGTGCTGTCTCCTGACTTCTGACCGAGCAGCTGCTTTTGGGAGCCAGGTTTGAGCAGCCCCTCAAAGCTTTTGAGAGGCCAGGAGCTGGAGAGGCTCATGGCATTCTCCTGGGGCTTCCTTGGAGATGCAGCTGCAGAGGAGAGGTGCTTTGGGCTGTTCCTGGGGGAGGGCAGGGGGTAGGAGGGCAGGATGAGGCTGCTCTGGCTGGCACTGGGGCCTTGGAGGGACACGGTGGGCTCTGCCTGAGTGCAAAATCCTCTCTGGGTCTTGCTGGAAAAATTTAGGCTGGAAGAAACTGAGCAAAGGGAAAGAGAACAATATTTGTGGCAAACAGCTCCTGCAATAATAATTTACAATGAAATAATATACCATAAAAATAAGGTACAAGGAAATAATACACCACAATAATTTACAAGGAAATAATACAGCACAGTAATTTACAAGGAAATAATACACCATAAAAATAGTTTAAAATTAAGGAATACACCATAATAATAATTTGCAATGCAATAATAAACCACCTAGACTGTCAACGCCTGAAGGTTTTACCAAAGCAGATAAATGAGGTACCTTCACTCTGCACACTGCATTGCCCCTCCAAATGTGAGTCTAAGCCTTCAACTATTTCTCAGGCATGTTTTGGGGAACTGTATTTTAAACAATGAGTGATGCAAATAAATCAAACATGGTTCTGATTGTCCCACAGCACCACCTTTTGTGCAACACCCTGATACAGCCAAATACCAAAGGTGGGAGCTGTAAATTAGCCACAGACAAAAACACACAGGAGGAGGCACAAATATGCCTGAAGGGACTGAACAACCTTTTAGTGACAGTTTTTATTTCCTAAAGAAGCAAAGAAATAGAGACAATTCCAGAGTAACATGCACTGACTTAGGACACTGTCACAACCCACATACCTTTGTCCTGCTGACAGTTATCCAGTCCCAAAAACTGGAGCTCCGAGTCCACACTGCCACTCTTCCCACGTGCCTGTGGGTACCCCAGGGTTCCACATTTCCCTGAAATCTGGGGCTGAGGAGAGCCCATAGCACCTTCCAAAAGCAAACACTAATTACGACATCAGCACTCATCACACAGTGTTCAGCAAAGAGTGCACACTAATATTTCCCAGTCAATTCAAACTGTGTAGTTTTGAGTGTAAAATTCAAATACACTGAGAGTATTTAACTCCAGAGTCTCTAAGCAACCTCCTAATGCAGCTCAGAGGGAAAAAGGGAAAAGGACTGGCCGTTCTTCCAGGGCACTGCTCCAGCTGGGAATTGTAGGGGCAAAAGAACAATCCCCTCTTGGAGCATATGACAGTAAAAGGAAGCAAACACCTCCAGACCCCAAAACACAGGGAATGAGCAAACTTGGCAGGGCCACAGGGAAAGAATCAATCAGGTCTGGTCTTGCCCAGGCTTTTCAGGAGCCTTTTGGCTACTGAAACACCCAAATGCGTCTGTTCTGCAACAGCAGCTCAAACCCTCCCCTGTTCACACTCACCAGCAAGGATGGAAGAATTCCCAGAGCTGGAATCTATACCAGTCTGGAACAGAGTCCTGGAAGCCCCTTTTCTACTGAAAAATAACTCCTCACTGGCTGGGCTTCCTTGGGAGGGCTGGAGCTTCGGGGAGTGAAGGAAATCATTGGATGCAGAGAACTGGGGGGAAAAGGAGAATAAACTGTGAAATGGAGGCACATTGCAAACAGCAGGGTCACAAACAGCATTTTTAAGTACCAAGCATCTTGATAAAGTTTTCTTCTCCCCAGTATACAAATATTTGAAGCTTTAAAAAGCATTTTAGTTGTTTTCCAGGTTTTACAGATTAACACCATTCATACTGAAGGGGAAAAAAAGCCACACAAAGTGAACTGGCAGAGAACTGCACTATCCTAAACATTAAATCCTAAACATTAAACACTGACATTCTGAATTATGTACATCAGTTGTGGAAGTGTTTAAAGAGACAACAGAACCCCAGAATGGAACAGCTACTTGAGCTGTGCAAGCTTCAGATTTAGTCTAAAAGCAGGACTTGGTATTATCAGCAGCTTGTACTGAGAGCTGGGCAGAGGTAAGGGAAAAATCTCAGTAATACAAATATTTAGGAAAGAAAAGACTGTGCTTTAAAGGAAGGCTCCTGGTTTAATTAGTGAAATCAGGGATTTGCATCATTTGCAGCCTGCATTTGCTCTGCTCTCCCCACTCACAGGCAAGGCTGCACAAGGAGAAGTCTGCACAGAAATGGAAATATTTATTCAGTGTTGGAAAGAACAGCACCACGTTGAGCCTGAAGACTCCTTTATTCACATGCTGGTGTGTGAGAGGGGGATTTGTCGTCTAACACCCACATAATACATTCATTTATAAAAATAGTTATTTCTCATTTCACTGAACCTCTCAGTTCACCACAAAAATGGGATTCTGTGAAGGGGAATGTCACAAAAGCTCTTGAATAGGAAACTGCAGATCTCCAGGAGCTCACAATTCCATTATCTCCCCAGTCCATGCCTGGCCCACACAGTCCAAGTTGTTTTGGACAGGGAGAGACCCCTGGCACAGCTTCCAGCTCTGCCAAACCTTCCCTGCTCCAGGAGAAACCTCACAGGGATTTAACAGATTGTCTTAAAAGTTAAATATCTGGGTCATACAAACAGCAGCCAAATGTTCTCGTTCAGTATCTTTAAGGGGTTTAATTAATGTTGTAGTGGGGTTTCAAAAAATACCACAAAACAAAGCACAGAACTTCAAATTTAGGACGAGAACCACAACCATGAGCACACACTAATTGTTTTTAAATCCTTCTAACATTTACTCTGTCCCAGAGAAAAACAGAACTGGTTATGGAATATAGACAAGTTTCAACAAAACCTTTAGGTCCTTTCCAAGGCAAGAAGAGACCCGAGATACACACCCAAACCAAGAGAAATTCCACCCTTGTATCCTGCTAACAAGGATAAAAATAAACCTCATCATTCAAACTTTTTAATTACATATTCCTAATTCTCCTCCCTCTGAGACTGTTCCCCTTAGAAATGGAAAATGAACTCACAAAGGGTACCTGCTGGCAGTAAATAAATAAGTGAGGCAGGAATTGGGCTGGTTTTCCATTCAGTGCTGTGAAAGCCAAGCAGTTCCCAGAGGGAGCTGAGCTCCAAGCTCCACAGCTCCGAGCACAGGGCTCTTGGAGGAAACAGTTCCCTGGGCCTGGCAGGGGGTTTGTGGTTACAAAAACAGCCCAAATTTTATCTTGACTTCCAAAAGCACACCCTGTGATTTACTGTCAGCATCTCCTGGCTCTGAGGGGATCCCTGTCCAGGTCTCCAGTCTGAGGTATCCTCAGCAAACCCACCAAAAGGCCCAAAAGCTTACAACTTGACATCAAATCTCCCTCCCTGCCAGCCAGGGCTAAAGCTGGTTAATCGGCCTGCAGGGATTAGACTCTCACTCAAGTATTTTAGGACAAGTGCTTAAAGCACAGGACAGTGGGGGAAACTTATGGAGCCCCCACACAAACCAGGCTCTGAGGGACACCAGGTTCCCTTCACACAGGAGGAGAAAGAACAGCAGGGAAATGGTGAAGTGGTTTGTTCCAGGTTATACCAGTTGGGATAAAAGAGATGAGACCTTGGCATTCCTGCCCCTCGTATCAGCAAACATCATTTTCCATCCACAGGTCTGCCAATCCATAATTAAATGTCACTTTTACAAATTCCTGTGGCCTGGTTTCAGCTGGGACAGAGTTAATTTTCTTCTCAGCAGCTGGTACAGGACAAACTTAGGCCCCATTTTTCCACACAGACAAAGCAATTTATGCAGAAGGAGTAAAGTAAAACCTGCCACGGTTGCACAACTTCACCCAGCTGCTCCAATCCCAGCTACAGGAACAAAAACTCTGCTTCCCTGTACAAAAATTGTAATTACAGCATTACAAATTTGCTAAACATGGGCTTGAGGGTGGTAGGAAATAAAGGCAAACCCAAAGCTGCCAGATGTTCCACTGGAGTAGATGACAGATCCCAGCAAAGGGATTTCTCGAAAGGGTTCGGCTTCCTTTACATTCCACCAGTACAACCAATGCGGGAAAATATTTGAATCCATCCACCAAAGAAATTATTAACTTGGTTACCAAAACACTTAAGAGTGGCCCATCATGCAATCACAGGACGGTTTGGGTTGGTGGCACCTCACAGCCCCCCCAGTGCCACCCCTGCCATGGGCAGGGACACCTCCCGCCAGCCCAGGGTGCTCCAAGCCCCGTCCAACCTGGCTTTCAATCACCGACAAGGATTCCCTCCTCACGTCCCTTCCCTGCAGAGCCGTGGCACTGGATGAGACAGGAGGTTCTCCTAATCCAACGCCCAATCACAGCTCCAATCACAGGCTCACAGGGAAGAGACCAACACTACACACACACAGAATGGTATCTCCCCAAAATACCCTCCCAACCTCCAGAGCAACCACAGCTCTTGTGCCAGAGTGACAACCCAACTCCCAAAGAACAGGCAGCTTTGTCCCACACACGGTCACCCTCTGTATCCCCCTAACACTTGTTAAAACAACGGGTTGCTGTTCCATAAATCTGATTTCACAGGTCATTTGCACACCCACCGAGGTCTCCACAAAGCCCAGCTCTGAAGTTCTCCGTTATCGGATCAGGATGGAAATGAGAAGAATTCCACAGGTGTTGCCCAACACCGCAGTTATGGGAGATCACAGAGTTCACAAACACTCTGTGACAGAGCTTAAAACTTCGGGGAGATGTTCAAATGCTCTGGTTTCCACCCAAAAGTACCAAAAGGCACCGTCACCCACAGCTACTGAGACCCAAGGGTCTGCATTTCACAGGGTCTGTCTCTTCCCCTGTAGTAATCCCTAGGCATGCTGGTTTCCATACAGCACACTAAACTTCCAAGGAAAACATGGGAAGGCTTAGCTACCAACCCCAGCACACTGTTGGCTCCTTCTGGAGCAACCACCTTGTTCTTCACATTACAGAATTATAGAATATGAGAGTTAAAAAGGGAACGTGGGAGTGCCAGTGCAGCATTCCTGAACTCATTGGTGTGACCTCTCGTGGATGGCACAGGCTGGGAAAGCACTTGGAGAAGCAGCACGTTTGGTCACAGCAGAGCGTCAGCACAGGGAAATGTTTCATGAAGAACCCAATTTAACATCACTGACAGAATGATGGAATCCCACACTGGTTTGGGTTGGAGAGACCCTGAAGCCCACCCAGTGCCACCCCTGCCATGGGCAGGGACACCTCCCACTAGTCCAGGGTGCTCCAAGCCCCATCCAACTTGGCCATGGACACTCCCAGGGATGGAGAATCCACAACTCGCCAGAGACTCTGCCAAGTCCTTGAAGTCAATGCGCTTTATCTATCTTTTATTTTTAGTACACATTAACTTACACATGTTTCACTTCACATCTTATCTGATCAGGAAAGTCTAGACGTGGCCCTGATCAAGCACTGTGTAACATGACCCTAAAAGCACCAGCAGGAAAACAGCTTTAAACATTAAGCTCTTTTCACGCATCCCTTCAGCCACAGAATGACTCCAAAAGTTAATTTTTAAGCAAATTCATTTCAAAGGAATGTCTGCATTAATAATTAATATTTTAAACGTCAAGTCAACTACCAGAATTCTGTGCAGGATAAATGCATTTACCTTACTGAAGGGAGTTAAGGGGAGAGCCAGGGCTGCCTTCCCACACACACAGATTTCTGGATGCCCCAGGCACAAGAGCTTTATTTCTACAGCTCATGGCAATCCCAGTTCAGAAGGGATGTCTTCAGCGCAAGAAACATCATCCAGGTTTACCTGATCCCAAAGGATCAGAATTGAAGACAGAACAACAAAGGTGTCAGCCTACAGCCACCAGATAAATATTTCACTCTCAAACCACCCTGGTGTTTAGGTTTCCACTGCAGTGACTGTGGCCAACAGGGCTCCAGGTCTCCAATTCTTCTCGTGCCCAGCCAGTTCCGTGGACACCAAGAGCTCTCTGCACTCCGACTGCACCGAGCCCTCCACTGGGAATCACTGCGAGGGAACCATCACAAAATCTCCTCTCCTTCTCCCTGATGATGAGCAGCATTTGCCTCATCTGGGAATAAACCCCTCCCTGACATAACCCTGCTTTAAACAAGGCTGTTCCTCTGCCCCCCAGAGGGAAGGATGCAGTACCTACATGAAATCATGTTGTCTTTCCCAGGAGCATCAAGCATTCCCTACAGCCAGAACTTTACAGACACTCAAAGAAATGGCATCCCACTGCCAGAGGGCAAGGATAGATGGGAAATTGGGAAGGAATTGGTGGCTGGGAGGGTGGGCAGGCCCTGGCACAGGGTGCCCAGAGAAGCTGGGGCTGCCCCTGG
>JAWWMP010000165.1:62727088-62739206 GCA_035047865.1 Dendrocincla tyrannina
ATCCAGGGGCAGCCCCAGCTTCTCTGGGCACCCTGTGCCAGGGCCTGCCCACCCTCCCAGACACCAATTCCTTCCCACTATCCCATGTAATGCTGCTCCTTGTTCTGTAACCATTCAATTCATGTTACTTCTGTTCAGTTATTGGGTATTAATTCGATCAGAGCAGGACACTTCATTTCTTCAGGTTTTTGGGGGTGGTTGGTTTGGGTTGGGGGTTCTTTGAGATCGCACTTGTGTGGAAGGTCCTGGTTTGTGTCACTGTCACTTCATAACAGGGATTTATACCAGGGGACAGCTGAGGCGTAGGATGAGAACCTTCTAGTGGAAGGTGTCCCTGCTCATGGCAAGGGGTGGAACAAGATAAGCTTTAGGGTGCCTTCCAACCCAAACCCTCCTGGAATTCTAAAGCAGTGGATAATTCCCAGCTCAGCATTTCCAGTATTTGCAGCATCAGCATTTTCATGCATTAGAGTCTCTCCCTGGTCAGCTGTTGTCACAAAGCAGCCCTGACTCCCCAGCTTTCATTCTACCGACCAGCAAACCTTACTTTGCTGAAGCAAATTCTGCCAAACTGTGATTTCCCTCGTCGGAACAACGGGTACAAATGGGAGATTCTGACATTGGGAGTTTTAGGCTAAATTCCATTTTGATTGGGTGAATTTGAGAATACTGTCATTTATCAAACCTTCTTTCTCAGTTCTGCGGGCAGTGAGAAAGAGTGATTGATACAGGGCTGGGACTTTCTCCTTCAATCTTCCCTGGCCTGTCATTACAAAAGCATTGCAGCTCAGTCCGTGGCCTGGGCATTTTTCTTCCATGAAATTTTGCAAGGTCAAAGGATTGTCAACAGAACATCAATATCCACAATATATTATCCTGTATCTTGAGAACACGTTCAGAAATAACAAGTTTGCTGCCAGCCTGGTAATACCAACTTACATCTGTCATTTATCAGGAGCTGGAATTGATAGAGAAGAAAATATTTTGCCAGCGCTGGGCCTGTTGTTTTCTTGTTTGTTTTGGGGTTGGTTTGTTGTGTTGTTTTAAAGCTGCCAGTAATTCCCGCATCCATGCAGCTGCTGCCAGTAGGAGGCTTGGAAATGTTAATTTTTAATTTATAAATATTGCCAGTTTTGCTTTAGGGGACACCAGGGAGTATTTTATGGGGTCATTAATTCTTCTCTTGGGTGTGATGGGTTGTGTCGTTGTTCCCTTGGGGGACTTTATTAATAGTCCCAGGAAAGATGCCTTGAAGTATCTCATGACAATTAAAACATGTCCCTTTGTTCCTAAATTAATCAAAGTAATTCTCTTTCAAAAACAATTGACTGCCCTACATTTAGGAAAGTGCTTGTGCACAAGCTGCAAACGCCTCCTGAAGGGGCTCTTGGGACTGAGGGTCTGTGGGTTTGGGGTGGTTTCATAAAATCCCAGAATGGTTTGGGTGGGCAGGGACCTCACAGCCCCCCCAGTGCCACCCCTGCCATGGCAGGGACACCTCCCACCAGCCCAGGGTGCTCCAAGCCCCGTCCAACCTGGCCTGGGACACTTGCAGAGGTGAGGAAGCCACAGCAGGGACTGAATTTCTTCCCAGTATCTAATCTAAATGCCTCCTTTTTTTTTTGTTTAAAACCGGCCCCCCGTGCTCTGTCTGGATTTGCCCCAATTTCAGCTACAGGGCCAGCAACATTTGTCCCCAAAACAGCCCAGCCAAACTGTAACCTCTGTCTCTCTCCCACCGCCCCCAATCAGCACCTTTGCTTTATGTTAAATCAGGGAAAATCATGTCCTTCCCTGGTTATACAAGGTACAAATGTGGTGAGCCAGGCCACTAAAACAGGCTGTGAAATAAAATGTGAATTATGACTATAAATTGCAGTGCAAATGATGCTGGCAATATTATGTATCAATCAGTGATTTCTGGGAGGGGTTCCCCAAGGGATTTAAAATGGAATTTCGACCCCTTGATTTCAGTTTCAGGAAACCTGTGGCTGCACTAATTAGTGTGATTGAGCAGCTGGGCTTAGTTAGGCCCTGCCTGATGGAAGCTGGGCACCCCCAGCTGGGAGGGAGGGAGGGCTGGTGGCCCTTGGAGGGAGACACTGGCAGAGTTTACCAGTTTTCCTTGGGCAGGAACCCAAGGACCCTCTGGGCAAGTGCTGGTGACTTCTGGCTGTGAGGTGAGTAATTCAGTGCAGGGGGGTTTTTAAACAGTTTTAGTTTGGGTTCCTATTTCTGTTGTTCTCATCTTTCAATAATAATGGAATTTCACAGAAGCATAAGTAGTTTGCTCTGTTTTAACATGGCTTTGAGAGCTGGGCTGGAGGGGAGAGTAATCACATGGGAAAGCCCACAAAGCTGATAAAAAGGGGTTAAAACCTTCCAGATTTTGGTTTGAGACAGAGCGTGGCTCCCTGGGGTGCCTGTGCTGGGGGCAGTTTTGAACTTGGTGCTGTGATTTTCAGTCGCTGTGTGCGAGGCTGAGCCAGAGCTGCGGGGGGGGTGGGTTTGGTTCCTCCTCCCTGTCCTTGCTGCCGTGCCGGTGCCCCCAGGGCAGCTGAGCTGCTGCAGCCCCTGCCCAGGGCCAGGGCACACTGGGCTCGGGACAGGCTGACCTGGGGGAGGGACGGGGAAAGGCCCCTCTGGGTTCCTTTTGGATGCAGCTCAGGGGCTGCACCGTGGAAAGGATAATGCTCTTCTTGTGCCCAGGGCAGGGAATTCCGGGTGTCCTGAGGTGCTGCTGGGAAGGGGGAATGCTGAGGATAGTTGTGGATGCTCCAGGTCTGCCTGTGGCTGGTGACTGCTTTTTGTGGAGTTTGTCTTAGGTTCCTATTAATTTTTATTTGAATGGCTGCAAAGAGGTGTGAAGTGAAGAGGGTTTGGTTTGGGTGCTGAGTGGTGTGAGCTCAGCTGAGCTCTGGGGGTGTATCGGCGTGTCCAAGCCTGGGAAAGTCGTATTTCCAGCCTGTGAATGATCCCACAAATGAAACAGAGATCCAGGATTTAAAGCTGCCCTTCATGCAAATGACTTTTGTTGTTGTTGGTTGGTTTTACCTTTCCCTTAAGCTGATGCCTGTGGTTCCCACTGTTACTCCCCCTGTGGGAGGGTGTCTCTTGCCCAGGTGACCCAGGAGGCAGTGCCCACCCGGGCTCCCTCTGGAGAGGGGGTGCCATTCCCCCTGGGCAGTGGTTGATTTGTAAGGTGCTTTGTCTTTTTCAAATGGCATCATTTTGGTTGTGCTGATAAACTTCCCCATCCCTGGAATGTTCCAGGCTGGGTTGGATGGGGCTTGGAATGACCTGGGCTAGTGGAAGGTGTCCCTGCCCATGCAGTGAGATGAGCTTTAAGGTCCCTTCTAACACGAACCATTCTGGGATTCTGTGGTAGGGATTTCTTTAATAAGATGACAGGTGACCCCGAGGGAGGTGGTGGCTGCACTGCTCAGTGTGTCCTTGAGCCTGAGCTGCTGGTGTGTTTTAATTACTGCCGGTGATGCGACCTGATGAGAAATCTCCATCCTCAAGTTATCCTTGGGGACTTATTAAAGCCTAAATACTAAGGAAAAAAGCAACTGAAAAAAGCTTACACCTTTTATTTGAGATGATATAACGCTGTTTTGTCTTTCAGCACAATGGTAACAATTTATTTCATGGAGGTTTTTAAGAGGGACAAAAGTACCAGTTCAAGCTGTGTTTAAGGTGTGTGGATGTGTTGCCTGTGTTAAAAGAACAAACAGGAGTGAGTGTTGTACTGAGAGTTACTGAGGTGTAAAACACAAAGGCACTCTGGGAAGAGATAAGAGCCGTGGAACGTCTGCAGGTGACATCTCAGGCTGATTAAAGGTGTGTGGTGCCAGGGTTGGGGATGGAGGCCCAGGTGTGGCCAGGGGGGCTGAGAATGGGCAGCAACACAGCTGGTGCTTCCAATGGGTCTGGAAAAATATTACTCAAGGTCCCTCTGTGCCCTGGCTGCTGTGCTGGCAGTGTCCCAGCTGTCCCTGTGTCCTGCTGTGTGTGGCTCCAGCCTCTGCCAGTTTTTGGGGCGGGTGTTTCCCCAGGCTGGAGGGCTGGGAACAGCTCTGCCCTCAGTGATGCTTCTGCAGGGGGCTGGCTCCTGTCACTGCTGCAGAGACCCATTCCTTGGCTGCAGAGCTTTATTTACCTGCAGAAGAGCCACTTGAGGGATCCTGATGGCTGGCAAGGGAAGGATGAGAGGCTCAGTTAGGCTGAGTTACAGCGCTGGGGATGCTGCAGCAGCTTGGACACTTCCATCCCTGCTCCACCTGCACCTGTGAGCTCTGGGGGAAGCTCTGGGGAGCAGCCACCCTTCAGCCAGCCCAGCCCTGCCCTGCCTGGTGCACTGGGGACTCTGACACAAGAGGTCTCATGTTTGAAGGAGCAGCAGAGTGGACAGGAGGTCTGACTTCACCATTTCTAAATCCTGCAAGTTCCCTTCCTCCTTTCTCCCTTCCCCTAACAGCCTGTGTGGGGCTGGAACCAGCAGTGAACTTCTCATTCCTATTTCCATTCTGAATCTTCTTGTTTTGCCAGAACTGCACCTCAGTTCTCTGCACAGTCTTGACACTTTTGCAGCCCATTTTATTTCTGTCTGCTCTGATTTCTGATCGTTTGACTCTAATGAGGAAAGACTGCTGTGACTGTGAGCAGGGGGTGTAGCTCTGGGCCTGTGCTGCTCCAACCAGGAATGCATTTCCCTGTTCCTGTCAGTGGCTTTTTATCTGCTCTTACCTAAAACTGTCATGATCAGTATGTCCCTGCAAGGACCATAAAGAGCCATTAGATCCATGATGTGATATCTCTGACCAGTCACCAAGAGATGTGGTGGTGCTGGGAAATGACAGTCATGGAATCACAGACTGGTTTGGGTGGGAAGGAACCTTAAAGCTCATCTGGTCCCCTCCCCCTGCCATGGCCAGGGACACCTTCCACTATTCCAGGGTGCTCCAGGCCCTGTCCAACCTTGTGTTGAACTCTTCTGTGGTGTTGTAGGTAATAAAGTGTAAATGTCTTCCTTCTGGAGATCTTCCAACACCTAAATGGCTCAGAATACCAATGACCTGTGGGACTGTAAAATGTGGTACCTACGTGACGCCCACCAAACCTCCCTGCAGGCACTGCTGGAGGCTTGGGCTGCCTGGGCTGGAGTGAATTTCCTTCCCAGCAGCTGGTGGGGCACTGTTTGGGATCTGTGCTGGAAGATGGTGACCCCACAGGGATCAGTCCCCGCTGGGCAGGGCTCGCACAGCACCAGGGACAGTTCTGCTCCCCACCCATCCCACCAGTGAGGGGCTGGAGGGACACAGCCAGGGCATCTGACCCCAGCTGGCCCAAGGAATGTCCCCAGTTAGAGGATGTAGAGCATATAGAGAAGGACAAGGGGAGGGACACACTTGGAGTGATGCCATTAGTCCTCCCAAGTCACCATGAGGTGTGCTGGAGCCCGGGGGTGCCTGAGCACCCGCCTGCCCTGGGAGGCAGGGAATGCACTCGCTGTCTTTGCTTCTGGGTGTGGCTTTTGCTTCACCTGTTAAATTGACTTCATCTCAACCCACCGGTCTCCTCACTGCTACCCCCCCAGCTTCTGTCCCCATCCCACTGGGGGAGTGAATGAGTGAGTGGCTGCAGTGGAACCACGACAGTGCTGCTCCTCTGAAACCTGAGCAGTTGTGCAAGTGTGTAAATCAGTGTGGAAACAACCCCTGAGGGCCCTGGGAGGTTCACAGGCAACCATAAATGATGATCTCTCCATATTAAAATAGGAGTGTGATGTGCAGGAAAGGCAGTTCAGCAGGGGGGTTGGCTTTTAAGAGCAAATTAATAGATGGCAGGAATAAAACAAGCTGTAAGAGCCTGTTTGCTTTGGCAATTAGGATACACTGGGTGAAAAGTACAACTGAAAATTGCTTTTCTTAGCAAGGGGATGACTGGTGGAAAAGCAGCTGTTTCTATAGCCTGGTGAGGAGGAGACAGTGAGGAGAGGGGGAGCAAGGAGTCTCTCTTGTGTTACTGAGCTGTGGGGAGCATCAAATACATCAGAGCAATCTCTTCCTTGGCATCTCAATTCCATTAGTCCTGGTTCATCACAGAATGCCTAGGGCTGGAAAGGACCTGAGAGAGAGATGATCCTCTCCCACCCTCTGCCACAGGGAGGGACACTTTCCACTAGGCCAGGTTGCTCCAAGCCTTGTCCAACCTGCCCTTGCATCTGTGGGGTTTTCCTTGAGGCGTCCCAGCAGGAGCCCTCCTGTCCCTGCCCCAGACAAGTGTTCCCTTTTACAGAGATGCTTCTGGGCTCTCCTGCTTTTTCTGATTCTTGGTTCTTCAGGCTGCACTTTAGCAAATCAGCACTTCCAAATCCCTCTGGAGGATGGGCAGTAGCCGGGCGCTGTTTCTGGAGCTGAAGTTAATGACTCTCACTGGGTGGTGCCAGAGGACACGGGCCCCTGCACATCTCTGCTCCCAGCTTGTTTCACCTTGGGAACAGCAAAATTATCCAGTGGAACTCTTAACTGTCTGTGATTGAAAAGGTGTTGGTTTTATTGCTAAAGTCATTTGGAAATAATGCTCAAAAGGTGAGAAATCAGCCATTGAGCTCCACTGGTTTAACACGCTCAGACTGGTGAGGCTCCTGGCGCTGTGAGAGGGACACGGCTTGGCTGGAGCTGGAACAGGAGCAGGATGAATTACCAGGGAGCACGTCCCTCTCAAGAGGCTGCCTGGCTCTCAAAGCCACATAAATCTGAGGGGAAATACTTGCACACTTCTCCCATCAGCTCAGCCTTTGGAGGATGAGATCTCAATAACCTGCCTCACACCAGCCTTCCCCGAGGTGCCAATTCCTCTGCTCTGCTGGCAGGAAAAATGGGAAACAGCCACACTCAGTGCTCCAGCAGCAGCCTGGGGGGCTGGAGCTGCAATTTCCCTCTGGGAGAGCCTGGAGCTGAGCTGGGGGCTCCCCTTAGCTGGGATCACTACAAAAAATGCCACGTGTTGGGGTGCACATCGAGCCTGCTTCTCCTTGGAAAAGGGCAGTGCTTTCCTGGTTTGGAAGTGAGGTATCAAGAGTGCTCTGACGCATCAGATGGATTTCTGTTCTCTCTTGTGCTGCTGTCTGGGGGCACCTGAGCAAACTGCAACAATGGAAGGTGTCCCTGCGGGTGATGGGGGGGACCGGGTAGCCTTTAAGGTCCCTTCCCACCCAAGCCATCCTGGGATTCTGTTGTGTGGTGAGGGCAGTTTGACTGTGCCAGGGTGGGACCAGTGGAGCTCTGCTCACATGGGCTGGGCTCCCAAAGCAGGAGGGGAAGGTACAGCCCCAGCAATGGCCTGCTGCATCACCTCCATGCTGTGCTTGGAACTGAGGAAATGCTGCTGGGAATAACTGACTGGGCATTTATAGGGTGGGGTCTCAGGCGTTTAGAAAGGACAGGATTTTCAGCTTTGGGTGGGGAGTGCTGGGCTGGCTGGGCCCTGACACAGGTGACATGGGCACCTCTGATGTGGTCCAGGTGGAGGTACTGGAGTGAGGCACTTGGACTCTGGAGAGGTTATTGTTGGAGGTGGGGGTGCTTTCGAGGTCCAGATAAAAGGGAAGGTGGAGCAATGGGTGCTCACAGGCTGGAGCTGCCAATGGTTCCAGAATGGGTCAGGTGCTCTGGTGAGTACCTGGGAGCAGGAGTGGGAAATGCCCCTGGTGCTGCTCAGAGGTGGGACTTTGGCCTTACCTGTGGCTCACGAGCAACAGTGACCTGTGAGAGTCTGGAGCAGTGAAAGCAATGCTGCCCAGGCTGTAATTAAAGGTACTTAAGGACCATTAGCAGAGCTTGTAAAAATGTTTTTTTAATCAGTTTAATAAATGGAAGTCCTGGTTTAATTGCATTATAAAAATTACATGTGGGCTACTTTCTATAGAAAATTACAGGTGCAATTGCTGTTGCTGTGATATGAATCAGTGCTATCCAGACTCCAGATTCATCCTCTGAATGCAATATCACATGGTCTGCTGGCTGTGACATGGAGCTGTGCATCACTGTCACCAAATGCAAATGCTGTCTCAAGATTTGCCAGAATAGCTGAGGACTCTCTGCTCATCATAATCTTACTGTGCTGTAAACAAATCTCAGTCTGCAGGGCTTTCCTGAAGCTCTTAATGCTGCTAAATGTGGAGCTGAGGGTTTCTCAATCAGCTCTGACAGGACAGGCTGGGTGAAGAAGAGAGCATGGTGTCCCTGCTTGTGGCAGGGATTGGGAAGAGGGGATCTTTAAGGTCCTTTCCAACCCAAACCGTTCTGAACCTGATTTACCTGCCCTCTGTGTGCAGCTGCTGCTGTGTGAATTACAGCCAGTGTTTAACAAGGCTAAGAGGGCTTGGGAAAGCCGAGGCAGTGTTTGTACGTGGATGGTTAAATGTCTGGGGCTCTCCCAGCTGTGCAGGAATGCTAAAGAACAACCAAACCCTCTTATTTTCCTCATTGAATTTCTGGGAGTCAGTGACATCTGACTCCTGTTGTGGTCCTGCCACTGCAGAAACACGAGTGCAGAGAGAAGGTGCCCGTGCAGGGGTCACTGTGTGCTGCTGACACCTCGCAGGAAGAGATCTCTGCAGCAGCCAGCCTTGCTGCTCAGCTGCAGCGGCTGGGCACTTACAGAATAAACCTAGACCAAAAACCAAGCCAACCAGTTGGATGTTCCTGGAAATCCTTTTCCTGGGCACCAATTTGTGCAAGGGCATGGAGGGACAGGACAAGGGCAATCACTTTATGAAGGAGGGAAGGGTTAGATTGAGGGTGGTGAGGTCCGGCTGCTTTTGTGTAAGGGTGGTTTGGGTGGAGTTTTGCAACACGGAAATGTCTTCTCAGGTGCAGTAGGAGGTGAGAGCTGAACCTGCAGGGATTCACTGGAAATATCAAATGAGCTCAGGAATTTGGCATCATTCTGGAAATGAGCCCAAGAGCTGCTGGGGTGCTCTTTGCACCTTTGCTGTGCAGTCCTGGGGTTGATGCTCTGGTGCTTTTCCTGTCTCCTTTCAAATTCCTGGATGATGCCTTGGCCCATGGTGCTTGGGCTGGACTGATCTCACTCAGAATTTTGGGAGGGACTTTGGGCTTATTCACATTTATCCTGGGTTAGATCAGACTGCAGTTCACTGGGTTCTGTGAATTTTGGGACAATTTCTACTTGTATTTGGAGAAAAAAAAAATGAAGATCATGGGAATAAAATGACCCAGTAACTGTTACTAATAATTTGTATGTCTGCTCTTGCCTTCACTTCCTTGCCTGGGTATCTTTGTGGTGTTATTGTTCCTGTCTCAAATTACTTTTCCCTTGCTAAGCATCCTTTTCAAAAGTAGAATGTAAATCCATATCCAGGCTCTTTGCACTTGCATTCATTATCCTTCCTTCTGTGTGCTGGGGCAGCTCCCACTGGCTTTTCTCTGAGCATCTGCCAGTGCTACCACTGGAAAATCCCCTTTTCCCTGCCTTTAACTTGGCTCTGTGGCTCCATTCTGGATGGAAACTTGCCCATATTTAGCTCCTCTGGAGTAGCTGTTTTCCTTTTTTATGTGGACATTAAGGCAGAATCATTCTGTCGTTCTTAAGCTTGATCTTTTTTTTCTTTTATTTCTTCCCCTACTTCTGGGAGTTAAGGACTAGAAATAAAGGAGGAGGGCTGCCCTCATGGATCCAGCTCTGTCTTTGCACCAGGATCCAGCCATGGAGCTGCGGTTCCAAGAGAGTTCCTGCTGAAATAACAATCAAAGGGATGGCTGCAGGATGCCCCATCTCTGGAAGTGTCCAAGGCCAGGTTGGACAGAGCCTGGAGCAACGTGGGCTAGTGGAAGGTGTCCCTGCCCATGGCATGGGGTGGAACTGGGTGGTTTTGAGGTCCCTTCCACCCCAAACCAGTCTGGGATTCTATGAATGGCAATGCTAAAAATTAAATGTATTAACTGACATATACATGCTAAGTATCTCATATCATTAGATGAGAGCCTTTTGGGGAGCTCAGCCTCTTTCAGTGTGCAGTTCTAGGGATACTCTCCACCAGAAAGAGGAGGAATTCAGTTTTACACATGAAACTTAGACGTGGAACCTCTGGTTCTGAACCAGGACCAAAATGCAGTCTGTTCCACCCCACAGATTCCTGCAGTGGGCAAAGCTTGTCTGCATCTCCTCCATCATCCAGGGGTTTGCAGGGAAGTGTCCTGCTTGCAGGCACCACCTCGATGACTTTGTGCCACAGCAGGTCTGTGAGGTGCCTTTCAACCCAAAACATTCTGGGATTACAGTTGGACTTGATGATCCTTAAAGGTCTTTTCCAACCCAAACGACCCTTGATTCTGGAACGTGTCCCAGGGCTGTAGGAGGTGGCAAGTCCTGGGCGCTCTCCCTCCTTCCCTGTCTCCCCGAAGTGCATGGGGTGGGGTGCATAGCTCACTTTGGTGGGCTCTGGCTCCATCCCTGCTGCTGGGGAGCCCCAGTGCTGAGCCAAGGGCTGTGGCCGCTCCTGGCTGAGCGGGGAGGGAGTCAGCAACTACTGGTTAAAGAACAAATAACGCATTCCTTTCTGCTTGCTGGCACCTCTGAAAACAGGCTCATATCTTTGGGAATTTTGGGGTTAAATCTGGTTACATCCACTAGCATGTGCTCCAGAGGAATGGCTTCAGTGGATCTCCGTATCAATCCGTGGCAAGGAGGATTCCGAAGCGATCCAGTGAGTCGGGGGCAGAGCTGGGCTGGAGGAGTTTGCTGTCACCCTCTGCATCAGGTCCTCAGCAGCTCCCCCTGCCCTGCGAGTCTGAGCAGGAGAATAACTCAGATTCAAGGTTTAGCAGGGAATTTCTGAGCTGCAGAATGTTTTGCTCTTTGAATACCAGCCCAAAACCCCCCAAATCCTTCGATGCACATTTGATGTGGTACATCCTGCTTAGAAAGAGCCACTTAGAAATATTTATACAGTGGCTTGTTAAAGCAGCTGTAAATAATGCATGAGTGTTGCAGACATGTCTGTTAATGGTACTGGATTTGCTGGAGGTGTGCTTTGTGTCAGGCACAGGGAGTTTTCCTTAACTCTGTAATTCCCAACTACTGTTTGTGGACTATAATATAGAACAGATAATGTGGGCTATAACACAGATCAAGCTATAAATTAGCACAAGTGTGTCCTGAGGCTTTCTCTGATAGTACATGCAATGCTTTTCCCCTTAATTATCTTGTCAGGATAATTCCCTTTAATTATCTTGCCATAATAAATTCAGAAGGTGAATTAATGGGGAATAGTAAGGGAGCAACACGTGACTTTGACAGCTTTGGATTTTCTGTCAAGGTTTTTGCTGACAAACCAAAATCCCTCTGCTCCCTCAAAGAGCTGCTCGATGTTAATAGTGCCCTACTTTCCTTACATCCCGCATTTCTCTGTTACAAAGAGGAAGGCAGAGCAGAGGGAATTGTGCACTGAGTGGCAGAGCTGTCGTTTGGGCTGTGGGAAATCAAACTTGGTGGGAGTTAAATGGACCAGGGAAGTTCTGTGAACTTTTATTGAGCTAGTTTGCTGTTTGATTTGAAGGTTGTGGATTTTTTTTGGAGGCTTTTTTTTGTGGGTTAAAAAACCTCTATACAGAAGAAAAGTATTTTGTTGTGGTTTCAAGGATTTAAGACACACAGAGAGCAAATTCAAGCTGAACAGACAGAGTATTCCCACAGCCCTTGTAGTGGTGGGGGTGTCACAGCAGGGGCTGCAGTTTGGGTTTCCAGTGGTGTTTGGAGGGGGAGACTGGAACCTGGGGGATGGAGATGCCTTTTCCCACTGGCTCTGGAGCCCTTTTTCCCTGTGCTGTTGGGGCCAGGAGGGACAATCCCCCTTCCACAAGCCAGAGCACCAGCAGTGATCCCAATTCAGTGGGACAGGGGAGAAGAGACCTGTCTCTGATCTCCTGAGTCCCGAGAAGGCTCAGCCTCATTAGTGCTGCAGTGCAGGGCTGCCCATCCATTGGAGCCCAGGCAGCTTTTAAATACAGGCAGCTCCAGAAAGCCTGCAGTCACTGACTTTAACCCTGTTCCAACACTGGCTGCTTTAGGAAGGCCCTGCAGTCACTGA
>JAWWMP010000165.1:62786076-62797659 GCA_035047865.1 Dendrocincla tyrannina
TCCCTGGAGCCTTCTCTTCTCCAGGTGACCCCCCCAGCTCTCCCAGCCTGGCTCCAGAGCAGAGGGGCTCCAGCTCTCACACAGGAATTTAGGAAAGACAGATGAGGACCTAACAAATGATGCAGAACTAGCAGATCTACAGACCACTAGGAGGGAATATTTAGTTTGAAGAGATTTCCTGCATCACATCAGTGATAAAAACACAAAACCCTCTGGGATTACCAGATTCTGTTAGACCCAGGTCAGACTGGGAGGAATTATGGAAAAAACAGGCAGAATTTCTATGCTAAACAGGAGGGTGAAATGTTCTCCAATCCTTTCTTCTCAAGGAGTACATTTGAAAAATTTCTCCTGGAGTTTTGAGACGAAGAGGAACTTGCATTGGGACCCCTGAACAGGCAGTGTTGGGAGAGATGTCCCTCCTGTGCTGACCTTTATATAATGCAGGAATAACAGGGAAACTCCCCAGCCAGGGACATTTCATCAGGCAGAGAGGAGAAATCAGGCAGTGCCAGGGCAGGTGCCACGATGCCACCCCTGTGTCATTAACAGAGCAGCTGCCAAAGGCTGCAGAGCCAGCAGGGACACAGGGGCTGTCCCAGTCCCACCAGGGACACAGGGGCTGTCCCAGTCCCACCAGGGTGGATTATGGAAAGCAGGTGCCAAAGGGAGCTGAGCTGGGCACACTCTGCACAGATTACAGGTCTGACAGCTGCAGGAACAGGGGGATTAGTCCCTGTAAGCTCCTTGACTTTATCCCTGGCCTTCCACTAAGAGCACATCACCAAATGGGGGTGTTTTAATAGGATTACTTAGGGAAAATTACAAATACAGGCCCCACTCTCTGCTTTGAGGTGAATAAGCAGGTTTGATCTCCAAGGTAGGGATGTGAGAACCACTGGCCAGAGCTGGGAATGGCTCCTGGGGGTTGCCAGGGAAAAGCGATGGCAGAAGAACGATCTGCCAATACAGAGGAGAGGAGGAGCCCCTGAGCAGGTCAGGACAGGCGGGGGGGCAGCGATGCAGGAAGGGGCACAGTGACAAGTCACCACCTGGCTCAGAATGAATTCTTCATTTGGTACCAGACAAAAAGTAATTCCTGGGATGCATAACGATGTTTTATTTCTAAAATAAAAGCAACGTTGCAAGAAATCCTGGCTTAGGGATTTGTGCAAGTAGGTCCAGGTAGGACCTGAGACACAGAGACTGAGAGAGAAATTCCGTCATTTGGAGAATGAGCTCAGGCTGTGACTGGGGCTGAGAACAGTGCCTGCCAAATCCCCTGTGAAACTGAAGCCTTTCCAAGGGAGACCAGCAGAAAAAGCAGCATTCGTGAGGCAGAAATGATCCCACCCAAGTGTCACTGCAGGCCCACCAACACCCCCCACGGCTCAGGGGACTCATTTGGAGCAAAAGGCATCCATAAAGAACACAAAGTGGTTATAATCACTTATCTCAGCTATTTTAACATTACAGGAAGAGCACAGATAAATAAAATAAAATAAAATGAAATAAAATGAAATAAAATAAAATAAAATAAAATAAAATAAAATAAAATAAAATAAAATAAAATAAAATAAAATAAAATAATAAAATAAAATAAAATAATTAAAAAAGAAAGGGTGTTTGGATTGGGTCTCCCAGGGACTCTTGCCAGGGGTTACACCAGCTCTGCTGCTGTGTGATCAGAGCCCTCAGTCTGGCAGTGGACAATGGATCCCACCTCAGATTCCATGGAATCCGAACCCTGCCTATAAACAGGTTTCTGATTTCCTCTGGGGGCTGGGAAGGTTTGCCTGGTACCACAGAACAGAGCAGCAGGACCCAGAAGGGACCTGCAGAGACTGTGCAGCCTGACCAGCAGAGCCCCCAAGCCATGGGCACACTTCAGGATAAATCCCTCAGGAAGGTGAGGCAAGAGCTGCCCTGAGTGTCTGCTTGTCAGCAGGAACGTCCTTTCCTTCCTGGGGACACCACAATCCCTGCTGCCCAGCGCCTGGAGAACCACTGGGCCACCATCCAGACCCCTCTCAGACATCCCCTCCCACGAAATGAAGCAGCAAAAGCTCATTTCACTGAGCACAGGCCAAAGGGTTCTTGATGTGGAAGGTTTTTTCCCCAGAACCCCCCTGAGATGGCTGGAAATTCAGGGTGCCCTGCTGTGGCAGGGGCTGAGCTCCCGACTGGGCTGTGCAGCCAGAAATGGGATGTTTGTCCTCATTCCTGGAGCTGGACAATGCAGGAGGAGGGGTTTGAATGCAGATCCTGGGGGAGAAAAAATCAGCAAGAGATGCTTTTCTCGAAGTGCTTAATGAACTGGTGGAAGTCAGCAGTGCTGCTCCTCAGGGGGGTTAGATGGATCTGGCTGGGACGCTGGGGGACAGTGACAGCAGGAGCCGGGGAACACACCAGGGGAGAAAGAAGCAGCTGACTGGGAGCCATTGAAATTCGGATCCTTTTTCTTGCTGGGAGAGAGGCTGGTGATCATCGTGCCTCCCTTTGGCCATAACGCAGGGCACACAAACCTCACCCAGCAGCCTCTCCCCGAAGCTGTGTCTGCAAAGGAAATTTGGTCTTGATTTAAGGCAGGAACAAAAGTGACTGCAGGCCAGTTTATAGCAGCTCCATGAGATCAGGCTCATAATGTCATGACTTGCAGCAATGTGACCTTTTTGGAAAGCATTTGTTCTTGGAGGTTAGAATTAATACATCTTCCTGCTCTGTGCTGGAACAGCTCCTCCAAACTGCCTCCAAAATCCCCAGCAAGAGTGGCAGGCTCATCACTTACTAAAAAATTTCCTACATAGAATTTCTTCAAGCAAGAAAGAAAACTATTACATTCAGAGACATTTATAAAACAAGCATCACTTGAAAGGACCTTGAAAATACTGACCTGGTTTCGTCTAATCCATTAGGGAACAGCTTTTTTCTTCCCTTCCCCCCCCCCCCCCCAGTAGATTGAAGTGAGGGGAAGGGGTGGTTGGAGTGGAGGAGGCACAGATGAATGTGGAGGATGTGCACTGGGACGTGTTTAACAGTGGTCAGATACAACAGAGCTCTAAATCTGTTGGAAGGGAAGGAAGGCACCTCCTTGTATGCACTGAAGAACCTTTTCAGACTGAACTCTTGCCCACAGACATTCCAGAGGAATATTCTCCCCATTTCTCTCCATGGTCTCATTTTACCCAGCAGTGAATTGGACATTTTACTGCCCAGACTCCATTTCCAGCAGTCCAGATCCAAGAAATAGTATATTTTAAATGGTGATCAGTGGCTGGGAAGTGGAAATACAAGTAATTAAGTACTAGTTCTGCTCTCTAGTCAAGTGCAGGAAAACAGTCCCATGATAACCGTGATATTGGCACAGTCAGGCCTCTCCTAAAGTCCTTGCCATGCCCTTGATCCTCCCAGCTCATGGAGGGTTTGCCCACTGACTGAGCCCCCGACTGCAGCTCAAGCCTGAAGCAGGCTGGTTCCATTTTAATCTTTCTCAGAGACCTGTCAGGTTTGGCGTGTCAGCCTCTTCTTTAAAATTAATTCCTAAATCCCAATATAATGTTGCACAAGGATGATACAGAAGAGAAGAAGATGAACCCTGGTGGAGGATGCCCACGAAGGGGCAGGGAGGGACTGAGGCAGGAGCTGGGAGCCCCCCGTACCTGCACTCCCTCCCTCGCTCCTGAAGCTCTCTTGGAAATCTGTCTCTGGCTCATTATTATTCCATTTGTTTTCTTAGAGCTTTAGGGGTTTGGATTGTTTAAAAAGCATATTTTCTGTACTTCAGAAAACCCCCAGTGACTGGGCAAGGAGCCCTGCAGAAGCCCAGGATCTTTATCTATTCTTTAAGTTGATTTTTGGAATTTTCAGCTTGGCTTGAACCCGGCTGAGCAGAGAAGGGGGGGCATTGTGGGACTGATGGGGTGTGCAGTGCTGGGACAGCTCTGCAGGGCCCCTGCAAAGGCTCCAGGGAGTGCCCAAGGATGGGCAGAGCTGGAGCACAACCTGACCCTCTGAGCAGTGCAGGCACCCCCTGCCTTGGAGAGAAAGGGGTAAAAGCACTGCCAGACCATCTTCAAGAACTTGGCAAATGTCATTCTAGGACCTGGACTCTGCAAATGTCATTGCAGGACCCAGCTGTGGCACTGGGTGTGATGGATGGAGAAGGACTGGGTGCTGAGCACAAGGGAAGTGCTGCTGCAGCATCACTTTGTCCTGCCACGCTGCAAACCGGGGGGAGCTGCAGCCTGGAGGGTGCCCAGCTCTGCTCTGCCCTCCAGCACAGACACAGATGTGGTGCCACCTCAGCTGGGCCTGCAGTGCAATCCCAGTGCCAGCCCTTGGTCCCACCCTGGTACAGCTGTGCCAGGGAGCTGCTTCGGGTTTGCTTTGGTTTGTTGGTTTTTGTTTTTTTTTTTTTAAAAATCTTGAAAAATAAAAACAATCCAGAAAAAAATCCACCCCAAAAGTGCAACTTGATCTATGACCCTTTCTGTAAAATTAACATCTTTTTAGGCTTTGGAAAGATTGACATTGTTTTGTGCCAGTTTTCCTTTGTCTTTGAAATCCAAAGCTGAGTATTTTGGTGAACTGGGCTGTGAGCTGCTCTGGGTGTCGGTCACAGGGGGCAAACAGCAGCTCCAGCAGTGCTGCAGCACCAGAAAACCTGGGAATGTCGGGAGCTTTGTAGGAAAGCTGCTTTTCCCTGGAGATCCAATCCAGTTTTCCTGTCACAGCTCATTTCAGAAGACACAGGGCTTTACCCTTTTTCTGGGCTCAGCCTTGCCAGAGCTCAAGGAGAGTTTGGACAACACCCTGAGGCACGTGGTGGCTTGTTGGGCTGTCCTGGCCCCAGCAGCCTCCACCTTCCCTGGAGTCCTGGGTACGGACACAAAGAGCAGCCTCCCAAGAGCTGCTGTCTATTGCAAGCTAAAATAGACCTCTGAATTCAGTCTGGAAAAAAAAAAAGTCTTTGCCAGTGATTTGTTCTGCTGGAGTCCCGTTTGTCTCTGGCTGCTGATTACAGCGCCCAGGGGACACACAGAGAACGTTCTCACAGCCACACAAACGCTTGTCTTCATCCTTCCAAGTGCTTGGAGACTTTTTTTACTGCCCTGCCATGCTCTGGAGCTGCCCCTGCTGCCCGACACATGCTGGCAGTGCCCTCTCACTGTGCAGGGAGCACACGGGGCTGGGGAGGGATCAGCTGGCACTGGGGGGGGAGAGCAGCTCCATCCTTATGCACTTAATTATTCACTGCAACTGGCTCTTCCCTGGTGAATCCCATTTAATCTTCACAGCACAATTTCCTTCAGAAAACACGAGGACCGTGATGAGCCAGGCCCAGAGTCTTCTGTTCTTTGCAGGTGAGCATGTTAATTTTCTCTATAATCAGTTAATTGCAAAAACTTGAGCTCTTGATGGCGAGTCAGAAGGAAATCAGTACAACACCTTGTCCGTGTCTCACGAGGGAAACCATCGGAGAGGAGGTTGGCACTGGAAAGAATCCAGGAATTTTGAAGGTCTTTGTAAAATATTCAGTCTTACAAAATTGAAAAAGTAGAGCAGATGTTTAGCAGTGAGCTGATTTATTCCTTACTGTTCTCTTGTTTGCTTTTTAAAGGTCCTCACTCTTTTCTACTTTTTAATTTCTTTCTCCCTTATAAGGTGAGTTCCAGATTCCCTTTCCGGGTTTGTGTGCCTTTCCACTGGAGATCTGCTTCCAAAGGCTCTGCACCTCCAGCAGTACAATTGGTAACTCTGCCGCCATCAACTTTGGATTTCTCTTTGGTTTTTCAAACACAACCTGCATTAATTCTCTTTTCCTCTTTGCAGCCTCCCATGGGAACATCAATCTTTGCTCAGCTTTCCTGTGGCTGAGCCGGCCCTGCCTCCAGGTGCTGCCACTGTGGGCCCTGGAAGTCATGGAGTACTGGAATGGTTTGGATTAGAAGGGTTCTTAAAGACTGTCTCGTTCCAGCTGCTTGCCATGGGCAGGAACAGGGGAGCAGGTCCTCAGTGAAGTGGCAGTACCAGGGTGATGCTGTTATTGTCACCAGAATCTACTGCCATACGTTCGGTGTGGATGTCCACACCCAAAACCCTCTCCATCACATCTGCTCTTGGCTTTCCAAGTTGGAAAGGTCCTCCCTCCTCTGCCAGAACTGAGAAACCAGCCTGGTCACAGAGCTGGTCCAGAATGTCCCTGTGAGACTCAGCAGCCCCCATTTGTCCAGGGGCAGCAGGAACAGCAGCACCCATGGATCCGTTCCTCCTGGATCCAGAGGCAGTGGGCAGCAAGTCTCTGAGCCCCGTACTCCCAGTGGTTCTGGGAGAGCCCCTGGCATGACATGGGCACACAGGACACCAGACAGGCTGGCAGATCCCTTTTAGCTTTCAGGTAGGAGAGCAGGGCTGCCATTTCCCAGCAACAGCCCAGCAGAAGGGCATGAAATGTCTTTCTTTGTGCCAGTCATGGCCAGAGGCAGCGGCAGCACAGAGTCCTCATCTGGATGCAGCATTTCCAACAGTTGCTTTCACCAGGTCAGAGGTGCCAGATCAGAACAGAATTTATCTCCTTTCAGTGTTGCTGAGCCTGAAATCATTGTGGTTGTGGTGCAGTGTCTGTACAGATCAACCCAAGTCCTCCTGGCACCCCTGAGACACAGCCAGCATTCACCTGCACCACTAAACACACCATCCCAGCCCAGGGGGCACCACGGAACAGCCAGAGGCCCTTGCAACAAGGGAAGGTGTTCCAGCACCCTGCACAGGGGGCTCAGCTCCTGTCCCAAAGGAGCCCTGAGCAGTCAGGAGTTGCCAGATGCAGGAGCAGGGAAAGGTAGAGAAGGTGCTGCCACTGGGCTTGGAGCTCAGAGAATCTTGTCATTCCACCCCCTGCCACGGGCAGGGACACCTTCCCCTAGCCCAAGTTGCTCCAAGCCCCGTCCAACCTGGCCTTGACCATCATCGTCACACCTCCAGCCCAGCCCCTGCCCATCCTGGGCATCACTTCTGTGTGCAGGAACATTCCCATGCTGGGCTTTTCTCCACTGGAACCTGCCCTCAGCCCTGGGATCCCTGTTCTCCAGAGGTGATTGATGTCCCTGATGAGTTTGGTTGATGGCCATGAATTCTGACATCACAAATGGAGCCAATGCAGCACAAACACATTTGTAGCATTTCTTTGTTGTAGCACTTTCTACTAATTCCACACAAATGCTCCAATGACAACTAGAGCTTTGAAATGTGCCTTGATTTAATAATAAAAAAAGCAATAACCTCCCATCCAGCCATCTCCAGTGCCTGAGAAATAAAAGACATTTCTGATTTGAGCAGGCTCTTCACCCAATTAATGTGAGTCATAATTTCATGCATTTTCTTTCACAATTTGGTATCAGGAAAGATGCAAATGGAAACTGCACACAGGAGATCTATCCCAGGACAGAGGAGATGCTCATGGCAACCTGAGGAACTGCCATCAGCTTTAATGTAGGCAGGAACTTGGTAATCAGCTTGGTGCAGAATCACCCCCTGAGGCCCCTCGCTGTGCCAGCAGAGCCACTCACACCCCTCCTGGCACCGAGCAGAAAATGTTCAGCCCCATGGCTGGCACAGGGAAACTCTGCCTTCTGGCCTCTGCTGCCTGGGCTCTTCCAGAGCTAAAACTTTGCAAGGCACCTGATTTGTTCCAGCCACACGCCGCAGTTTGGGGAAATAAATACATTAGACAGTGTACAACAACGGGGGTTGGCAATTCTTCCAAGTATTGGTTTTAAAAAAAGAGAAAAATAAAGGTAAATTGATCTTACTAATAAGAAACCCTTCACTAAAGTGATTCTGCCAAATCCAGAGGACTTGGATGTTTTCTGAGGTCTTTCCTTATGCCCAGGGAAGGCTGATTTGGGGTTTGTTTGTGTCCCAGATACCCAGTGCCAGACTCAGCCTTGCGAGGGGCATCTGAGATTCCCAACGATGGGGGGGCTCGTGCAAGGACAGAAGTGGCCAGTGTTAAACGGGAACAATTTCAGCCAAGCCCTGCTCAGTCACATGCAGAGGCTGAGCAGTGTTACATTAATAAATTAAAGGACCTCAGGGCCTGGCACAGAATCTTTATTTGAATGCATTTAATTGCATTCCTAACTTTTTTTCTGAAAATAATCTTTACACAGGGCTCTCTTCAGTTAAAACTGATATATTCAAAGTGTTTGAAAGCATTTTGGTTAATTCAGCTGAGTGGAAAGCCATGGATTGAGAGCCTCACATGTGGGCACAGCTTCATTTTCCTCCCTGTCCTTTGGAAACCAGGTGATTGTCCTTTCAGTTCTGCATTCAGACCCAGGCGTAGGTGGGGTCTCCCATGAAGGATGGGGCATGGAGGTTACTCCTGCTGTTTCCATTCACAGGGAAGAAAACTCCTGTTCAGCACCTTTAGGTTCCACATCCTTAATTTACAAAGATGCCATTCACCCAGAGCTGGCAGGGAGGTTCCTTCACTCAGGTGCCTGCTCTGAGGTGCTGAGGTTTAAAAGGTTTAAACACTGGTGAAAGGAAATGCCGTTGAGTGAATTTTACTTTCACTAAATTAATTATTTTGCAGAAGAATACCCAGGGGTAACTCCTGCCAGAATGTGTCCCTTCCCAGGATGTGTCCCAAAGGTGCCCAGCCCAACAGGGCAAGAATTGCTGGGTTGGCTTCTCTCCAGCACCATCCAAGTTTATTCCATGAAATGTGAAAATATGGCCTCAAGCCACATTTTATGCCATCTTTTTTTCAGTTCTGGGCAAATAAATGAAGTTCCCTATGACAGAATAAAGTCCCTCATATCACTAAATCCAGGGGAAGTCTCTCCAACAGGCAACTCAAACTCCTTCAGCCTTGCAGCCAGGCTGGGTGGGGAGGTTGGGAGTCCCACTCTCCCCAAGATTTACTGAATTTCACCTTTGTAAACTGTGCATTGCCCCTCCCCAAAGTTACAACTCACACTGAAAACTGAACTCCACTGGTGTCCTCCCCTCCTTTGGCGTGCCATGGCTCAATTCCTGAACATATCCACAGTATTTCCAGATCAAATCTTGGTGTCACAGGCTGTGCCAGAGGCTCAATTAAGCACCCCCATGGAGGCAGAATTTATCCTTTCACCCCAGGAAGACAAAGGTGTTGGCAGAGAGGGTCAGGCAGCAAATCATATTTTGCCTCCAGGTTCACTCTTTAATCACAGCCTCCCATCACAGGTCCTGCCTCAGCCTGGGAACTCCCAGTGCCAGCACAGGTAACTCTGTCTCTGGGGATGCACACAAATAACATGCAGACTTATTCTTCATGTGCTATCTGATGTAGATAACTTAGAGAAATAAATCAGTTGTTTCCTACACCTGCGGAATTATTTGCCCATCACAAGGAGCATTTTTCATTGCACTTTATCTGCCCCAACACTCACCCAGACCCACTGACTCCTGGACAGGAGAGACTCAGGAGCTACTCATAGGTTAGATTTTAATGCCAAACATGAACTGAAGCCCAGGTTTCAGGGTGTCAGGAAATTGCTGCACAGGTGGATCTGAGAGTGCAGCCCCCTTTCCCCTGCAGGAACCAGTGACTTGGACAGGTCTGATCTCCCCCCGAGCTCAGGCTCCACAGGGGCAGCACGTGGTGCCCCAGCACAGGGCTCAGGGGTTTGAAGGGATGCTGGGGAGGTTCAGATGGTTTTCCTATGGGTATTGGAGATTCTGCAAATCCCACATCAGAAACGAGTTCTAAAGATCAAGGGTTTTAATAAACTCCAGAGCACCAAGAGGATCACAGAAACTCTGCCTCCCCAGGGCAGTTGTGAGCCCACCCCAGGAGCTGTGGCAGAACCCCTGCACATCACCAAGGAAATCTGGCTGTGCTGGAGCTGTCACCATCACCCTACAGCAGCTGGAATTCACAGAAGGAAGGACCACAGAGTCATGCAATGGTTTGGCTTGGAAGGGACCTAGAGCTCATCTCACTCCACTGCCCAGCCATGGGCAGGGACACCTCCCACTAGACCAGGCTGCTCCAAGCAAATTGAGCTCAAAATTATTCTTCCTGAACTGGAATAAAAGTTCCATTCTGGAAGCAAATAAGCTGGTGAGAAGCTGAGGGGGTAAGAAGGGGAAGGAGCAGAGCAGAGAAGGAGAGAGCCTTGAAAAACAGAGATAAACTAGGAGTTACTAATATATGAAAACAATTTTTTAACTACGTGGTTTCTTCCAGCTCTTGTCTGCAAGTTCTAATAACAGATTTTTAATTTACCAGACACATTTTGTATTTCCCCATGTTGCATTTTGCCTGCTATGGGAAGATATTCGTATTTTGACACTGTGAAAGCCAATTCAGATTTCCTTGAGATAATGATTTGTTATTAAGGGTAGAAGTCTTTTTTGCATAATTAAATTAGAATTGTTTTTTGCATGTTAGGATTTGTGATACTGGTTTTGGATAGCAAATGTAATTTTATTTCCTTTCTTGCCATGAAAATATTGGCTCTCTAAGAACTTATTTCTGGTTTTACATTAATGTGTTCTTTTATCATGTGGTTTTTCCTTGCACCAAACTTGAACCCAGAGTGATACCCGGGGAAGGGAGATGAAAAAAATCTGAGGAAATTAGGGAAACACGAGATCCACGTGGCTATTTGGATGTGTAGGAGCAGAAGTCTCACTGCTCGGGGTATTGGGATCACTTGGGGTTATTTCTGAGGGCCCACTGGAAATAACTGTGACTTCCCTTGGTGTGTGATAAAGTGAAGGACTGAGCTCCAGTGCTGGTTTGGGGGGAGTTTGTGACATCTCAGGGTATTTGGAATATGAAATAATGTTCTCCCTTGACACTGGCAATTCTGCAAGATTCTGCATTTCTCTGTATGCTTTTGTTTCTGTGAATTGAGACTCATTTCTCTTGCTTGGGAGGGAAAATATGAGTAAATACTGGGCCTGACTCTGCCTCTGACTGGTGGGAAAATGTCTCCTTTTCAAAGGAAAGCAGAAAGTATTTCAAATGCATAAAATCAGACTGGAATCACATCATCCACCCAAGTGTAGGGTAGAACTGCACATCTGGGTTCTTTTCACAGTTAGATAAGGAAGGGTTTCCAAAATTTTCTTCCAAGTCGTGTTCCAAACCTCATTCCTCAGCCCCCTGAGTTGATTGCACAGGATATGTCGCTCTTCTCTCCTCATGGGCATTTCTCAGTTGATTTGGAATCACAGGATCATTAAGGCAGGAAAGATTCTCAGCTCCAGCTTTAGACTGAGCACCACCATGCCCACTGCTGCTCTGCCTCAGACTGTTTGCCAAGATTAACGAAAATTACGAGCAAGAACTTGAGTAATTGTTGGAATAATCTGAATATCCAACTAACTGGCAATCATTCCATGCAGTTCTCCTTGGCAGAAGGGTCCAGTGGTGGGACTGAAGGAAATACAAGAACAAACAGAGTCAGAAAACTGTAGACTGGTTTGGGTTGGAAGGGACCTCACAGCCCATCCAGTGCCATCCCCTGCCATGGGCAGGGACACCTCCCACCAGCCCAGGGTGCTCCAAGCCCCGTCCAACCTGGC
>JAWWMP010000165.1:62889895-62903011 GCA_035047865.1 Dendrocincla tyrannina
CAGGTTGGACGGGGCTTGGAGCACCCTGGGCTGGTGGGAGGTGTCCCTGCCCATGGCAGGGGTGGCACTGGGTGGGCCTTGAGGTCCCTTCCAACAAAACCAGTCTGGAATTCAATGATTCTGTGTTTCATATTTACCATAGACCAGCCAGAAGTAACTCAGCACAAGCTTTGCTGTGCAGGAGATCAGAAGGAAGGAATTAAAGAGCTCAGTGCTCTCTGTGTAAGGGAGAAAATGAAGCCCAGAGAACTCAGGGTAATTGGTGGCTGACGTGTTGCTGTGACTGGGGCTGCTGCTCCCTCAGGACCTGGAACATCTCAGTTTACTGCCCTCATTTCATCTCTCTTTGAAGTGGTTTTCTTGCACAGCCAACATCAAAGACACAAATCTCCTTTCCCTTTATTTCTTAAAGGGTCAGAGAAGCAGATGACTAACAGTCAGCAATAACAGCAATTCCTTCCCAAATCCCCTGTGCCACCAAAGCTGGGTAATTCCCCTTCCAGCACACTGAGCCCACTCTGTGCTCTCCTGGAGTGAGGAGCAGAGGGGCCACGGTGTCTCCTGCACCCCCAGGAGGGCAGGACCTCTGAGCCCTGGGCACACTGGATCGCCTTCATTCCCCAGCAAATTGGGACTAGCAGGTGGAGTTCGGGCTTCAGTGATCCTTGTGGGTCACTTCCAAGTCAGGGTATTCTGTAGGTGATGGAGACCTGGGTGTCATGAGCTATGTCTACCAAGGGCACCTGCCTCATCTCAAACCTTGCTTCATGAGCCTGGATGGCTCCTCTGTGTCTGAAACTCAAACCAGGTCGTGTTCCCCCTCAGTGCCTCCCCACATTCCGGCCATTCCTCCCTGAGCCCTGCACTCACAGAGATGTGGGAGCTGAGAGCTGAGCTCCAGAGGGGATTTGGCAGCTCCCACCCTTTGGGCCTGACCTGCTGGAGGCATTACTCTGCTGGGTGCCCACCAGCCGTGTAGGACTTTATTTGCAAGTAGTCCAAGGATGTCAGAACAGAGGTCATTGGGTGCTGGGCATGTTTGTAATTTCAACCTTTACTTAAAATAGAGATGAAGCAGAGATAAATATATTTGAAACACAGAAAAAAAAACCAAATAAACAGTAAAATACTGACTTTTGGTGTGCAAAAGCACTAAGTTTCTGGAATTCAAAAGTGCTGGATAACTTGGCTGGTTCCTCGGGGGAAACCTTTACCTGCAGCAGAGCTGTGTGTGGCCAGCTGCCTGGAGGCTCAGGTGTCTTCTCCTCTTCCTCTGTGCTCAGCAAAACTTGGCCACTTTATTGACTGTTCTCAAGGGCCCCATTTCTTCTTTCTGTTTGTTTCTGGCTGCAGTTTGTTCCTCTGCAGTTTAACCCTAATTCCTTATCACATGGCTCTCTTATATCACCATGTGTTACAAAGATATAATACTAAAGGATTGACTTTTAGTGTCCAGATCCTGACAAAAGGTATTTCCATCTCTTGCACAGAAAATGATTTCAAGTACAGTCAGGAATGACATTTGCTCCATTTGTGTCCCAATGGTTTTATATTTTCGTTGCTGCCACATAAAGGTGTAGCTGTGATTAACTGAGGCCACAGGAGATGTGGCACTGCACTTCTTCCACGCAAACTCCCTTACCAGCAGTGCCAGGGCTGAGCAGGTTTTGTCCAAGTGCAGCAGTTCTGGATCACAGGACAGCACAGCCTTTGGAAGGTGAGTTCTCACCACATTCCCTGAGCCAGATCCAAAGCAGCACAGCTCACATAACTCTGTGTGCTTTAAGCATTTAAGATTAAAATTGGGAGATTTTAATTACACAATTATATGATTCTTTTTGTCACTTTTCTTGGACTGTTTTCCCCTTTCTCTTTTGCAGCTGCCCTCAGAAAGAGCAATGCAGTGAATGAAGAACTCCCCATACAGGCTTTGCAGGAGCAGGGCTCTCTCAGCCCCGGCACTTGCAGTGGGTCACAGAACTCCCAACCTCTGTGCCTGAGCCACAGCTCAGCCAACAGGGGCAAACAGGCACTTCTGGAGCTCTGCCCCAATTTAGACAGTGTAGGTGAATCATGAATTTCTCCCTTTCCCCAGCTCTGAAGGGAGTCTCAGGGTGGCCAACATCAGGCAGCAGAAGCTGTTGTTCCCCACGTCTGAGTTGATCCCTTCAGACCAGACTGTAGAGAGGGAAATGAATGAGTGGTTGTGCTGCTTACAGGTCAAGTAACAAACCTGTAAAATCTTTTTTTACACTGCCACTCGTCAATAAACTGAAAATCACCAGTGACATCACTGACCCCCTCTGTCTATACACAGGGCCTGGAGTGGCAGGACAAGGAGGGGTGGCTTTAAACTGAAACAGAGCAAGAAATTCTTCCCTGTGAAGGTGCTGAGGCGCTGGCACAGGTTGCTCAGAGAAGCTGTGACTGCCCCATCCCTGAAAGTGTCCAAGGTTGTACAGAGCTTGGAGAAAGCTGGGATAGTGAGAGGTGTCCCACATACTCCTCCCACAGAAATATCTGCAACCAAACACGTTTTCCTCATCCATCCCAGCACTGCCACCTAACCTTGGTGACCACCTGGCCATCCCAGGCTCCCGTGGAAGCAGAGCCATTGCACTCCAAGGCCCCAGGAGGGGAGTGATGGCAAAGGGGTTTGGGCTCAGGGACTGGGGACAGTGTGCCGCCCCCACTGCTGGGACTGTCAAGGGCACAGACACACACAAATGACAGTCAGAAGGAAATCAAAACCAATAGGCAGTTGAATTTAGTGACTGTGGTTCATGCAGGTACCACAGCCAGAGCTCTTCTGCTACAAGGGCCCAGTAAAGCAAAACTCCCAGCATAGAAAATTGATGAAAAAAAATGCAAAATATTCCTTAGCACAGGTGGTTGCTTTAGACTGTTTATCACAACAAGATTTTGGAGGGTCT
This sequence comes from Dendrocincla tyrannina, assembly GCA_035047865.1. NCBI lineage: Eukaryota > Metazoa > Chordata > Aves > Passeriformes > Dendrocolaptidae > Dendrocincla > Dendrocincla tyrannina. Next base: position 62,892,829 of record JAWWMP010000165.1, read on the forward strand.
CCTGGGGACTTGCCATCCTCAGATGCTCACAAACCAGTATTAATTCCAAACATTATTAAGACACATTCAAAACCCTTATTAAATGCAATCAAGTTTGATTTAGAAGGACTGGGAAGGTAAGCGTAATTAAAATGAACGTGCTGCCTGGAATATAAATTCCTTTTCATCCAGCATTTGAGAGTCATATTGTCAGAAAATTAATAACCTTAAGCAGCATTTTTTTTTGGCCCACTGAGAAAATAAAGGGTTTGGTTACCCTTGTTAAAAACTTTGCAGATTCTTTTGAAGAGGGATCCTGAATCCTAAATACGATTTTGCTAATGCGACGCTTCCTCCAGGGATGTGGAGCACAGAGTGCACTTGAGCGGAAAGTTTCAGGATGACTTTAATTGAATAACAGCCACCAGAAAAGGAGACAAGAAAGAGATGGGAGAAACTGAAACTTAGAGCAGAGTTTCTCCACAGCTGCATCTCAGCCCTACACACATGGGCACATCACAGATCACAAAGCAAATGGGGGAGATGTTTGTGAAGGCTTTTGGAGGGTGAGAAGGAAAAGAAGACGGTGAGAAGGAGCCAGGGCAAGAGCAGAGGGTGTCTGATTGTAGAACCATAGAATCACAGAATGACTTGGTTGGGAAGGGACTTAAGTTCATCCAGTGCCACCCCTGCCATGGGCAGGGACACCTCCCACCAGCCCAGGGGGCTCCAAGCCCCGTCCAACCTGCCCTGGGACACTCCCAGGGATCCAGGAGCAGCCCCAGCTTCTCTGGGCACCCTGTGCCAGGGCCTGCCCACCCTCCCACCCACCAATCCCTTCCCAGTATCCCAGCCAGCCCTGCCCTCTGGCACTGGGAAGCCATTCCCTGTGTCCTGGCCCTCCATGCCTTGTCCCCAGTCCCTCTCCTGCTCTCCTGGAGCCCCTTTAGGCCCTGCAAGGGGCTCTTAGGTCTCCCTGGAGCCTTCTCTTCTCCAGATGAGCCCCCCCAGCTCCCCCAGTCTGGTTCCAGCCCTTGGAGCATCTCCATGGCCTCCTCTGGGCTCTCTCCAGCAGCTCCACCTCCTTCTGTTGTTGGCCTCAGAGCTGGAGGCAACTCTGTAGGTGGAGTCTCACCTGAGGGGACAGAGGGGCAGAATCCTCCCCTCCCCTGCTGTAGGATCAGCCCAGGGCATGGGGGTTTTGGGATACCAGCACACAGGGCCAGGGCATGTGGACAGAAGATGATTTCAAATAATTTTAAAGGGGATGAAGGACAGAGAGGTGAGAAGGGAGTAGACCCATCAGATTCTGCCAAGGCACGAGTCCCCTAGCCCAAGGCAGGGTTTTGGTGGGTGGGATGAGCTGAGCCCGGGGCAGCCATCAGCAGGAGCTGGGGCAGAGGGTGGTGTGGGCACCAAGGGAGCAGGGAATGGCTTTTCCCTGCCCATGGCTCTGTGTCCCACTGACACCCACGATGCCTCCCAGTGTGATATTGCCAGCACGGTCCCTGCAGCCTCTCCTCTCTCCTGCTGGGAGCAGGGAGAGAGCAGAACCCCAGTGTCCAGGGCGGTTCACTGAGCCCCTGGAGCAGCACGAGGAGCTGCAGCTCCCTGACCATCGACCCAGCCCAGAGAGGGGAGTTTCACATATTTTCCCTGAGTGATTCGTGTTATTGTTTTATTTTTCTTGTTTATAAAACAGGCAAGAGATGGCAGATGGCAGTGAAGGCAAACAAATCTCCTTCCCAGGGAAAACAAGTTAATTTCTTGGCTTTTTTTATTTTTTTTTTAAGTTTTTTTCTTGAGAGCTGTTAGATCCAAGGCAGTAATCCCTCCTTAATCCATCATAATGCCATTTGTTGAAAGTCCTGCTTTCCCTGCTAATTGTGTTTCTGGAGCTAAACCTTGACACTTCCCATCAGCCTCATTCCAAGGGAGCACAACAAAGCACAGGGGTTAATCCTCCAGAGCTGCTTCCTTGTCCTCTGCTGTGGCTCCACTGCCCAGGAGGGCAGGGACCAGCCCTGGGCTTGACCTGCTCCACAGGGGCAGCTCGTGTTCACAGCAAAGGGAATTCCTGCCAAAATTCCCTGTTTGCAGAGCTTCCCAGAAGGTTGGAGTGACTGATTTTGACCCCATAAAAGGATTTAAGTCAGTGGTTGTAATGTTGAAGGTAGGGAAGGAAAGGGAAAGGGAAAGGGAAAGGGAAAGGGAAAGGGAAAGGGAAAGGGAAAGGGAAAGGGAAAGGGAAAGGGTACTGAATATTAGCCCAAATTGGACTCCTAAAATACACTTTCCTTTGTGCCCATTCTGGAGAACAAGCCTCTGACATTAAGGATTCTGTCCAAAGAAAACATCAGGAGCAGTGAGTGTGAGCACAGATAAACCCGCTATCTCTGTGTATTTAATAGAGAACTTGGGACTTTGCATCTGCAAATACTCATTTAAGCTTCCCTTCAGGAAACCAAACATAAATCACCCTTAAATGTAACTGTCTTGCTCCTTGTAAAATGCTCATTTTATATCTTAAAATCAGGGGGTTTTTATTCCACTGCTCCCACAGTCACACTGCTGTCTGCTCCCATTGTGGGGATAGCCCAGTTCTCCCAGTGCCATCTGACTATGGCCAGATTTGCCAGATGTCAGAGACACATCGAGATTCTTCCACTTCTTCATTTTCCCCTCCCTGTGTCTATTCTCTCCAGTCTTTTCTCCCTGCACATTAGAGGCTCAAGAAGTAAAGACAAAATGAGATAAGAAACAGAATTTCCAATCAACCTGTAAATAAAATGTGACTTAAGGTATTTGTGTTAAAAGGAAGACATGAAGTTCTCTTGACAATCCCTTTCAGGTTTAATTATGGGACATTGTGGTCATTTTTGACAGTTTGCCTCATTCAGTTTCTAATGAATTCTGGAGTTCTAGGTGAGCACTCTGGCCATTACAGCCCCCTGCCAGGCATGATGAGGAACACTTCCATAAATCTGGCATATAGCATGTCTGCGAAGGTAGATTTTGGCTTAACAAAAGACTGTCCCTGTGGCTCCATCCAGTATGAGCAGTTACACCAAAGGTCCTGCAGGACAGGGCTGTGGTGGCAGACTGGCAAGTGCTTGACAAGCACTAAAGTGCTGGACTCTGGAATTATCCAAAGTCAGCAGAATGGATTTCATTGCTGGCTTCACAAAGTCATCTCACGGCTCGAGAATGTGGCCACGTGCCAGAGAACTGGGAAAGGGATAACATAAATCAATATTTTAAAGCAGAACATCGAGCTCCTCTCTCATTCTCTGGGAAAATAGAATTTTTATGACTCTGAGCTTTGGAGTGAAGCTGCTGGACAGCCCTAGCATGCATCAGACCCACAGCAGAGCCAGCTATTCCGGGGCTGGGCAGGCTGGAGCACAACCTGCAGTTTTTTCACACTTTGGGTTTTTAAAGGAAAATGACTGGGAGCAAAAGGACTTTATCACACAGCACTTGCAGGTGCTTCTGGCTCAATGCATTATTCACCAGGACGGGGCTGCTGCCACCGTGGAGGTGTCACAGGACTCCCAGTGTGTTATCTCAGGCACAAAATCACATCAGTGCATGTGCAGCATCCCGAGGAGCCCGCGCTGCCGCGGAGCTCCTCTCACGCACCTGCACAGGTCATGGGGCAGCCCAAGCAGGGGCTGCTGCAGCTCCACCCAGATGGGTCCTCAATTATCTTTATATCAACATTGTGGCATTTATTCTGTTTTGATATATTTCCCATGCACGCCTCAGGTCTCAGGTGCAGTTAAATTAAACACCTCTCTGTCCTGAGGGCTGGAGCTGGGATGGGGCCCCCGAAGCTGAAGCCGCATGTGATGACAAATCTGGTGAGTCCAGGAGAGAGGAGAGAGGTCTCTTCTCCCTGTGACCAGTGACAGGGCCCAAGGGAATGGCTGGGGCTGTGCCAGAGGAGGGTTAGGTTGGACATGAGTAAAAGGTCCTTCCCCCAGAGGGTGGTGGGCACTGCCCAGGCTCCCCAGGGCAGTGGGCACAGCCCCAAGGCTGCCAGAGCTCCAGTAGGGTTTAGACAACAGGACAGTGACATGGGGGGATTGTTGGGGTGTCCTGGGCAGGGCCAGGAGATGGACTGGATAATCCTTGTAGGTCTCTTCCAGCTCAGGATATTCTGTGATACTGTAATTCCATGATTCTACCTGCAGGAAGGTATCCCACACCCAACAGCCCGTCCCTCCCATTCATCCACAAAACATGGTCTTTGCTTTTAATTTTGGTTTTCCTTATCCCTTCAGGAGGTGACATGAAAAGGAAGGCAGGCCCATCCAAGTGTAAACTACAGTTCCACATGTGGAAGGCAGGTCACAGAAAATTAATGCTCTGATAGTGGTGTCCCAGAAAACATAAAGGTTTAAATTAGTGATCCATGATAGAGATTAGCAGGACTTTGTTGTACCTTCAAGGTCACTGTAAAAAGGTCCAGAGTAATATTTCTGTAATTTAAAAGAAGAGGTTAATAACACAGCACTGTGAACTGTCAGGATGCACTAAGTTGGGACACGTGAAGCCCAAACTCACCTTCCACTGGTACATGGTACATGCAGTTACACGTGTGGTCAATGTGGCACCACAATAGCACACCAGAGCCAATACAGGGAGGGCTTTGCCTCTCACAGTCATCAGCCCACAGACACTGCCTGTGCCTTGATACGTTTACAGGTATCTCCATGGATCTTTCTTCTCCGTGTTGTAAAAGAGTTATGACATCTGAAAAAAGATTACAGTCACAATCTACTTCAAACCCTTCCAGAAGTTTTAAAAATTAACATAAGAATCATATAATTATAGACTCATGGTTTGGGTTGGGAAGGACCTGAAAGCTCACCTTGTTCCACCCCCTGTCAAGCCCCATCCAACCTGGCCTTGGATATTTCCATCTTAAGGAAATGTAGCTTTGAGGATTAGGAAAGTTTTATTATGACTAATCAGACATTGCCTATCTCAGTTTTAATTTGTAGTACAGGGGATTGACATTCACAATGACACAGTATTTTAAACTGGGGAAGGGAATTATACTCTTTTTTATCATATACTTCTAATTTCTTGGAAGCAGATGTAACAAAAATGAATCCCAAGCCAGAAGTCACACTCCACTCATGAACATGCCCTCAGCCCATGGCACCAGGCTACAGCTGCCCTGAGGGGAATGCCCAGGAGGGGATCCTGCTCCACTGACCCCACACTGGGAGTGTGGGCAGAGCCCTGACCCCGTCCCGAGCCCCAGAGCTGCTTCCAAAGCAGCCTTCACGAGGCAGCTGAAGGGCTCAGTCACAGCCCACTTTATCTGGTTTACACCAAAGCTGCTTGCTCTGAGTCTGGGAGGGGTTTGTGTTATTCTTCCTTCCTTGCTCCACCGTGTCTCCGTATCTGGGGAATTTGTCCAGCTCCGGGTGTTTGTGACACATCTCCTGGTGCCAAGGCTCTTCAGGAGCTGGAGCTGGGCACAGCCTGTCTGCAGGGAGCGTCCCCTTACCAGGGACAGAGCCCACACAAACCTGTTGGAGCACTGGCCACAACTTCCTAACCCAGGCCCTGCTCATCCCTGCCCAGTCCTGCAGCTCTGGGTGATGTGTTTGACCAAAAGGTGGGTTTGGAGCCATGCTGGTTCCAGCTCCATGTTATTTTGTAATGCCATTCTTAAAAAAACCACCACCACCAAAAAAAAATCATGTGTCCTTGATCATAATTGAAAGATTTTGCTTCTTTTTTATTTTCACAGATTTCTAGTCAACCCCTGCAACTCCAGGAAATTCAATGAAAATGCTTTGCAAAAATAACATGAGACAGAGGATTTCTAGAAATTCCCTTTTCCAAGAAAGAAAAAAAACATCTCTCTTTCTACTAAGACAGGGGAACAAACCTCTTCCCTTTTGACACAATAGATGCCAAGAAAATCAGCCATTATTTCTTTCAATTTTTCACACCCATTTCCTTGCAAAGGTGACTCAGCCCTTCATTGCTTCTGTTATTTCAGGAACTCTCTGCAGACTTGCTCCTGGCTTGTCTTTTACCTCCATTGATTTTCCATTATTTGCCTTGATCTGTTTCTTGTTATCTGAGGTCAGTGGTGAGTTTTGCTTAAAAATTTATATCACTCCATAGCTTTTGTTTCCTTCTGGTTTGTGTCCAGTTCCATCTGCAGTGGGAGTATTTCTTTTATCTCTATTACTTTGGTTTAGGCATTTTTTCTTCCTTGTTTTCTCCATCTTTCTGTACTTCCATTCCCACCCCCTGCCATGGGCAGGGACACCTCCCACCAGCCCAGGGTGCTCCAAGCCCCGTCCAACCTGGCCTTGGACATTCCAGGGATGCAGGGGCAGCCGCAGCTTCTCTGGGCACCCTGTGCCAGGGCCTCACTGGAACAGGCTTTGGCACAGTTTTTCTCTACCCATCCTTTCCCCTTTACAGCTTTTAAAAGTGAAGACACGCTCTTTCCTGCCTGCACCCAGGCCATTCCTGTCCTCACCACCACATGCCCCGTGGTGTCCCACACCCACCAGGATGCTGTTTCAGGAGGTCCCAGTGCATGCTGTGGTGAGCTGGGCAGGGATCCTGGATCTGGGGGATGGTGGGGTGTCTGACGTCAGTAAAACGAATTTGAACCCTGACCTCATTCACCCTAAAACCCACCAGAAGTGCTTTGGTTATTCAGTTGTAACTGGGCTGTGTTTGAAGTTTGTGTGTGTCCTTCTCACATCTGCCCCCTGTATTGGGTGTGCAGCCCTGGGAAAGCAGAATGGCCTCTATGAATCACCTTGTTTCCATGAGGCCCAGAATAGGTTTTGTAGCAATTAAACTTGGATTGAACCTGACTCCTTCCCTTTGCCTCTGGCAAGCTGAACCACGGATGCCAAACAAATTTGCATTAATGAGTTATTTTTGTGTGAGCAAGAAAATAGAACCTTTTTGGGTTGTTGCTATGTACATGTATGTTTTGAGAAAGCAACAGCTTACGTTGCTTAATGATGCCAAAACAATGCATTGAGGAGGGGCAGATGCTAATTAACATTATTTAATGCCTGCTATTAATTAGCAGAGAGAGGGCTGGTGCTGGAGATAGGCCTGTGGGACACCTCAGGCCACCCACCTGCTCAGCCCCACGGCCAGTGCCCAGTGGGAGGCAGCTGCCCCTGGGAATTCAAACTGTGTCTGCAGGAGCTCCTGCCCTGTGAGATAACGTGGTGCTGCTCCTGAGCCCAGGGATCCCAGTGGCAGCTCCAGCAGCTGCTGTGTGGCTTCCAGATGAGAGAATACACACCAGTACAACCCTGTTCACCTGGTCTCACAGTGAGAAAGGGCTCTTGACACTCAATTGCATTTTAAGGAGTTAAAGATAGAAATGCATCCAGTGACAATTCCCAAGGGACAGGGTTTCACCTCTCTCTGCGAGAGGGAGCAGCTGGCACAGCCTGGGTGATCTCCATCCCCACAGCCTCCATCAGAGGATGGGATTAAACGTGAGCACAACAGACACAGCTGAGCCTCACAGAAGATTTTCCATATGCTTTGGGATAAACCTTAGTACTGGAGATCCTCACTAATGAGTGTGATGAGTTATTATTGTTGTCATTTCTGTGTTTGAAAAAAAAAACCCAAACAGAAGGAACTATTTAAACCTCTCACTGTGGGGTAGTTCAGCAGCCAGAAACATTTCACTGTATTTTTCATCCTCTCATTAAATCTACACCAGCCTTTGAAAGCAGGCACAGCCACAGCACTGCTCCTCCTCACTGGTCCCATCCCTGCACACACCAGGATGTCCAAATATCCCTTTTTATATTGCAGCCTCCCAGCTCTGCTCTCGCTGTGCTCAGGTCCCAAGGCTTCCCTCCCAGTGTTTGCATTCCTGATCCCTGACTTCATGAATCATGGAATCACAGAATATCCTGAGCTGGAAGGGACCCACAAGGATCACCCAGTCCAGCTCCTGTCCCTGCACAGACACCCCAACAATCCCATCACAGGTCACATTAGTTTCCATGTGACTGTATTAGAATGAAATGAGGTGACAATATGTCCTATAATGAGGCCATTTAAAGGCTGGACTCCATGATCTTGGAGGTATTTTCCAACCTTAACAATTTTATGAAATATTGCCTCATCCTGCATCCCATAATATAACTCATCATTGGGTTATAAGTGATTTTAAAGCAACCACAAAATTTTGATGAGCAATGAATCATTTGTCACAACAGGATCTGCGGGTGGGGTCTCTCAAGGAAAGCCTTGATGGTACCCACTGACTTGATCACTTGGGTTTCATAATTAGCAAATCTACTGCAAACAGTGGAGGTGTCTTTAATATAAAGCACCACCCACTCCTCCCCCCTCTGCACATGATATCCTCTTCAATCCCTTCCCACAGAATTCATAACTCAAGATTTTTATATTCCATTTCATGACTCAAACCTCAAGGTTTTAGTAAAGCCAGTTTTCAGACTGTTTGCTCTTTGTTGTTTCTTCAACAAAAGTTTTCTGGTCTTGCCTCCTACTCAGACATCTGCCTTGGTACACTGGCAACCAAAAATTGAGCCAAGGGAGATTTAGGCTGGATATTATGAAAAATTTCTTCCCTGACAGAGTGGCCTAGCCCTGGTACAGGGCACCCAGGACAGGGGTGGACTCACCATCCCTGGAGATGCTAAAAAAACACGTGGATGTGGCAGTTGGGGACATGGTTTAGTGGTGAACATGGTGGTGGTGCTGGGTTAACAGTTGGACTTGATGGTATTAGGGGTCTTTTCCAACTTCAGTGGTACTATGATTCTAGTTAAAAACACCCAAAGACAAGATTCTAACTTACTGCCACACATCTGTCTTTTTCTTTTTTGGCCACAAACCTCAGATGAATGAGTACCAGCTCTGGGACTGATGTGGCAAGGACATCATTCCTCCCTCTTCCTGGCCAAAGACAACCCAGTACTCCAAAATATAACCCCTCATTGTGGTTGTCCCCTCCCCTGTCCTTTAGGATGGCAGAGGAGCACACAGCACCTAATATGTTCAAGGAGACAGGATTTTCCAGGCTTAAATAGCAAAGAAATGGAACCAGGTACTCTGCACTCTGCGTTTTTCTGAGCTCTGAACACCTTTAAGTGATTTCCTGGGCTCTCAGCTGTTCCAGCTGGCATTTCACCCTCAGCTTGGTTGAAATGTCAAGGAGTCATTCACCTGTGGGTGGTGTGAGGGCTTGCCTGGCAAAGAGACTTGAGAGCTCTGCCAAACTGTTGTCCTGATTATTTCAGGAAACAGTGATTTAAACTATCAGAAAAATAGGGAAAACATGAGATTTTACAAAAAACCCCACCCATGTGAGATGGGGAATCCTTGTGAGCACAATTGGGACCCAATTCTAAAGAAAACTTGGGAGTGGTTTTGCTGCTGAACAGAAAATTGAAGCCCGAAATAGCCAGCTTGCCTCTTTCCTGACCTTACCTAGCTGTGCATTTTCACCTGGATGATCAAGGTCAGGAATAATCACTTCAGAGCCAGAGACAAATGTCTCAGCCTCTGCCAGCACCTACTGCCAAAGCTGTCAGGTGTAAATGGGAACATCTCTCAGCAACAGAGCTTGGATGGGGCAGTGGGAAAGACTGTGAGACCTCCAGCTCTGGTAGAGAAAAGGGGCACTGGAGGGCTGGAATTGGAGATTAAACACACAGACAGTGTGGGGATTCAACTGAGGAAAACTGAAGAGATCCAGATTCCATGAGGGCTCAAGCACAGAGCCTGGTGAGGTCCAGGCTAGAGGTAAAACACAACTCATGAGGCAGCTGTAAACATCAGAAGAAGGTGGAGCTGTTGGAGTGAGCCTAGAAGAGACCATAGAGGTGTCTGAAAGCTGGAACCCCTCTGTGCTGGAGCCAGGCTGGGAGAGCTGGGGGGGCTCACCTGGAGAAGAGAAGGATCCAGGGAGAACTTAGAGCCCCTTCCAGAGCCTAAAGGGGCTCCAGGAGAGCAGGAGAGGGACTGGGGACAATGGCCTGAAATAGCGTAAAAAGGGGAATGGCTTCCCACTGTCAGATGGCAGGGTTAGTCAGGATACTGGGAAGAAATTCTTCCCTGAGAGGGTACAGAGGCCCTGGCACAGGGTGCCCAGAGAAGCTGGGGCTGCCCCTGGATCCCTGGGAGTGTCCCAGGCCAGGTTGGACGG
>JAWWMP010000165.1:62903423-62914935 GCA_035047865.1 Dendrocincla tyrannina
GTGTCCCAGGCCAGGTTGGACGGGGCTTGGAGCACCCTGGGCTGGTGGGAGGTGTCCCTGCCCATGGCAGGGGATGGCACTGGATGAGCTTTAAGATCCCTTCCAGCCCAATCCATTCTGGGATTCTCTGATTATCGGCACTGAACACCTTCTAGTAGAAGACTGAGTTATGATTCTGTGAGGAGACGCTGACAGTTGTGCTCATTCCAAGATCCTCTGCCCCATCAGGTGCTCAGGGGATCCTTCCAGAGCAGTTCCAGCCCTTGGGCACTGTCGTGCCTGAGCACACAGCCCCCTGCCCCAGTGACCCCTGTGCCAAGGGGGTGTCAGCACCAGCTGAGGAGGCGGGAGCAGCTCCAGTTCTGACCCTGCCCTGTTCGCTCACATCTCCTCAGGTCTGAGCAGACAAATCACTGCAGGGCTGAAATATCCCCTGTCAGAATCCATGTAGGCTGCAAGGGCTGCACAGGGGAGATGGATGGGCTGTGTCAGTGTTGCTTCCAGCAGCTCCTCCAGCACCTCTTGCAGTGGAGGCAGTTTGTTGTATGAAGCAGAAAAATGGGAAAATCCATTGATTTTTTTTTTCCTTACAAGCCTCTTTAAAACAACACAGTAGTGAAGAACAACTGCAGTATTCATCAAGTAAGTTGTTGTCAAATGAGTGAATGGAAGTCCCTAAACTGTTCCTCCTCCACATGTCAAGTGTTTCAAAGTCCTCTAAATGCTGGTGGAAGAAAACCTTTGTTGAGTGTTAGGCTGAGCTGTCCTTGGACGTTTCTTTTCCTCAAGTAAAAGTAGAAAAATAAATTAAAAAAGGGGAGACACACATCACGGGCTTGCAAATCCCCCAGACCCCCTGATGCTTTGAAAACTTGTCACTTGCTACAAGGAGGTTTGAGTGAGTCATTGACCTAATTTTTAATTTGTCCTTTGGCTCATTTAGAAATTTGGAGGGAAAAAAGTCAGAGTAAATTGGCATTTGTAGGTGTATTTATTATACAACAATATTATGTGGGATATTTGCATAAAATGCAATACAATGCCTCATGGTGTAAAGCCTGTGTAAGTTGTGTGTGTGAGTATGAAGTTCAAATTCACACAGGGATGGTTGAGAGCAGGTGTATCTATCCCCACACACCTTGACTGGAGAATCCTTCCACAGAGGTTAAAAGCCATGAGATCCAAGTATTTGCACAGATAGGTGGGAATGGCTCCCTCAGAAACCTCCTTCCTGGTGACCTGAGACCTCTGGGGTCTCTGCCTCATGCCAGCTGTACAGGCACAGCCAGACACTGCCTTAGCCATCCCCTCCCCATGCCCTGTCCATGCTCTGCTCATGCCGTCGATTCCTCTGCCCCTGCCAGGGCTGTATTTGTACTGCCCACCAGTCCCTGCTTCGTGTTCTGCTCCTGCTCATCCCCACTGACATCAGGAATAGGTAGACAGACAAGGTTTCCCAAAGTTTCTTCACTGTGCAGAGCAGCAGCAGCAGCAGTGAAGTGGAAGTGACCTCAGCATTTTTGTCTTCTTTTACTGATTTTTCCCACACAGGCAGCACTGCCTACACTGCAGACGAGAAACTGTCCTGAGAAGAGGAAAAAGAGGAGGGGGAATGCAGGTGCTTGGAGGTGAAACAGGGCAGGAAAAAGGCACAAAGGAGCCAATTCAGAAAAGATTGTGATGTATTCATAGGTAAGGTCAGATGTGTTTCCTTCACCTCGCTTTTGGTTTCACTCTGATGGTTTTTGCTAGTGACTCTCGATTCCATTCTCCAGAAATCCCTATCAGTATCTGTAGAAACTCTGGTTTGGCCTATATTTATACTGGTTTCTTGGCCTGAACAGTGGAATGCAGCAGCAGGTTCCCCAGCAAACTGCAGACTCTGCAAGAGGGAGTTTGAACTTCACGGCTGCTCTCCCAGCCTCTGACACGTCTCTTCAAGCCCTACATGTGTTCATCGATTCCACCATATTCCCCCGCTCCTTGTCTCCTCTCTCTCAGGCTCTACTCAGAAGGAAAGCATCTTGTGGTTGTATCTACTTTTCATTGCTGCTTTTTCCAAGGGAGATGGAGAAGGACAAGGGCCTGGAGAGACAGGAACAGGGGGAATGGCTTCATACTGACAGAGGGCCTCCCCATCCCTGGAAGTACCCAGGGCCAGGTTGGATGGGGCTTCGAGCAACCTTGTCTAGTGGAAGGTGTCCCTGCTCATGGCAGGGGGTGGAAAAAGATGGGCTTTAAAGTTCCTTCCAACCCAAACCATCCTATGATTCATTGATTCTATGATTTGGTGGGGTGAGAAAAACCAGTCATCTCTTGGAGGAGGAATTGGGAGGTTGTCAAGAATATCCTGGTAGATGAATGAGATCTTGCAGAAAGAATAAAATAAGGTGATTTGACCTACTTCATTAGCACAGCAGGTAATCTCTGTGTGCTTCCAAAGCATGGGAAGAGAAGGCAGTACACCAGACTCCATAAATGGAAACCACGCAGGTAGACCCCTGACCCTCTGGGGATTTTCTTTGTCAGTTCTGGTAATGTCTCAAGCAAAGCCCTCTGAGCCTGGCAGTGCCCATGACCAGCACAGGGAACCACCCACCCCACTGTCACACAAAGCATCAGCTTGAGGTAATGATGTCATGTATATTCCTGACAAATCTCTAGTAATTCCCACATGAAACTGCCATTTAAAGTAAACCTAAAAGCCATGTTAGACTGGCAGTTGCTGGGCTCAAACATTAATCACTGCCTCTCCTATTTATTATTATGTAAGGGAAGAGGGACTGACATCATCTCCCGATACTTGTGCAAGGCATCTGGCACTGTCCTGCATGGCATTCTTGTCTCTACACTGGAGAGATGTGGGTTTGACAGATGGACCACTCCATGGGTAAAGAAGTGGCTGGATGGTCACACTCCCAGAGTTGTGGTCGAAGGCTCCATGTCCCAGTGGAGCCCAGTGATGTTGCTCAGGGGTCAGGACTGGGACCGGCTCAGCAGGGACAGGCAGCCAAGTGCACACTCAGGCTTTGCTCAGCTCATCAGAATCACCCCCCAGTGTTATGCTCCAAACCACACATCAGAGCCTGGGGGATGTGTTCCAAAGTCACCCCAAAAGCAGGAAGGCCACTGAGGATTGGAGACACCCACAGCCTGCCAGGGACATGCTGTGGGTTTGAAAGGACAGGTCGGCCTCTCAGAGGAGGGAGTGTCTGCACTGACAGCGTTTCACAGGCTGCTGCAGTGACCAGGCGGTGGCCAACAGTCCCAGCACTGGGGGGGTGGAAGGGGAACCCCGATGTGCTGGCCCTGCAGGTGTGCTGGGAGCCACAGAGCCGCTCTCTGGGCTCCTACACCCCAGGAAAGCACTGCTGTCTCTGCTCAGGAACAGGCTCCAGTCAGCACTTTCTTCACCACACTGCACAGTAATTTTCCTCATCCTGCCTATATTTAACTTTTCCCCTTGGACTAAAATGTGGTTACAAAAAATTTCTGTCAGCTGGAAAGAAAGAACAATGCCTGGCTCAGCGCCTGTGCTCAGCAGTGAAGAGTCTGCAATTACAGACCAAGAAACAAAACAAAACAAAACAAAAAAAGCCCCAAAACACCAGTAATAAAAACAAGGCAAAAATCGTTTTCCAATTTCTCTGTGATTCTTCCTTGCATTTTTTTTTTTTTTCTGACAAGGATCAGATCAGCAATATGAGGGAAGGAGAGTTCAGAGTAGAGAGCAGTAAAAAGTAAAATAAATAAAATCAAAACTGAGGTCTATTTTGCCTTCCAGAACATCTACTGTCACAACATAATTGCAGAGAAGCAGCATCCAAGTGCATCCAAGCATTTTGGAGACTGACTCTCATTTGGAATTGGGGTTTCAAACCACTCCTCCCTCTCCTGCTCCTTCCTGCCACAAAGGCTGTGCTGGGTGCCCGACAGAGGGCTGGGGCTGCCTGGGCAGCGCCACTGCTGGGACATCCCGTCCATGGCATCCCACTGCCAGCCTGACCTGGGCTAACACCCGCCCTGTCTGCTCTGGCCACCCCACACCATCCCCTCCCACGGGGGAGCATCCAAACCACGGGCACAGTGACCCACAGCACTCCCAGGGGAGAAGCAGCACCATGGGAAATTGATACCAAACTGGGATTTATCAGTTTAATGGTCAATAACACAGTGGTTTATCAAGATTTGATGGTGAGGGACACTTGACTGTTTACTAGTTTCTTTCTTCCTTTTTGAATTTTTCATCCTCTTTTCTCTGGTTTTTCAGATCAAACCCTTTCCCAGAGTCCTGGAACTGGCTGGCCAGTGCTGCACAGCTTGTCTCCTTTTTAAAAATCTGGTTGAATTGATTATTAATGTTTAGTAAAGTGATATATAGATCCCATAAAATGTTAATGTGGGAAGAAGATGTTTAATGAGAGCAAAGCTGGGTTGCAAGGAGATGAGCCTGTCCCTCCACAGGGGAGAAAGGCTGGGCTCTCCAAAGCTCTTGGCTTGAGCTGTTTTAGCTGCAAAACCTTAAAATCTGATTAAAAAAAATGAAAGGGGAAACTAAATAGAATCAAGTAAGTTGACTCCCAGCTGGCTGGGCCCTGCAAGCACATCAGCTGCTCAGAAACACATTAATCCCAGCGGGAAGCCTGGGGACTTGCAGCACGACCCAGTACCCGGCTGAGGGTCATGGCTGGATGAACTCCTGACATTTTTACCTCCTGTAAAACCAAGCCAACGGCAACGAGGCCAGAACGTGCCAAAGGGAAATGAAAGCACTTTAAAGACGTGCTTTTATTTAGCAAGGCACTGCTCTAGTTAGAATAGAAATTCTATGACAGAATGAGCAGATATTTTAATTACAAAATTGATATCAATAATTAAGAAACAAATGCTTTTAGGTACCATTACATTGAGGATCCAGAGCAAACCAGCAACCAGAGAGATGGCAAAACAAACTCAGATTATTGGGTGCCCAGCTCTGTTCAGTGACCAGAGCACAACCAGACAGAGCTGAGAAACAAAGTACTTTGTCTTCTGCCAAGCAGAGGTGGCACAGCCCCTTCTCCTGCCAGTCCCTGGCACTGCTCAGGATCAGAAGGCTGCAGCAGTGACACAACCAGGTACTTACCAGGAGCACTGGCCGGTAGCTCCACTCGAGTGCCTGGAGACTGCTGGGCTGCCCCACTCTCCATCCTGTCCTGGGGCCTCCCACACGAGTGTCCATCACAACCTTGGCATCAGTGCCACCCCTCATGGCAGAGGAGGAACAGCTGGTCCCACGAGTTTCTTTGGCATGAGAGCCTTTGCACCATGGAAGGAGCTGCAGGTGCATCCACGAGGTCTTCCAAGTGTGTGACCTGCTTTGTCCCAGCCTCTTGGCACCACTGACTCCCTTTCCCCATCTCCCCTCAGGAAAAGGTAATGCAAAACCTTCAACTGCTGAGCCCCTGCATCTCCATGGAAGTTTCAGGAAGAATTTCTTCACAGAAATGATGGTCAGGCATTGGAAGGGGTGGCCCAGGGAGGTGGTGGTGTCCCCATCCCTGGAGGTGTCCAAGGAACAACTGGCCATGGCACTCAGTGCTCTGGGCTGGGTGATAGCGTGGGGATCGGGCACAGGTTGGACTCCGATCTTGGAAGTCTCCTTCAGCCTAAAGGATTCCATGATTCCTCCTGGTCTTTAACAGGAGCACAGGCAGTGCTTACAGCCATTCTGTCCAGAGCCACCCTGCAGCACATCCCTCTGCCCCAGCCCCAGGGAAACTCCTTCGGTGTGGTTTGAGAGGGGGGTTTCTTTGACATCTGCACAGCTTTTCTGCAGGAGGCAAAGTTAGATCCCCACTGCAATTGGTGTTTGAGTTCTGTTATTAATTACAGCCCCTACTCCAATCACACTCATTAGCTGAATGAGCAATAAGGCGCTTTAAGCCTCTATCTGTTGATAATATTCTCCAATGGATCGAGGATGTGTCATTTGACACTGATAAACTAGGCAATATTATGAGCTGAATGTCTTAAATGCTACACAGATGGGGAATATATTAATTTAAGAAAATGTTATTAAGTGTCTAAGGAGTGTAATTATGAGCAGCCTTCTCATTTGACACCTGTGTGCAGTCTTTGCTTGAGAGATAAAGGCAGAGGAATGAGAACTGGAAACCAGCCTTCAAATCTCTCAGCTTTTTTCTCTTTTTAACTTCCTGCCAAATTAATTACTTTCAAGACACAACCAATATTGTGAAGAAGTTTTGACTGAAAACAATACCGGTGTGCAGCCCACAGAAGTCTTCATTTTAATGCCACATTTATTTGGCAATACAAGACACTTCCTGAGAAAAGCCAGCTCTGTAGCTTTGTGTGACGGGGACGAGCTGCCAAGGAGCCAGCAAAGCTCCGGGCAGCACAGCCCGACACCAGCCTGGGCTGTGCCAGGGGCCCCTGCCAGGCATGGGCAGCTGCAGGATTTGCTGGAATCAGTGGGGAGAGGAGGGAAAATAATCTTATTATATTGTAGCCAGTTCAAAGTTAGTTGTCTGATTCCAAAAGAAACAAGAAGAAAAGGCTCTGGGAAGACCTTGGAGCATCATCCAGGGCCTAAAGGGGCTCCAAGAGAGCTGGAGAGGGACTTGAGATAAGGGATGGAGGGACAGAACAAGGGAAGATGTTTTCCCACTGCCAGAAGGCAGGGTAAGATGGGATATTGGAAAGGAATTGTTGGCTGGGAGGGTGGGCAGGCCCTGGCACAGGGTGCCCAGAGAAGCTGGGGCTGCCCCTGGATCCCTGGGAGTGTCCAAGGCCAGGCTGGACGGGGCTTGGAGCCCCCTGGGCTGGTGGGAGGTGTCCCTGCCCATGGCAGAGGGGTTGGAATTTGGTAATCTTTAAGATCCCTTCCAACCCAAAGCATTCTGGGATTCTCTGAAATTCCTCCCCTGGCCTCCTGCTGTGTTGGATGGAGTGGGACATGCATTCCCTGAGGGTGTTGTCACAGTGGAAAATGATGACAACTGGGATGAATCTGTGTTGCTGGCAGTGCCTGGATGAGCAGTTTGGACTCAGGTATCCAACTTTGCAAAGTGTAAAGGCAATAAGAGCAATGGCCAGGGGATCTCCCAGTCTCTTCTGAAGGAAACAGCTGCCTTCCACCATCCCAGCTCCTCCTGGACCTCCCACAGCATCCCTCAGAGCCAACCTTAGAAGGCAGACCTCGCTGCAGACACTCATTTGCCCTCTGTAAATCTTAATTAATTATGATTCCTGCTGCACTGCCCCATCACCTGAGCCTGAAAAGGATGCTTTGGCATTGCTGAACACATCATGGCTGCCTGTCATGAGAGGAACTGACCATGGAAACACATGGAAGTGGATCCTGAGGAACTGTTGTGTGGCTGCACATGGAATCTGCCTGGGGCTGCTGCTGTTCAACAGGGGGAATGTGCAACATAAAACTGGGGCAGGATGGAAGGACACTGGACTGCATCCTGCATTCCATGGAGAGCTGCTGAATCCTGGGCTCCCACTGCTGGGATGTCAGTGGCCCCTTTATGTAAAATGTGTCTGTTTCCACTGCTCCTCTGCAGGTGGCCTTGCTGGGCTCCTGAGGAGTTCCAGAGAAGTTCCAGAGGAGATTCATGTTCAGGCGAAGTCTTCTGTAAGCAGACTTTGTGAAAAGGTGGTAACTGGCAACCAGGACATGTTCCCCTGTAATTCTATTGCATTAATCCCTGGAGGAACTTCATCTGGAATAATGTATGTACCTGTGCAGGGGGAAAAATCAGATGGAAACTGATGTCACCTGGTTACAAGCTGGCAAAGAGAATGGATGGAGTATTTGACAGGGGACAGTAAAAAGTTTCTGACTTGTTTAGCACGGCAAAAAGTGGTTGAACTGCAGATATGATTGACAGCTGTGAACACATCAGGAATAGTCATGAGGAGAAGGACAGAACTATTGGAGCAAAAAGGACAGCTGGAAGGAAAGCCCCCAAGGAGCCATGGGCAAAGGTTCACACTCTAACTCCCTGGGAACTGGATGTTTTTCATCCTCACAGTGCCATTTTCTGCAGGCAGTACCAGCACTGCTTCAGCTAAGGATGCAGCCAAGGTCTCTGCCCAAACCATTTTATTTACAAGAATCTAGGCTAACACTGGTGGATTTTGCAAACTGTTTATAGCTTTCCATGGAAAAATCCTACTCTTGGCGCATTTGTTTTCAATGTGATATTCTCTTTCATGTTAAGATTCATAAATATCAATATAACCTTTGACACAGTGCGTGTTACCAAAAATAAACTGTAATTTTAAAAACATAAAATACATCTATATATTTAATAGTACCAAATTATCACTATGAATGTGCCTTTTCACTTTTATTGGCTCTTCTGGAGCCATTTCCCTGCACTCTTTTGTAGCAGCAGGAGGAGGTTCAGTGTGTCCCCTGGTGAGATGAGCTGAGGCTCTGCCCTGCAGATCTTGCTGAAGGAACCTGTCAGCATTCCTGGGGATCCTCCTGCTGGGAAGGACACAGACCTTTAGCAGCTGGTTTAAATTTGAGTGGGTTTACACACAGGAAAATCTCCCTGTGTTTGTACAAACACCAACCCCCAGGTTCTCCTCCAGCGGGCAGTTCCATTTATAGCACATCCAAACCCAGGAAAAAAATAGAGTTCAGGACTTCATTCTACTTCACTCATCCAGTTAACATGTAGGAAATATTGAATTCCTTTATAGGCCTGAGTTTGCAGACGTGAGTGCTGAGCCTTTTCATCCTTTCCTCTTCCTTGTGAATAATGACAGGCAAGCAGAGGGGTCCCAAGGACATTTTAACCCTGGAATTAATGGCAGCTGCTATTCAAAACCAGTGGTTTGTTCATTTTTTTTTCTCTTTATTTGTGTTTCAAACCCATTGTCTATGAAATAAACCACAAGAGTCGACATTTCAGCCTTCCTCTCTGCCAGGTGCTAATGGAAAGCAGGAACACTCAGGATGTGCATTTCAATTGAAACCAGCGACACGATTTTTGTCAAACTACTTCGTGTCAAGCACATAAATAAACATGTGCGTGGGGAAAAGGTTCGATATTTCAACACTGATTTCTTTTTGCAGTTTCAAAGATGCAAGTCTGAAATGTTTCTGTGAGGAAATTTGGGTGAGGAGATATCGGAAGTACAAGAAATGTGCATTTTCTGAAAAATGCATTTTAGAAAAAATTGCAGTTTCAAGAAAATTGTCATGTCAACTCACATCCCTCAGTTCCTTTGAAACTTCAGGAAAAAAATCTAAACAAAATCCTTCCCAAAATCGTGCTTCCCAAACCTCAGTGGGACAGTCACACCCCACCAACTCCTCTTTTACTGGCAGTGGGAAAAGCTCCGGAGCATGGCCCTTGGTGCTCCTTGTTGTGGAGCTGCAGAAACCAGCACAGTGCCAGGGACATTAGAGGAGAGCAAGGTTGCCTAAAGCCAGACTCCAATAGCAAAGCCCCCACGGGTTTCCATCAGCTCTGCCTGGCCCTGCACTCCATCTCTGCAGAGCAATTCCTTACACGGACAGTTCCAGGATGAACCGGCCACGGCTCATCTGGATCGATTTGTAGTTCCTCTCCAGGAACTCGTTGCTGAAATACAAATTCAAGCTGAATAAAACATGAAAAAAAATCTTTAAAAACTGCCACTGAAGCATAGAAACCTCTTTTCTCCTGAATTATTCTGGCAGAGTAATGAGAACACTGTGCTGGCCCCCAGCTTGGCCATGCCTGCCCTCATCCCGTGGGCAGACCCCACATGCTGCTGTGACAGTGCCCATATGCCTGGTGTCCCCACAGTGCCCACTGCTCCCAGAGTATGAGTGAGCACAGGGGCCATGGTCAGCAGCCCAGACAGAGCCGGGGTCTGTTCACTGAACCCTCTCTTCACACAGCCAACGCCTGCCCTTGTGCACGGCGCAGCAGGACGGCTCTGAAAAGTCACTCCAACCCACATGTGCCTGTGCAGGGCATGGCAGACACTGAGAGTGTCCCAGCTGGATCACATAATCCTCTTTTGTCCTCATAAGGGTCACAGGAAGAGTGTGGTGTGGATTGCAGGGTCGGAGTCCTGCACACTCCGGGTTTCTCCTCTGCTGGTGGAAGAACCGGCATGTGCTACATGGAGAACAGGCCTGTGAACATGAGAGCCCTGAATCAGAGAATCCCAGACTAGTTTCAGTGGGAAGGGAGCTTGAAGACCATCTTGTTACACAGCCTGCCATGGGCAGGGACACCTCCCACCAGCCCAGGGGGCTCCAAGCCCCGTCCAACCTGGCCTTGGACACTCCCAGGGATCCAGGGGCAGCCCCAGCTTCTCTGGGCACCCTGTGCCAGGGCCTGCCCACCCTCCAGCCAAGAATTGCTTGCCAGCATCCCCTCTAACTTCGGCCTCTGCCTGTGAATCCGTTCCCCCTTGTCCAGGCACTCCCCACTCCAGGCTCCTGCTAAAAGCCCCTCTCCAGCCTTCCTGCCGGCCCCGTCTAAGTAAGAGCATGTGCTGTGGTGAGCAACAGGTGGACTGTGCTACAGACTCCTGCCAGAGTCTGCAGAGAGTGAGAAGGTCCCCCCGAGCCTCCTTTCCTCCAGGCTGAGCCCCCCAGATCGCTGAGCCACTCCTCTTATGGGTGACTCTCTAGACCCTTCTCCGAATACCTCTCCAAAACACCTCCAGGCTCCAGTGACGGGGACACACCTGACCCCAAGCGCTCCCCCTGCCCACGGATCCCTGAAGGGAGTGTGGTGCTTGGCAGGACCCGAGGCAGGCAGCACACAGTGTACACAAGGATGCTGAACTAAAGGCAACAGCACTGAAATAAATGGCAGGTTCAATTGCTCTACTTTATTAGATGCTGACAAGAGAACATAAATCCCTATCTGCAAAAACCGGTTATGTGCATTTGGACAACTGAATAAGGAGGCCTGAAATATTGTTCTATTTACTTTCAAAGCACAGAACCAAAACACTCTTTGTTGCCTCATAAAATGCAGCATAGTGAAGTTAATACCTCTTTGCCAGCAGCTTTTTGCTCCCTCTTGCCAGAGCCAGCGTCCCTTTGTGAGGCTGTGCCATCAATCCCGAGCCTGCAGGGCCCTCGGGTCTGTGTATGTGCTTCCTTGAGCCAGGTCTGAAATCAAGGCACATTATCTGTCCCATCACGGGGCTGTCTCTCAGCAGGCACTGGGGGACACCAGCACTGTGCAATGGCACAGAGGGCATTTCAAACCACTGACCTGCCCTTTCTGAGGGCTCTTGCCCCTAAACCACACAATGGAAGGCAGAGATCGTGGGGTGCTGGACACCCTTCTGGCTGAGGGCACAAGGCAAAAGAGGCTCCACCCTCAGGGGCTCAGATGGTTAAAGGTTCACCCACATTTGGGATTGTCCAGCCTGGAGAAAAGGAGGCTCAGGGGGGGCCTTCTGGCTCTGCAAGTCCCTGCCAGGAGGGGGGAGCCGGGGGGGGTCGGGCTCTGCTCCCAGGGAACAGGGACAG
>JAWWMP010000165.1:62915053-62926481 GCA_035047865.1 Dendrocincla tyrannina
TGCCCAGCCCTGGAGGTGCCCAAGGCAGGACTGGCCATGGCACTCAGTGCTCTGGGCTGGGGGACAAGGTGGGCATCAGGCACAGGGTGGGCTCGATGGTCTTAGAGCTCTTTTCCAAGCTCAGTGATTCTGGGATTCTGCCCTCACAGCACAGAGATAAGTGGCAGAGACTGCAGTGCCCTGTGCTGTGGATTTGGTCCCTGCCTATCTTAGTTTTTCAACCCAGTTATTCAACACAGTTATTTTTGGGAAGCCCTTGGGACAGATTCGGGCTGCAAATCCAACAGTAGAGTCACACAAACGTGTCCCACTTGTCTCACCCGGGAGCGAGCACGGCAGAGCACTCGCATGGAACTCAGAATCAATGATTTATTCAGCATAAGTGATTTATTTTATTCTGCTCCTTTAATAGCCAAAAGCGAAACTTTCTGTCTTCAGAGGTGCTCAGTTCAGTACCGGGGTTGGTTTTTTTCAAATACAAATAATCCCGAAGTGCTGCTTGCTGACAACAGACAGGACATGGCTGATAACACTCCCTTGGCTCCACAGTGGGACAGGCAATCAAAGGGGCCCAAATTTGCTTTCCGAGAGCTTTGTGCAAGGAGATGTTCACTCACATTTCCTTAGTATGCAAACATTAAATAGCAGGCACTTGGCAAATTAAAATATTTATGAAATTCCAGCTCTGAAATGGAAAGCAGACGTGTCTTTTTTCTGTACCTTCAGGAAAAAACTCAAGCTGATCCAGACATTATGTGAGGAATTGAGCTTCTATTCCCAGCCTTGTCCCTTCATCTGGGCACAACAGCTCCTGTAATTCTTACACTGAATTTTGCAAACCTTCACTCCTCAGTTTTCATTGATTCTTGTGGGCACGAAGCATAGCCAGTACTTCCCAAACCTCCAAATTGCTATCTCATTAGCAGCTCAGCATGGTGTGCCTTGTGCATACCAAATGAGGTGGTGTGCCTGTGCATCACACTTCCTTTCCCTATATTTCCATAGAAACATTGAAAGCACAGTTATTTTTGAGATTGCTTTTCTCCCTTGTTGTCTGTCCCCCCTTGCTACAGTAGCAGGGTGATTAAAGGGTGCCTACATTCCTAATTTTTCCCTTCAGCTGAGTTCCAGCAGTGACAGATTTTCAGGCACAACTGAAAACCAGAGCGAGACCACAGAAAGGGGCAAAGACAGTCTAACAGAAAAAACAAAATAATGGAATTTTCTTAATTAAAATGCTACCCCTGAGATGAAGGCAGGACCACTACAGGGATGAAACCCTGTGGAGAGCAGGATCAGGGCACAGCGCAAAGGATACAGAGCCTCCCCAGAAAAGTGTGGGGAAAGTCCTAAAGTATGTGAAAAATAAAAAGATTTTACCCTTAGCAAAATGTGAACCTGAGTCATTGGTAATGAGCTGACTCCCAGCTCACCAGCTCCAATGGAAAGCTCATTTGCTTTGTATAATTGGAAGTGTCATATTCAATAGCACTTTCTGAACTTTTTTTTAAAAAAAGAGAATTCACAATAATTTGTTGCAATACAGCCCCATTGATTCCTCTTTGGAGCTATAGATCTGGTAATTAGACATAATGAAAAGCAGAGGAGGGAGAAGGATGTAAAATTTCTAAAGCTATAGAGCCGTCGTCACCTATTGTGGTGCTTGTATCGATCCTCTTCACGGTACAGAAACCTGGAACTCTTAGGAGCAGCAATAGTGGCACTTCAAGTGCTCCAATGTCTCTGGGAGCACGAGCAGAAAAACGTGGTTTTAGTGCTAGCTGGGCTGTGACAGAGTGACAGGATGAGCAGGCACAAGGGGTGAAGGAGGGGGATGTGGGGACAGGCCAGGTGCCACCCTTCCGTGCCAGCTCTGCTGGGAGAGGGATGAAGGAGAGCAGCTGATGGGTCCCTCAGAGATGACTTTTTCTCTGCCTTCCCACTGGCATCAGAGGTTGACTCATTTCAGTCCTTTTTCAACTTGATTTTGCAGCTGCTATTGGGCACAACTTCAGAGGTGGAGGAGGAGAGAGGAGAGGAAAGAGCAGCATCTGCTCTCTGCCTCTTTGCCCCAGTGTTTCCCTCGCATGCTCCACCAGGTAGATGGAAAGTGACCCCAGGACTGCCCCAGACGTCATCCTGCTCTCACGTGTTGGAATTCATTTCTGATACCAGAACCACAGAGCCCAGCAGCCCCTCACTCCCTTTCTTGCTTTTTTTACCTCCTTTCTTCCAAAGAAAAAGGCTTGAATTCAAGAGTTTTTCACATCTTGGCTGTTACACTGAAGTGCTAAACCCCTCCCTCCAACAGGCTGATCTCCCTTTTGATCACCCTGCAGCAGGAGGAGTAAAACCCATGGAGTAACAGAGAGTTCCACAGCTCTTCTCTGCCAAGAGCATTCTCTAAAGGGGAATAAAGGATCTGAAATGGCTGAGATGGTGCTCCCTGCGGAAGGCAGGCATGTCCTGGTAAGGTAGAGACCTCTGAGGAAGATCTGAAGTGGTTCTTTGGGTACTTCCTCATATGCAGGGCTTAAAATGCCCTTTCAGCAAAAGGGTTTAGAAGAAATTTCTTCCAAGGCAAGATTTTCCACGTTTGACTCCTGAACATTTCTGGCACCTCCTGCTGCTGTGTGTGCCCGGCTCCACCCACATCTGAAGCAGCCTCTGTACAAGTGTTTTGCCTGCAATTAAACTGGGCTCCAGGCAGAGACCCTGTAGCTGCTGCTCTTTACCTTGTAGTTACTGACTTAAGGAGGCAACCCCTTCCAACACCTCCAGTGCATTAGGGCCGGAGATGGTGGGATGGGAGCATGGTGTGCCATGCTGGGCTGCATGCATGGCTGATCCAAGCTCTGACTGGCTCTTGTATGAAACGAATCCCAGAATCCAAGACTGTTTTGGGTTGGAAAGGACCTCAAGATCACCCAGTTCCACCCCCTGCCATGGGCAGGGACACCTGTGACTAGACCAATTTGCTCCAAGCCCCATCCAACCTGGCCTTGAAATGGAGGAACATGAAAGCCAGATGTGAACAGAAAAACATTTCAGTAAGTATGTTGTTCTTGCACAAATTCACAGGGAATTCCTTTGGAAACACTCCCTTCTTCTTACAGGGGAACTCAGTCCGTGCTCATCAAGCACAAAGCATCACAAAGCGTTTTAAGCAGTTGAGACATTCAGCGCGAGACTTCACATCGGGAATGC
The DNA here is from genome assembly GCA_035047865.1 of Dendrocincla tyrannina. Classification (NCBI taxonomy): domain Eukaryota; kingdom Metazoa; phylum Chordata; class Aves; order Passeriformes; family Dendrocolaptidae; genus Dendrocincla; species Dendrocincla tyrannina. Next base: position 62,918,261 of record JAWWMP010000165.1, read on the forward strand.
AGGATGTGTGAAACTGGCTCGAAATAGGACCAAAAAAGGAAGAGCTGTTCTATTCCCCAGGGTCTACCACCGTGTTCTCAGGCTCTGGAACTTTTCAGCATTTCTAATGGGGAGCATGATAAATATTCATACAACACTCATAGGCTAAAATTAAATGAGCTCGTCAGGGTTATTTTTAGTATAATGGACGTAGGCAGTAAGAAAATCCCAGGCCAGTGACTACATGGGTCAGGGTTACAGTGGTGCCTTTTTCCCCCTATTTCAGGCACTGATGGGGAATGGAAATTAAAAACATTTAGGTAGAGAAGCGTGTTGAGAGGAGGCAGCGAGAGGGGCTGGGGGTGACAGGCGTGTTTCTCAGCAGAGCCCCCGCTCAGATCAGAGCTGGGCCCAGCTCTGATGAATAAATTCATCTGTCATATGGATGAGACACTCCTGTGCTGGGAGAGAGCAGTGGGGGAAGAGGAGAGCTGGGGAGCCCCGGGGTGTGAGGGACAGGAATGAATCCCCAGCTCAACACAACCAGGTGAAATTACCCATGGGGTTGGGGCAGGGGAGGAAGCCCGTGGGACAGAATGGGATGGACGGCTCTGAAGTGCTCATTTCCTGGCTGGAAAAGGATCTCTGAGTTACTGCTGTGAAAAGGGTGGTTGATGGATCTGCTGTAACTGCAGAAATGCATAAAGTCAGGTGTGGAAAGGGAAATATGGAGGTTAAAAACCAGAAAGGGCATTCTTGATACACCTGTGGGTGCAGGGGGGCTGCAAGTGTGCAAGGAAGGACCGTGGGAGCTCAGGGGAGAGGAGAGGCAATGCAGAGGGAGATGATGCATCAGCACGGAGCTGGAGGGAGCAGACAGAATGCTTTTCCTGGGGATGCTTGTTTCCATTTGTTCTGTTCCTACATTTTCTTTCTATAAAATGAATCCCTTAGGCCATTCCCAGCATTGCAGGGCCATGAGGCCTTTGCTCCAGCACAGCACGGCAGCCTCAATTACTCAGATTCAGCCAGGGATTCCTTTTTCCTGCTTTGGTGCTTTTAGTTTTAATCTTTTACAATTTGTAGAAGCATCTTTAAAGCATGAACTCCTGGGATGCCTTAAAAAGCTGTACACAGCTCGCAGTGGGCGACTGCCTTCTGCAGGTGCTCCGAGGACACGGGAACGGCTCCGGCTGCCAGGAGTGAGCTTTGTGAGGTGTTGGTGTTCAACAGACCCTCAGAGAAGGGAAAGATCCACCTTCTGCTCATTTTAAATACATCTTCAAAATCTGCTGGGAGAATGAGCACTCCTTACGTTCCTCAGGTGGGGCTCTGAGTTATGGGGGGTGTCAGGGGTGCCCTGAATGCACACTGGGGCACGGAGGGACGGAAAACCTCTAGTGTGAGAAAAGGCTGAGAGAGCTGGGATTGTTAGACCTGGAAAAGAAAGGGTCTGGGGTGACCTTATTGAAGTCTTTTAGTACCTAAAGGGGCTCCAAGAGAGTTGGAGAGGGACTTTGAACAAGTGGATAGAGGGACAGGACAAGGGGGAATGGATTCCCACTGCCAGAGGGCAGGGTTAGGTGGGATATTGGGAAGGAATTCTTGACTCGGGGAAGCCCTGACACAGCTTGCCCAGAGAAGCTGTGGCTGCCCCTGGATCCCTGGAAGTGTCCCAGACCATGCTGGATGGAGCTTGGAACAACCTGGGCTAGTGGAGGCTCTGCCAGGGTGGTGCAGGGTGGCCCCCCAGGCCGGGCCATGTGATGTCCCCAGGGATGCTGGTGAGGCTGGAGTGCTGCTGGTGGCACTGGAATATCGTCATTTTTCCCTGTACCTAACGACTTCCAATGCCTGGATTTGGCACATGCCCTCCATTGCTGTGTCAAAGCACAGAAGTGCCTTTGCCTTTCAGTTCATGACTCAGATTTCTTTCTTTTTTGACATAATGTGACATAATTCAATGTACTGGGTGCGATTATATACAGTTTGATTGTGGCTGGTGTGTCACTCAGGGCAATTATTTCTTCTTAAGAGTAGTAATTGATACTCTGAGTTGCCAAAGATGAGAAATCCAGCAGTAAGCAAAGCCATTTGTCATCCCTGCAGCCTCTATAAATAATAATTGAACTGACTGCCCATATTGACAAACAGAGAAGCAGCTCTGATCCCAGGGAAGTGCTGAAAACCTAAAAGGCAGTGTGCTTTTGAGGGAATGCCATTTAGCCACAGATAAGTCTCCCACATATGTTTTTTTTTTCTTCTGAGGAACGTTTGTTTTCACTCAAAAAGCCAGTGATATCAAATGGGAGGTTCTTCAGAGTTTTATCCAATAATGTTTTATATTTATTTATTAATATATAACATTGCTTCTTCTCATTCATAGGCAATCTCCTTAATCTTAGAAGAAAAAAATCATTATATAGATAAAAAAACAAAGTAGCTTTTGACTTGGAAAACAGCCCTTCCAGGTTATTTTTGTAGATCCAGCTGGGATAAGGGCCTGGTCAGTGTGGTGGGTGGGCTGTGTCCCCCTGGCAGATACTCAGTCAGGGGAGGAGGTGGAGGTCCCAGCCCTGGAGCCCTCGAGACCTCCACAGACACCTGCCCAGTCCCAACCAGTTCTGCCCACTCAGTCTCATTAAATGAGTTTGGGTTCATGGTTATGCTTGGAGAGGAGAGGTCCCACCTCCACTGGTGGCACATGTCACACAGAACTGAACTGGTGCACAGGGAAATGCTTTACTTTGCCCTTCTTATGTTTTTTTTTTTAAATCATCTACTAGAACCTTAAACAGGCAGTGAACTTAAATACCAGAAAATAACGACCCTGCTATTCCCTCAGGCAAGAGGCACCTATTTTTATACATAGATTTTGAATTTCCAGTATTTGGGGGTTTCCCAGAGAAGCTGTGGCTGCCCCTGGATCCCTGGAAGTGACCCAGACCAGGTTGGACGGGGCTTGGAGCACCCTGGGCTGGTGGGAGGTGTCCCTGCCTGTGGCAGGAGGTGGGACTGGATGGACTTTATGGTCCCTTCTCAGCCAATTCACTCTGTGATTCTAACTGAATTCAAAATAAACATTGAATATCCTAAAGCGAATGACCATTCCAGGAAGAGTTCTTCCCATGGAACAGGTCCACGTGGCTCCTGCACGTCCTTCTCTCCTCACTCTCACTCCCTGAAAATGTTCACTTCCAAACAGCTGGCCAGGATGGTTTTTAGGAGAGCTGGGTTCTTCCAGTGCATACAATTTTGTGCTTCAGTGTTCACAGAGTTACCCAGGATTCCTCACCTGGTTTCCCATTCCCAGCTGGTAATTCCTATTCTGGAAAGAAGCAGTTGGTGAGAGAGCCGAGGCTGCCCCTGCCCTCGGCAGCCATGGAGAGGTTTCTCATCCCCACGAGTGAGAACACGTGGAGATTGAGCACCGACCGTAGGGAAACACAATTAATATTTTATGAGCTATTAAACATTTATTAATCATTCATATGCAGATGATTAAAAAATTAATACAAAACCTGAGAATGATTTAGGAAGGAGTGAGCTTATGCTGACAGATGTGAGGAGCTGCGGGAAGGGGAGGGTGGGTGAAGGAGATGACACTGAAGTCCTCTGGGACCAATCCTGTCTGCTTTGCAAATATCAAAGAAGCCAAATTCAACAGGGCCTTGCATCCTCGAGCCCCAGGAGTGAGCTGGAGGGGCAGGCAGGGAGACACAGGGGCAGGCAGGGACGGGCAGGGTCATTCAGGGACAGGCAGGAGCCAGCCTCTGGCAAGGACACAGCATTGATCCTGCTTCTAATTAAACCCGCTGAAATATATTTGAAATAACCAGGAGAGCCTGAACTTTCCCTTCCTTGCCTTGCCTTCCTTTCCCTTCACTTCCTTTCCCCTCTCGAAGCTGTGTGAAGAACAACAAGGGCAGTTCTGTCTCTGCTTTCTCACTGCATTACCAATTTCTCCATTTTTAGTATGAATAGGGGAAGATTTGTGTTTTTCTTCCCATCTGACACGAACTGTACCCACGGAAGGCTCTTGTGTAACCTGATCTCAGGAGATCAACCCCTTGGAGCTCAGAGCCTGCATTCTGTGCTCATTCCAGGTTATTCCTGATAATCCTATTCTTTGCATTGCAAAAGGAAAGAGCTGCATCAGATGGTTGTTGCTTCCTCAGCACGGGCAGTTCTGGGGTCTCCACAGTCACCCGTGGAGCCTTCCCAGGTACAGCACGACTCTGACTTGCTTGGGAACATCAAAGGGAGCAGTGCTGCTGTCGGCTGCTAGAGCTGGGAGGACTGACCTTTCCAGAGGAACACGGTTCCTCAGCCCTGGCCAGGCACCATCAGCATCATCTGGTACCAGGTGATACAGAGAGGGCTTCAAAACAACCACCAGAGCCTGCTCCTCCTTTTCAAGGAACAGACTTTTTTTCTACTTTTCATTGGAAAAAGCACAAAATAAAGAGGTGAATGGCACAAATATCAAACCAGGATAGAATGAATCAGAGAATCCCAGACTGGTTTGGGTGGGAAGAGACCTTAAAGCTCATCTAATTCCAACTCCATGCCATGGGCAGGGACACCTTCCACCAGCCCAAGTTGCTCCAAGCCCAGTCCAAGCTGGCCTTGTGAAAATTCTTAGGAAACAGATTTCACTTTTCTCGGGACACAGATTTTACAGAAAGCTTTGCAACAAATAGTACATTTCTTGACTTAGAATGTTCTGGCTGTTTTCTGTTTGCCCTTGTAGCTTTGGGAAAGGAAGGATGTTTGCCTGTTTCCCCCTCTAAAACTTCCAGTCCTAATCACACACACGTGTACACACACACACACACAAAAGAGGGGGAAGATACCATGAATGAGACTGAAATCTTCCCTTTTTATCTGAATAACATTGAGTTGTTGGTCATCCTCACTTCACAGAACTGAATAGAGAGCAATCCTGTGGAACCCACTGGCCAGTTGCCCCCAATGAGAGCTGAAATGGAGCCAGACTGAACCCTGGTAGTTGTGGTTACAGTTATGAGAAAACTGATTCTGTGTCCATTTCTGTGGGCAGTAATGACAATTTATTCACCTTTAGTCACTGTCTTCTATCAAAATTTCTTCAGCATGACACATGAGCATCTGTTACAGCAGCTTCACATCGTGATTTTGGAAATTCTACAATAAATGGGTTTAATTGTATTGAAAATGACGGTAATAATTCAGGTATGTACAATATGCACACAATGCTGCTGATTATACAAAAGGTATTTCTAGTAATGTATTTGTTAATTCCTTTCCCCTGGAATGGCAGTGCCAGCACCCAGTGTGTGGTGGGGGAACTCAGGGTGGGGAGAGATGTTGTCTCTACAGTAAAACAACACTGGCCTTTTTCCTGCCTTAGTGCTCCTTCTGCTGTGACACATAGATTTAATTTCAGAGTTTTTGAGGAAATTGCATCAATATTTAAACTAACTCTGAAAAGTTGCTTTGAGAATGTAAATTCCCTTCCTTCCCCCATCAGTGATGCACCAGCCTCATTCTGCAGAGATGGAAGGGTTGGGAGCAGTGGTGACAATTCGCTGCCTGGCACAGTAAGTATGTGTCCTCCAGAAGCTCCTCCAAGTGACTTGGAATAACAGGTACAAGATTCCAAAAGTGATAGGAGGAGAGGAAACAGCCTCAAGTTGTGTCATGGAGGTTTAGGTTGGATATTAGGGAAATTTGTCCATGGAAAGGGCTGTCCAACCCTGGTACAGCTGCCCAGGGCAGGGGTGGAGTCTCCATCACTGGAGGGTTTTAAAAGCCATGTGGATGTGGCACCTGGGGACATGCGTTAGTGGTGTGACCCCTGAGGCAGCCAAATTTAAACATGTTACTCCTTCCAAACACGGCTGAAAGGTCTCTCTTACTTTGCTCCCAGCTTCTGGAATGGGAATCTGAGAATCAGGCTCCCTGTGGGAGCAGAATTTCCCCCTACAGTCCCCAGAGTTGGTATTGGATGGAAGTCAGCACCACATGCCCTAATTGCGCTGTGGGTGAAATGTGCAAAGGGGCACAGCAGGGCAGGAAATGCAATTTCAGTTTAGGCTTTTGAACCGAAGCTTAATTATATCCCAGAATTTACTCTGTCCTTCACATGGGGCTCTAGATAGATCAAGATTAATTATGCTGTGGAGATCTCTCCCCCTCTGGCCGAACTCTCCCTCTCTAACTGGTTGCCTGTGTATTTTGACCGGGCAATAAACCATTTTCTGAGGACAGGAAAACTCCAATCTCTCTTTGCTATTAGCAGTACAGGTTTTTCTGTACTGGGGAGGTTCATCAATTACACCAACATAATTACCATATAACCATGCTCAAGTAATTATTTCACTATAGCTCTTCCTGTAGTGACTGCTGTTGAATAAAGCAGCTTTTCCAATATACCTTAAATCTATTCCTCAGCAACACCAACTAAATCAAAACATGTCCTATTACTGAAGAACAAATACTTTGTGTTGGGAATTATGCTGGGGAAGGCAAAGCGGCTCAGCTGTGATGTTAATGCAGGTTCCTGGCAGCAAAACAGGACCAGGTAAAGCCCCCAAGGCAGTGCCAGTGGCTCCCCACAGCCCCTTCAGGATGCCTGAGGAGGGGGAGACCCCTGACCGGGGGTGAGCTGGGACCCGGCCTGGGGTGAGTGTGACTCTGATCCTGTCAGAGCTCAAGGAGCGTTTGAACAAGGCTCTCAGGCACATGGCGGGACTGGGGAGTCCTGGGCAGGGCCATGAGATGGACTGGATGACCCTTGGGGGTCTGTTCCAATGCAAGATATTCTGTGATTCTGTTATTCTATGATTTCCTTCCAGAGAAGACACAATCTGGTCTCTCTTGTTGCTGTCATTAGAGCATCTTCTCTTTCGACAGCTTATAAAGGAGAAGAGACCACCAGGGACACATGCTGGCCATGCCTGAGACGGGTCTGGTCCCCATGACTGGAAGGTGGCAAGCCATTCTCTGGTTTGGGATCAAGAGCTGATCTTGGGTCCCTGCAGCTAAGGGACACAGGGGGCAGGAAATGGAGCCTGGGGAAGTGCTGCATTTCATCTCACTGGTCCCTCTCTGGGGCAACCAGATCCACCAGGCCTCATGAGGAGGAGCTGGGAGGTTTGGTGATAGAGGTCTGCTTTGTGCTGCTTACACCCACCCCATCAGATGCAGGGGCTGGTGGGACACTGAGCAGGGGACAAGCTAAGGAAAACTCACCTGCAGGAGCAGATGAACCAACCAAGGGCAGGATCAAAGCCTGCTGTAGGCTGAGCCTTCACAAAGAAAATCCTACATAGGGCTTTCCACATCCCCCAAAGCCATCTGGCTCTCCTTGCCACATGTCCAATCCATCTGGGACTGCACAGCCACCAGTGGCCTGTGTGTACCAACATATGTCCTGTCAGGCCCCAGTTCAGCAGGAGTCGAAGCCTGGGAGATTCCTCCTCAGACTCAGCAGTCCCTCCTAACATTTGCAGTTACCATTATTTGCAGCGCTCACTTGCAATAAAATAAATGGTTTAAACGTCGTTTCCTTTTGCAATTCATGATACATAAACCAAAGGCAAGTAAAATAAATTTGTCTGAAAAGAATGAATTAACTGCTTATTTCAGGAAACGTGCACTCAGGTGTTTGACAGAAGCATTTTATTGCTGCCATATCCCACAAGCAGCACTTTGTGTGAAAACACTGAAGCTCAGCTGGGGCTTTGGCTGAGCCCAGTCCCTGAGGGCTTGGGGGATGTTTGGGGCCACAGGGAGCCGGCTGTGGGATGACAATGACAGCAACCCACCCCCATTCCTCTGTGGAGAATCCATCCCCACCCCAGTGAGGAACTCTGCCCCCGTGGGGTTCCACAGCAGCTCTTGGCACCTCCGGGTGCAGCTGTGCTCACACGTGACTTCTTTCTTCTGGCTGACAGTGGGAAAAGGTGGAAAAAGAAAGCAACTGTCAACCAGCCTGTCCTTGAGAAAATGAAACTCCAGCAAATCAAGATATAATTTTGGGAAAAAGGACACTTTAGCATTGCCATGGTCACTGCCCCCCTTGAGTTTACATGCATCTGGCAGAGAAAATGGGTGTTAAGCCATAAAATTACAGCATGGTTTGGGTTGGAAGGGATCTTACAGCTCACCTCATACCAACTCCCTGCCATGGGCAGGGACACCTCCCACCAGCCCAGGGGGCTCCAAGCCCCGTCCAACCTGGCCTTGGACACTCCCA
>JAWWMP010000165.1:62936252-62982237 GCA_035047865.1 Dendrocincla tyrannina
CCTGCACTGATCCCCAGCTCCCCTCACTGATCCCCAACCCCCTGCACTGATCCCCAGCTCCCCTCAGGAACCCCCAGCTCCCCTCACTGATCCCCAACCCCCTGCACTGATCCCCAGCTCCCCTCACTGATCCCCAGCTCCCCTCACTGATCCCCAAACCCCTGCACTGATCCCCAGCTCCCCACTCCAGTCTCCAGCTCCCTGCACTGAAGGGAAATTCTCCTACACCTGAGATGAAAGTCAAGCCTGAAAACTCACCTTAGGAGCACAATGTGGACAGGGCAGTGGTTTGCCTGGAGGTCATGTTACCTGGCAGACACTTTGTATTTAAATTGTGTTTCCCCATTAAAGATGTAATATCATATTAAAAAAAAAAAGGAAATAAGAAATTCGAGGTCTCCTCAATCCAGAGGGAGTTCTTGTGATAAAATATGCAAAGGATCAGTGTTGCACCTTCTCTTGCACCAAGCTCATGTTTTTCAGTACAACACTGAGGGCAGATGTAATCCCTGCCTGCTGGAAATTGCTGTTCCCAAACCCCATCCCTGGGCTCTCTTGAGATTAAAACTGTGTTAGAAATCAGAAAGTTGTGGATAAACTGCTGCCATTAATCCTTGCTTATAAAACATACAATAATCATTTTGGATCCCTCTGAAAGGGCAGGGATGGAGGTTGTGACTCAGTTTGGAGGTTTGGAGTTACAGAAAATTAAAAATATCCCCAATAGAGCCTGTTGGCTCCATGTTCCCTGAGGACATGAAGGGCAGGCATGCACCTGCGGGAGCTGTCAGGGCTGTGATGCAGATACCAGCACACACACACTGGCTCATCCTGCTCAGGGCACAGATAAGAGCAGGAACAACACTGGCTTGTCTGGTTGGGAAACAAAGAAAAAAGTGTTTGTAAAAACAAGCAAACCCCAAACAAACTGTTCTGTTTGCACAGATCCGTATTTGTCTTCTGTTGTCTTACAGGAACTTGTCATCTCATGGCACATGTTGATGGCACTGGAAGAGGCTGTGGATTTAGGACGGGGGAAGTGGACAGGCTTGGCCATAGCATTTGGGAAAAGCTTCACGTCCTGGACAGCAGTTTGGGTCTGGGAATGGCTCTGCTCCCTTTCTGGAATGCAGCTGGCAGGCATGGGCAGTGGGGAGAAGGGCTGGGAGAGCCTGGCACTCCCAAAACAAAAGCTGTCTTTGAATAACCAGCAGGTTAGAGAACGTTGAGCAAAAGCCCCTGTGGGTACAGAAGGAACTGGTGGGTCTCCCGCAGATCCCCCATTATCTGCACAGCTTTAGCCCTTATCTAATACAAAAGAAGCTCCTCACTGAGACAAACTGTGAGATCTGGGAGCCACCTTTTCACCATCTGTCACCTGGGAGTTTCCATCCTGTAGCTGCAGCTTGGCTTGATCTGGCTCAGTTCCCTTAGTTCAGGCAAAGCATCCCAGAAGTGGTCTGGAGCTGCCAGAAGGTGTGGGCATTGCCCTGGGGTCTGTTGGGGCCTGGAGAGGGTTTGGACATATCTGGAACTGACCTTCTGCTGTAATTCCTTGTTGCCAACCCAGCTCTACAAAACCATGCCCAGTGCTTGGGATCAGACATGGATGTTGCTCCAAACACTCATTCCTTTCACTTCTCAAACAAAGAGCTTAGGTGAATGAGGTGTTTCATGTCCCCCGTGTCACCATGGAGCCCGTGAGCTCCTGTGAGTCCTGCTGACAGCTCTGGCACCACAGCCACTACCACACATCTGCTCTGTGTGTCTGACTCCAGGAGGGACTGACAGGGAACTGAAATGTTCCTGAGGACAGGCCTGAGCCCTGGCACTGGATGAGGGATGCAGCAGGAGTTCCCTCAAGATGGATGGCACAGACAGCACAGAGCCTGCTGCTGTTTTCTGCCATACCTATCCCTGCAGCAGCCTGGGGAAAGCAGTCCCTGCCCTGAAGATGGAGACTGGGGTTGATTCCAGACCCAGGGGGATCAGAGTTTTTACCTTGACACTTGTTCCCCCCCAGCATAACCGTTGTCCCTCCCGGCAGGAGGCCTGAGGGGGACAGAATTCCCTGGCTGTGCCACTGCCAGTGGCTCTGGGCACTCCAGCTCCCCCCTCCAGACTCCTCAGTGTCTCCCCTCCTGGCAGAACTTGCACCTTCCTCTCCTGGCCTCTTTGTCCCCTGCAGACCTCATCCCTGCTCCAGGAGGCACCCTCTGTCAGTGATACCTCTTCCCAGCCCTCCCAGCTCCGTGTTCCCAGCTGATGAGCAGCAGCACAGAGAGGGATCAGCCCTCCAGCTGCTGCTTCTCTCTCCCAGCTCCTAATAATCTGGAGCATTTGGGAATAATGTAGTGTTTCCGCAGGGCACAGCTGGCGGGATGTGCAGTCTGGGCAGAGAAGAGGCCCAAAATGGAACCAGAAGCATCCCCACAAGGCTCCCACCATTCCCGCTGCCGTGGAGGAAAACTGAGAGGCACATTCAATTCCTCCTTCCCTCTGGCACATCCTCTCAGTACAGGTGGCCCTGATGGGCTGTCATTTTGTCTTCACCATCAAAAGTGAGCTGGACATTCCTCAGTAAGAAACAAACATTAATGTAATGGCAGAAGAGATTAAATTAGGTACAACAACTCCAGCCCCTCCTGCTATACATCATAAACATGGAATAACAGATCGGGGAATAAACATGCATATAAAAGGGAAGAATTTCCATCATTATAAATTCATGAGATTTCATAAGAAACATTATTTGTTTGTTTTTGCAGAATCGCAATATTGACTTGATTAGAGGAATAGCAGGAAACCTCCAAGGAAGCCATAGGGCAGAGGGATCCCAGGCAGAGGCGCAAGGGAAGATTAATACCATCACTCACCAGATATGACAACAGCTACCCTTGGAACATGAAGATACCTGAAAGTTAATGAAGAGACGGGAGTGAGATAATAAAGATAAACATGTCTTTTTGGGTTAGGCTGCCCCACTGCAACCTCCTGCCTCCTGCTAACAGGTTCTTCAAAGCCGTGCTGATGACAGCCCTGTGAAGGCGAAATAATTCATCTCAGAATTGAAGTGAGGAACCAGCAGCCGCAGGATGTGGCACCAATAGACGAATCACAGTGTCCTTGTCAGGGAGGCAAACAAGCTTATTAAGGGAGAAGGGGGAAGAGCTGGCTGTACTAGCAAGGCAAAGGGAGTCCAAGGAATACACCTGCAGTGAGGGATTCGTGTCAGGGTCTGTGCGGCCAGGCTGGAGGAGCAGGCGTTGTCTCAGTGGGAGCATCAGGACATGAATGGCACCAGCCTTGGTGCACGGGCTGTATGTGTCAGGTTTGTTAGTCCTCAAGGCGTTCCAGGAGTGGACTCAGAGCAGCACAGCAGTACATTCTGGCCAAGCACTGCAGCATGAAGCTGTCACCACTGAGGGGCCGCCCGATGCCCCTGCCTGCGGGGCCAACCTCCTGCCCTGCCACCACCTTCGGCACCTCTGGCACCTCCACTGACCCCCATCACTCCCACACCTGAGAAGGTCTCCAGAACAATCTCCCCTTTTATGCCCAGTGAAGGCTGGTATGATGCAGGTTTTGCAGAGCAGACCCCTTCTCTCCAGCACAGGGTACAAACACAGCTGCACATGCAGGAAAGTGAGGGGCCTCCAAGGCATGTTTGAAGAGCTGAAGCTTTCTGAGAGAAAATAGTGTTGGGATGGCAGCTTACCTGAAATCATGGGCACGGTCCAGAGGAAGCAGTAGCTGGGGAGGTTGTCCCCAATGGGGACACCTGTGTGAGTGTGTGTGTGTTTGTGTGTGTCTGTTTGTGTGTGTCTTTATAGCTGCCCTCCCAGACTGAGGCATATATATTTCCATATATATCAATATAGAAAAAAAACCTGATATGTAAATGTAGCAGACATACACTGGTCCAGGAAAATTAAGCATTTTCAACCTGTTTAAACTGCAGAAGAGTTTTCAGGTCGTGCTACTGGTCAGGATCCAGCACCTGCTTACCCTGGTTCCAGATAGCAGCAGTGGCCAGTCTGCTCTCTGCAGACAGATGTGCCAAAAGCATTTTAGTGATCCAGGAGATCCCGGCCACTGAGGAGCAGCTGGACAAGCCTTGATATGCAGCTTTATCTCTCTTCTCCTGCTGCCTGTCTCTGCACTGCCTCTGAACACCATCCCTGGCCCTCAGAGGGGACATGGAGAGGTTGATTTATATTTTTATCACACCTTCTCTTAATTACCCCTTCAAATGCTGCCACCCCAGTCCCTCCCAGTACCCCCCAACATCATGTACAAGCCGCCCTGCTCCGTCTCTGCTCCTTTCTGGACAATCAACATCTTTTTAACATCCCCCTGTGTCCATTTAATCTGCTTTTGTAGTTTCCTCAATATCTTCTCTAGTGCTGACTGACCTATGTAACTCTGTCACCTATAAATGCTGTCACCTCCCAGCTGTCCTCTTTCTCCTCACCCTTAGGGAATACCGGGCTGGGGGATCATCCCACTTCCCAGAAGAGGGGCTCTGTTTCAGGATGCAGCTTCCTGAATCACAGAATCCCAAGATGGTTTGGGTTGGACGGGGACACCTTCCACTATCCCAGGTTGCTCCAAGCCCCAGTTGGCCTGGCTTTGGACACTTCCAGTGTGTCACACCTCTGCACAGGTACTTGTCACTTCAGGCAGGGATTGCTCCCTTCCCTGTGCCTCATTTCTGCAGACACAAATGCATTAATAAAACACTGATTCTACGCACAGCTCTCAGCAGGAGATGGTCCTGGCTCTAACAGAGTTCTGCCAGGTGGGGGATTTTATTTGCCATGAAATTTAATTAATTCATTATAATTTTATCATTACATATTCAGCTCCTAATAAAACACTGATTTTCTCAAATCTTTCTTTTTATGTGTTGTGAGCAGAAAAGAAAATGCAGGTTTTTTCTCCAGATTGTCCATTTCTGCTGATTTTAGGAGTGCGGAAATGTGTCACAGTCTAATCTGTTGATTGAATCAGTACAAAGCCTTACCTTTGTGGAATGCCAGCCTGGCTTCATCTTGGCTGAGGAATGAAAATCCCTGTCCCATCCAGGCGAGTGTCCCCATAAAGCTCGTCCCGAAAAGGGGATGAGTAGCTCCCAGCCCAAACCTCTCACTGCAAACTGTCACAGCTGAAGCAGCAGGGAGGACCTGTCAGGATTTTGGTTTCTGGAGGTCGGGATCACATTCCCTCTCCTGGTACACGGGGAGGGGAAGGATCAACCACCACAACAGCTCTGAAATCCTGGTGGGACACTTCCACATAGATCTGAGGCTGCTTTGGGGGCCCTGAGCAGTTGCTGTGTTCTGGTACTGAATATCCAGCACCGGCACACTCTCTGGATGTTGTTTCCTTCCTCAGCAACCTGAGGAAGATGCCCAAGGCTGGTGGGAGCTGCTGCCCTGCCCAGGGCTGCCCCACCAGCATTCCATAAACATGGCATATCTCCTGCATCCCGCACAAGGGACAGTGCTGGGACAAGGCAAAGTCATCAGCCGGGAGCCGGAATATCCCTGACAACCAAGCTGTTGGTTTGAGAGAGGATTTATCATGCTGATGTGTTCCCACAGTTAAGCAACATATTTCTCATACAGCCTAAAGGTGCAGTGCCCATAGAGATTCCCAGGAGCACACCTGATGGGCACAGACAACCTTGTCAAGAAACCTGGGGCTAAGCAGCAATGGATTGGATGTAGAATTTCACCCAAGGAAGGGTTTTGTATGTGTGTGTGTGTGTGTGTGTGTGTGTGTGTGTTTGTGTGTGTGTGTTTGTATATATATATATATATATATAAATTGTATAATTCTTATACTATATCTAAATGATAATTGTATTCTATATTGATATTCCTATACAATTATAATATCATGACTTCTATTACAACTGAATATAATGTAATCAATTATATAATTTTGTAGTTATAATTGTATGTTTCTGTAATTTTATGTTGATATATACTACCCTATGTGTGTGTAAAGACAGTATTTGCACCAATGTAAGATACCACTGTAGTATGTATGATCTCTATCATTTATAATGACATATAAGCCCTGTCCAACCTGATCGTCCCACAAGGTCAAGAAATAAGTGATATGGAAGCAGAGGGAGATCCAGAGCTGTGATGAGGAAAACTGGCCAGCCTAGATAAGAAAACTTTGGAGGAATGATGCAAGCCCAGAAGGAGCCATGCAGTGCCATGCCCTGCACAGGCTGGGAGCATGGCCAGGCTCACGGATCCCTCCTGAAGCAGGTCCAGTGGGGTGGTGTGGGGACACACCACAGCTGCATCCCGGGACCAGCCCCCACAGGGATGTTCCTAAACACCCCTCACTCCAGCAAGTGTCTTCTCACATGGTTCTCCTACAGAAGGACTGTTACCCAGGAGGGAAGGACCCAGTGAAATGACATTGGAATTGTTGCAGAGAAAAATGATTCTTAAAACCCAGCACAGGAGCAGACGTGGTGCTTGGAGAATCTCTTGAGAACTCACTGACACCGTCTAATGAACAGGCTCTCGCTGAGGGAAGGGAAGTGCCAGGTCTGGAGGGGTCTGGGCTGCTGAGCCTGCAGATATCGGGGGTCCAGAGGCAGCTTTTGCCATGAGTTTCCCCTCCAGAAATATCTTCAATTAGGCAATATTAGGAATTACTCATGGAGCTCATTGAACCACCTGAGACTGCACAGAGCAGGATTTTAAGAGAATTCTGACACAGGACCAAAGTGAGTCGCAACAATTAATTACAGAAGCTGCGAGTGCTCATGTTATCCTGTTCATGCCCTTTCAGGCACTGCCACTTATGTTATTTCTAGGATTTACTGGAGCCATTTCCTTTATGCAATTTCCCAAGCAGTGTGAGCTCCCAGAGCAGCAAAGCCAGTGCCAATGCAGCGGGAGGTTGCACAGGGCAGGACCAAGGTGTGCAGGGAAATCAGCATTCCTGGCAGGCACAGGGGACATGGCAGCCTGAACTTCCTCATCAGGACTCAAAGACATGTGAAGGAAAGTAAAATTACAGAGCCTCAATAAAGAAATCAAGGAGAGATGTGTATTTTGGGAAGACTCCATTATGCAGAGTATTAGAAAACACCAATCAGTTGTGGAAATCGTGTTCAGGGAATCTGCGGGAGCAGCCAGACACCGGTGTGTTCTCTGCATGACAATGAAACCAGAGACTGCCCTGACTAAAAAGAGGGTGAGAAAAGCATAAACAGTGGCAGCAAAGTCAGAAAATGCCATTTTTCTACGGCATAGCAGATGTGGCAGTTCACTGAAAAATGGTGATTAAGCAAAAGAAGGAACAGGACTGTGAGATGATCCAGAAGGCGCTGGAAACGTCCATCCCCAGGGCTGAGGGTGCCAGAGGGGTTGTCAGACAGCAGTCTGACAGGGCACAGCCTGCACCCTCACCTCCTGCCAAGCAGGAATGGCTGATGCCAGCGGCCAGAAGCAGCAGGATGAGGCATTGCTGAGCTCTGAGGACCTTGAAGGTGTGTCTGAACCAGACATTCCCTTTCCTGCAACTCCTCAGGAAGGAAAATGAAATGCTAGTCTGTGCAAAGAAAACTCTTTCCAAGACAGAGCAGAGTGGCTGTTCCCAGCCCACCAAGGGGTGGGGGGAGTGGGAGCTGCCCCCAGGGCTCAGCTCCATCCTCATCCTCCTCTGGACACCTTGCTGCAGGAAACACAGTCTCACACATTTGCCCAGTTTGGCCCCAGCTTCAGGAGAGTCCCATGGGTGGGAGTCGAGGGCCTAGGGTGCTGGACGTTTCTGCAGTATCTCAGCTCCAGTGTGTGTGCAAAGAAGAGAGAACTGGACATCTTTGATCGCCCCTGACCCTCCTGCAGCAACACTGCTGTGCCTGCTGTGAGCAGCCTGTTTGAACCCTCCTGACCGGTGAGCTGCCCCATGCCAACCACACTGGGTGTGAGCTTTTCAGAGTGACAGGAAGAGACAGCAGGAGTGCCCTGACTGACAGATATCTTTACTTTCAACTGCATTCATCCAAAATTGCATGTGTAGAGTCTGTACAATATGTGTCTCATTAGTGTCAGCCCTGCACCTCTCGCCCGTCCCAGTGAGGGAAGGTTTCTGGGCTGCATCACCCAAATTAGCACTGAACCCCAAGCCCAGGCAGGTGAGGGCAGAGCAGGGGGTGCCATGGAAGAGCCCTGGCATCCCAGTCACCCAAAGAGGGCATCTTCCTGCCCCTCCCTCGCCCTGTGCCCTCACCCCTGCAGCCTCAGCATGGGCTCACTCAGCTCTGGGCCCCTGGGGGCCAGCAGTGAGCCAACCAAACATTCCATATCCAGAAATCAAAAATACCTCTTCTGTTTCTCACCTTTTTATATCTTTATGAAAAAATATTTAAATAAAAGAGGAATATCTTCAGTTCTTCCGTTAAAAAATGCTGATGTCGTTTTTTTTTTTTTTAATATTTATCTTCACCAAAATTTGCATGGAAAGCAGCAGGTTCTAATAGAGAAAAGTCCATTATGTCCCTTATGTAGTATGAGACATCAATTTTGGGTTTTGTTTTCTATTTTTCTGCTTGTTTTTCTGTTTTGTTTGGAATTTTATATTGAAAAAGAAACACATTTACAAAAGTATTTTGCAAAAAAATTTTCAACCACATTTTTCAGCACTGTTTTCCTCATGCTGGCAGGCAGTGCCTGTCAGGAAAGGGCAGCAAGGCCGGGCAGGTTGGCTGGGCCATGGGCAGTGACCCCCAAGCCAGGCCTGGGGGCTCCACTCCTGTTTCCTCCTGAGCCCCCTCTCTGCTCTCCAGCCAGGGCTGTGGTTCCCCGGCAGCTGCAGAGCAGCTCTGACTCACTTATTTAATTGATGCCATGCTGCATTTTAAGGAGTGTCTGCAATTATCCAGTCAAGTCTATTACTGGAGATTAGAGCTGTGTGGATACAGTAATGGAATATATGACTGTTTGTTGGAGTCCTAAACTCATTTCAGTGTGAACATGCACGAGACAGTTCTGTATTCCCATCCAATTCCCACTTCCACTGAAACTCTGCTGATAGCAGTGTCTGCAGTGAATTCATCCTCAGCCACAGCCCACCCACATTCCTCCTACGAAAACCATCCAGACTTTGCAGGTAAAGTTTTAGGTGCCACAACCTGTTCCAGCTTTCCTCCGTGATGGGTGAGATACTGCACAGCATGTGGCACGAGAGCAGGACTGAAAACTTCCCAGCTTTGGAGCGTCGCATCTATCAGTCTAATCTATGATTTTAAACATCTGTAGGGAGACAGAAATTCTACTTAATTAGCACTGGGGAAAACTCTGTTCCCTGTGCAGCGCTTTCTGCTCCAGGTCTGTGTTGGTTGGCTCTCACTGAGGATCCCAGGGCATCACCATCTCTTGAAACCTCTTTTACCCCTTCTCACAAAGAAGTGCCATTGACAGCTGGAAGATGGATTGAGATGGAATAATTCTGCGATTCTATGGACTGTTCTCATTACATACCTGAGGAACAAATTAAACAAAAGTTTTATTTTTGTCTGGAAGTTACCCACTCTGATCTCTGATAATACTTTTCTTTGAAATTACCTGGTTCTTGCTTGGAGGAAATAACATCAGCTCACTGTGGGCAGGCAACTTATGTCCTGGATATTTCCGTGCTCAGCCACTTACATCCAGACCAGGCTGTGTCATGGGTTCACCTCAGAGATTTTCACAACCAGAGGCACAAAATAATTCATTTACACATTAGAAATTAATTTCTGTAGCAAACTATCCCTATCCTGCAGCTTGCAGCAGCACCATCTCACTGGGTGTGTGAGTGGTGAGGGCACCAGGGCCATCAGAGCCTGGCTGGGGAGACCGAGGGGCCCTATGTCATGGAATCATGGAATCCCAGGCTGGTTTGGGATGGAAGGGACATTAAAGCCCATCTCCTTCCACCCCCTGCGTGGGCAGGGACACCTTGCACGAGACCAGGTTACTCCAAGTCCCCTCCAACCTGGCCTTGAACACTTCCAGAGATGGAATTGTCTGATGTGGGGTGGCCTGGAGGTGCTGGGACTCGGCTGGCACCAGGGACCCCAGGAGGTCCACCAGGCAGGGACAGCACACGTGGCTGAGGGAGCAGGGACCAAAACCTGACCCTTTCTCTGGTGCCCCTCAGGCTGCCTGGCTCACAGCCCCCTCCTCGGCCAGGCTGCTGTTTGTGCTCTGGCAAATCAAGTTATTCCAGCTAAATGACCCATCCAATCCTGTTTGGCAACTCACCTGTGTGTGTTCAACTTTCCCTTGTCAGAGCACCCGGCATGTTCTTCTCTTTGGCATTCTGGATTTACACTCTCACACTGACCTTTTCAAACATGGTTATTCCTTCTTCCCACAAACAGGCTGAGACTTCTGGACAGATGAATAGATTTGCCCTTATTCCTCCTTTACAGAGCAAATATGATCAATAGGAAGATTTTCCCAGCTTTCTCTTGCACACATATCTCCATGGCCATGAACAGCCTCCCAAAGATGTCCAGCTGCCAGGGCTTCTTCTTCCAACCCCAAACCAGAAGATGAAGGCTTTGTGCAGGAACTGGCTTGGGCTTTATGCCAAAATTTGGGTTTTCTCAACCTAAACGACTCCGTGATTCTACAACATTTTATGGAAAAGACATCTTTATTGCACTCTCAAAGTTATGGGTTCATGAGGCAACTCCAGTTTAAAGAAAGTTCCATCAAGATTAAGCAAATAAATAATTTTTCTTTGTTTCATTACTTTGTATCTTACTGAAAATAATAAAAGCAATAGTAATAAAACTAGAAAGAATCTACCTGAGCTTTCTTTTATCAGTGCAGAAGCTCTCATTTCTTATTAAAGCTCTTCAGTATTTCATTTTGACAAATTTAAAATGCAAATGTTTCAAAATTATTTTTTTTTTAACAGAAATAAGTTGCTCTGTCTTCTGGAGACGATTGCACCTCACACCACTTAGTAAAATTTAACCAAATTCTCTAATGCTTTGCCAAGTTCGTATTTTTGACCTGTGTTACATCAGAGGCAAAATTAAATGCATGACCCAGGCCCACCTTCCTGCCTCAGCAAGAATAAGACAAACTGTTATTCCACAAAGTATGTCCTTCCATAGGCAGCAGGGACAATGGTTATTCCCTTGTGGTCTTCCCCACTGCCAGGGCTTCACGTGCCAGCAGCAGCTCTGTCTGCTGCCCTGGCTGCCACTGCCCTGAGCTGCTCCTGCTGCAGCTGGAGGTGCCTGGAGTGCAGGGAATCTGCCAGCTCCCCTCTCCATGGGCTCGGGGTGAGGTAAGAATAAAGCTCCTCTCAGGCTGCTTCTGCCCAACAGGAATCAAGAGGTGCCAGAGACCCCATGAGAACTCAGAAAACTGGAGTTTTGAAGCAAATTTCGTGAATAAAATGGGGAATAAAAGGCACCTGCTCAGACACCAAAGCTCCCCAAAGGTGGAGGCAGGTCAGCTTTCTGTGCCATGTTAATAGCCCTTGACCAGAGCTTAGCATGGTGACACTCCAGGCTGACCTCCTGAGGTTCTCTGCCTTAACCTCTCAAGCAGCAGCTGAATTTATTTCAGCCCATCCTGAAAGTTTTCTCTGAGGGGTGTTTTGGGTTTGTGACATCACTGAGAAGAAAAACTGTTATGAAAATGAAGGTATGGCAGAAAAGACAAGGTTGGATAGGGCTTTGAGCCACCTGGGCTAGTGGAAGGTGTCCCTGCCCATGGCAGGGGGTGGAACAAGATCATTCTATGATTGGACTCTATGAAAGGAATGAAAAAGTCTTCTGTCCTTTGAAAATCCCTGTAAACTAACTCAAATAATGCAAACAGCTACAAAACTCCAAAAAATGTACCAGAGAAATGAAATGTAAATACGGCAGTACTACCTTCACAATGTAAACAAATTCAGCCCATGTAAATATTTGTCAATATTTTCATACATTTCCTATCATGTGTGTGGATCTAAAATAACAAGACAAGGTATTTGGAGCCAAGTCCTCCAGAGCAAGTGTCTTATTCAGATAGCAGTTGTCACCCACCCTACAGCTCTTCAAGGGAATTTAGAATTACACTGCTGTGGTTACTGATGAAGATGGAGTTGAGATCCCACGGGGAAACACCATGCTCCTGGAGAGGAATCAATGCAGTTGAGCTCTGGGTCCCTGCAGGGAATATCTGTGAGCAAACAGAGCCCACAGGGCTGGATTATCTGTGGATGGTGTGGATGTGCCAGCCTGAGTGCTGTCAGCAGGCAGGTCCTTCCACTGCTGCCCTTCCCACATTCCACTGGTGGATCACTCTATGCATCAATTATTCCTATGGTGCTCTGACTGTATTTTCTAGTTAAATCTTTGCTCAGTATCACAGAATCATAAACTCATAGGATCATGGAATTCCAGAATTGCTTGGGTTGGGTGGGCACTTCAAGGCCACCTCATTCCGTCCCCCTCCCATGGGCAGGGACACCTTCCACTGTCCCAGGTTGCTCCAAAAGGGGGATCACAAATGGAAACCCCTGCCCCAGGCACTGCCCAGGGCATGAGAACAGGAGGGAGGTTTGGAAGGAGGGATTGGCATCTTCCTGTTTGGAGACCTGTATTATAAAAAGGGACTGGAAAGCCCAGGGAATTGTATAATTAACAGTGAACATAATATGAAACCTCTTTTATGTCTCAGTTCACCATTTGCACAAAAATAGCTGTTCCTTCCCAGCAGCACATCCAACGTGCCGATTAACAGATCCTACATTTTGCATTTCCCAAATTCGGTGGCTTTTACTCCCTTGATTTATTAACTTCAGATGTGCATCTCCAGTCCCAGAGGAGCTTAGCAGGAGCTGCGAGGCTGAGCCCTGGCAGGATTGGTGGCAAACTAACAAGGTCAGTCCCATCCTCCCGTTTCCATGGCGATCACTCTGATAATATAGAACGTGGCAACACCGTCCTTCTCCCAGCTACTCCAGCTCAGCTCCAGGCTTTTTCTGAGCTCCCTTGGAAGGGGGGTGAGATAAAAGAGAGCTCACAGCACAGAGGGGAGAACCACAGTGCTGCCTGAGCATGTACCAGGCAGCCAGTGCCCTTCCCTCTGGAAGGTGAGCTTTCAAGAAAGATTTCCTTCCAAGGGCGTGCTGTGTGTTGGAAAGGTCCAGCCTTTGGGTGAGGCTGCACTTGGCCACCTGACTCCTGCCACAGATCATAGTGGTTTGTTTTTTTCTGTTGATCAGGATGTATTTTCCCCACTACAAGAAGATTTCTCGTGCTCATTTGTGAGGACAAATTCCTGCTTGGAGTAAAATGGCCATTGGATGACAGAGCGTTTTGGTGTTGGTAAAACAGTGGGTCTAGTCCCAAAAATATTCCAAGTACCTGGAGAGGAAAGTGCTGTGTCCTGGCCTAAGGCAGCCTCTTCTCACACCCAGACCCCAGGGCCGGGACAGGTGGTGGGGCTGGGACAGCTCTGTCCTCTAAGGGGGGAGATGCTTTCCTTGGAAGGGTGACAGTTTGCCAAAAAAAATCCTACTTGTGTCTGAAAATAAAAGCGTTTCAAACTCCAGCCCTTTGGGGCTAGGGGCAGCTCCAGTGGGTGTCTCCAATCTCTGAATTTAGGAGTTGGAAGTGCTCACAAAGCAAGGTTTCTGGTTTTGATTAAATAATCCAAAGCTCTGCATTGAAATACAGTGTTTTCACTAAAAAGAAGTATTCCCTAGTTCATTGGGAATTATGGAATTATTGTGGAATTGCAGGAAATATATGTGTTTGTGTGTCTGTGTGTATGAGTACAGGCATCTCTGAATCCAGGTGTGAATCCCACAAGCACTCCACAGATGTGTCCCTGGAGAGCAGTTCATGGCAGCTGCTCCTCCTGAAGGCCTGGCCTGCTTTCCTGGGCCTTGGTTTTAGTTTGTCTCTGAGTGCTCAAGTGTTTGTCAGGACTGTGAGCGGTGGGGCCATCAGTCAGGAGCACTCCTCGAAGGACACAGCGGATGCCCCGCTTGCCACTCATGCACTGATGGTGCGGAAGTGAGGTCCTGGCTGAAGTCTGGAGCTGAGGAGGTGAGGAGATGCAGGGAGCAGCCCTGAGCAGGGGCAGGGATGTTCCACCAGCCAGGGTCTCAGCTGTGACCTGAACAGCTCCAGCCTCCCCCAGCTGGGCTCAAAACTTTGGGACTGTGGCTTGTCCACCTCCTGCAGTGTGGTGTTTGCACGGCTCAACCCCTTCAGCTGAAATGGGAGTAGAAGTGTCCAAAGCCAGACTGGAGAGGACTTGGAGCAGCCTGATGTGGTGAAAGATGTCCCTGCCCATGCCAGGGTGTGGAATGAGGTGACCTTAAAGGTCACCTTCCACCCAGACCAGTCTGTGATCAGACAACAGCCCACCTTTTTCTTGTGCGTGGAAACACTTTTCTAACACATAGTGAACAATATTTGCAAATTATTTACCTGGAAAGGGAAAAAACATTCCTTGAATAATGAATGCCATGTGAAACTTCCTTCTGAAGGGACTCATGGAGGAAACAGCCAAATGGGATTGGGAGTGAGTAGCTGTTCTCAGACACCCAAACGTGTCAGTTATGAGTGTCCTTGTTCTGCAGCCTGAACGGAGAGATATAAAATGGATATGCCATTGTGGTGCATTATATTATCACATTTTAAAGCTACCTTCAGCTGTAACAAGCACTGAGGTATTTTCTAGAGTGATGAAGTATTTAATAAAAGTGACACAAAGACTCACTGGAGGCCTTGGTGGCTTGTGTGCCCTTTGAAACACGTTACTGGTCCAGAAGGCAGTAGCTTAATCCTCTCCCCTGGTTAAACTGTGATTCATTCTCTGAAGGAGGAAGATTTTCATGTATCTGCAATACTCTTTTAGCTTCCTTCAGCATATCCTGATTACATTTCCATACAATTCTTGTTTGCCCTGTGTAGCAAAGGCACCATCAGCTTTGGGGCTGGGGCACCATGACCTTGGCACCACCTGCTCTCAGGTGACTTTTCTCATTCCTGTCCTAGCAGGAGAAATGCTCTTTTCCCTTCTTTGCTCCCATCCCTTGCAGTAGAGCCACTAATGACCCTTTTCTCTCACTAATATGCTGTAACTGTATGAAGTCAGTGGTGATCCAGCCTAACTTGTATTTAACTGGAATCTGGGGCTTCTTGCCAGACCTGCTAGAATTTCTCTGAGCATCCCACCTCCCTCAGCACAAGTCTCTAGCTCAGAGCAATTAACCTTTTTTTCTCTCTCTATAATGCCTGAATTTCAGCTTACTTTATTTTAAAAAAAAAATTGGTTTCTGAACATGTAACAATCCTATAATTAAAATAATTTACCCTTGTGGCACAGGGGTTACATAATTGGCAGGGAATGGTACTTGATATTTTAATAACTGTGAGGCATATGAGAAATTTTTCTCACCTTCAGTTGCCTGTGAACAGGAGCTGCTGTGCTTTATGGCTTCACGATCCTCATCAGTCCTTCTGACCTGTCATTTGCTCAGAACTTTATTTTCCAAATGACCCAGTAGCTCACTGAAATAAGCTGAACTCTTCTGTAAAGGAAATCAATAATTTCCTACAGTATCTTACTAAGAAATTCTCTGTGCTTACTCAACTGCTACACCAGAGTCCATGTACAAAGGCAGAACACTAAAAAAAGGTGAACGTGGGAATGGAAGAGCCAAGTCTGGAAGTGGAAAGGGTCATTCATCCATGTCTGATTCCAGCTAGAAATGTCACAGGACTGGGTTCTCATGCAGGACTCCTTCTACTGTCACCTCTGGCAGGCAGAGAATTTAAAACCTCACAGTAGTCTTTTCTGTCGTATTTGAGGTTTCTATGTTGGACCTTTCCAAGCCACATGTTCAACTGTCAGGGCTTTTAACGGCAGAATCTTAGCATTTCAGATGGGTTTGGGTTGGGAGGACCTTAAAGCTCATCTCATTCCGCACTCTGCCATGGGCAGGGACGCCTTCCACCAACCCAGGGTGCTCCAAGCCCCATCCAACCTGGCCTGGGACACCTCCAGGGATGGGGGGAAAGAATTTGTGAAAATAAAAATAACCAAAATTTTAACCGTCTTCCAAGTCCAAAGGGTGGGATGATGCTGAAGGGTGTTCTCCCTTCTTTCAGATGCACTGCTGTCTCCAGTGTGGTATTACCCCTGAGGTCTCTGGGAAGGTGCGGGGACAGCCCCAAGGGGCCAAGCACAACACCTGCAGTGGGCACGGGGTAGATGGGGCAAACAGAGCAGATCCTGCTGCCAGAGCATCCTCTGGAGACCATGCAAGCAAGAGCTGGTTTGGTAAGGGAAGCAGTGTGGCCAGACAAGGCTATGAGGGTACACAGCCACAGGGGAGGACAGAAGGTGACCCCAAAGGCCTCCAAATGTCTCACAGTCTCAGGGAACAGAGCTGCTACCTGTTGCTAAAGAGGAAAGCTGAGCACAGCCTCCAGGCACCCTCATTTTGGCAGAGCAAACTCATCCGTCTCCCTTCCTGTGTTACTGGTTCTCTGTACAGACAAATCCCAGACCCAGCAAGGATCTGGCCCCGGTTCCTTCTGCTCATGCCACAGGCACCACTCTGCTCCACAGCTAGGAAGAGAATCACAGAACCACAGGGTCACTGAGGTTGGAAAAGCCCTCTGAGACCACTGAATCCAGCCACTAACCCAGCACTGCCAAGTCATGTGTCCAAATGCCTTTTGAGAACCTGCCACCAGACAGCTCAAAATGAGTCCATCAGGTGGAATTTGGAAATCGAAAAGAAGGAGGACTGAAAATAACCCAAACAGTCAGAAACTGGCCATCGTGAGTGGCTGTTTAGGAAGAAGGAAAGGGCTGGGGGACTCACACATGCAAATATGTTAATAAGGAGACAAACAATTTCAGTTATTAAAACAGCAACAAGTTTCCCCGGTCTCTTCCTAGGACAGGATTTCTCCCACACACAGAATGAAGATCAGTGCCCTCACCTCAGACAAGGGGGGATGTTCCTCATGGTGGGTTTCCTGCCCCTCCAGGAGCTTGGCCGCCCTCCCGACCCCCAGGACAGGGAGCAGCCAACACAGCCCCTGGGAAATCCAGACGGCATGCAGAAGGAACTAATAGAGGCTCTTAGCAGCCAGGCAGAGAATGTTCCTGCAGCTGAGGGCAAATAGTTTGATATTTGCATGAGAATAAACCAGTGAAAGGCTCTTTTGTCAGCTGACAAACTTATTTAACCTAACTCTGGGGAGAATGGTTCTCCATGTCAGAGCATGGACACCTGTCTGTGCTCAGCCCTCCATGACAAACCCCAGTGTGATCAAAGGTCTTAGATGCCACCTCTCCAGGATCTGGAGCACATCACAGGACATATCTTTGTCCCTGTGCCTGTGAAATGCAGGTGATTTTAGGCCCCTGAACTGCTCAGCTCAGGGTCATTCCTGCCAGAGCCTTGTGCAGAAGGGCATGTCCAAAGGCATCACTCAAGGCCATGTTAGTACCGGCACAGGAGGACAATGCAGAGGTCCCCTGACCTCCAGTGTAATGCCAGGCAATATTCTGCTTACTGCAGAGACAAATACGAAATATTAGTGCTGCTTTCTTGTTAGAAAATGAGAAGTGGTGTTTTAATGAGTGGAAGAAGCATAAAACTGGGGGGAAAAAAGCAGCACAGAGATTGATTGTTTCTTAAGTGTTGTTTTCTTTTTGCTGTGGACCATTCCCAGCCGAAATAGCAGAGTGATAATGAAGTGAAAGGTGCTTATACATTTCTTTTTATGTGTATCCTGTGAAAAAAAATAAGTCATTATTATCCTGCACTAATACATCTCAGACTTGGATCCCAGATAAGAACACTGGTGTGTGGGATGTCATTCTGCGATCGTTCAAAGGATGAGGGGTATTTTTCACTGCAGTAAAAAATCACATTGGATTCTCTGTATCTTCATTTTCATTGAAAAGATAACAAAGAATAAACATTTCTAAAGTAAGCACAAAGAAATCAATAGCACACACATCTTCTGCTGGAATGTACAATGGATGCCATCTTTTTAATAGTGGTACTTCAGAAAACGATATAATAAAAATGCATACAACATCTCTTCAAGCTGCTATCATTGCTAGTTACAGCTGAAATCACAGATCTTCATCCAGTAGCCTCCACCCATCTCTCCTAGAATTCAAAAACCAGCTCCTGAGGGTTGAACATTTCCATGGAGTCAGTGAAGGAAGTCCCAGGTCTGTACAGATGTGCAGGATTCAGGAACTGTGCACTGTCACTGGCCTGGCCAGAGCCCAGTAGAGTCCCAGGGCTGAGCCGATCCCTTCTTTAGAATCCCAGAATAGTTTGGGTTGGAAGGGACCTCAAAGTCCATCCAGTCCCACCCCCTGCCATAAGCTATCCCAGGTTGCTCCAAGCCCCATCCAGCCTGGCCTTGGACACTTCTAGGGGTGGGGCAGACACAGCTTCTCTGAACAACCCGTGCCAGGGTCTCTCCACGCTCACAAGGACGGATTTCTCCCCAGTATCCCGTCTCACCCTGCCCTCTGGCAGTGGGAAGCCATTCCCCCTGTCCTGTCTCTCCAGGCCTTTGTTCCTCTGCTGTAAAATTGCCATGAGAATGCCCCAAACCACCTTTTGGAACTGCCTGTGGAGTAGTGGAAGCATTTTAAAGGGTGTTCCCAAGGGCAGGGGATGCAGTGGGGTCCGAGGGTGCAGAGGGTGCAGGGGGCTGGGGGAGTTCAGGGGGCTCAGGGGGCCAGGGCTTGCGGTGCCTTTGAGCCTCCTGCCCCAGCCCTCAGTGACAGCAAGGTTCCCTTCAGCTCCTCAGCACCTGCAGCTGCAGTCATACAGCACAGCAATTGCCTGGATACATAGAAATAGAGAACACCAATGATTTCCTTCACTTCTGTTAAACTTCTGGGGGCAAAAGGCAGGTCCTGACAGTTCTTGATCTGATTTGTGGTAAAATCACACAATAAATCCTTGTTACACAATAGTCTATATTGATACTTAATACACAATAGGCACTTACTGATAAAAATCACACAGTAGTTTTTAAGCTTCTTGCTTCATTCAGATGCTCTGAGGATTTAGAAGTGTAGATAGAAGGGGAGGTAATGCCCTTAATCTAAACTAATCACTGTAGTCAGAAGGGCACACATTTCTGTTGAAAAAAGAGCCCTTTTATCACATATCAAATTCATCTGCAAATTCGGCAAACTTTGATTTAATTTTACTTAGAATTTAAAACATATAATTTAAAACAAAATCAAAGGAGCAAGAAAAATCCCATCCACCACGGCTGCTGCACCACGGAAAGGTGGTAAAAATGCAAAGCCAGGACAAAGCCCTTTGGAAACTCCGACATCAGCTTCTTTTGACTCTTTTGGCTCTGGCTCCTGAACCTGCTGTTGTTTCAAATTCCCTGTGCAGCCAATGCCACGCCAGCGATCAATGAAAGCTTGTTCCAGAGCAGCCCTGCTTCTCATTCCCGCTACAATCAATTGAACCTGTCAGGAAGGCACCAGATGCTGCTGCATTTTTTCCCCTACAATATTCGGAAGAGAAAAACATCCAGCACGGGGTGTGTGGGGAGCCTGACTTAGGTGTAATTAAAATTAAAGAACCTCAGTCCCCCGAGAGCGCCAGTATTGACAAATCTTTCACTTTCTCATTTACAGCCCCATGTTTGTGTGCTCCTGACTCTTTCAAAAACAAGCAAACAAAAGGGAGAAACAAGAAATGAAAAGATATTAAAATTCAGATAGGACAATACCCTACAGACTTCACTGTGTCCTTACACTGGTGAAGCAGCTGCTGGGTGTGATGGGAACTTTGCTGGGGCAGATGTTAAAGCTTTCACAGGTTGTTCCATTTCTCTCGTAATATATTTCCTTTGCAGAGATGTACTAATAGAAGACAGAAAGAATGACATGTAAATGATGAACAGTCTGTGTCTTTAAGGGAGTAAATTAATGCAAAACTGGATAACAGAAAAAATAATTGGATGGACCAAAATTTGATACTTTTTAAAATGTATTTCTGTGGCAGAATTACTGCTTCATTTAGTTCTTCTTATGTTTATGGAAGAAGAAAATAAACAGCCCTTAGATATTGAAATACATATATTTATTAGTATTTTGGAGTTCTGTTCCAGGACTTTATTTCATCATTCGTGCCAGAGAGGCCAAGTGAAGAAGGAAGAGCAGTAAAACCTGAGAAATATGCCTTTAAAATACATCTACAGGCAGTAAATTTTGACCTTGGGAAAGAGCGTGCTCATACCTGAGTATCTGTTTTACAGAGATCAGCCCCTGTCCTGGGGCCAGCAATACCGTGCACCTACAAACAGAAAGCGCAAAGCCCTTTGGTTTCCCAGCAGCGATTGTGATGAACCCACCCAATCCTCTCCCAGCACGAGCCAGGACAGGGGCTGGCTGATTCACTGCTCCACGGGAAACCAGGGCAATGTGGCACTTCAGAGAAAAGCAGCAACCAAGTGGGGACAAAGTCACAGTTAAAAAAGGTTCCTCAGCTTTGTGTTTAGCTAAAAATCTTGTGTTCTGCCTGTGTTGGGTGCAAGTTGTGCCAGGGGAGGTTTATACTGGACAGAAGGAAAAATTTGTTCCCTGACAGGGCTGGCCAGCCCAAGGCAGGGGTGGAGTCCACACCCCTGGGGGGATTTAAAAGCCATGTGCATGTGACACTTGGGGTCACGGGTTAGTGGTGGCCTTGGCAGTGCTGGGGAATGGTTGGCAGGGCTTTTCCAAACTGAATTACTCTGTGATTCTGTTCTGCAGTCCTTATGGTCCCTTACAGCTCTGGATGTTCTGTGATTCCAGGAACAGCAGAGTTTTGCAGGAACCACTGAGACCACAGAGGAACACAGGTGTTTGTGTATGGCCTGTTAGTCCCATTCTCTGTATTGTTGCCTTCTCATGAACTGAGATAAATAAATGAAGTTGTTGCAAACCCACACCCAATGAGCTATAATTCAGCCTGAAATCTGAGTTTCCACATGAGAGGTGCTAAAGGAAAGGAGCAGCAGCAGGTGGACGCTGCAGCCCTGTTTGCCTTTTCTGTTTTTTAAATCAGGACATGGGGTTTGGAATTAGAAAGGAAGATGAGTAATGGTGAGTTAGAAGTGTGAATCTGATAAATTCTGTCTTCATGGCGATCCCCATCACTGCAGGGAAGGAAAGAAGCTGCTTCAAATGACAGTTCACAGATATCCATGGAAGCAACAGCCCATTCTGTGACAGAGAGGAGAGATAAACATGTCCTAATGGTCTGTCGGGTGACCTGCGGGGCACATGGGGCTTCCAGACCACTTCTCCTGGCCTGGCATTTGTCTCCCACAGTCACTGAGGGATAGATGGCTGGAGATGAGCCTCTTCTATGGTGAGTGGCCACGTCAGCAACCACATCCCGCTCAGGCTGAGCTCTGCCAGAAGCCTGAGCCCCACAGGAGCCCAGAGCCACATCCCAAATTGGGGTGACCTCCCCCTGCCAGCCCTCAGGAGCCTGGTGGCACAGCTGATGGGTGACCAACCACATAGCACCACCTTCCCTCTGTGAAAAATCCTGGGAATGTTACTGACAGGAACCATTTGTCTTTAGGTTGTGGTTTCCATCACGTGGGAAGGGAACGCTGCTCACTTTGGCTGGGTTCATAAACACAGGTTCTAAGAGCAGATTCAGAAATTCACTGTGGAAATTCCTTACAGAAATTCATCAGCTGGTACAGGGCATTCCAAAATAGTGTGTTAATTGCCTGGAACCTGCTCTCAGAATTGGGCCCTTTTTGGATACAGCTAGGCAGGTCTGGACCATGCTCTCCAGACCCTACTTTGGCCAGGAAAGGTTGGACTAGATGATCCTTGATGTCCCTTCCCACCTGGAATTCCGTGATTCTGTGAAGAGTCTCTGTGGCTACCCACCAGTCCTTGGCATAGTGTCAGCCAGTGTAAAATCAGCCAGTGTAAATCCACAGTACAATTAAAACGTGTTCCTGGTGGGGAAAAATGAGATTTGGTTAAAACCTGACAATTGTGTGGCTGCCCATGGGGAGCACGGGGGGGCACCCAAAACTCCCCCACTTCCCTCACTCCAAGAGTAGGTGCCAACACGAGCTCCTCAGGCTCCTTGAGCCGGCATGGCCAGAGCGCAGCTCCCCTGGGAATGACTCCACTGAGTCAGCACAGCTTTTGGTCCACTGATGATTCAATCCAGGCTTAGGAGGAGAGGTCACCTGTTCAAGGCCCATTGCTGGAGCAGGGTTGGGTAGCTGCTTAGAGACCACTATTCTTTAACCCTTTGCCTTCCTGGTAATTCAGAGTCACCTCAGCAGCTGCTGCCTTCGGAAATGGCTTTCATGCTGGTCTGGTCTGCATTTTTTATTAGCCCTATTCTCTCCAGCACAGGATTTCCCCTCCAGCCAGGATGTTCCTCTGCACCTGCAATGCAGCACTACCTGTGAGCGATGGGGCTTGGCCCCCAGGGCTGTAGCTGATGGTAATCATATTGATTTTCCCTGCTGCAACAGATCCTCGTGTCCAACTGCCAAATACTTGAGAAGAAAAGCCATAAAAACAACCTTCATCTGGGCACGTGGCTCTGCAATGCTGCTTTTAAGGCTCATGCACAGCTCTGCCCACCTAGTCACCTCCCCAGTGGCACTGGGGGACCCAGCCCAGGGCTCTGGTGCCAACCCAGCTCCTGGCTTTGCTCTCCAGCCAGTGCCACCCAAGTTCCACACTGAGCCTGGATGGGTCCTGGTGTCACCTGTGTCCAGAGCAGTCCTGGAGCTGTGTCCCCTCACTGCTCCTCCCACTCCTGCCCTGCTGCAGGAGGTCTCCAGCAGCCATGGGGCCACTGGGACATGACCCTGCCCTTGGGGTTCAGATGTACCTGGGAAGAGTCCCACAGCCTGCATTGTGTGTTCCTCCTCCTCCTCCTGCCCAGCCCAGCAGGAGAGGCCCCTCAAATCAGAAGTTCTGGGGGGAGGTTTGTGTTCCAATTAAATCAGAACATGTTTTATTCAGCCATAGATCAAATGCAGCCAACAGTAGAGTTTTCCAAAGGAGAGGGGTCACTTGGGACCCCTTTCCCTTTTAAGGCAATAACCACCAGTTCTCAAGGTGCCATTTAACTCTTGTCACTTGATTTTTGTTCAACTCCCAAAAAAACCATTACTGAAATAACAAAAACATTTGCTAAGCAGAGCTCCAAAATCATTATTCTTTTTGGACAAAAGCTCAACAACAAAACTGGTGAACAAATCGCTTGTGTGATTTCCCTGAGGATCCATCATTTTATCCAAGTCTCAGTTTTCCCAAGCCATGTGCTGGGTGAGCTCTGGCTGCACAGCTGGGGCGCCCCCTTGGCATTTTCACTGGACATCAGACCTCGGATCCAGGCACAGTTCTGCCCTTCCCACCCCTCCAGTGTCACCCCCAAGCTCAGCAGCCTGGCCCACAAATAAAGCTCCCGCTCCACGTGCACCTTCTTATTAATTTTCTGAGTTTCTGGAGTCAGCTGTCACAGAGCAGCAGTTCCTCATCTCTGAAGGAGCACGGCATGAATACAAAATAACTGCAAGAATATGGACCCTCAGGACAGACTATTTTCTTAACTAAAATTTGAATGCATACTTATTACCCAAATCTGTGTCTAGAAATGACTTTGCCTTCACATGATGGAATTACAAACCACCGGACAGTTTTTAGGACTTGTATGCAAAACTGCTTTTTAGCATGGCTTTTATAGTTGTCATATTTATCTAATCTCCATGAGTCATAATTCCTTTAGGATCTCTTTCTTCTTTCTACATTGCATCTCACCAAAACAAATTAAAAACCCAAAAAGCAATGGAAAAAACAAAAGCAGGTTCCTGCTCCAGCCTGGAGTGTGATGAACTGCTGCACATAATCTGGATTTGTTGCACCATTTCTAATAGGAACAGACACCCTCAGTACCCATGAGGAGGGTCCCCAGGCAAAAGACTCAGTGACAACATCTCCCTGGGAAAGAAGCAAACTGAAGAGATTTAAAAAATCAAGGAATAAAAGATCACAGTTGTTCCTCTTGCAATTTCCAGAAAGCATTGGCCAAATGTTTGGGGGGAGGGATTTAAAAGCCTTGTGGATGTGGCACTTGGGAACATTGTCAGTGGCAGCCTTGGCAGTGCTGAGGGAATGGTTGGATTTGATCCTCTCAGAGGGCTTTTCCAAACTAAATGTCTCTGTGATTCTGTTCCATGGTCCTTGTGGGTCCCTTCCAACTCAGGGTGTTCTGTGATGGACTGGATGAGCTCAGAGGACTTTCCCAACCTCAGTGACTCTGTGATTCTGTGATTCTATTCCATGACTCAACTCCTAGTGCCCACCATGGGTACTTCACACTGGAGCCAGTGCTGGCACCATTTCCATTAACTTTTATCTGTGACACCAGGTTCCAGTGACCTGCTGGTGCTGAGGGCAGGGCACAGGGGAGAGCGTAAGGCAGGTGAAAATACTACACCATTCACTCATTTTCATCCGCAAATCCTGCAGAGCACATAACAGTTCTTCTAACCTGAATAAAGGAAACTAAGGACAAAGTGTTGTTTGAAATGTGATTGCAAACTGGTGACAACCAGAAATAGGCCTGGGTAGGACTGGGAATACTTAATCTGTGAGAAATTTGTATTACAAAAACATAGAAATCTGAGATTTAAACAGTTTGCACATCAGAAAAGTATTTCTTTTCCTTTATTGTCACTTCAGTACCAAAATGCTAAACCTGGTGCTGTTCTGATTGGCCAGAGCACCTACAAAATGATACTAACAGTGATCTTTCGAATCATTCCAGCAAGATGGGACACTGATAGCTGAGCTGTAAATCTCCATGAGTAACTGCGTATCTTTTACATCTGCCCATCACTTTGCTCTTGGAGACTAAGCTGGGACAGGAACAATAAACTGCTGTGAAGATGTTGCTCTGCAAAAGCCCACCTTTTGTATTTTTGTCACAGCAGAGCAGTGTTTCCACAGCCGGTGACTGGGAAGGACCCTGTTAACAAGGGCCAGTGACAGGCTGACAACACCTGAACCTGTTCTATTGTGGGGTCAACAGCAGTAAAGGATGCAAGCCCCAGCCCAGGGGCTCAGAAGTGAAATGTGCAGCAGGGTGAAAGGTGAACAGGAAAGAAAGGCTAAGTGAGCCTGAGGGGTACAGTGCAAGAAAAGCAGCTGGGAAGGGGAATTTGCACTTACTGCAGGGCCAAGGACGTCCAGCCTCAGCCCAGTGTGCGAATGGTATCAGATGGGGCTCTGAGGAGCTGCTCTCACTGAGCTGCTTCCTTTGTTTATTGAAAGTCTTCAGACTTTTCTATCTGAAGAGGGATCAAGGAGGAGGGAATTTGGGTAAAAAAGCAAAACAAAAGTATTTTCAGTATATGGAAACACAAGAGTGACCACATGAAGAAAAGGGCAGGACAGAACACAGGAGCCCTATGTCTCCTACCGCATCACATCACAGGGAATATGATCCCTATCGGATGCATCCATTCATTTTTAATGAGCAGTCTGATGCAGTTGAACTCTGGTTTCAGGTTAAATATCTCCTCAGTCCTTCCATATCAGCAGGCTCCTGAAGGCAGTTATTGAGCGCTGAGTGACGCCGCAGTGCTGCAGGGGAGGCTGCTCCGCAGAGCACAGCTGAACCATCCCACTGGCATCAGAGACCTGGCACAACCCAACACTTCTCCCTCCCTAAAAGAGCAGCCACATCCTTGGGTTTGGATGAGGCCAGAGCAGCTCAGCCACCTCACGGCAGCAGAGCTGGGATACGGAGGAGGGTAAAGCCCAGAGCATCTGTCCCTTGGCTGCACTGAGGTGTTTCCAGTCAGGGGTCCAACTGTCCCCAGGCAGATGTCTCCAGATGGAGATGGGACCAGGGGCTGCCCTGGCGATATGAGAGCTGTGTGTGGAACAATCCAAACATTTCCACATGGGAACATAACTGCTCTGAGCTGCCTGTGCCTGGGGGTGACACTGTGAGGCCCCTGCCCTGCCTTGACAGGTCTCTTCACAGCCATTTACTGACCATGCCACTGTTTGCTTCACCTCCTCAGAAGCCCCCAGACAAGTTACCATGGAGCAGCACATCACTGAGACCTGAGAGGATTAAAACAAACACCACTGACCCAACAAGCAAGGACAGGGCAAGGATTAGCGGCAGTTCCACATCACGATGCCATTTATCCACCTCTGGAAAATAACTGATAATTCATATTGATTCCCTGGCCTGGGTGCAGTGAGTCGAAACACCAAATCCAGGGATCCACTGAGCTGAAATTACAAATGCGACTGAGCCGAGCAGGGGATGGAACTCAGTCTATTCCTGTTGTGCTGCACCGCCCACAGCAGGTTTGCATTAAACATCTTGTCTTTGAAATGCAACATTTCATCCATGTCCTCTTAAGACCAGGAGAACTGACTCCTGAAACTGTTCTGATAAACTTTTCTGAGCATGGAGCAGGGAGGGAGTCTCCCACCATCTGCACTGCCAATGTGTGTGTGCAGCAGGGAACACCTGACCCCAAACTCCACAGTGCACACAGCAAGCAGCTGGGTGTGCTTTGCAGCCAGGGCTCCTCAGCTGCTGTGTCCTGGCTCAATGCTGCCATAAGGAGATCCGGACCTGTGGTGAGAAGACAACACAACGTTGTTCTGCTTAACCACAAGATTCTGTAGGGGAGAGGAGAAAAACATAAAACAGTAAAAATAAGGGCAGGGGAGGACAGGAGAGGATGGAGAAGGATGGACCAATAGCCCCCTGAGCGGCCACCAGTGTCCCTCAGAGCATCCTGAGCAGCCAGAAAGCTCCAGGACGGATGCACTGCCTCAGTTGGACTCCAGACTCCACCCTCTCCTTGGTGTTCTCCTGGGAGCTGGCAGTGGGTGAGGATGGGACTGAAAAGCAGCATATGGCTCCTCTGATCCTTGCAGCCTGGGACAAACCCTTGTTTTGTCCTTGCAGGATGGATCCAGGCTCTGACTAATGTGTAACTGGTATCAGATGGGCCACTGAAAAGCCTCATTGTGGGTGCTGTGAGTGAAGCTGTGCTGCTTCCAAATCCACAAGAGCTGCCTTGCTGACAGGTTACTGCTCTCCTGCTTCTCTTCATGTCTTTCCCCTTTGCAGAAACACCTTCACCCCCAGAATCTCTTGTTCAGACCCAGGGTGACTCCTGCAGAACCCTGGGAAGGTGCTGCAGACCCCCAAGGGGTCCATGACCTGCTCCCTCCCCTAGAGTGGCTCTTCCCCTGGTAGTGCAGGCATGGATTCAGTCTGCACCCAGGAACCTCTGAAGGGCACATTACTGAACTACTGGGGACTTAATGCCTTCAAAAGGACATTTTTCCTCTGAAAAATGTGATCATGTCTGGGACTGGAATTCTGCTAAAGCCTGATCTCTACACAATGTACACGTGTCTGTGATTTATCTACACAGGCTTGGAGTTCTCGAGGCTACAGTTTTTAATCAGCATTATTTGCATTACATAACATCTTTTATTTCAGTCTGCCTTTTGGTTTAATTAGTTCTTTGTTAAATACATCAATGGCGACTCTTCCCTGCCAAGTAATTCCAGATTAATTGCATTTGTTAAGTCTTCTTTTTCTTGTTTCTCATTTTTCCTGTGTTCCAAGAAGGTAACACATTTGGAAATTAATGTTATTTTCAAATCATTACATTGTACAAACTCACAGGCACATTCCAAATAATAAACCTGACTATTCCCAGCTCTGGGTGTTCCTCACCAGCCCTGGAGGATGGAAGTGTAGCTGTGCTGTACACCAGGACGTAGCTGATGGGTGATCTGATTCCTACTATGATACTGGAAGGGAATTCTTTGGGAAAACAAGGACGCTAACACAGAGCAGAGCTTCCCCTTCTCCCAGTTTTGACAAGTTACTCGTCCTGAGAGCTTGGAATTTTACATCCATTTGTGAGACAATCACAAACACTCAGTCCCATCAGCAAGGGTCAGTTCCATGCAGGTGCTCTGCAAGTACAGGGAGGAGATTCCTGATCCTTGGGCATGCTCTGACCACCAGGAAAAGCAAAACAGGACTAAAAGGGCTGAATTTCAATTTCCAGGAAAAAAAATAAAAAAAAATGAAAAAAGAAACTGTAGATAACAAAGACTGTAATTAACTGCTGAGACAATTTAGTGATAGGACATTTTAGACATGGAGCGATAGGACAAGCAGGAATGGTTTCTCACTGCCAGAGGGCAGGGTTTGATGGGATATTGGGAAGAATTCTTCCCTGTGAGGGTACAGAGCCTCTGGCAAAGGGTCACCAGAGAAGCTGTGCCTGCTCCATCCCTGGAAGTGCCCAAGGCAAGGTTGGATGGGGCTTGGAGCAACTTGGAAGGTGTCCCTTCCCATGGCAAGTGGTGGAATAAGATGGACTTAGAGGTTCCTTCCAACTCAAACCATTCTGTGATAGCATCATGTGAAGGCTACCTGTCACCAGTGACAGCCCTAAACATCTCCCATACATAACTGGGATTGCAGTAGGAGTTACTGGGATAGATCTGTAGGAGCAGCCAGTGCCCAAGAACACAAAAGATGTTTGTAAGGACCATTTTGGCTTTGATAAAACAGTTCTCAGCCAGTGACAAAGTGCACAGGTGATCCAGAAACAGATTTTCCAGCTCTGGCTGGACACCAGCCTGTTTTCCTAAGGAAAAGATATTTCTTTTCTTCATCCCCTTCCTATGACCTGCTTCCCCAGCTGTGCTCCTGCATCGCTGGAAAAAGCTGGCTGGGGAGGGAGCCCCAGAGAGCAGCCCAGAAGATGGGACCTTCAGCAGGGAAGGGAAGTGCCTCAGAGCATCCAACTCCCATGGGCTGGGGGAGCAATAGCCATGAAACCCCCAGCAAGGAAATACACTGTGTTAAAAACAGCAAACAAGGTCCCGTGATTGTGGAAATGCGCATCCAGATGATGGATTTCAGGGAAGGGTTATCTTTCAGGACACAGTGCAGAAAAGCCCTGTTCCTCTGTGCATGAGCAGCACATGAGTACAGAATTCATGGGAGAGTCCCACTGACAGATCCTTCATGAGATTTCAGATAATGATCCAGGCTTTGTCATTCATTAGGAAAAAACTTCCCATGGTTTCACATGACTGCAGTGCCCAGGGCCAGGCAAACTGGACAGTCACTTTCTGATGAGAGGATGGAGTCTTTGCTTATTTGGGAGCAGGTTTCTTCATTTTTTCCAAGGTTGTACTGTATATTTTAAGGATTCATGTGTGTTTTGTGCTGAACGACTCAGTAACAGCTCCTGGGAAATGCTGTTCTTCCTCTCTCCATCACAGAGAGCAATTCCACTTGCCATTGTTCCTAGGAAAGCTCTCCTTGCCTCATGCAGAGTCTTTGCTCCCTGCCCTCAGTGACAAGGCTTCTGGGACACCCCGGGCACATCCTGTGCCCTTCAGGGCAGGGTTTAAATTGGATAAACCTTGTGGACATTCACAGCTCAGGCCCCACTTGCCTGTTGCCCTGCTGCTTCCAAGGACCCGGCACTGAACTGTTCATGCCTGGGACCATTCCAACCTCAGAAGAGATTTTAAGGGAAAAAACCCATGTAAACAGGCAAACCACAGCAGTCAAAGCATCTGGAAATCCAGCTGCTTTCCAAAGATGGAGATCCCAGCACTGTTTCCCCCATGCCTTAGGATATGGAGGGGTCATGGGGAGCAGCCCTCTTTCCACACCCCCCCCAGCCAGCCTGTGCTGAACACAGATCAGCTCATGGACTGGGGGTGACCTCCCCTCACTTGGCAGGATGATATTTAGTGATCCCAGGGGACACTGTGGCACAGACTGGCTTTCCTGAATCTCCAGGGATTGCAGAGTGGCCTTGAATGGGAAGCAGGGCATAGAACCACGGGATGTAACTTTGTTGGGATGTCAGACCTGACAGTTTGAGTCATGAACTCAATGTGATGCAAACCAAACCCTGTGACCTACCTGTGACAGGTTTTGCTGGTTTTCACAGCCTGTGTTTTCACACTTCCAACCCTTCCCATTTTGTTCTTTGCTCCTGCAAGGTGATATTCCCTGGGAAGCACAGTCATGTGGATCTGCCCGGGCAGTTGGTGGGACACAGACCTGCCACATCTGCCCACACAGGGCACGGTGCCCATGTCCACCCTGTGGCCTGGTGTTTGCTCCCTCCCCATGGGAAGGAGTGGGGATCCCACCCCAGATCCTGTGACAAGGACAGTGGCACCACTGCTGCACTCTGGCAGCTCCCCGTGCTGGGCTCTCTTGCACACCCCGTATACTTAGCGAGATCTGTGAGTGCCCTTCTTCCACCCACAGAAACCCTCACTCAGGTTCTAGCCCGGAGAAAACTGATGCTGTGTTCCAGGGAAATGTATCTTCAGAGAATCAGCATCTCATTCCATCTTTCCTCAATTGTGGCCATGTGCACACCTGAGCCGAACTGGCTCGTGATGTGGGTAATGCACTTTGGTACATGAAAATATCAAGAAATGAGTGAATGGCAAATAATTTTTTTCCTTTTCAAGACATATTACTGTCAGTAGCAACACTATTCCATTTTCACATCAGGAGAAGGGAATTCATTATTAATCTTGCTGCTGAAGCGATCCACAGTTCTATCGCTGTCTCTGTGTTCCTTATCTCATGCATTCCTTTTCTATGCATGCCCAAATGATTTCACAGCCAGGCACCACTCAATGTTTAGTCTCATGAAGGGAAATGTTAAACAGTTTTCTTTTACTTGTGCTCAGCTTTCCTCTCACATATGTAGCAATTTCACAGACTTGGGGTGCTCACACTGCTCCTTACCAGAATATTTCATGAGGGCAGAAGTGTGGTGACTGCCCCGTCCCTGAAAGTGTCCAAGGCCAGGCTGGACAGGGCTTGGAGCAACCTGGGCTAGTGGAAAGTGTCCCTGCCCATGGCAGTGGGTCGAACAAGATGAGCTTTAAGGGCCCTGCCAACCCAAACCATCCCAGACCGTGGTGGCCGGGAGAGCCCAGTGTGACGCACCCATTGCAGCCCCTCAGACAGTGGCCATGTGCCAGCCTGTGTCTGTGGCACTGGCGCAAAGCAGAGGGAGTGGCCTGGCCAGGGGGGGCCTGAAGGACAGTATTGAAGCACCAACACACACCAGTCATTCCAAACTGGGGCTCCTGGTTTGTAACACCCAACTCCACCTGACAGTCCAGGAGCTTTAGCAGACAAGCAAACCACACAAATGCTGCTCTGCAGCTGGACTTCTCCAGAACTTCCCACAAGGAGGGAGGCCTTTGGGACTGATGGACTGACTTGCACTGAAGTACCCCAGAAATATTTCTCACAAACAAGAAAGCTTCAGTGTGATGCAGCCATGCCCTTGGGCAGCAAACACTACCTCAGGGTTGGGGGGTGGCGGTGTCTGTCAGAGTCCTGCGACAAGGGAAGGTTCTTTTCAGCCTAAGATCAAAATAAAAGGTCACAACACTGGGGGGGGGGGGACAAAAAAAAAGATGAAACGTGACATTCTGCAGTACCAGAAGGTGTTGTCAGTGATTCCCAGAGGTTACACATTAGTACAACAATATTTCTTTAAAGAAGCAGCCACTGTGACAAACTCACTTGCAGGTTCTGCAGTGAGAATTGTGCATCTCCATTATCCTCACATTATGTAGATGTGTGAGGGTAAAGGGCAGAGACTGTAAAGCTGAGCAGATATATGGGAATGCCAACCTTTGCTGTGCTACTGCCATGTGAAGGAATGTTACAGTGCCAGGGAAAGACCAGAAAAGCAGCTGAGTTAGAGACACAGAAACAAAATGCAAGAGCTGCCCTGCCAGGCTGCAGGACCTTTCCCCATCTGTCTTCCATGTTATGATTCAGAAGAGACCCTCAAAGGTCAAGGACTCCCTTAAGTGTTTCCCCTCTGCTTGAACCTCGAAGGAAGGAGAGGGAAAGGTAATTGGGATGATTATGTTTGGGGTAGGATAATCTGCTATGCAGGGAACTGCAGGTCTGTCTGGAACTATGAAACTCAATGCAGGGCTCGGAACTGATGACAACACCTCACACCCGGACATCTGCTTTGAGCAGCTCTGAGCCCTGCTGTGGTACAAGGCTGGATTGGAAAAACGGGGTGGGAGGGATTGGGGCCGTATCTTGGACCTGCCTCTGTGTGCTGATGCACAGGACCCTGCTCTGTGTTCAGGCAGGATGAGAGGTCAAGGTGTCTTGGCCACTCACAGCACTAGGGAGGGTCACAAGTCAGGAGAATGTGGAGACAATTTCTTTGTCATGTCTATTCTCAGTCACAGACTCCATGATGGGAGCAGAGGGGGTGTCAGGGTGAGTCTCATGAGTGTGGTTCCTAGTTGACAATGGATTTCACCTGGATACAATCCTGCGCCATGTGCTCTGGAATGGCCCTGCTCGAGCAGGAAGGTCGCACCAGGTGACCCACTGTGGGCCCTTCCAACCTGTCCCATTCTGTAGTTCTGTGATCCTGCCAGAGTGGCAGAGCTCTTGCACGGTCACAGGAAAGCACATCACCTCCATCTCCCCATGGGAAATGGTGAGGGAGAGAGGCATGTCCTGTGTCACATCTGGGGGTCACATAGGAAGGGCAGTCCGCTGTCCAAGATGATCCTGAATCCCCTTTGGTGCCAGTGCAATCTGCCCTCCTAGCCACACATCTGGAAATAAAGGCTAATTCTCCACATGAAAATGAGAGAGCACATGCGATGCCTCTTCTGTGAAGAGGATGTGGGGTCTGAGCAAACGAGCACGGATGAGCTTGAGGTGTTTGCAATTGTTGTGGTTTAAGGCTGTAGAAACAGATAATGTTACACCAAGGTCAAGTGTTTTGGATTGCCACTTCTGCACTTCCTAGCTCAAACAATCTTCTAACAAGGTGAAACTTTGACTGACTTTATTACAGCAATTGTTCCCAAGTAAATCCTGTTTCCTGATTTTCTAGGCAGGCAGAAATAGAAACAATTGGAAATAATTGTGGAGTAATCTTTTTCCTACATGGTGATTTTCTCATTCTCCGGAGTCTGAAATTGGCTGTGGAAGAGACTTGAAGTCTTTGAGTCTTCACTTGTGGGATTGGACTGTGTTTACGTGGTACTGAATAGGATAATTCCTAAGGGTATCAACAAAACAAGTCCTGCTCCAGGAACAAAGGGGGGCTCCTCCCATGTACCAGGCCAGAGGACAGAATGATTCGAGCACTTACATTTAATAGCAGAAATGGACTGGAACTTGCCAGCCAGCAAATTATTGCAGCAGCACTTCCAGAACTGGCTTCAGCATTTTGTTCCCTCCTTTCCTAAAAAGGTGCATCATGGTAAGGGCTTTAGCAGCCCAGAAAAAAAAGAAAAAAAGGCAAATCAATAAACAAATAAAAACCCAACACAGGGTAGCAATAAAGTGAAGCAAAAATGTGGATTTACAGAGACCAGGAATTTAGGTCCCAACTTAACAATGATCACAACCATTTACCCAAGGACAGGGGGACCTTTCAAAATAATGGAGAAGAAAAGCAAACATGATATCGGAGCAAATACCTTGGCATTGAGGAAGAGGTGGTGCCCCTGAACCTGCCAGGAAGGGACTGTGATGCTCCACACAGACCCTGACAAGGCCTGGGTTTGCTGGGGGCTCTTACTGGAGCAGGGTAGGGGCAGTTCCAGGGGCTGCTGCCACAATTTTTCTGGACCAAACCTTTATAGTTCCTTGAGGTTCTCAGGGATGGTAACTCAGTACCTGAATGGCTCCTTACCTGTGTCTTTTCCTGATGAGAAAATACAACAGCATTGGGGGAATTAAATCACTTGCTGTTGTGTAATCTTCAAATGTAATTGTGACCTGACCAGCTGAATGTCACAGCCCAAATATCATCAGTATAGATCTGAGTGGATTTTCCATCCCACAAAACATCGCCGCAGTCGGTCACTGCTCTTCCCTGCCCTGGGACAGCTATGGTGGGATACCCTTCCTCCTGCCCAGCGTTCCCTGCGGGAACTCCTCTGCTACTGAATTACTCTGTGCAGGGGGAGAGTCTGGGGACACGGAACAGGGCTGGTATATTCTAAGGTCCCTGGTAACTCTTTGTGACATGTAGGCACAAGAGTCTATTGAACACACAAAATAACCTGAAATGGTGTGTTTGCATAGGAGAGGGTAAAAAGGAGGGAAAACAATGAAAAGGCATTTGCTAAACCCAGGCCTCTGCCACTGATTTCCCATCTGTTCAACTAACCTTGTCCTATCAGGAACGATTAATGTTTAAGGGCCATGGAAAATAAAATGCCCATAACAAACGGGCACTGCTAATAATTACCACTTAGTTTTGTGTTCCAGTGGAGTAAAGGCACAGCACAATGCTGAGCATTTACACGCAGTCCCAGTTATGGTGCTGAGCTGGGGCTTCACAGCTCCCTGCCCACTGACACGGTAACTGACTGCGTGCCTCGAGCAAGTCAAGGACAGGGCACTCTCTGGGAAAGGAGCAGATTTAGAGCCTCATAATAAAATATTTATATTTTTCTAATCATTCTGTCAGATGCCTTTAGCAGGAGAGTTCACAGAGGAGCAGAAGCTGTCCCTGTAAGCCAAGAGAGATGGAGTCATCCCCAGCACACTGCAAGGAATGTCAAGGGGGCTGGAAGGAATAAAGTTATTCCTGAAAGAGGTCACTATAAAACTCATACAATAAGAAATGAAGTACAGAAGACACAAATCTTAGCCACAAGCTCTGATAACACATCCAGTATTAAAAACTGAAATCTTTTTCCCCTCCCTCTTCCCGTTTGCCAATGGTAACACCACTTCTCACCTTTGGTGGATGGTGGCACCCATCTTTCGAAATTAAAGGTCCCAAAAAGTCTTTTTATCTGGATGAGGTTATTTGTTATGACTGACCTTTATGTATCCAAGGAAAGCTTTTTCCCTTTAAAGCAATTAAAAAGGAAAAATAAATAAAAGCATAGGAAACAGACCCAAAGTAGCCTCTTGCTGCTGCTCAATTCCCATGCAAACCCACTCCCACATGAAGACCAGGGAGGCAGGGTCCAGCCCTGCCATGGCCGAGGATCCAGGAGTCCCCTTGCTATAGTGTTTCCCATTTTCCCTCTTTCCTTCCGCCTTTCCTCCTTTCCAAAGGGCAGGAAGAACTACCTTCAAACCTTCCCAGTACGTTCAGCCTTATTCCTTCCCCAATTCTCAAGGAACAGCTTGGCTTTCCACTCCTGACAGTATTGTTTGAGAATCTCAGACCAGCTCTAGTGGGAGGGACAATGGCTTTAGTGAACCACTCATATTAAACATCCCAAAAGGAGCTGAACAATATCTTGAGCGAGATGGACACGACTCCAGCAAGAGGCACTTTGCAGAGGACCCGACGAAAGTATTTCTTTGTTTTCTGTAAAATGTTTCCAAGGGAGTTAATACAAATTGTCACCTCACTCTGAACCCAAGGAGGGAAACTTCACTGCTGAGAAATGAAGAAACACAACAGTTAAATATGGTTCGTGTTCAGCGTGGGAAACATCCACCCTGACACTTAAAAGAGAGAGATGGAAGCTTTCCTGCATGAGGAAATCCTCCTCATTAAAAGAGCTGCAGAGAGCAGCTTCTTAACTAAAGCTGAGGACAATCAAAGCAGGATGAGAAATGGCAGTGGCTCCAGCTGGGGCTCACAGGAGCAGAACAAAGGCCCGGTGACCTGGAACACCACACAAAAGAAATGAAACTCATATTTCCAAAGCCACAGCCCCAGAAGCCTCTTAAGA
This sequence comes from Dendrocincla tyrannina, assembly GCA_035047865.1. NCBI lineage: Eukaryota > Metazoa > Chordata > Aves > Passeriformes > Dendrocolaptidae > Dendrocincla > Dendrocincla tyrannina. The sequence goes on from JAWWMP010000165.1 coordinate 62,972,111, forward strand.
ACAGTTGTTTCACAGCATTTTGATGCCTTCATTGAGCACTGCAAAGATCCCCTCTTGAACTGTGCACTCCAGAGCATCACTGGGTAATCGTCACCTCCCACCAGTGTCTGGGGCCCTTGGAGGATGGGACACACTGGGACACCCTTGGCCAGCTTGGTGATGTGGGCAAGGGGTGGCTCTGATGGGCACAGGGCCCTATCCTTCTGCCCCTCCTGCTCACAAGGCCCTTGGGCTGGGCTGGTCACACAGACCTTCCACCTCCAGGAAAAGGGAATAATGGCTCACGGGTGCCAGCTGGATGGAGAATTGCTTTTTGCCCTCTCTCCTCATAGAAATCACAGAATGACAGTATGGCCTAGATTGGAAAAGCCCTCTGAGACCATCGAGTCCAACCATTCCGCAGCACTAACCCATGTTCCCAAGTGTCACATTTTCATGGCTTTTAAATCCCTGCAGGAATGAGGACTCCACCACTGCCCTGGGCAGCTGTGGCAGGACTGGACAACCCTTTCCATGAAGGAGTTGTTCCCAATATCCAGCCTAATCCTCCCCTAGCACAACTTGAGGCTGTTTCCTCTCATCCTGCCCCTCTTTCCCCAGGAGCAGAGCCTGACACCCCTCCGGCTCTCCCCTCCTGTCAGGGAGTTGCAGAGAGTGAGCAGGTCACCCCTGAGCTTCCTTTTCTCCAGGCTGAGCCCCCTCCAGATCCCTCAGCTGCTCCTGGTACTCCAGACTCTTCCCCAGCTCCATTCCCTTTCCTGGACATGTTCCAGACCCTGTGTCTTTCCTGTTGTGAGAGGCCCAGAAATGGCCCCAGGATCTGAGGTGCTGGCAGGGCTGTGGCAGAGAGGGGTCTCCTCCCTTCATGACCCCCACCCCAATCTCTGCTGATCTTGCTGCTCTCACCACAGCAAACCCCACAGATCCCTGAATTTAAAACTAGTGTTTCTCTCTCTTCATAAGAGATTTCAAAGACAAGTCAGTCTGTGCAACCTCTGAAAAATACTGATCAGCCAGAATATCTTTCTACACCTGAGAAGAAAACATAATGAAGTTACAGATGATATCACACAGCTGCGATGGCCTCTAAAGGATGGGTCATTTATTCCATCTACAATGAACTTTAAGGAATATTTTAGGCTGCTCAACATTTCAACTATGATTTTTCCCTTAAAAGAAGAAAAGAAAAAGCCCTGCTTTTCCCACCAATGTCGTGCCTTTTAAATTCTGAGGACTATCTGAATGTGCTATTTCAGACAAATATACAATAATCCCATCATTCATGGCAAGCAGTCCTTGCCTAAAATGGAAAGATATTAATCCTTGGTGCTGTATTTAAATTGCAGGCATTAGCTCAGGAGAGGGCCCTTTGTGCAGGGAACCACAACAATATATCTCACTTTCTGTGTCTGCATCTCCTTAGAGGCTGCACTGGCACCTCTGCACTCCTCAGCTCACCCAGGGAATGTGAGGGCCTCAGCACTTCTGACTCTGCACTGGGCTCGTTCATCCCAAACTATCCATTGGCTCAGCAAAATGGGTAATGAGTGTCATTCTCCATTTCAGCTGGGATCAAGACAAAATGAGATCGAGTCTGAGTTATTGTCTGAAGAGTCTGCTCAGGACATGCTCAAAGAGATCAGCAGGGCATTTGGAGCCCACATTTTGACATGTCCATAAACTCCAGCCTTTACTTCCCAAGCTATCAATCTTTCATCTGCCCCAAGTGTTAAATTAATCCTATTTAAGAATGCCAATTAAACCAGCCAATTTTTTTGATGGTATTAGAGAGTACTTGATATCTTTGCTGACCTTTAAATTTATGAAACAGGAGAGAATAATCCTGCAAAAATAAAGCCCCTTCAACCATAAGCTTGGCTGCAAATATTCATCTCTAATGACATTATGTTGAAACAAAATCTTTTTTCTCTTTTTGTAAACAGACAGATTACATTTGCACTACTTATGAAAGGAGGTATTAATGCAAAAATGTACCCACAAAGGCAAAGACAATGGGAACTGTGCTATTTAGCAGTTTTTAAAGAGGCATCCTAGGTGAAAATTTCAGAAAACACCTTAGGAAAAACTTCTTTTCCTATTTAAGCATCAAGATTTTATCCTCTTCTTCCTCCTGTAGTATTTTGAGGCAGGAAGTGAACAGATTTAGTGTGTCTTCTACTGATGTGGACTGGAACAGTCCCCATGAAGTGAATGAGCTGTGTCCCAGCTGGCGTCAGCGGTGGGATGCAAAGGGCTCTGCTGGAGTCAGGGCTGGGTCCCCACTGCCACCCGGGAGACGACACATGGGGTGTCCCCACTGACCCCAGAGCCTCTCCAGCACTCATGGACACCCCTGGGATTCTGCCAACGCTCACCCATGGCTCACACAAGAGCTCCCAAGGCACCCCAGGGCCACAGTCCCACCATCCACTTCTTTTAGATCCCTTCCCACCCCCTGGAGTAGGCCAAGGTGCTACAGCTCCATGAGGACACAGGGCACAATGTGACAGGCTCCACAAATGGAAGGAGAGAAGTGGGGAGCGACAGATGTAACATCTCCTCATGCCCAGCCTGGTGCAGCTCTCCTTGAGCTTTGTGCATCAGAGGTCACCAAGCTGTGGAATGTCCTTCCCACCCGCTGGAAGCCAGGACCTTCCCACAGCTGGCATCAGATCTCCCTTTATCTTCCTTTCAAATGTCAGACCTGAAATTTGAAATTGTCCTTCTTTATCCAAGAAGCCCTGGCCGTTTCAGACAAGGTTAGCCACTGAAGTACACCTGCACCCAAGCACACAATCCCTGGACCTTCAGTCAGAGCCAATTCCAACCAGGCAGTACAACCCGTGCCCCCCAGGACCTGTCCCCCAGGACCTGTCCCCCACCCCAGCACTCCCCCGGCGTCCTGGGCAGGCCAAGCTGGGCAGTGGAGACGGGGCCCCAAAGCTTCCTCTCCATCCTGGCCCCTGGGCAGCAAAAGGCACAAGTGCTGTGACAGCCATGGCTGAGCAGGGGCTCAGAGGAAGCAATTTTAGCAGCCAGCAATGAAGTGCCAAAGAGAGGATTAGGCTGGAGACTGAGCAGCAGGAGTGGCGGCACAGGCAGGAGCAGCAGCTCCATTTGCCATGCATGTGTCACAGAGAGCTGTTCAGGGCTGCATTTGTGGGGCTGTGACCCAGCCCTGGGGAGCTGCTCTGCCCGTGGCTGAGCTCTGCAATTCCTCTTTAAATATGTGCTTAATCAAACCTTATTAAAGAGCAGCACAATGGGCACTGGCCTCACAGCTCCTGCCTGCTCTACAGACAGTTTTTGAGAGACTGAGATGTGCAAAGTAAGTCCATAGGCACGTCCATGTGTTTGCTGTGGTTACATATCCACTGATAACATCATCGAAGCCATATCTGGGTGTGTTTAGCGTGAAACTGCACGAGATAAACAGGAAAGGACCTCTCTGCATCGGTGTCTGAGAGCACCACTACTCCCAGAGGCTTCCCGAGGGCAGCACTGAGGGAACTGTTCCCGCATGTGCCAGGTACTCATAGCAAGGTAATAAATCCTGCTGTGACTTTCATCCTTTCTCTTTTCCTTCTGAAATGTTCTCATACCAAGTATCTGTAACAGACAGGGATTTGTCTTTAGTGATCTCCATGGGTAAGAGATTTTTAAAAATACATCAGGCTTAACATCAGCAGCAGAGAGAGGGAGTCACATTAATAAATTCTTGGGCATTAAACCAAGGATTATTTTTATCTGAATGAAATACTGATTTTTATTTTAAAATGTTCTTCAACAGCAAACCCAAAGAATGATGTTACCACTAATCAGGAGTTCAACAAGAACAGAAAGCAGAGAAAGCAGAGGATGCAAAATATGGGAACAAATACAGTGAGAGAACTCAGATGTTAAACGGCTCATTCGAAGAGCAGCAACTGGAACTAAAATCTGGATTCTATTCAGAGATTTTCATGCAACTGCCCTGATTTTTGTAAATCCTCACGCTCTGCAGAGCATCGGGTCAGGAGCCTTTCTCCCCACGAGCCTGGTTTTCCTGTGGCTCCAGCCGGGCCAGACTTGGGCCAAACCCAGCACCCTGGAGGGCAAAAGCCTGACTCTGAACAGTCTGGGCACACTCCAGTCAGCCCAGGTTGGAGGGCTGGGCCAGAAACCCTGAGGGGCAATTCTGGCCTTAATCACTCCTCATATTTGGTTGCTTGGGGGTTGTTTTCTGGTTTTGTTTGTTTGTTTTGTTTTGTTTGTCGTGGTTTTGTTTGGTTGTTTTCTAATACATAGAAGACACTCAGGGAATAAAAAACGTCATGAAGAATGAGAACAACAGTCCAGTACATTATTACAAAATAGACTAGCCTAGACTAGACTAGAATATTTCCGTTGGGAGGGACCAGCAGAGATCATTTGGTCCAACTGCCTGGCCTGTCCAGGACTGACCAAAAGCTAAAGCATGCTCTAAAGGACATTGTTCAATACTATTGATAGTTCCCTTTTGTGTGATCCAGGTGCCAGCTCAGTTTGCCAGCATTAGACACCCTCCTCAGAGCTCTCCTTGAACCCCAAGGTAGGCATGCTGAGGGCCCTGGCCCGAGAACAAAAGCACTGTGCCCTTGGGCACCCAGGCGTAGGTGGTGTTAGTGCACAGATTGAACAAGTGAGGGTTTGTGCTCAGACTGGGCACACTGAATGTTCAAGGGATCTCTCTGAAGTTTCTCAAAATGCTTAGCTTTTATTTTATTTTAAGTTATCAGCGCTCAGTTTTGCCCCAAACTCACATCTATTTTTGTGCAGTCAGGCTTCCCTTCAGCCTTTGGGTGAGCCTCCTTCAGAGGCATAACCAGGATTCAAGGGTTTTCTTTGTTTCAGAGGAGAAACAAGAAGCATAGGGCAGTGCCAGTGAGATGCCTGAAGACACCCATCACTGAGACTGCTGGTGCACAAACACCCTGGGCTGCCTTGTGGCTCTGTTTGCACCAGTGCTCAACCCCTGCCTCAGCAGACTCAACTGTTGCATTGTTTTTTCTTTTTCTCTAGGTAGTTTTTTAAGATCTTGTCTAATAATAAGCCAGACTTTGCAGTCTGGCAAGTGCCACAGGACATCTTTGGGCAGGGAAAACTACCCCCTTGCATGATGCCCACAACGATTGAGCCAAGAGCTGGGATGGAACAGGATCCTACAGAAGAGCTAAACTTCTCCAGCAATAGCTTTGCCAAGCAGGATGAAAACTGTGTAACGAGCTTATGAACCGAGAACACACCTGCATTCAACACAGTGTCTCTTTTCAACACAAAATACCTCCCTGGCTCCAAGATCCCTTTTCTGATTAAAGTTTTTGAAACTAGCACACTCTTGTAATACATTTTGATGAAATCCCATTCTCCAGTGAAATTGTTATACTGGATAACTTCCAAGCAACAGTAGCACAAAGACTTTTAATCAGGATCAAGAGAATATAGAGTGCCTGCAAACCCAGCATTAAGCCACCTATGACAGGCAGTCCCAAATTCATGGCTCAAACAGAACAAACTTATTTTTGAGAACAGAATTACAAAGATATAAAAACAGGAAAAAAAGTCTTGAGAGCCAGAACATAAGTGATTACCTTCATATTGCTCCATTTTCCAGCTGACAGCAGGTAGCTGAGGCTTTTATTCACAAAGTGCAGCCTGAAATCCATCCTGCCCAGGGTTAATAAAGGAACGACCCAGTAGTTTGGGCTGGGCATCAGGCTCAGGGTGCATGACCGGGTCGAAATGGGGTGAGATAACCTGGGAATGAGGGGAGCAGGGTTGTTTAAAATCCTAATTATTGTGGGCAGAAATGGAGTTCATTCACAGTATGTCATTAGGCTGGGACTTATCTGGGTGCTTGCCCATCTCCTATTAGAGCACTGCTACCCAAACCATTTCTACATTTAGATTAAGGTTTAAACTGGAGATAGAAGGCTCAGAATCCCACAGTGGAAAGTGGATTGTAAGGCAAGGAAACACTAGATCATGCATTCTGAAGGCCTGCAAGGACTTAAAGTGCTTTATTGGCATCTTAGAGAAAATATATTTGGAGTTGAATTACCTCACTTTCTTCCGTGAGCTGGCCTTTTATTTTTGTGCTATTTTGAGTCTCTTCAAGGGCAGGAACATGCACCCATGAGCCTCCTGAGATGCTGCAAAAACATGAATTCAGAAAAATGGAGAACAGATGCAAAACACTCGGGGAGAGGTGACCAAATTTTCGGACTATGTCCTCCCTAAACGATTGTTAACTGGTTGATAAATGGATCCATGTGACTTTGACAGTGCTGATGAATGACTTATGCCAGAAAACATGAAGATTGATGCATTGCTCAGCCTTAAACTAAACACACAATGCTGACGTTAATTCACTGGCAGAACTCATAACCTGGAGTCCATCGCATCTGCAATTAAACATGTTGCCTCATGAATTTTACAAATATGGCACAAAGTTGATAATGGAGTGCCTTAAATTCTGTTAACATTCATTTAATCTCTGGTTTCTCTTTAAACACTTGTTTAAAATTCCAATCACTGGAAAAAGATTTTAATAAGACACAATGTTAATGAAATGTGTGAAGGGGCTATTGAAAGAAAAAATTCTTAAAATAAATGCAAGAATGAAGAAGGAAGCAGGCTAAGCTGAACTGGCATGAAAATTCAGCCAGGGAGCTATTTAAAGGCTAAGGAAAAATGGGGATGTATTCTAGGATGGCATGATTTTAAGAGGCTTTTTTGTACTAAATGCTTGTTATTGGGATTAATTAGGGAACTAAGCTTTGAAATCATTCCAGCTATATCATTTGTAGTTTTACTTTCTACCTTGGTGTTCCACAATATCTGAAATGGGTACATTTTGGGTGGAGATAACTCAATGTGCCTTGCAGAAATGTGAGGGATGCATTTGCACCTGACAGCACTTCCCTGGTATATTTATGCCATGAACTTTTATTCGTGTTTTATTACTTTTTTTAATTGTATTGAGTCTTTTTCAGGATGAAGATGACAATATTTGAAATATTAGAATTACTTGAAGAATAAAAATTCTTGATTTTCCTCTTTTTAATATTGTTTTAAATAAATACCAGCAACAGCATTAGAAGACCAATAGCAACCAATAGCATAGTGACTTGGAGTGTTCAAGGCCAGGCTGGATGAGGCTTGGAGCATCTGGTCTAGTGGAAGGTGTCCCTGCCTATGGCAGGGAGTGGAACAAGATGGGCCTGAAGATCCCTTCCTAACCAAACCATTCTGGAATTCAGTGATTCTATTACTGTTTTGTGAACATTGCATGATTTTTTCCTCCATCCTGATATCTCCAGTTACTTGTTTGTTAGATCTGATTCCCTGTCTTTGGGCACACATGGTGATGTGCTGAAGTTCAAAGATAAATCCATAAGGCTGTGCCATAAAGGAAACATTTCTTTCTTCATAAACAGGCAGTTTGAAATTCATAAAGGTGATCCTGTACTTCTGAGGCTGGGACCCACGGCTTTGCTGGGGAACGTTTCTGAGACTCTCTCTAACTGTAGCAAGGCAAAAATTGCCCAGAGCCACTTCCACTGACAGAAATGGGTCATTTCATGCCCAATTTCCAATATGCACAAATCAGTACGTATCATTACCGTGAACTGAGCAGAAGGAATCAGCTGTGTTATTAAAGTCAGCTGTGTGATGGGCTGGTGCAGGTGTCACAAAGTGCCACAGAAGACTTTGCAGGCACTGTCCTTGTGCACACACATACAGACATTCCAACATCCTTTTCCCACACATTTGGTTTGGTACCTGCATTCCCAATACCGGAAGTGCATCAACTGGAAGACGGTCCTGAATGACATTTGTCTGCAGCTGTTTCAGTTCATATTTAAAGCTCTGTCATGCCCTGCCCTCACTATAATATACCCCAGTTCTATCTAAGAGCAGCACCATGCTTACAATCACTAAGTCAACAGATCACAGCACTCTATATGTAAATAATGGGCCACATCCTGCACACCCAGAGCCAGGATCATGAGCATCCCAACCTGCCATGCTGTCTCAGCCTCGGGGCTGAGCTCAGGGCTTGTGGCAGAGCATGTACAGCTCAGTAAGGAGCTTCTCAGCCCTTGCCTGCTTAAACCGGGAGCTGCTGCCAGTTGGCACTTCCCCCACAGCAGCAAACATGCAAGTGCCAGATGAAAGAGAGAAGAGTCAAAGAAGAAAACAGAAATCAAATTCCACATTGCATGTGTCACTACTGGCTGGCACACCCTGGTAGCAGGAATGGCTTACCTGGGATGAGCCAACGGGGAGGGCAGGAAGAGCCCGTTGATGTCCTGGGATTTGCTCAAGTTCCTGCACTTGCCTTTCTTCCAAATGTGCGGCCGGACCGAAGAAAAGCAGGATGCCTCTGTCTCGCAGCCTGGCCGTGCCACCTGCAGGCAGGGCAGGACTCAGAGGCTGGGTTTGGCTGGACAGCGTCCCGGAGCTGTCCAACACTACGACCATCGCTGCCTGTTTCCAATCCCACCGGGGGATCTCCCTAGCACCACAGCCCCACTGACCATCCCTCCCCAGGCTGCCCCCAGCCCTGACTGCTCCCCAGCAAACAGCGTCCAAGACTGCTCTATCTGCTGGAGATCTGCTGGGCAGGAGGTAGAGAAGGGCTCAGGCTCTGTGTGAGGAGGTGTCTTCTGAGGAGAAACCTGGTTTTGACACTGGAAAATGACTGCACTTGCTCTGAAATTCACTGATCAGAACAGATATGGAAACCACACTCTATCATGCCTGGTCTTCTGGCAGCCTCTGACAGTGCTTCTGGGGGCTGGACCCGAGGAGCTCAAAAAGATAAACCCCTCTGGACCCTCCAGATGGATGGCTCTTGTAGGGCACTACTGCCTGCCTGGCCCCTGAGAACTGCCCACACCCACAGACCCCCAGCAGGGAGCCCAGGGGGTATCAGCTGGGTGTGGATGGAGAAGGGGGAGGAAGGCTCAGTTCTGAGCAGGGAGGGATGCACACACAGTGCTGGCACAGCTGGCTCCCTCCCGCACTCGCTCCCTCTCACAAGTGTCTTGGATTCCCAGGAGAGTGACCAAGGAGCCAGGGCCACATCTGTGCCTCCTGCAGACCCCTCGTCCTCTGTAAGATTGTCTGAGTGACTGAGTCACTGACCCATTTGGGGGGGAAAAGACCTCTAAGATCATCAAGCCCAACCTTTGACGAAAGGTTTTTTCCACTGCAAATGGTCCTTTCCTCCTGTTTGACTCTACAGCACTTGTGCCACTGAACAGACAATTTCTTTTAAAATGCTATTTTGAATAACAACTATCTTTGTGAAGGCACCAAGCTCACATTTCCAGCTATGCTGGTCCCTGTCAGCCTCTCAAGGGGAGACATTCTGGCCGTACACTGGCGATGCTGTGGGGTGGGGGGTCATGTTAAGCACTGATTGAAACCAAATTAGGTCATGTAATGACAAAAATTGCAGAGCATGCATTCCGGGGAATGCAGTTTTCCTGCCCAGGCACACCACTTATTAGCAAATGCTGCTCCCATATTTTGCTGTATCTACTATTCCAATCAGCCATATGGGAGGAAATCTGTAAATTACGTTACAGCAATTAATACACACTTACACAGTTTGTACAAAAGTTGAATGAATTATGTTACAGGAAGCAAATGCACTAAAGCCAAACAATGGAGCTTTATGAATATTTAATTCTAGTAATTTATTTAAAGTAGTAAAACATAGCATATGATCACCTTCAGAACACCTGCTCAGCTGAAGCGTTCCCTCTCTTAACAATCTGATTTAGTTTTAAGAGATTCAGTAAATTATCTTTGTGTAATTAATTTCTTGTCCAAATAAATGGGAGGAAATTAGGCGCAAACACTGGCCTACCTCTACTTTCTCAGAAAGCAACTGTTTGTTTGGTCATCCCAGAGGGAGCCTCATGCAATTTTCACAAGGGCCTGGAGTGACAGGCCAAGGGGGAATGATTTCCCACTGCCAGAGGGAAGAGTTGCATGGGATATTGGGAAGGAATTGGGGGCTGGGAGGGTGGGCAGGCCCTGGCACAGGGTGCCCAGAGAAGCTGGGGCTGCCCCTGGATCCCTGGGAGTGTCCC
>JAWWMP010000165.1:62982337-63004937 GCA_035047865.1 Dendrocincla tyrannina
TATATATATAAATAATATATATAATATTTGATTCTGATCTGGCACGGAGAAAAATAAGGCTTCTTTTCTCTCAGGAACAATAAATTTAATTTCAGAAACATCTAGAAACATCACCACCTGCCCTGTCTGTCTGGCAGCAGACGGGCACTGTCCTACAGTTATGAAGCCACAGAACTGTAGGACTCAAGCGTTCCACAAGGGTAATGTTCTTTCATATCCGCAACAGAAGCTCTTAGCTTGATTGTTAATCTGTAAAGTGCTTTGGTTTTGGGTTTTTTCCCAAGGAGAAAACAGGCAAATTACAGAGTCAGTCATCAGGCGATGCTCCCATGGATCTGACTGTAGATATGTGAGAAAATGTACAGCAAGAGCTGAGAGCTGCAGGAGCTGCCTGCCCGGGAGAATCAAACCTGTGAACACTGGCCTGGGGTGGGGTATTTTTTACACATCTGGAGAGGCCAGAGTACATCCAGAGAGATGATGGTTCATGGGAGGTCAGGCAGCCAGGGAGGAACAGCTCCCTCTGATAACCCATATCTGCTGCTCCCACCTTCCTCTTCTTAGAGTCCATGTAGGAATGGGAACACTGGGAGGTGAGAAATGATATGATATGATATGATATGATATGATATGATATGATATGATATGATATGATATGATATGATATGATATGATATGATATATTATCCTTCCTTTGCTTGACTGGCAGCCAGGAACCCAAAGGGAGACCCTTTCCCATGCTCAATCTGCTAGCTGAGAGACAAGCACTGAGCTGAACACCCCCCCCAGCTCCTTGGTCCAGGGGCACGGGGATGACCAGCATCACCCTGCTGGGACATCAGCACAGTGTCCAAGGGGAGTGCAGTGCTGTAGGTCCCAGCAAGGAAGGCATTCAACACTCTTAAGCTTTTTGATTAAATACTGCAGGAAATACCTTTGGGTTCAGCAGCTGTTCCCCAATACCTCCTTTGTCCTATGGTCCCTGCCTCTATAATCAGATTCTATGATTTTGAATTTAGATTTAAAGTAAAATGATCCCGTTAGAGTATTTTAAAAGTTCACTACGAAAACAGTCCTAAATCCAACACAGGGCAGTAAAGGGTTGACTAGAGACCATGAGTAAGGCTGGTAATGAAAATACAGTGCCTAGATGAAAATGTAACATGAAAGGTTGAATATTTGTAAGGGCCTTGTTGCCTCCTCTTTCACCAAAATTTCTCAAGGTTTTAGGTAGTGGTGTGATGGTATTCAAAAAAAAAAATAAAATAAAATCACAGGGTCATGGAATTCCAGTCTGGTTTGGGTTGGAAGGGACCTTAAAGACCATCTTGTTCCACTCCCCTGCCATAGGTAGGGACACCTTCATTATACCAGGTTGATCAAAGACAGAGAAGAAATAGTTGAGGGGGGAGGTGTTTTTTGTTGGTTTTGTTTGTTCGTTTTGTTTCTTTTGTTTGTCTTGTGGGTTTTTTTAATTTCTTTTTCCCTATTTGAAAGGGTTTCTTTTTATAAATGAGAGATAGCTGACTCCTTGTTTATTGCTGTCCTGTCATGCACGTGTCTGTAGGTGTTCATTTGGAGATTTAGCACTTTCTCATCAGTGAGAGCATTTCCCTGTGAGTGTGTTGCTATGATGAGTTAATTAAGTATTCATTGTAATAACACTGATAATAGCAAACTTATTTTGTATTCCTTTTCATGGGCATATGTTCCATATTTCCATACAAGTGTTATCAGTGCTATTTTCATTGCTCATTGGATATCAGAAGTATAAAAATAAAAACTAAGTAGGAGTGTGTAAAACCCCTGAGCTCACTGCACTGACTGCTCACCTCGGAGAGGCTCTGCCCACCACATATGCCGCTCATGGCATCCTGGGTGTCCCAGGCGGGGCCGGGCAGCAGGGACTGCAGCGGATGCTCTGGGGTCAGGCACAGCTCAAGAAGAGGTTAAGGCCCTTTTTAAAACTTAGAATCATTTGAGGCAAATATTTACATGGAGAAGGCATCTGGTCTAAACTGGGGCAGAGAGTCTCACATGGAGAATCATAGCAGAAGGGGTGGCAGCCTGGAGCCATGGCTGAGTGTCACGGTTTGGGGGTCTCTCAAGGAGCCAAACACTGCAGGCGTGTCCCCCAGGCTGTGTCCCCATATCACAGCCCTGAGGATTCTGTCTCAAGGCAGCGTAGTCCCTTGCCCAGATGCTGAGAGTTCGAGTCTGTGCTCCAGCGCTGCCAGCACGGTGGCTTTGGTGTGTTGGTGCCAAAAGCGATGGTTTATCTGAGGACAGGAGTGGAATGATGATGCGGCGCAGTGCAGGCTGAAGCTTGCCCAGCTGACGGCTGGAAGATCCATGGGGATGGCAGGAGGGACAGCAAGACAGGCCAAAAATATGGCTAAAGGCTACTGGCAGAAGCAGCAGGATTCACAAAGGGAAGAGGGGGCAGAGCTAGAGAGCAGGATCAGGAGGGCTTTCTGCAGACAGCAGACACTCCAGAGCGGTGGTGAGGTGTGTGTACTTCTCTGGAGCAGCAGCTGGAGGCGAGCTAGCACAGCTGGACCTGTGGCTGTTTTGGTGCTCTGTGTATTTATTGAGCTGAGCTTACAATAGTCTCTGACTTCACAGACCTCTGAAGAGGTGACCTGCACACTGTGCTGCACACATCCAGCCTGCCAGCAGCGTGGCTAAGAGGATTCAGGCAGTTTGCAGAGGGCAGCAGGTAGTTTTGGGGTGTTCCCACAGATTGCACTTCCTCCATGTGACAGGGGATGCAGAGGATGCTCCCTGAGAAGGGAGGGCCGACAGGGACACTGCGTTCACCTGGCACAGCTAATGCCAGCACTGGGCACTGCACAAGGCAGGGGACGCTCTGCCCAGGACCAGACCACCCAGCAAAGGGCTTTGTGTGTTCTGTGCTGCTCTCAAAGGTTCATTTTCAGCAGTTCCCCTGCTCTGCAGCTATGGCAGAGCCAGAGGTAACACACCTGGACACTCAGCGAGGAGCAGCAGGCACAGCCCTGGTGTCCTGCAAGGCCTCTGAGATAATGGAGGAGAAGGAAGGGGAGCAGGAAGGAAAAAGCAGATGGAGAGGGAGAAGAAAAAGGATTTAGTAGAAGAGATAAGAAAAAACCCTTAAAGCAATGTGTGTAATTTGTGGGAAAAGGCCCGCTGCCCTTTTGTCTCTGCCTGGGGATGGTGCAGAATGGGGGGAGCAGCAGGGGGGTACCTCAGGTTCTGTCACATAAGCAAACCCTCTAATAGACTTTGAACTTCTGTCATAAAAAAAGGAAACTATGAGAAAATTATATTTTCTAAACTGTTCTCATCGGGCCATCTTTTTTTTTTTTTTAATTTAAATCTGTCTCTATTTTAAGCATTATTACTGTGTAAAGCAGACTTTGGCAGGGACAATGTTGTAGCTGCTTGGGCAGCTGCCTCCCATTTTTCTCTGCATTCTGCAAATGGCTCCTCTCCCCTGGGCGGGCTGGCTTTTTCCATGAAAATCCTTGGGAAGAGCTGTGATACTCAGAAAAAGTTCCTCTGTTAAATAGGGATAAGGAAAGGACATAATATAAAAACATAATACCGATAGATAATGACTTCTGACCAAGCAAATAATTATTTTTCATTCCCAAATATGATGTAAGGTTAAATATTGTAATGGTTTAGAGGGTGAGGAGTCACTTCCATTGAGGAACATGTGCCAGTGCCAGGGGGCATCTGTTCACACAACCCTTGGATTCAACATCCAGTGGCAGATCAGTGGCTGTAATTTAACTCCAAGGGTGTTTGGATGGAAACAGTAACACAACCATAACAAAATGGGGCTTGCAAGGGAAGAACTTCCCCACCAGTGTGGTTCCTTCTGCTGGAAGTGGAAGTGGTAAAACTCTCACATCAACGAAGGATTGATTTTTAGGTCTGAGATGATTAGTGGTAGTAGTAAATACACTTAAAATACTGTTTGATATTGAAATATTGATCAATAATGTTCCAAAGTTATTTTGGGGGCAGGACTAGGCACACCATTCCAGTGCCAGCCACGCTCCTGAATGAATTCTGCACCAGTGAAGTGTAAATCTGCCTATGGAGGTTGGGTCACCACTAGGACAAGGACATGCAGGGGACCCTGGCACAGGTGCAGCCACATCTCCAGCCATTTGTGCCAGGGAATCCTCCTCAGCAGCCAAGGAGAGAGACAAACACAGCAATTAACCATTTTTTAACAGCGTGTTGATTCCCAGCACAGTGTCAGACCCCATTTAACAGGCACAATAGACCCAGCCCAGAATCTGGCACACAGTGATGCTAAAAGGCCATAACAGAGCAGGTAATATATTCAGAGATTCCAAAAAAACCCAACACTAATAATTACAAAATTAATTCCTTTCACTAAAAATTAATACACTGCTGGAATGCTTAATACAATGAACAGCAGATAAAATTATTGTTCAATCCAATTAAAACTCAACAAGTTTTTTTGAGGCTGTGATGGCATTTATTGAATTATCTCTAGACTTCTTATGCAAATTAAAGGTAGCCCTGAATGCTGTATGCTAATGTTGAGCTGTATCTGCCCCCAGCAGTTTTAAGACTCTCAGGAGGAGAAAAAGGGTTGATCCTCCCTGAGAGTGACAGCTTGGAAGATCCTGTGCAACACTGGGGAAGGAGCTGGGGCCATTCCCTCCTGTCCAGCCACCACCAGCACAAGGCAACCCCTCTGGCAAAAATCAAGAGTGTTTTAGGACAAAAGGTTCCAGAAATGGGGCATTTTTGACTTCTCAGCTCTGCTGCTTCTCTAAACTACAAGTCAGGTCTCCCTGGAAAGGTTTTGCTGCCAGCTCATGGCATGGGCTCATCACAGCCACACTTAAGGAATCACTTCCTGGCCAAGTCTTCATCCTGCTTTAACAAACACCTGAAAGACAGGGAGCAGAAACAATACAGACTAAAGGCAGTTATTCCTTCACTGAGCACATGGTCAGGTGGGTGAGAGCATTGTCCCTGTTGGGAACCAGAGTCCCCCCAGTTGCTGGACTGGTGTGGGGTTTTCTGGCAGCACTGGTTACACTCTGAGTTCTCAGCGCAGCCACATCTGAGAGTTTGAAGCATAGTTGTTAAATATAAGACATTTCACAGATCACTTTGCATTTTTTATTTTTCTGTTATGCAAGTTAACGTGGGTGAAAGTATTGATGCAATGTATGTGTTGGCGGGGGGTTGGAACGAGATGATCTTTAAGGTCCCTTCCAACCCAAACCAGTCTGTGATATTAAAGTGTTCTTACAAGCAGAGATAGGACTGTGTCTCTAAATAATAAAATACCCTGATAACGTAGAACACAGAGACTCATTCCCTCTGTTTGACCAAGTGAAATCCAACCTGGAAACTATGGACAGAGGATGTTCCCACTGAAACCACAGGAGTAGATTACCCCACCTGAACTAGCATTTTGGATTATAAATCCCTTTCTCTTCAAGGACTGGAAACATGAAAACAAATCATCTATTCAAAAAATTAGATATATTACATTAGCAGAGTGTAATTGCATCATACATTACAATCTACAAAGCTCACTGACTGTAATCTGCAAATTAATGACAGTTAAACATTTCAAACTCAAATCTTCACAAGCATCTCCAATTCCCCAGCTGCCAGGAGGATATCGTTGAGAAGGATCTCATTGTAAATTATGTATTCAGAGCATGAAGATGCACTGAAAGAGATAGAAATGTCCCCAGAAGGCACTTCTAGAAAGGAGTCATAAATTCAAACAGGAATCGAGAAAGCCTGTTTGAGCAGTAAATTGCGATTGTTTTCTAAACAAAAGTATTTTCATATAAATATCGAAGTTTTTTACTTCCATGGCACAAGTGAAGGATTTACTGAGATAAGCATTGAGTGTGTAACCTGGGGACAGTCAATACCTAAAGCAGTTTTTACAGCTCTAGGTGTAACACTAATGGATCAACACTTAACAGCATCAAACTCCAAAGAACACAGGAAAACTGGTCTGACTGATCATATAAAGCTGGTGGGGAAAGGCAGTGGGATAACTGAGGCACACAGCAACTCAGGAAAGTGCTCCAGGTGCCACCTGCAGAATTGTCCCCAATGGAGCGGGGGTGGCACACTGGGCACCAGGCTGGGTGACATGGGACAGCCCCAAGCACATGGTGCTGTCACAGGCCCTGGCAGTTCTATGTGACAAATGGGACATCAGCAGAAGGGCTTGTCCTGACCCTGGGCTGAAAAGGGCAGGATAGAACAGGGAGTTTCCTGGGCTTCTCCAAGTACACGGGTCAGAGCTGCACGAGCCCTGCAGCTATTCTGTCTGACAGCACCACCTGGAACCTACAGCAGCCACCAGTTCAGATATGAAATTCAGGCTCTCAGATCATACAGGCAAAGAAACCTCAGTAGTTGCAGAGACGTGGATTGGAGCTGGAAGACAGAGGTCTGCAGGAGGATGGCCTGGGAGGGCTGCAGAGGGCTCCAAGGAGATCCTCCCTAAATTGCAGGGGCTGACAGGACTTATCACATTACTTGAACAACTGTGGCAAAGCAGGCTCTGACCTAAACTTGCCAAGGCTCTGTGAATGTTCAGCTGCCCCACACATGTACAGAGCAGTGCAGGGCTTGTTAGCACAAGGTCCAGGGTGTGCTTGGCACAGGAGCAGCACCAGTAATGAACTAAATGCAACAAAGCTGGTGGCAAAGGCAGAACCCCCATCCCACCCTCAGAAGCAGAAAATCACATCAGAATGGTGGTTCACGATGAGCTTTGGCCGGATTCACTGCCCTGGCCTGGCTCTGATGGGAGGAACAGGGAGGGACCCTCCATCCTGTGAAGGACACTACTGTCCTCAAACCAGGAGAAAGAAGCAGAACCAGGGAACTCTTATCTCCAGTATGGCTCAAAAGCAGGACTTGCAGCAGTGCTATTGCAGGAGAGAACTGCAGCATTGAATCCCGGGAGCCACATCCATGGACATGATTTAGTTGATCTTAAAAGGTCTCTGCAAAAAGAGATTTAAAAGCTTTTCAGGAAAACAAGTTTTCTTTGGTAGACAGAATGTGCAAGGGACTGTGAGATGAGATTGGGGAAAAAAAGATGGATGAGAAACATTTGGTTTCTGTCCCAGCGTAGAGATGGAGCAGGGACAGACCCGAAGGCAGAAAATGGGCCATCCATGAGAACGGTCCCTACAATGGTGGGTGAGTTAGGTTTAGTACAGAGGACATTAAAATCTGCAGATAACTGATTATTAAAGCCACCTTTGCCCAAAAAAATGCTAATACTTATTAGACTGATGCTTGTTCCCATGTTTGATTTGTTACAATAACAGCAAATACAGCAGAGCTTGAAGGGTAAGAGAAAGAACCTGAAATTTTAATGCATACTATGAGACTTGTTTTTTTTCTTTCAAAATAACCTCTCTTTTTTAGGACATTGAAACCTTCCCCCCACAGAAGCCTCTGCTTCTCACCCCAGAAGAAACAGAACATGAAACTTTAACTGAAGTTGCTGTTTATCAAGAAGTTAGAGAATCAGAGTCTCAGGTGGGCAGAGACCTCAAGAATCATCTGGTCTGACCTTTCCTGGCCAAAGCACACTCTGGGCAGGATGGCCCAGCACTTGCACAGCTGAAAAAGGCCCAAGAGGAGTTCCTCGCTCTTCCCTTGGCCTTGCTGGGACAGACGCACCGCCACGGAACTGGGGAGTAGGGTAGGAAGGAGGGCTCTTGGGGTTTCTCCATCGTAATGTCCCACTGAGAGCAGGGTGAACACCAACATCAGTTCAAGTGACCACAGCTCCAGTGTTTCCAGCTTTCTCTTTTGCTATAAAGAGGAAGAAAACTCTGATTTTTCACATGCAATTTTCATTGCTTCTTGGAAGATTCTTTTTTTTTTAATTGCACAATGTTATTTCACCAACTGTCCTCCTGAGATGGTTATTTGCACATTTATCCAGCTTCCTGCCTGCAGCACTGACATTCCCCTGGTTGTAAATTTGTCTGTCAATGACTAAGTCAGGCAGTGAAGGATGGCCAAGCGTGTGGGAAGCATTTGTGACCCCAACACCCCTCACACTCCCCTTTCCACTCACTGATGGCATTTTGTTGGGTTTTTTTACCTTCTAGTCATGTCTGTTTGTTCGGGAAAAGAAGGAATAAGCTTGCAGGGATGAATTGGTTTCCATTTATAGCAAAAATATGGCAGAGTAGGTTGGAGCACTCTATGTGATAAAATAACAGGTGCCACTGACTGGAGATTTAATGTTTGCTCACAGGGAAGCAGCACACACACACTCCTCAAATCCGACCTTGCTGCTATAAACACCCCCTTCCACAGCTCCACATGGGGATTTGTGGAGCTGAAAGAGAAGCCCTGTGCCATGGATGAGAGCAAGAGTATTTCATTCCTACCAGGGTGTGGAGAAGATCAAACACTTTCATTTCTGGAGGAAAAAAAAAAGCTTTTAAAAGAGATGATGAACCATTCAATTCTTTAATTTTATTTTACATGTAATTATTTAACTTGATGCATTTTTTTCAATTGCTTCATAATTTTAAACTTTTTCCAGAGCAATTATGCATATCAAGGCTTGCACCTATATCTATAAAGAAACATACTCTGCAAGCAGCATCAAACCAATATTTTTACAAAAATTCTATTAATGTTTGATATTTAGCAAAGTGTTTACCTTAAATCTAAATGAATTGTGCCCTTAAGCATTTTAAAAATAACAAGTTTAAAATGTTAAATGCAGATGAGGCTGAATAAGATTTCTTTCCTAATGTGTTTTCTAATGAGTTTTGTGTGATTTTCATCTTTCTCTTTGTGAGGTTTTCACAGAAACTTGATTTTCTTTAATTTTGCTGTTGAAGGGGGAAGCAGTATTTCTATGTGTATGAGAGAGAACTGTTGGATGTGTTCAGTGCCTCTAATATTTCCCAGGAGCAGAGTGGGGTGGCGGCTGCTGGCGATGGCAGGGGTGGTGTGGACAGGGTTCAATCATGTCCCCAAATGCCACATCCACGTGGCTTTCAAATCCTTCCAGGGATGGGGACTCCACCACTGCCCTGCACAGCAGTGCCAGGGCTGGAGAACCCTTTCACTGGGAAAATTTTCCCTGATATCCAACCTAAAACTCCCCTGATGTAACTTGAGGCCATTTCCACTTGACCTGTTGCTTGTTGCTGCCCAGGACTGAGCCACGAAACCCAGGGGCGGAAGGAGCTTCTTTGGAGAGTGTTCCTGGTTCGAGCTGTCCTCACCAGTGTCCTCCCTGCTGCTGCAATGTTCTGAGGCCAGCACAGGGGCAGGTGTGTAGGACAAGGCAATAGGCTTCACTAGACCAGGAGAAATAGCCAGGAAACGTGGCTGAGGTTCCCAGCTCAGTGCCTTCCTCTCAGATCTCTTGAACTGATGCCACATATGTGGTGAAGGGAGCTGGAGGCAGGGAAGGCTCAGCAGGGAAGGCGTTAAATCAAGCCTGATGGTGGAAGGGCACTGAAGCAACACCATTCATTGTCCGAGGGGCTGACACAGGCTCTGCCAGCAGACACGTCTCAGTGCTCTGTTGTGGTTCCTTTGGAGTCCTACTTCAGGCAGGGCTGGAAGCAAAAACACAAATAGAAATTATTGCCTTTGAAATTCCTGTGAAGTTCATCAAGAGTTCTGGCTTTGGCAGAGTGGTGGTGCTCAGTTTATTTAATCCAGCCAGCCAGCTCAGTTATTAATTAATCAATGTTGGGAAAGTCTGATGACAGCCTCATATTAACAGCAAAAGCACTTGATTCTCACAGTGACATAAAATGAAAATATAAAGGATAATCAGAAGAGACATTATCAGAGCTCTCAGCAGAAGCAAGAGCAAAATCCATACAAATGTTCAGAGGAAGATGTTAGACAGTAAAATATTTAAAACAGATAATATTCATTATAAAAGTAAGTTCAATGATACACTAAAAGTTATTGGGCAGAACAGAAAATATGTCCATTGGCACCAGAGAAAGAAATTTCTGCAGAACTTGAAGCAGAATGTGGTTGCAGGAAAACATCTCCCTGAGTCCTGACAAATCCCTGCTGCTGTTCCTCTTTCTCTCCCTGCCCCTGCACTGCAGACACGGTTTTGCCTTCCTTGGGAGATCCTCCTCAGACCCTCCAGGAGAGAAGGCTCATGTGTGAAGCCATCAAGGCTCATGGGGGAAGCCATCTTGTTGTGACACAGCCGTGAAGAGCTCGCTGACAGCAAACACATCTCCAGTGTCCACCTGGGAGAATGCCACAGTCTTTGGAGCACTGGGGTTTCAGACTCAGCAGCTTTCATTTTGAATGAGAATGAAATTATTGCTACAAAAAATAAAGGAGGGGTGAACTGCATCCCGGAAAAAATCAAGATTTCCAAAAAATCCCATATGTAGACAAAACTTTCACTTGAGCTTTCAAACTTCAGTTCTTTGATGTCTCCTTCAAACCAAACCGTCTGGTTTATTCAAAACAATTGCTATCACAGACAATATTATTTTCAAGTTTGACAAGTTTAATTCAGTGTACCCTCCCCTGTTCCTTTCCCTGCTCAGCCCCTCATCCTGTTCATCATGTGCCACTCCCCAGCACCCCAGGAAACAGCTCCAACCAGGTCCTCCAGCACGGAGCCTCTGACCACGGACCACAGGAAGAGTTTCTCACTGTGTGGCCCCATCAGCCTCCCCTGGTGGTGTCTAACCTAGAGACCTGCTTCAGGCCCACAGGCATGTGGTGCAAAGCCAGGTGAAGTCCTGGCAGGATGCTGACAGGAGGTCAGGGAGTAGCAGGTGAGCCTCTGAGAGCTGTGACTCCAGAGTGGATCCTTTTCAAGGAAAATATTTCCATCCACGGCTTGGGCAAAAATGGGCTTCGGAAAAAAGAACAGCCATGGCCTATGGAGTTTTCTTTGTGTTCCCTGTTATGATTTGCTCCCAGTAGTAACAGCAGCAGTGTGGTGTCTACTAATCAAACACATTGTGCACTGAGAGAGGAGGATCATATGCTTTCTTAACAGAGCTTGCAGCTCAGCCAAACATCCAGGATTTTGGTATCCATATACCTGTTTTGGGGTTCTACACTGACTCAGTGTGGGTTATTTATTTAGTTATGGATGTAGGCACCTCATTATTTATTTAATTCATTGTCCCCACTGCCCTCCTCCTCTGCCTCAGCCACACCACCTCCCTGACGCTGTCAGCTCAGACCCAGGCAATGCCTCTCCATATTTTCCACATACCCAGGTCACTCTCGTGGTGTTTTTGGTTGCACTCAGAGGCAGAGAAGTGGGATGACAACTGTGGACCCTGAGCAGGTGCCTCCCAGAATCCACCAGAACTCCAGAATGGTCTTTTCCTCTTAACTAAGAAAACCATTAAGGCTGTTTGCCTTGAGCTCTGGTTAATGGACTGCACAGATTATTTATTTATTTTTAAATGAACACACTTTATTTCCCCAAAGTGCTGCTGTTGACTTTCTCTAAGTGCTGCCATCTGGCTCCCCTGGCTCAAAGGAAGACAGAGGTGCTCTGGCAATAAATAAGTAAAGAAACAAATAAACAAATAAAAATTCCTGATCTCTTGTGTCTGGAGCATCACCCAAACATTTGTGGGGCTGTGTTAAATTCAATAATTGTCTTGCTGATGCTTTTGCAAGAAACCAGTATGATTGCACCTACAGACCATAGCACTGATTGAGAATTATCAAATCAATCTCCTTAGCTGAGGGTCTTTCCCTGACATTCTTTCTCTGATGCTGGAGACTCTCCTCTCCACAGGAGCACCATTACCAGCCCAGAAATGTTCATCCTGGCTTTTATTTCCCTTTGCAGAACAGCTCAGGGCTCAGAACTACAGCCTGGTTTTGCTTGCCTTTTTCTTCCTCACATTCCCTCTCCCAAGAGACCATTTCCCAGCCCCTCACACCAAGTGACACATCACTTTCCAGAACGAGGTGGGGCAGTTTCCAGTGGCACAGGGAGATGCTAGGTAGCCTCAGCAGCTCCTTGTCCAAGCTGTGCCATGGCAGCCAGCAGAGCCATGAGGAGCCCTGGTGGCCAGGGATGAGTCTGTTCAAAGGACAACCCAGTGCTGAGGTCCTCTTTTCCCAACTCACAACCCCCAACAGGCTCTGCCAAAACATGAACACAGCTGTACCAGCAGCAGGATGCTCCCCTTCCCAACTCCCAGCACAAAGGGCAGGGACAGCCCCCGTGGCAAGGTTGGAAAAGGGTGCAGGAGCATCTCTCCAACACAAGCACACACATCAGTCACGTGTGCCAAGATTACACTGAGAAATTATTTCATTTTAGAATGAAAGCTCACTGCCTCCTCCACCCCAGGGCAGGAGCCAGAACGTGAGGAAAAATGGAGATTACAGGCAAGGATAATTGTTCTAAATCGCCAGGAAAGGCACAGATCCTCCAGGTAATGGTGTGGCCCAGGGAAGCTGGCAATCCATCACACTCTTTCCAGCTGCAGAAGTTCTGCCCATTTTTACTGCCGATGCCGGTGACATAATTTTGTGTGAGGCACCTGTGAAACCAATTAGGACAGCACTGGGCAGGGAACACACGGCAAATGACAGTGGCACTGCTGACAGACACTTTCTCTGGAAGCAAACCCCTGAAACCAGCATCAACACAAGGACACAGGGACAAAAGCACCATCATCTTCCTCTCTGGAAGCTGTCCCTGATCCAGTGCTCTGTGGGGACAGAGCGATATCACACACACCAGTGTACAGCCCTCATCAGTGTTGCTCACTGTGCTCCCCCACTGCCCTTCACCAGCCCAAATTCCCTCCCAGCAATGCACAGGGAAGTGGGCACTGCCAGGCACTGGGCAGCCCTTGCTCTGCCACACCTTGTCCTTCCCTCCCACCCAGTGCCTGGTTCTCCTGTATGAGTTGCTGTGGGTATTGGAGCTGGCTCCTGCCCTGCCTGGGTTGCTGTCCCACAGAGCACATCATTCTCACAGACATCAGCCTGAGCTGTTCTCTGGATCAAGAATTCCTTCAGGAGATGCCATGCTCCCAGGGCACCTCCTCCCAGACAAGACTTACAAGTTAATTTATTGCCTGCTGAGAGCATTGGCATCTTTAATCGGACACAAATCTTTCTGGAGGAAAAGACATTTCACGGTTGAGGACATTTCACCACAAGATCTAGACAAGGAAAACACTTAATTGGTGATACAAGCTGTATATATAGCAAAGAATTGTGTCTCAGGAGGTACCAACACTTTTGGTATCTGAACCAGTGACCTAATGACTCGCTGTTGGATTGGAGGGAAGTTGTGCCAAACCTTTGTAGAAGTAACAGAGCCTCTGCACAGCACTCTGTGCAGCCTTGGAATCTGCTGTTGGGAGCCCAGAGCTTCATAAGCTGTTCCCATAAATCCAGCCCCTCAATTCTGGCACTGCAAATACAATAACAACAGCAAAGGTAAAATAAAAATTGCCCAGTTACTTTGCTTTTCTGTAGGGAAGGTGAGCAAAGCTTTACAGTTTGTCAGAAGCATCATAAAGTCCTCTTCAGCACATCTGGGAGTGCTATTTCCTAAATGATCAGCTGAGATTGCTCTACCAGCCTTCACTCAGCCACATTGTGCTGCTCTGGGCAACACGGCCAGAGCTGTGTGTTCAGCAGAGAGGGATGATGTGCTCCAGGATTTACAGCTGGAGAGGTCAGGGCAGACACTTCCATGTGCCCATTTGTTGTGTGAGTGCAGAGCTTCTTCCCCTATGAATAAGGGGAAACCATCCTGCTTCTGCTCTGCTGCATTTGAGAGGGAGCTGGTTGGTAACCCTTTCTTTCAAGTGTAATATTCGTGATACTTCTTGATGATGAACTAAAGCCAAGCACAGCGAGCTCAGCTGGTGTTACCTGCCCCAGCAGCCCTGACACAGAGGTGCCACCTGCGAACACCCTCCCCAGCTGCCTGAGCCTGTACACTGCCCTGAAAAGAGATTCCAAGTATTCCTGTGAGGACTTTCTACCTTTTTCATCTTTTTATACTCGTAGCTATGAACTTCCCCCTCCTCCCAAACCCCTGCCACATGCTGCTTTTACACAGATCCTTGGACATTTTCATGGGGACCAGTGGCCTTAGCTCCTGCATCCTCCGCCTGCATCTTTGGTGATGATTCCAACACACTCAGTTTACTCTCTTGCAACAGTTTTCCCTCACTGTTTCCCACCAGGATGAGATGCCACGGGTGGCAGAGCAGAGGCAGTGTGTCCCATGGGATGGGATGGGATGGGATGGGATGGGATGGGATGGGATGGGATGGGATGGGATGGGATGGGATGGGATGGGATGGGAGGGGAGGATGGGAGCCTGGGGACAGGGCTGAACTGAGGGCTCTTCTACAGGTGGCTGACACAGAGCAGATCTGTTGGCAGGCAAAGAGGAATATCATTGCCTCAGGCTGGCTCTTAAGTACTGTCAATTTTTCATCTACTCCTGATCTCGGGCAATATTTGGAGGCTATTACAGCAAATCAAAGAGTGAAACCACCCTGCTCATCCTCCCCACCCTTGAGTATGGCCAGATCAGAGCCAACCAAGTTCCTTCTGCAGAGTTGCCTGCACTTCTCCCCAGGATCCCTTTTTACAACATTTGTGGTGGCGATCAGTCACCCACACCGTGGCCAATTTGGAGGCTCCTGTGCCCACCCCATGGTGCCAGGTGTGGGGCACTGGGGCTCTTCTGAGCCCTCATAGAGCTCTGCACAGGGAATCCCTGGCCCTGAGGAAGTTGTTGGGCCAACAACAACCCTGCTGGCACAGGGAAGCAAAAATTGTATCTTCAGACTTCCAGGACAATTTACAATGATGTTCTGACTTGCTGTACAGTAGCAGTGGCTTTTTGTCCTCACCTTTTATTGATTGTACAGATTCATATTAAATATAATAGCTGCAATAATTCACCAAGAGTGCATTATTCTTATACACAAAAATCTACTAATAAAATGTAAATATGCAATTTTGCTATTATTATTTCCATCTGAAAGTATGCCATACTTTTTTCACAGATTGTTCCACATATTCTCCTCCTCTTGATAGCTCTGCCATTCAATAAGCCTTGCAAGATTGTTTGCTTACTTACACCTTTTATCATCACTTTTTAAATCAGTGTTTCTTAGAAATGCTTTTTCATGCTTTATAACCTTATTTATGAAACCTTATCTTTTAAAAAGTACAAGCCAGGGGTAAGACATGCTGTGATCTTCACCTTTGCAAAGAGATTAGAGCCCTGCGGCTATTTTTTAACCTTTTAGTTTTATGCTGTGTCCCTTTTCGCTGTAAACACTTGCTCAAACACCTCAGTAATGGACCGTACACAATTGCCCATCTTTGGAGAGACAGAAGAAGGATTACCCTGAGCCCACATGTCCTTGCAGGAGGAGATGGGATTTTAAGCCCCAGTGACTGCAGGCATTTTTATCCACGTTGCAGAGGGACAGATCCAGTGCTCTGCCCCAGCCGCTGACATTCCGAGTTACGCTGGGTCACAGCACAGTTACACACACAAGTGCACTTTATCAGCCAGTTTCCACAACTATTCCATCAGCTCACCTGACCTTATTAAAAGCCTCTTCCCTACCAAAACAAGAGGAGGAAGTGGAGGAATCACTAACCAAAGGGCGATGTGACACATTTTCCACAGTCTGTGGCTCAGGTGTCCCCACAAAGGCCATGGCTCAGGTGTCCCCACAGCATGAGCACCTGCGAGGAGCTGCAGGGCCATGTGGGCACCGGCCATTGCTGCAGCTTTGGCGGGGTTGGGGAGCAGGAGCACAGGTGGAGACGGATGGACAGACTGGACTGACCGGAGAGCCACCTCCCTGAGCTGTCAGCACACACAGGGATGCTCATGGGACATGTCAGACCCGCAGGACAGGGGTGGGAGAGGCGGAGGACACCCCAGGGATCCCTTGGGAATGGCTTGGCTGTTCCTGCCACAGAGCAGGACAAACACTGGCAGACACTGACACAGGGAGGTGGCATGGAGTGGGGATGGTCCCTTGTCACATGTCAAAGCCACCCATAGGCCAGGACATGGCTTAGCAGCCCTGTCTGGGAGGCCATCAGGTGTTCCCTGCTCCAACGGCAGACACAGGTAAACTTCTGAACCTCGTATCACCTCCTCCTTCACTTCTGCATTATCCTTTGGGTGTGCTGTGTCTGTTTAGTGTCCCCAGCTGCCTGCCTGGAGCACATGCAGGTGACATGCCAGTGGCACTGTCCCTCACAGTGCTGGTGTGTGATCCCTCACAGGTGACAACTCCATTCCTGCACCAGTATCCTCAGAGGGGACCGAGCCCCTCATGGAGGGGCTCAGGGGCCTTTGGGAATGCTGATGAGAAATTTCTTTTGCAGCAAAAATTTTCTGAAGCTGTTTCTCAGGTTCCCAAATTCACTAGGAGACAATAATGTATTTGGTGTTAAGGAAATGAAATGGGAAAGGAGTGGTGGGGGTTCTACTGCCACAGGATCTCCCTGCAGCTCTCTCTGAAGAGCCGTGAGTGTGGCCACTGACCCAGAGGCATCCCTAGAGCAGTGAAGCCGACCTGCTGCCCAACACTCAGACTCAGCTTTGCAGAAGCACATCTCAAACTCCACCACTACATCCAGCATTAATCATTTGCTTCCCAAGACCGGTCTGTGGATTTGTCCCCCAGGGCAGTGGATTTCTGTACCAGTGTACTGCTGCACAGCCTCAGGACCCATTGTCCTGGCTGCATAGGTGATGGATTTTTCCATTCATTACAAGTTCATGTGATAACTGGGAGTCCCGAGGCTGCAGGCTCAGCGTGAGAGGATGGTGAGACCGCCCAGCGTGGGTGTGTCTGTCGGGGCCACCACTGAATCTGGAGCAGCTTTTGAGATTTCATCCATGTGAGGGTCCCAGAAGGCTGCCCTGTGGAATCCACCTGTCCTCAGGGCAGAGACCAGGGAGTGATCTGTTTGTTATCTTGGGTAATCCTGCAATTCAAGAAGAGTTTGGTGTTGGAAGGGACCTTTAAGCCCATCCAGTCCCACCCCCTGACATGGACAGGGACACCTCCTACCACCCCAGGTTGCTCCAAGCCCCTTCCAGCCTGGCCTTGGACACTTCCAGGGGTAGGGCAGCCACAGCTTCTCTGGGCAACCTGTGCCGGGGTTTCCCCACACTCACAACCCAGAATTCCTTCCCAATACCCCATCTAACCCTGCCCTCTGGCAGAGGGAAGCCGTTCCCTCTTGTCCTGTTCCTACAGGCCCTTGTCCAAAGTTCCTCTCCAGCTCTCCTGGAGCCCCTTTCGGCTGAGCCTTTCATCTGTAGTGCTTTAATATGCTCAAGCCTTTTGTTGCTTCCCTGGTTCGTACCTTTTTCAGAAATTGTCCTAATAATTGTGCAAGCATATTATCAATATACTGATCATTTTAGTAAAAACATTAATGAGAGGGGGTATCCTAATTTATTTTTAATTAGTCGCTGGATCACATTACTCTGAATTGAATATGTGTAGAGGAAACCTCAGCACAAGCAAGAATGTTTTTTCCCAGTGTTGACTCTCACTCTTCTTCTGGTTTTAGTGTTTGTAGTAAATACAAATAGTCCACTAATGATAAATAAAAATATCACTTGCAATGGGGTATATGTTTTGGTTTTCAGTATGAAGGTCTTAAATATCAGTCTATTCTCCTGTCTTCTGGGTGCTTTTTCATTGTTAGTTGCCTTTGAAACACAGAAGGAAAAGACATTTTAACCATCAAATCATCAGTCTTACCTTTGTAACAAGGGATGTATGTGTTTGGAGGCAGCAGGGATGGCTGTCACATTGCTCCTCCCAGTGAGAGGATTTATTTCCTTAAGGATCCGACGCAGGTTTGATTGTTGCAGAAAGGTTGGCAGTGGGGACGGTGGCAGAGGACTCCTGCCAGCTGGGCATTGCAGGGCTGATGGAGGGAGGGATGCAGAGACAGGGTCAGGAGCCCAGGCAGGGGCTGGGGCTGAAGGAGGGCAGGGCTAGATGGGAAATTGGATAGGAATTCTGGGCTGTGAGGATGGGCAGGCGCTGGCACAGGGTGCCCAGAGAAGCTGTGGCTGCCCCACCCTTGGAAGCATCTAAGGCCAGGCTGGAAGGGGCTTGGAGCAACCTGGGCTAGTGGAAGGTGTCCCTGCCCATGGCAGGGGGTGGGACTGGATGGGTTTTAAGGTCCCTTCCCACCCAAACCATTCTGGAATTCTTTGGGAAGGGGCTGTGGGAGGAGTTTGCCAGCCAGTGTCTCACAACTGGCAGGTTGAGCACAGCTGAATAATCAATAACATTTTTAACCACTGTAGGGAAGGAGGTGACTGATTTCAGGAGAATGAAGTGGTGCAGGGGGGTTCAAATAAGCAAATGCATTGCTCCTGCAATGGGCCAGCATTAATAGGTTAATAATTAATTAAAGGCACTAAGAGGTTTCTGTTATACTCTTCGGGATCTGCGTTACTCTAGGAGAGCTGCTCACTAGCTGCAGGGTCACAGAGGGCCCTGAGATTGCTTTTAGGGAAATGGACTTTCAAGTCAGCAGAAGGCCTTAGAAGCCACCTGGGTTTTGCAGGAGCTCCGCTCTACGTCTCAGATGCAATTAAAGCAGAAACTGGCACAGACCTCCTGGGCTCTCTCGTGCACCTTCCAGCAGCCACAGCCTGGGCACTCTCACTCCCAGTTCAAACATTCCCTTTTTCAGGGTGAATAGAAATCACCTCTGCCTTCAATGACATCTGGGTAAAACTTACCCTTTTCTGTCCCACTCTGAAATGAAGAGTAAAAAAGAAAACCCAGATAGGGGTGATGAGTGTTCAGGTACTGGTACTGCAGGACGTGCAGGAGAGAATGACCTTTCTTACAGCTGAAAGGGGCAACCAAGGTATTTTTGTTCTCTGACCTCATGAATCGTTCAGCACAAAGGCTGTTTGCAGACACTTAGTTATTTCAATCTCCACTGAAAAGGGTTTCTCGAACACAGACTGGAGAGGTTCATTTGGGTTTCCCTTTCATCTTTTCTGCTCTCTACTGATTTTTTGTAAATCCTCTGCAATTCAATTAGGAAATTCCGAGAGCCTCCTGACTCCATGTGCTGCATCCAGAAGTGACTCGGTGCTGTGCAGCCACTGTCTCTCTCCTGAATAACTCATGGAGGTCTGTAGGGCAGGCCAGAATTTTCCTAAACTTGTCAGGCTCAGGTGGAAATACTACACGCTGAGAACTGGCACCTACATCATCTTAGTCAGATAGCCCTGTTGTGACATGTTTGGAGCAATATTTACCTATATAAACACTGAAAAAAATACTGATTTTTATCTTTATTTAGGTAAGAGTGCTTAGAGACATTCTTGTCAAAACAATTTAGTTCTTGAAGATATTTTCTGCAAATTCTTAGAAAGATTCAGGTAAAGTCAACACACCTGAAGTGTTTTAGCTCTTTGATAAGCACGTAATTAAAGCCTGAGCCTCCTCTGTTCCTTCACTCATTGCCGAGAGACTTTGGGTATTAAACCATCTCCAGAGTGTGTCCAGCAGCAGAACCAGATGGATGAACATAGCTGGACTGCCAAACTTCACATCAGCAAAGCTTAAGGTCACTTACACAGCTGGAACTGGCAACTAGCAGTGACACTGCCCAGTGCCCACGTACAGCTGTGGGGACCAGAGGGTTTGCTCTTGTGAGCATGTTAACAAAGACACTCACACTTCATTAAGCCCTGACTACTATAGGTGCAAAAGACCTTCTTAATCTCCCTGGAACAAGCCTAATTAAGTTCAGCTTTCTATTAGATCACAGCGATAGTTACCAGAAGAAGTGGGGAAAAGCAATTAACTCCTTCAAAGTTCAAATCCAGTGAGATCGATCGACAGAGGCAGCGTTAAACAAATGCTAAGGCTGCGTGGTGGGCAAAGCCTCCAAGGTCAAACCCACCAACATCCCAGCAACACAAACCCCACCTGCTGCCCAGCCTGTGCTTCCCAGATAGCCTTTAATTACTCCAGTGTCCCTTAGTTAAAGACATGTATAAGGTATGATATGGCTTGTGGTGCTCCCTGTCACGTGGTCTGTCTTTGGGAAAATCATGTCAAATTTGGCAAAAATACAGTAATGTGTCACACAAATTATCATCAGGTTTTGTATCACTTTAGATGACAATTGTCCAAAATCCAGATATGGCACACCTAGCATATAAGATGATATATTTATATATAATGTAGCATTCAGAGGGTTTTGTAAGAGCTCACTCAAACTCTCGCTGTGGATATCTGGCTCAAAGTGAGCAGAAAGGAAGTGTACCAGTATTGCAACACAGCACACACAGGATGGCCAAGATAATTACATGGCCAGTCAGTCCAATATCCGTCAGGAAATGGAACAAAGCAGTGCTATGGAAGTTAAGAGAGAGCTACAAGAAGATATGGTCAATGCCAATCTAATCAGCTCCTTTGGGGACAAGATTCCCATTTCAAAAGTCTCACAGGGTGCTCAAGGAAATTGCAGCAGCACCCGCCAGCTGGGCCACTGGCCTGGGGGGATGTGGGATCCTGGGGGGATGTGGGAGCCTGGGGAGGCTCCATGGGAATGAGAACACTGCAAGAGCCAAACACCAGTGTCAAAGGCACATCCTGGTAGGACTGCTGCTGGAGAGAGAAGGGGAGTGGGATAGTCTAGGGACACCTCCTGAGGAGGCAGAAAAGTAGGGAAAGGGGAATTTTCATAGAATCCCAGAATGGTTTGACTTGGAAGGAATCTTAAAGATTATCTCGTTCCATTCCCTGTCATGGACAGGGACACCTTCCACTAGCCCAGGTTGCTCCAAGACACATCCAACCTGGCCTTGCACACTTCCAGCGATGGGGAGTCTGCAGCCGCCTGCATGACAGGGGATTAGGAAGGTCAGCTTGGCGTCCAGTGGAAGCTGAGGCACTGCTGTCGAGGGGACAGACAGGCTGCTGCTCTACAAGAGTATTTAAAAATCCAATAATTTTACCATAGGCCTGGGAATTTTGAAAACAGGATAAGATTGATTTTGCTGGTTTTGTTGCTGTTTTTCAGCAGTTCTCCTGCTCAACCAGGAATGTACTGAAGGACCTCCTGAGGCCTCTGTTAGGAGGAAAGCGTCACCGATCCCTTCTGGCTCTGTAATCTGTAAATCCATTAATCTGTGAATAAAACCCCAGCAGTGAATCGAAGCAGTTACAGGCCAATTGAAACTGAATTATTGTGCTTTAATTGAGAATGAAGAACAGCATGATTATCAGGAGAGTTAATCCTGACTTTGGGAAGTGTTAAGATGGGACAACTGCTCTTCCCAAAGCAGACCATTTGCAGGTGGCTATGCACAGGTGACAACTGACAGATCCACAAAGGGACCTACTGGCACCTGCCTGTACCAAATCCAGTGCCTTTCTGCAGGAAATGATGGTGGATTCATGAGAATAGTTTCTAATGAACTGAGGTGATCCCACATCTGCCTTTACATGAGGGAAAGGAGCAGAGGGACCAGCAGCACAGCAGCTCCTTTGGACTCAGCTCAATCTCTTGCTTGCACCCCAGGGCTCCTGGGAACACCTGTTTGCTGAGAACACCAGAAAAAATCCTGCCACTCGTGAGGTCTTCAATAGCCCACTCTACTCCTAGAGGCATCTGTTGAGGGCCTGGGACTGACACACTGCCCAGTGTGGGGGCACTGCTGGAGGTGTTCCCTCAAAGGGACACGCAGGAGTCTCCTGAGCCTCAGTTGTAAGTGGCAAGCCAAAAACTGCTGATCTAAAACAGAGGAGGGAACCAGTAACTGACAGGATTAGCATTTCAAATTGTTGTGAGTTTTTAGGGGGGGAAAAAATATTATTGTTTTTCTTGTTCTTCTTCTCCTCCTTCTCATTCTCTTTCTTCTTCAAGGGGTAAAGCCAAACCCAGACCACAATATCCTCTCTACATGTTGTGCCAGTGGCAAACGTGCTAAGCATTAACAGCTTTTCAGGCCCTTTCTGCACTGTGCAGGGTTTGCCTGGACTAACCATGATCATATGGAGCCAAGGTATGCTGTGCAGCCCATCCGGTGGTAACTCTGGCTGTGACAGGAGGAGACAGCGGCAGCCAAGAGCCCAAGGAAATGCCCTTCTCCTCTCATGCACATCTGTATTTTCCTAGCTGACTTCATGCTGCAAAGCTCCTGGCACAATCCCTATTCCCTTGTATTCCGCAGCAAAGCTGACACGAGTCAGCCGAGGTCACTGGGAGCAGGAAGCTCATCAGAGGGTGTCCTGCACATCTGCTTCCCACTGCAGCTGGATGAACATGGCCCGATCCCGGGCAGCCACAGCCCATCCCTGAGCCTGCCCTGCTCCCCACAGCAGGCAGATCCATCTGCTCTGTATGGAGCAGCCACAGCCCATCCCTGAGCCTGCCCGGCTCCCCACAGCAGGCAGATCCATCTGCTCTGTATGGAGCAGCCACAGCCGATCCCTGAGCCTGCCCGGCTCCCCACAGCAGGCAGATCCATCTGCTCTGTATGGAGCAGCCACAGCCGATCCCTGAG
>JAWWMP010000165.1:63005037-63064943 GCA_035047865.1 Dendrocincla tyrannina
CCTGTCCTGCTCCCCACAGCAGGCAGATCTATCTGCTCTGTATGGAGCAGACACAGCCGATCCCTGAGCCTGCCCTGCTCCCCACAGCAGGCAGATCCATCTGCTCTGTATGGAGCAGCCACAGCCGATCCCTGAGCCTGCCCTGCTCCCCACAGCAGGCAGATCCATCTGCTCCGCGTGCACAGATGCCGCCCGTGCCCCGACCGGGGACCCACGACACGGCCACGGGCACATGCCGGGCACTGTGCCCATCCAGCTTCCCTGGACTGGAAAGGCACCATATGGATCCTGAGGAGTCAGGGGCTGTTTTCCAAAGTGTCCTCTTACATTTTCACCCATCATCAGAGTTCCGTACTTTGAAGGGGAAGGATTCGGCTTTTCCCAGCAGAAGAATCTCAAAGTGAAAGGGTTAGAAGTTGGATATAGGTCTTCTGCTGCTCTGAGGAAGGATTTCTTTGGAAGTGAAAATTTGTGGCGACAAAGTATTTTCCCGAAAAAAAAAAAAGGTTTTTTCATTGCACACTTTTTTAATTCCATCCCCAAATAACTCTCTCCTGCTCCGAAGCTCCACAGGGCAAGGCTGCCCGTGAGGGCTCAGTCTGGCCCTCAGCCCAGGTTTGGACAGGAGTCTCCTGTATCCCAGCCAAGCACTGCCCAGGGGATGTGGCTGTCCTGGACTGTCAGCTGCTGAGTGGCCGGTTTTCTGCATAAAACTGAAAGTTCTGGATCTTGTTCTACAGGAAAAGAAAGCAAACACCTCCCATCCCTGACCCAGGAGGAAAACAAGCAGTGCTGGAGTTTGCTTTCCAGCGGCGCTGAGCAGAAACGCTCTGTCAGGAGAAACGCAAGTGCAGCACGGGAAGCCTCTCCTTTCCTTCCTCCCCTTCCCCACAGCAGGAAATCTCATCTTCACCACGGTGCCAGATGCGGGGGCAGGATGGTAGGGCCCTTCGTGGCAACGCTTTATGGCTTTCCGTAGACACTGTTCTCCCAGTTTCCCCTGTCAGGACAATCCTCTGCAATTACAGTGTGAGGTCAGTGGTTTTCAACTTGGATCTCTTTACTTAATTAATGGAAAACCCTTTCCACACGGAGAAACCTGACAGCCTCTGGTCCTGTAGAACGGATGCTGGGTTCTGTTCTAACCTTGTTACCAGCGACAGAGACAGTGCTGGAGGGGGTTTGTGCCAGTGTTAACCACACCAGAGCTCTGGACAGGGAACGCATCTGGCAACGGAGGGGGTGCACTGGGATAATGCTATGCCAGCCAGATCGTTCCACCGTGCCCACTCCCTCCCTTTCCCAGGACACGCAAACCTCCCTGCAGAGCAGGATTTATTTCTGGCAGGGTGATTAAGACACCTGTTAATTACCACACTGAAGTACCGCAATTAAGATCTGACCTGATAAACAACAGTTGTGGCAGGAGCCCAATGCTCAGGTTTGTTTATTTTGCTTCAGATGCGGGTGTCGGCTTTCCCTTTTTGTTCATTTTAATGTACTTTGGTAAATTATGCTCAATTCCTGTTTCCAATACAAAGACAGGAGAAAAAAAGAAAATGTAAGACGGCTGGCAGCAGTTCCCAACACCTGAGACCTCAGATATGGAAATCCTGGGCTTTCCAATTTTAGGATGTTTCGGGCGTCCTCAGTTCTGTTTAACCCCGGCTTTCCCATACGGATCTCAGGCGGCACTTGCTGCTGGACGTCTTTGTTCTCCCAACAGCCATTATCCAAGGACAGTTCCTGCAGCAGTGTGTCGCTACTGGTCCCCGTGTCCCGATGGAGCACAGCATCCCTGACAGGATGGACCAGCCTGCTGTTGCTGGTGGAAAGTTAATTAATTTGTTTTACAGGTCTACTGGAGCTCAGTGCAGCAGCTGCAGAATTGTCACCACCAGAGTTTCTCCTTATTACAGCCCTGGAGTAATGAAAACATAATTACTTCACTTGCAGCAAACCTGGGTCCCCAGTAACCTACCTGGAAAGCCTTTCATTCCAGATGCTCTCTTCTTGCAGTGGGAGCAGCTTCTCAGACAGGCTTCCCTGACAATAATGTGGGATATTATGGATGGGCTGAGGTCAGCCAGGCTGATCGCCCCTGCAGTAGCTGGTTTTATTTCTTACTAAATTTCAAATAGCCATTCCTTTGTGTTTAGGCTTGAGGAAGACCCTTGACCTTGCAGCAAGGCTCTAAATCCACACCATAATCTGCCGGTGAGATCATCACCTGCCTTCCCACCTTTCCTGCCCCAGGAGCTGCAGCTCATTCTCTACCCAGGGGTCATGGAAGGAATCACCTGCACCTCCTGTGAAAGACAAATGACACCAACCACAGCCACATCACTGCAGTGGTGCAGGGAGGAGTGTGTCTATGCATCCACGGAAGGACTGGTGGTGTGTGGACCCTGGGAACTCACCAGAGCCTAGGAACTCCCTGTACCCCACACTGCACAACCAGCAGGACGAGGGCTCAAGCACCACCACTTATTTTCACTTCCTGGTAAGCAGTTTCTTAGGGCATTCACAGGGTAAAGAAGGCAAAGTCCCACTTGCATTCAGTATTTACTTTAGGTTGTGCTGCAGCACAGATGGGGTGCTGAGCTGCTTAGCACCAGCTGTGCCAGCCTCTGCTGCTATCTTGGTGTTACATTGCCCTAACTCTGTGTCTGTGAGTTCCCTGACCATGAGAGACAAGCCACATGCAGGCCCTGCAGGAAGGTGTGGGGAGAAGGGAGGTGGTACTGCCCAGCTGGCTCCATCCAACAGGGTGCCAGGGTGGTGTGCCCTGCCCTGCCCATGCTGAGCTCTGCTTGGGCCTGATCTGCCTCCAGTGCTGTTCCAAGGCTTGGGGAGAGCCACCCTTATCATCCATCTCTTGCAAGAGCCCACTGCCCGCAGGAATCCTGACAAGCCTCTTGCACAAATCAACTCACCTGTCAAGAGCATTATAGCAAACCCGGGGCTCAGGCAGATATCTATGATGTCCCCAAGAGCAGACTTCAACAGCCCACCTTAGACAAGCCATGGGTAATTAGTTTGTTGCCACTTGCAGATAAAACTGAATTTGCAAAGAAATTCTGATGATGCAAGTGATAATCCAGTTGATACATGTGATTTAAAGTATTGAAGAGCCTCAGGGTAATGGGAAAAAAACAAGACCAACAACAAAAAACCTCACTAGCATAA
This sequence comes from Dendrocincla tyrannina, assembly GCA_035047865.1. NCBI lineage: Eukaryota > Metazoa > Chordata > Aves > Passeriformes > Dendrocolaptidae > Dendrocincla > Dendrocincla tyrannina. The sequence goes on from JAWWMP010000165.1 coordinate 63,008,227, forward strand.
GCAGAAACAAACAAAAAGTCTAAAGTAAACAAAGACAAAAGGAACATTATATATCTTCAACCTTGTAAAGCACAAAGCATTAGTAAATAGATGCTTAGGGCTATAAAACAGTAAAAAGTTACAAAAGGCACAGAGATAGTGTTTCTTTTACAACAAAATAATTAATATTATTATTCTTCTGTTGGCCTCAGTTGAACTTCCAGGGATTCAGGCAACCTCTCACATGGTACAGATAAACAGGACTCCACCACACCATACTGTTGCTGCTCCCTTTGTAGGCAATACATCAACTTCCTGGAGTTTTATCCCCATGTAATGAGCCAAATTGTTATGCCAGCAAGACATATGCCTCTTGCATCTAAACACTTTGAGAACCACCTGTTTTGGGTTCCTTCATCATTAAATGGATTACAACGAAAATAAAACACAACAGACAAAGCACCTCAGGAGGTATCAATGTTTGGAACTTTGGAATAAGCAGAATGTTGTAATTCTGATGCTCCATGAGATAAAAGGAGAAGTGAGGAGCAGAGGGGCCATCAGCATGGGGAAAGATCGGTAATTAGCTGAAGATCACAGACTCACACAATCACAGACTGGTTTGGTTTGGAAGGGACCTTAAAGCCCATCTCATTCCACCCCTGCCATAGACAAGGACACCTTCCACTAGCCCAGGTTGCCCGAAGCCCCATCCAACTTGGCCTTAGGTGCTTCCAGGGATTCAGGGGCAGCCCCAGCTTCTCTGGGCACCCTGTGCCAGGGCCTCAGCACCCTCCCAGCTAGCAATTCCTTCCCAGGATCCCATCTAACCCTGCCCTCTGGCAGTGGGAAGCTGTTAAGATCTCAGCACTGATTCTCAGCCATGTTTCCAGGAAAGCCATGAGAAAGGCCACTTCCCTCTAGTGTTTTCTCTCTGGCCTCAGGAGTGGTGGGTCTAGCACAGCTGGTGCTCGAGGGAGGGCCGGCAGGTGTCAGGTGGCATCACTGTCTGGCATCCCCTCCTGCATCCACAGTTTGCAGAGGAATATGCTGTAGAGCTGGGATTACTACTGCTTTTCAACACATATGGCCCCAGCTGGGCCACAGCATGGGACTCTCCCTTTTCCTTGACCAGGGATACGTGTCTGTGGACAGGCAGAAGGTGCTGGTCATTAATATTACCTTTACCTTTTCAGCAGCCTCCCCTGTCCACAGGAGCTGTGGTGCACAGCCACTTGCTTTCCCAGAAGTCAGGGCCCCCCAAGGATCTCCAGTGGGACAGGATCGTCACCACCCTCACAATGATGAGGATACACAGGACAGAAAGCGGTGAATTAGGTGAGCCCAGATGTGGTTTTTCACTTGGTCATGTAAGGCCTAGACTTTATGAAAAGGAACATAAATAAAATCATAAGAAATGGAAGGTGTTCTGTGCATGACCTGCAATTGGTCACTCACTGGGAGGATGCAGCAGGTCCCAGTGGACCTCACGAGAAGCCTGGAGGAGGATCTCTCGGGACAGCTCTGTGCACACCTTCCCTTAACAGTCAATGCAAATCATCTAATTCCAGGAGAGCAGGGACAGAGCCAGCAGCTGCCACCGGAATATGGGAGCAAGGAACATATTCCAACCGTCTGTCATCAGATACTACAAGAACTTCTGTGGGGAGGTGAGGAGGAGCCTCACCCAGAGATTCAAGTGTGTACATCCCACTGCTGAAACCATGGGAAGCAGTTGCTGGTTCCCCACTTCCAGCCTGGGGCTCTGCTCCTGAGATCAAGCCAAGAGTAAGCACAATCACATTTTAGGGGGGCCATTGTAAAACCATCTCTTTTGGAGACCAATCCAACTGGGATGCACAGCACATGGATCCCTAATGCTTTTATATATATCTATGTACAAGTATATTTATGCACTACATATTCAATGGAAAGAACTGTAATTCCGCGGTCTGGATGTGGTGGGTGATGGCAGCTGAGCACTTCAGAACGCTCAAGAATTTTCTATTCAGCAACTGGTTTACTTCCTATTTGGAATTAAAGGCCATGGACTCAGACACGAGGACAATATATTGTCCTTGCTGAGACTTTAGACTTTTTTCCAAATATTTAATTTTACAACAACTGACGTTTTCTAAAGAGATTTATTAAAGAGCCAAAGCAGTGCCACTGAGAGCCATGCAGAAACACAATGACGTGGTGTATTTCTGGAACGCAGGTAATTTGATTTTCAGCCAGACACAGAATTTCCTGACTGGTCCCAAGCAGCCCAGGGTTTGGTTTAACCATTTCACATGTCACAGTGACATTCTCTGAACAAAGTTCAGAATAGGCATCACCTTTACCTGAGAACTCTGCCCTTGACTACTGTGAAATAACTGCATATCCCCCCGCAGTGCTGACCACTGCCACTGGTGAGGTCATATGGTTTGTTCCCTAATGATGTATTAAAATATTCCTGTCCAGCACTGAGGGGGCTGGAGGGATTGTTCCCCTTTCTTGGAGCTCATGTTTCTCTTCAGAGGTGCCCACAAATTGGTTTTCTCACATCAATTTCATTACATTTTGGCCATCTTGTAAGTCCTGTGAGCACTCACATCCTTTTCTGAAGAGCTGCTACTAAGCCAGTCATTTACCACCCTTTCAGATGATTATTTCCTTTTCTATTCTATTCTATTTCCACCAAAATAAGGACCTTCCCATTTGTTCCTGCATTTTCATACCTTTTTTCCCAGTTCATCTGCTTGAAGACAGGCCAGAAAATTTTCTCCAGAGCATCCTGCACCAAAACCACGCTGAGACAGGACATGCTGTTTCTCCAAATGTCATGCAGCCTTGGGTTAAAACCCCTCAGATTATAAGAGTTCACTACAAGAGAGCTGGAGAGGGAATGTGGACCAGGGTGTCAAGACAAATGGCAATGGCTTCCCACTGTCAGAAGACAGAGTTAGATGGGATATTGGGAAGGAATTCTCGGATAGGAGGGTGGTGAGGACCTGGCACAGGCAGCCCAGAGTGGTTGGGATGAAGCTATTCAAAGAATAAACTTTTTTCCACAGGGGTTACACCATGACAGAATTTCTTTCAATTCAGTGCATGAAGATTAAGATTTGAGTTGGCAGAAAGTAAGAAATTAGCACCATTTGTGCAGTGATGAGCAGCTACAGGTGACACAGGTGCTGTTTCCTGTGCTCACTACACCCCATTTCCTCAGGGCCTTTCTTGCCATGAGGCGTGGTCTCCCTGGTGCTGGATCTCAGGCACTTCCAAGGGATCTCTGCCAGAGCTGCTTCCTTCAGACTACTGAATTCCACCACAGCAGAGGTTTCATGCTGGTTTTGCACAGTGTATCACACCAGTGAGGGGTTTATTACTCATTCAATTTATTCCAGCTGTCCCTAAAAATCCCTGTAACCGCTGATGATGGAGGGCAGCTCTGACACTTGCCTGGACCAGTTAAGTGAGTCAGTAGAATAATTATTTCCGTGCTGAATATTCGATATTGCTCTAGGACCCTGGTGTCAGAACTCTTGCCCTGGTGATTTTCACTGCTAGGATATGAAGATATCTCAGAGTGGCTGATGGATACACTGGATCACAACAAGCCCTAAGCCCACCACTGGGACCCACGTGGTACTGGCAGCCCCCACAGCCCAAGCCAGGGATCCCGAGCATCCTTGCAGAGACCCTGATGGCAACTCCTCAGATTTGCTCTCCTGACTCTCCCCAGCTGCCCTTCAGCAGCAGTCAGAGTGGTGTAAGGTTTCCTGCTGTGATATTTTCTTGTCGATTTTTGTTGCTGTCTTTTCAGAGCACAATTCTGGTTGACACTCTGCAAAAGTGAGGTAGATACTCTACCCCTGTTCCCTTTATGCAGATATTTGAGGCAAATCCCTTATCAGAATCATCACCAAAACCAGCAAACAGCCACTGCGTTAGCGGTGTCTGCCATGTTTCTAGAACACATCGATGGCTGTAGTGCCTGAGAAGTCATCTCCCTGTGCCAGCAGCAGTAAACTGTTCTCTGCTTTGACCGCAAAGCTGGAATACAAGGGTCTCTCAGCCCCATGTCTGTTTTCTTGCCCTCTGGCACTGGTTTAACAATTTACTCTAGGGTGGAGTTGTCATCTCTAATCAGCTCATGTGCCCAACCCAAAGGATTTCACAGAGAGGTTTTGCTATCTGGTGAGTTCCAGAAAGAGGAGGTAGACTGGTAAGGAGTGGGGTGAGAAGGGCCATGTGGCACTGTGCTTCCAGTGTCAGAAGGAATTTGGGCACCACAGTGGTTCAAAGCTCACACTGCTGCTCCACTGGGTCCTGCTCCTGCAGCATGGACTGACCCAGGTCAGAGAACCACAGGATGGTTCAGGTTGGAAAAGCCCTCCAAGATCATCAAATCCAACCATTTCCCAGCACTGCCAAGAAATGCCCAGAACTGTCCGGATCTAGGCAAAGGAAAGCACCTGAGAAGCATTTTCAAAGATACTCCAGTGGGAAAACCCAAGCTGTTCTCAGGGTGCAGTGAAGGAGTGACCAAACTCGCCTGTCTCCCAGAGCAGGAGCCTCCAGAGCTGACTCCAGCTGACTGATCTGTGACTGGAATCCTCAGCAGCAAGGTCTGCGCTTTGTCTTTGCTCTTACTGGCTGGAGCACCTCAGTCAGAGTCACTTCCCAAGTTCTCTCCTTCCAGATGAAGTACATGTAAGTCCTGCAGTGGAAGCAAATGGTGGAGCCCAGCTGTGCAAACAAAAGGATTTCCAGGGAAAAGTCAGCCCCCCATCTATTTTAGTCCCCTTTTCTCTCCAGACCTGTGATTACCTTGGCTCTACCATGTCTCCTTCTGCCCTGCCACCTTCCCATACAGAACTGGTGCCTGAGGGAGTCCCATAGGAGTGAGCCTCATGCTTCCCAGACACTGAGCCTCCAGGCTGGCTGCCCTGGGAATGTGATAGTCAGGCTGGAGGCAGGCTCTAGGCACCCCTTGGAACTGTCCGTGGAGAGGAATGACAGCCAAAGGAAGGTGTTCCTGTGCTGTGCTCCCGTGGAGAGGGTGGCAGCAGATGCCTTACGGCCCCAGAATTCACAGACATGAAGCACTTGAGGGGCAGTTCGATATTTGGGTTTCTGCAGCTTGTGAGGGTCAGAACCAAGATAAACACCTGATCTATGCTGGTGTATGTGACATTGGGTTCCCAAGGATGCCAGGATTTATTCCATCTGCTCTTCCTTCCATTTGCTTAGTTGGTTGGTTGGTTTCTCCAAGCATCAACAGGATCACCTGAAGACTGAAAGGAGATCTGAAAATGCATTAAAAAGCCCTTCAGGGTAGTGTGATCTGGTTCAGCAACTCTGCCTCAAGCCTCCACCACGAGCTGGTGCTCAGGCAGGCGAGGCATAGAGTTGTCACGCACTGATATCTACATGTTAAATTATTCATCTTAATCGGCATCTAAAGCTTTGCAATATTTGTTAATTTTATAAGAATATATTATTCTTTTTTTCTTTCATGGTAGCAAACAGCATTGAAATATTAGGAAATGAAATAAGAAAAAGGATATGTTATGCTCCTTGTTGTAAGAATATTCACTGGAGACACACAAAGTTTTAATGTTAATGTCTCTGCATCACTACTCCCTGCATGCTAAAGTAGGTTTGGAAATGCTTGAAAGGTTAAAGCTTTTGCAAATGATGGAACCAGACCATTTTGGAGCTATAAATCCTGCTCATCTGGGAGAGTTGTTCTTGTGTAAAACCTCATGTTTTCTTGAGAGACTGAACTGCATATTTATGCTTAGCACATCAAACACAAGGAAGGCACAGAGGTTCACTTGTCTGCGGTGGGTATTTAAGAGTTTACTGTGGATAATTAAATCTAGAAATTATAATTAGTCACTTATCCAAACTGAAGTGCCCAGTTTTAACTCATTTATGTTTCCAGCATAGCACTGGTGTGGGTCACTGGCTATCCCAGAGCAATGACTTCGTAAATCCAGCTGTTGTCCCTTATGATTTCATCATGTCCTGGTGGCCCCTCTGGGCCCTTCCCTTTCCTGGAACAGAAGCTGCCTCAGTCAGGTGCCCTTCCTGGTACAGGAGCTGATGCTCCAAACCAGAAGACTTTGGAGAGCACCTGCCAAGAGCCCCCACATTGACCAGAGCCCCCGAACCTTGGGCAGAGCTGATCCTCCCTCCAGGGACAGCTCATGCCAGCACTGACCATGCTGGCAGCAGTGTTTGGTCACAGGCGAGGCACCTGCAGCCCCACTACAACTCACCCCACTGCTACACAGAGATGGAAATGTCCTGGTCCAGAGAAAAGGAAGGCTAAGGAAAGTGAGCAAGGGGACCACAAGTGGGACTGTGAGCCAGCAAACAAGCAAAAGTGGGAAAAACCATCCTGAGCAGTGACTAAGGAGGCACTTGGGGTGGCCTCAGTGACAGACATTGTGAGATACAACTCTGTATTTTTGAAGAGGGCACAGTGGCTCCAGGCAGCTGTTGAAGCACAGCCAGCTGTGATCAGCAAGTAGGGATGGTGCCATTTGACAGGAAAACATCTGCTGGGCAGCCTTTCTGGGGTTTCAGACATGCAGAGACAGGAGCACGGGTGCATGCTCAGGGTGCTGCAGCAGAACCCCACCACTGCACACCCAGCCCATGGGGCAGCCAGAGCCATTCCAGGGCTGCAGCCACTGCCTGGCCTGTCCTGACACACCAACCCATGTCAGCTCAAAAGTCAGCCCAGAGAATAAGGAGAAACCAAATTTACCAGAAGAATCTGTTTCTCAACTCAGGCTGAAACGCCTGGCAGAGGGAGACAGAAGTCACATGTAGCTCCAAACCCCTCCTGGCACAGAGTGTCTGCAGAGGGCACGAGGGGACCTGCCAAAGTGCATCTCTGCAGCCCAAGCTCCCACCTGTAGATCTCCTGAAGCCCAAAGCTGTGCATCCAGGCAGTGCAGAGCACTGGGCACTCCAGCCCCCGCTTCCCAAGCCATGGCAAAATCCCAATAAGCTGTTCTCCAGCCTCTCTGCTGCTCTCTGCAATGCAACCCCACCTGCTGTGGGCTGTGTGAGTCCTGGGTTTGTTTTCTGGGTTATTCCAACGCCTCAATGACCACAAAAGCAATCCTGTGGAAACCTCCTCTTGCCAAAATGCATGTTGTGTGTTTTCCATTTCTTCTTAAATAAGTACCTTCCTCATGCAGTGAAATAAAATCCAGAAAGAAAAAAAGAAAACAAGCAAAAACCCCCCAACTTCTCCCCAAACACCTCCACCAATTACTAGCTATATGTGGCTCTTGTGACTCTGATAAGCCAGAGCAGGATGTATGGATTTATTGATTTGGTTGTTGCAGGGGGATTTGTAAATATTTTCTTGGCTCAGAGCAGACTTTCTATGTTTCTCTGGGTCTTACTGCTGTTTTCCAAAATAGGAGCAAAATAATTGAGACCTTAGTTTGGGACATTTAATATGCCATGTACCACCCTGTCCTTCTGCCCCTCTGGGTTGTTCTGACTTGCAATGTCTGGGAGGACAGAACAGCTGACCCTGTTTGGTCCTTCATTCCTGCTTCTCACTCACGTGAGCAGAATGTATACATGAAAAAGGACCTGCACACCACAACCATCTCACTCTAAACCCAAACGCCCCCTGTCCAAACTGCCTTCACACACCTGCAGATGAATTCTGCTGCTGTCTCAGCCTGAGCAACTTGTCTTCATTTGCAGCAGAAACAAATAATATTCTGGAACCACATCTCTCTCCTGCTTTGTAAACCTGGGCCAATGACTTTCATGTCAAGAGAAATCCAGTGTTACCACACTAAACAGAGAATGAAGCTTCTCGCAGCAGCTATGAACAAGCTCAATTCTTCCTCCCTGCAGAAGATGAGTGAAAAAACATTTTCTCTGGAGGAAGGTGAAGGTTCGGTTGTGTGTGGGAAACCCAAACACCTCATCTGCAATGGGATCCCTGCTCAGCCGGAGCTGTCAGACTGCCTCCACCTCCCCTCCAAGATGAGCATCCCAACATCACTAAAAATAGACTAGTGGTTAGGTTTTATGCAAATGACAGCTGGAAAAAGACATGGTTTAGACAGAGAACTTTAAATCTCCGACAGGAGAGGAAATGGATTGAGAGGAGCCCCTTCCCCCCAGTTAGACAACCCTGCAAAGCTGTCCCCCAGGTTCTTTAATTTTATGGCCTCTTTAGCAGGTGTTTTCTGCTCTCACCCAGTCAAAGCAGAGTCTGTCTCCTCCCAGCACCCCACAAGAGCCATGACATGCTACATTGATGCTTTGCTGTGCATTTGATGGAGTTAAACAATTCATTGCTGAAATCATTATCATTTTATCCCAAATGGTTCTGAATTAAGACATTGTTTTACTTCAACAATTTGTGCATCCCAAAACGGGAGGAGCAGGCTCAGCCACCACACCAGTAGTATCCACAGATCCCAGTCCCCATGGAGCCAACTCTATATTCCCATCACGCCACGATTTCCCCAAGGAAGTGCCCTGGCTCTCACCACATTACATGATGCTGCTCATCACAGAGCAGCAGAGCCTCATCGTGTGCCCAGCGCAGTGTCTGCACAGTTCCCACCTGCCCCCAGCAATCCTCCACTTCCCTCTCAGCATTTCGGGAGCCTCAGGGCTGGAGTCCAGCACTGGCCAGGCAGTGGGGAGGGGATGATGTGGGGTGAGGGGGAGGACATGGTGGCCTCGCAGCCCCCAGCTCTGCACAGGGCTACCCCCTCCATGCCCTGCTCCTTCCAATCCCTGCAGGTACCACAGACTGAGGCCGTGTGGAGCCTGGCCCTGCTGAGCCAACCCTCACTGTGACATCGGTGTAGAGGTGAGGTGGTGGTGGGGAGAGCCTCTCAAACCCTGTCCTGCTCCCCCTGCCCCATGGAGACCTCTGCCTCTGCAAACGGCTGTGAAAAACCAACCAAGGGAAAGGAAAAAGGTCAAGAAAACAACAAATAGCACAGAGGCTGCACAGGAGCAACAAGTCCAGCCGCAAACAAAGGTCAGGAACACTTAATAGCACCCATTAACCTTTGCCTCTTCCCTGCTCTGTTTCTCCATGTAATATGCTCTGCCCACCTTTCGTGTGTCTCATTTCTCAGCTCCATCTCCTGAGCCATGACCAACCCAGAGCCAGTTCAGCCTGTCCTCTGAGCTCAGACAAGTGTTGCCAGTGCCATCTCTTTTTCCCCACTCTGGACTCCTGCAGAGGTTGCCAAGTGGACAAAGACATACCTGGCTGCTTCTGACCTTGCCAGGAATGCAGTAGCATATGGGGTCCTTCACCCCAAATTCTGAGTCTTTCTTCTTCTTTAACCCCAGCAAGACCAGGTTTCATTGAGTTCAACTCAAGCACATATCCAAGTGGCCATGGGCTCATGGTGAGGATCTGCTGATGTGATGGAGAGGGTAGAAATGATGGCTGCAGGGGAGCTGTTTTGATGGGAAGGCAGCAGCAGAGCTGGTATGAATCACTACCAATTGCCAGGACATCTAAAATTACACAAACCATCTACACATCATCTGGAGAATCACAGGCTAAGTACCAGTGCCCATCATTTTCCTCCCTCATGCCAGCAACTTACAGACATGAGTTGATTTGGTTTTATCCTTTCCAAGCAAAAAAGATGATTGTTCTGCCTGGGTTGTCCCAGCAAAAGCCTCTCAAGGCCGTGGCCACTGGCCTGGGGGCAGGAGTCAGAGGTGTGTGTCACAGGATTCTTCCTCTGCCATTGCTCTGTTTCTTTGGGTCACTCTTGTGATTCTTCCTGGGATAACAAAATTGGCTTTTCTTAGGGTCCAAGTGCCTTTGAAAACTGTGTTTCTGGGCCCTGCCACAGACAGACTCCATTCCTTGACTCGGGGAAGACATGAACAGCCCTTGGTGGTAAGGAGCACATTCACACCTGACTAGAAGTGCAGAGCTGACCCCTGCCCAAGGTACCTCCCCAGGGATTGACGGAGCAGAGGGGAGCGAGCAGGAGCTAACCACGGAAAAGTACTCCATGTGTGCTCTGCATAACAGGCTACAACAATACCCCAGCCCTAGCTTCTAGTAACACACTGATAAGAAATGCTCTGAAATCTATTGAAAATAAATCTAAATATCTTGGAATAGATAAAAGAACAGAAAAAGTGCAAAAAGTGCAGGCTGTGGCCCTGACCGCTTCACAGCCATGCACAGGCATTCAGGTCAGAGCCAGCTGGGTTTTTCCACCACATCTGCACAGGGATACTTTTGTGGTTAAAACTTTACAAATCAATGTGTTTTAACACAGAATCCTAGAATCAATGAGGTTGGAAAAGAACGCCAAAAGCACTGAGTCCAACCTGTGCCTGATCCTCACCTTGCCACCCAGCCCAGAGCACTGAGTGTCATGTCCAGTCATTCTTTGGACACCTCCAGGGATAGGGACTCCAAACCTCCCTGGGCAGTCCCATCCATGCCTGACCACCCTTTCCAGGAAGAAATTCTTCCTGAATTTCCTGCCTGATGAAGGAAATGAAACATCTTCATTAACTGAAAAACAAATTATTAGATCTGGCATTTGCAAATGTTTTCATCCCTTTACTGGAAACATTTAAGGAATGAGTTTACAAAAAGTATTTGTAGAAACCACACAGCAGCCTGCAGAACAACAAATGTAGCCAGAATATTCCAGGGACTGGGGGCACCCTCAGGGCATCCCTGCCCACATCCTTGGGAATTTGTCAGGAAAAGATGTCTTCTAGTACTTGCACTATAGGTTCAAAACCGTAAAACTCACCTAAAATATCATCTGAAGAAAAAAGAACCTGTTAATGAAATTGCACCTTTCTGTCAAGGAGCAGAAACACAATTACTTAACATGCAAAATCAATTACACCATGGAAATACCAAAGCTCCTGACTGCAGTGTTGTTAAAAGTGTTTTCACATAGCATGTGAAGTAGCTGCAAAAGCAGATTGAGAGTTTTTAGAAACACAGTTCTTAGCAGATGAAATCTCAGCCAGTAGTAGGCAAGAGCCAAGAAGTAGAAGCATTATCACCATCATCCCTAATTTAGGAAAACATTCTTGAAGAAATTGCTCCAGCAAAATGTGTGTAACATTTGGCTCCAATTGAAATCTCACCTAAGCCAATATGTCACAGGCAAGGCAGGGTGGAACTGGAGATCTCTGGTCTTCAAGGTACTGGGCTGGCATCTCTCAGGCTGGCCGCCATGCTGAGAGGCTCTTTAAGGGGATGATGGTGTGAGGTGAGGGATCCATGGGCTTTTTGGGGCTCAGCTTTCCCTCCAGACCTCTCAGTCAGGCTGAGGGCTCTGGCCCTGGTGTGTCTTTCCAGCCTAAGGAGGGTTCTGCTCCCAGAAGCTTCTACCTTGCTGGAGTCCTCCAGCCCCTTTCCATGCATCCTAGGAAGTGCCTGTCTTAGCTCAGGCTCCCACATGGCTCATTCTGGCTTCCAGCTCCAGCTTTGAGAACTTTCAGCAGCTTTCACATCTTCAGAACAAATTTAATTTTTTTCATACTTTGCCACATTGCAGAGCAATTAAACATTAAACATCAGCAATATGGCAGAGACAAAACTCCAGCTTCTGCCTTGGGGACAGACAGCATTTCCCCACCATTTCAAGATGTTTTGCCATATCTGGCTCCTTCTTGGGAAAACAGGCCTCTGTTTCAGGGTCACGGACAGCAGGTCTGTGGGCTCCTCTCTGGATTATCCCATCTGTGCACTCAGGCTGGCAGGTGCTCCCCTCCTCTGAGCACTGAGAGTTGGAAGCAAGAGAGCCCACTGAAACGTGTGGCTTTTCCCATTCCCTACAATGGCTGGATGTTAGCTCTTCTCAGCACAGCCTGTTTACCCACAGACTGCCCTGCACTGCTCAGAGCAAGGGAAGCTCAGCGTGGGGGTTCCACAGCCAGTGTCCCCCCATGGGCAGGGAGAGGGGTCAGGCAGGACAAGGGGAAATGGCTTTCCACTGCCAGATGACAGGGCTGGATGGGATATTGGGAAGGGATTCTTGGCTGGGAGGGTGGGCAGGCCCTGGCACAGGGTGCCCAGAGAAGCTGTGGCTGCCCCTGGATTCCTGGAAGTGTCCCAGACCAGGCTGGACAGGACTTAGAGCAACCTGGGCTAGTGGAAGTTGTCCTTGCCCATGGCAGGGGATGGGACTGGATGAGCATTAAGGTCCCTTCCAACTCAACCATTCAATCACTCTGTGCAGTACCTGGCTGTGGCAGGTTCTGCAGAAACCTCTCTACTAGTGTGACTGCCAAAGGATTCCCTTGTGTGACATCCAAAGAAGCGTGTTGAACAAGCCCCAGCACCGGACAAGCCCCAGCCTGAGCCCACGTATCGCTGGCAGAAGCAGAGCCTGGGCAGCCCAGCTCTGAGACAGCACACAGCTCCTGTACAGGTCCTGGAAAGGCCTGAGGTGTTCACTTCAAGTGGCCCCGTTCAAAGGTGATAAACTAAAGCAACACCTACACATGATCCCAGAGCTCAAGGCGTGATGGTGCATTTCCTATCCGGGGTATCCCAGCCCTTTCCAGCATGTGCCTCCCACCCTCTTTCACGTTCCACAGCTGCTACTGTCCCTCTATCTGACTTTCAGAGTGCAGCATTCCCCTGAGGATAAAGAGACACAAGGAGTAATATGTCCACATCGTCAAGGCAAAAATTAAACAAGGAAGTGAAAGTATTTTGCAGCACAAAACTGTTATTGTCGATCCGCATCAATTATTATGCATGAGAATCACACACATATGGGAGTCAGAGAACTTCAAAACTTCACCTCCATCAAAACCATAGATTAGCTACGTCAGTCCTTCACATTTGGCTCTGACTACCATTTTTGAGAAAAAATGATTTAAAAATATAACATATCAATGTACCTCAAAAGAACTTAAAAATCAGCGCAGAAAATGGGTTCTAAAGCGTTAATGCACACAGAGCTCTTTGTGACACATAATTATCAATTTGTGCAATGACTGCATAATTAATATGTGGTCTCATTTTATTCTCTTTTAAATGTATTCCCACACTGCCTAGAAGTTGTTGGCTAATGAATTAAACAGTTTGATGTTGATGAATCACAATTTTGCCTATCAATATTAAAATATTGCCAGAGGTATGTTTTTCAGTTTGGGTCATGAAAGTTTAAACTGTAATACTGTTAGAAATGCTGCTTTCCCAAGCTTTGCTGCAAAATCATAAGAGTCCAAATTTTGTTTTCAGATTTGGGCATTTTGGACTATTTTTATTATCTTCCTTTCATTTAAGCAATGACAGGAACATAAGGTATCTTGCAAAACTTCAGACTTATCAATAATAGCATCTGAAACAGAGAAATCCAGTTACTCAGGAAACCTCAAGTTGAAACTAGTTTGTTCCTTGGACTATGATTAATGTGGTAAGTGGGACCAGATGGTGAACATTTCAAGAAGCCTCTGCTCTCCAAAGGAGTGTTAATTATCTCCAGAGCTACAGCAAAATGATAACAGGGAAGAACAGGTCACAGCCCAACATCAAAGCAACGGGACAAAGGGCACCTTGGTAAGGGAAGCCCAGAGGGCAGGGTTAGATGGGATACTGGAAAGGAATTCTTGGCTGGGAGGCTGTTGAGGCCCTGGCACAAGTTCCCCAGAGGAGCTGTGGCTGCCCCATCCCTGGAAGTGTCCAAAGCCAGGTTGGATGGCCTTGAAGCAACTTGGTCTAGTGGGAAGTGTCCCTGACCATGGCAGTGGGTGGGACAAGATGATCTGTAAGGTCACTTTCAAACCAAATCATGATTCTATGAAAGGCCACCCCACAGCAGCATGGGGAAGCACAATCCAGCACATCAATTCAGCCCTGGCAGCAATTCCCAGCTGTGGTTGCCTGCAGGGACAGGACCTGCAGCACCAGCACATCCCAGCACTGCCCTGTGACCTGGCTGCCGCAGCACAAGCCACCTCACTGCTCTATGGCCCAATAAAGACATTTCTTGCACACTCACAAGTCACCCAAGTTTGCTTTCAAGGCTTTGTGAATGGGGAAATGCCCAAGAAAATTCTGCATGAGGCATAGGGTTGTGGACAAGCACTGGAAAGGGGGAATGGAAGTCTTGAGCAGCAGCCAGGGAGGAGCAGGGATGGGCTGCAGAGCTCTGGGATAACAAATCCAGGATTGCAGCTGGCTGGACTTGGACTGCAAGCCACACACAGGGAAGGAGAAAAGGCAGAAAATCTATGGAGTCCAGGGAAACTGACTGCTTGGAGAACTCAGCAGGGCCCGGGCTGCCCTGGGAGACAGAGAAGTGAGAGTAGCTAATGGCACCCAGGGTGAGAAAAAGATGCTGTGGTTGAACTGTGTTCCCCCACTGCTTCAGGAGCCACTGAGAGCACACACTTGGCTGACAGCAGAAATTCCTTCACATCAGCTCTCCCAAAGCCAGGCACCACTCAATTTCATTGACTAAAGAGAAAACCAAACATACCCAAAATTAAAAAAGACTAGATAAAAGACAGAGAGCACCACCTCTGCCTCTCTGAGCAGCACTGGTGTTGTGTCAGGTAGGGACTTCTCAGAGGTACAAAACGAACAGCCAAAAAATGAGCTCAAGGTAAAGCACATTTCAATCCAACAGCTATGAGAATATGCTGTTTCATCACAGATTTCCTGTAGGGGGGAAAAAATAAAATACAACTGCCTCATGAGGTACCACAACTAAGCCACAGGCAACTAATGTGAGCTCTCCCAGCTCAGCAGCCTCAGCACCTGCGAGCTCTGGCTGCGCCGCTGCCACAACACCCCACAGCGACAGCTGCCGTGGGAAGGGCAGCCCAAGGGGATGTGCAGGTCCAGGGGCAGATACTGATGACACATGCAGATCCATCAGGCTGACAGAGCACAATCTGCAGGGAACCAGGAAGCTCCTTGCAGTAATTTAATTTAACATAGAAAGCAAAAACTTACTCAGGTTATTTTACAAGCAGAAAGAATAAGTCTTAGAAGGAAGTGTGATGAGAGCTCTGTTGCTTTGGTAATTTCACAGCTGAAAAGGTCACATTGCAGAAAAGCCAGTTCTTTTAAAATCTCCTCCAGAGGTGAGGCTGGAGTGAGTGCCCAAGGAAAGTGGTTGTCAATGTACACTTAACCTCTGCACTACTGAGAAGGCGATACCTGAGAGCAGCTGCACCACCAGCAGCCTTGGAAAACAAGAATTCAACGCCATGAAATGCCAGTTAAAACTGGAACAGTCCCATCGGCACTGCTGGGACTGCAGGATTGGCCCAAAAGCTCTAACAGGAAAACCTCTCCAGAAAGGCTGAAGAGGGATGTTTTGCAAGGACAAGCAGTGACAGGGAAGATTTAGATTGGAAATAAGGAAGGAATTCTTTGTTGTGAGGGTAGTAAGACCCTGGCACAGATTGCCCAGAGAAGCTGTGGCCGCCCCATCCCTGGGAAGTGTTCAAGGCCAGGTTGGACACAGCTTGGAGCAACCTGGGCTAGTGGACGGTGTCCCTGCTCATGATTCTGTAATCTGAAAAAAACAGTCAGCCTCTGTTTCACAAATCTGGTTCTCTGTCTCCTGCCATGCACTGAAAAGCAAACAAAGCTCCCGATTCACACAGGCCAACATCCAGCAGAGCTGAGGCTCCTCAGCATGGGCTTGGGTGGTGTTTCCCACACAGCCGTGATTCCAGCCACCAGCTCAGTCCTTGCTCCACTGGCTTCATTTCCACAAAGAAACAAGGAGCCATCACCTCCTCAGAGAATGGTGAGGATATCAATGATCTCTACAACTTTCATGTATAACAAAGCACTGAAGACTCCAAGAAAAATCAAAACCTAAGGACATGTCAGCAGTCCATTTGGTTATAGCCTGGTCCTCCTGCCCAGGGTGGGGTTTGGAGCAGTGACACATCTCTGGACATTGCTGACAGGAGCTTCTAGCAAAGCTGCCATGAGGGACCATCAGAGGAGAAAACACACCAGTGTCAGGGCTGTGAGGGGCTGCGAAAGCCTCCAGCAAGATGCTGTTCCACAGGGATACCAACCAAGTCGTGCTCCAACTGCTTCCAAGGAAAAATCCATTTCACTGCTGGGATCAGCAGGAGAATTGCGCCTCCTGGACAAACTGCTATACAGAGGGAGGAAGGGGTGGTGCCTCATTACACTGAAGCTGTCTTTGGCATGGACACCTCGCCATACACCCAGTGTCTCCTGTCCATCCAGCAGGGCAGGAGCTTTCCTAAAGCCCTAGAGTTCAGACTTCCCACGTAATTCGTCACACAGAAATGTTTGCAAGTCAACTGAACAATTCGTCTTGCTGCACTTCTCAGACACTGTTCAAAGGGGATTGCCAGCATTAATGTCATTGATCACTACACCCAAGGAAAGAGGGAAACAATGAAAAGTCGAGGCACAGATTCCTCTACTGACATTTCATAGACTCACAGAACTGTTAAGGTTGAAAAAAGGCCTCCAAGATCACCAAGTCCAGCCATCAAGCCAGCACCACCATCTTCATCACTAAACCGTGTCCTTAAATTTGAGCCCCAACAGCTCTGAACCCCACGGGAATAACACCACAGGCAGACAGTTCTGTGTGTGCCATCCTGCCTGAGTTTCTCGAGTTTTAGATCTCACTGACTGGCTTTTGCTAGACTTCATTTCTGCTGGATTAAAAGAGCTGTTAAAAGCTATTTGTATTTCTGGCTGCCAGTTCTGCAAACCTCTCCAAGGCTCTGTCAACTGAGCCAAGTCTCTTCCTGGGAATAGGGGAAGCACAAGTTCCAAATAATAGACTTCGTAGGCTGAACTTAATCTTCAGTGACACCTATGCAAACAAAATGCCTTCAAAGGCCTCACTACAATATAATTGACAAACCACACAAAAGGAAACCACTGGAGACACAGGAGAGAGCTCAGCTCACTGCTCCCATGGCCTGGGGTCTGCAGGGGCCACAGAGGGAAAAGGAAGCTCAGACAGGTTTTGTGTCACTTGGACACTGGGGAACTGCTCATGGGAAATAAATATCTCTAAAAAGTGTCCTTCTAACATGTTAGTGCACCCAATTCCCTGACCAAGTGGTCCAACAAGGATGTGGGTCCAGCCCTGTGCAGTAGAACCAAACATGAGGGCTCTGTGGGGACAGCCCAGCAGCATCAGCCCCCTGCAGAGGGTGAGGGGACAGGGCACAGGACAGCATGGGAGGCCCTGACAAAGCAATTCCCCAGACTCCTCACACCCTGTTTGGCCCTGGCAGCTGACAGGGAAAGCCCACAGGTCCCAGCATGGCTCCACTGGGGCTCACAACTCACCTGCAGCAACCCCCCAGCACACTCAGCATATCTCCCCCCCACTGATTTCCAGGTACTTACTCAGAAAAGTGTAGTCTAGCCAATTATTTTGTGTCCGTGGCTCTGTGAAACACGTTGTTCAATTGTCAAATTGACCAGGAAAACAAGCAAGGCACTTCCCCCCCTCCCTGCACCTCTGAGCTCCAGCTCAAGCTCTCCTGCAGCAGGGAGAGGAGCCTTTGAACAGGGAGTGAAGTGTCACCCAGACCTAGAAAAAATCTTAATTGGATATAAGTAAAGATTTTGTATATTCAGTGTAAAGGAGACTAAGCCACTTAGAAAAGGATCAAACAAATCCTCTGAAGTGGGACGGTATCTTTTGATCAGCACTCGGTGTCTTCAAACTCAGCAGAGATTTTCCCCTCTAGTCGGGGAAAGAGATGATCCAGTTTAAATGGCAGGTTTGGAGCCTATTGTGCTGCTGTGCAAACAGGAGAGCATTATTCCCACAGCAGGAATTACCAACCTCCTATGCAAACCCCATCCAACAAAAGGTTCCTGTGGTTTAGAATTCACAGCAGGGGGATGAAGTGCAGGCTTTGAAGGAGGAAAGACTGGTGTCGCCAGGCTGAGGACCTCTGAAAGCGGGCAGTTCTCCCTCCCCTTTCCTCACACGGGCTAAAGGAGGAGCAGAAGCACCTCTCTGCCTATGCAGAAGTAAATGCACTGACTGACCCAGAGGAAAAGGTTGGCAGACACCATCTGCTCTGGACACTGACAGGAGATACCGTTTATTTCTGCCTTCCAGCGCCGTTCTCTTCCCATCTGCATGGACAGAAACATCCTTGCCCCACCGAGCTCAGGTGGGGTATTGATTTATTTTCACATATGCTGAGCTTGCAGCCTGGCAGCTCACTGCTTTGTTTCAGGAATGCCCTTGATCCTGCCTGGGCCGGGCCCTCTCCAGCTTCAGCAGTCAGCTTCCCAGAGGGAGAGTGAGAAGGGACTTATAAACTCCCATACAAGCACAGGGTATCATTTTGGAGTAAGCAAGGCTCGCTGCTCTCTCCTGACATGCCTCATACAGGAGCTCAAATCCAGCATCGCTGTGCAAACAACCTGCAGAGCTACTTTCTGTGCCAGGACACTTTTCCTCACCATCATCTCTTGGAGGAGTTGCTGGCAGGGCCAGACCAGTGAGAGAGGTCCCCAGGTGGAGATAAATCCAGTTGGGCAGTGCTGGTGACATTGCTGAGGTTCACAGCCACCTTCTCACCACCTACAGGACCCTCACAGAGCCCAATGAGCTGAGTCAGAGGCCCTTTCTCTGTGGCAAGAGAGAACCTGTCCTTTCTCTGGGACAGGTTCACAGAGGCTCAGCAGAGATTTCCCTCCCCACCCATGCTATATCCTGTGTCCAAATCCCAGTAAATCAGTTAATTTTCCAGAAATGCTGCAGTTTGTCTGCCTGGGCAGGATGGCTAATCCCCTATGCCATTATGGTGACCATTTCATCTGTAGGCTTTTCCAAGAGAGAGGAAAACACTTTTCCTCATAGTAACAGCAACAAGATGCTGGCACAGGATGTACTACAGTGACACCAGGCATCCGAATCAAATGGGGCCAAGTTAGTGATTGCTCTTTAAACCAAACTGCAAAATTCATTGTCAGTTTCTGCAAAATAGGTGTTTGCACGCCAGGACAAGGACCATTTCTGGAGAGGAACAGGCCAGCTCTGGGAGGATGGAGGCCAGGGGCTGCCTCTGCACCTGAGCACAGACTGAATCTGCTGAGAAGTGTCAGGTTATGCTCTGCAGGCAGAGAGATGTTTCCAAAAAGACCAGCATTTTGCCCACTCTGGGCTGTAAATTTACCCAGGCTGGGCCAGTGCTCTGCTTTGTCAGTGAGCCAAGGTAGATGCAGGTACCTGAGGCTGAGGCAAAGTTCATTTTGTTTCAGAGGTGAGATCTGCAAGGCACCAGCAACACCCCACACCAACCCTTAAGCAGGGTCTTGTCACAGCCAGGGAGCTGCATTTTCTGCCCCATTTGTTTTACCCTGTCCAGACTATTCAATAGTCACTCCATGCAAACAGCCCCACCAGCACACCCAGAGCAGGGCAAACACGAGTTCCCACAGACCATACCATTAACTCTCCTTATCCTTAGGACCAGAACTCTGTTGTTTCCTTGTGTCTCCCTTGTACTCTCAACAGAAACAGATGACACCAATCCATGTCATCTGGTGCAGTCTGATCATGGGTTTTACATCAATAGGAGTGGAAAGTTTTAAAGGATTTCCAAAACATCAGTTCAGTGGCTGTGTCTGCTCCTTACATGTTCTCTGCTTTGCATCTGTTCTTCTATCAAAAGACCTTCCACAGAACCAGAGTAAAACACTCTTAAATGACAAATGACTTTCCTAAGCTCTTATCCTTTACATAAATTAATGTAAATCAGATAGCAACAATGATTATTCATACCCTTAAAATGTGCTGCATTTAAAATCCTTTCTTCACTGAAATACTAACAAGAAGAAAAAAAAAAAGGCATCTCTGTGCAGGTGCCTCACTGGCCTCTGCAAATTGCACTTTTGTTTGTTAATTCCATATGTGTTTATAATTACAATCACTTTCATATATTTGTAAAATATTTCAGGGAATGGCATGGGTGTTATGAATAAAAGCTTCTGTTGACTGAAGAGAATTACCCTTCCAAAGGATTCTGCGACCACGCAGCTGGATAGTCCCTGCTATGGAGTGGCTTCCCACAGGACCATATGGAGATAGTTTTCCACCAAGAGGGATCAGAAGACAAGCCCCATTCCAGCAGATGACAGAGTAGCAATAATTCCTGCCTTCATTAGCAGAAACAATGGAGGGATGCCAAGATATCCAACCCTGGACCAGCAACAAGGATGTCTGGCAGGGTATCTCCACTGAACAGTGACTTTCCCTGCATAAAAATCTGCATCATTTCAAATAACAGCAGGCAGTTTTCTCAATAATGGGCTCAAGGACAATTAGCTGGAAACATCCAGTGAAAACCAAGATACCTCAGAGGGAGTGTTATGGCCTGCCATAAAAGTGTATCTACTTCATTTCTTCCACTCTGAGTTGTGGCAGGAGCAGAGGCAGGACAGTCTGAGGGCCTGGATTTGCTGCTGCTCCCATTAACGTTTCACCACCCTCATCGAAATATGAGCAGTAGTTATTATTAGTCCTGTTATAGCAGCACTAACACACTCCAAATTAGCTAATCATTATTTAAAAGCTCATTAAAAATACAGCTAAAACCTCTTTAGGTGAACTCCCCGGTGTTTGTGGAAGGAGGAGCTCCCAGTGCTGACGGGAAGGTGAGTTCTGGCCCCCTCCTGCACCCCGCACTCTCCACGCCACGCTCGTGTTAACTGGGAGGGTCGCACCACCCAGCAGAGACCTGTCGGGAATTCCTTGCTTATGCTAACGAGAAAAGTTAAACTGCAGCCAAACCAAACTCTGGCAGCAGAGGTTTGTTCTGCCCATGCACAGGGGTGTCAGCTGCTGTCCCAGTACAAACCACTGCCCCCAGCTCAGAGCCAACACTGGGATGAGACCTCCTGGTCGACACGGAGCCCACAGCGCTCTCTGAGCAATGGCAGAATTAAAGCTAAAGCGCTATTGGCTGCCTAATCGGTGAGGGAGAATGTCAAGAACAGCCGAGTCATTATGAAATACTGGGGAAGATGCTCAGGGGAGGAGGAGGCGACCCAGGAAGCGACGGCCAGAGGTCCCGGCTGGCCCAGAGCCACGATCCCCATCACCATCCTGATTTGTGCTGGAAGCAGGAGAGTGACCTGCATGTGACACTGTCCCCACAGGACGCTGCCGAGCGCAGCTGGTGTGAAGGCAGGCGCCGTCCAGCTGCCTGAGAATCTGCTCCTCAGTGGGGAGCAAGGGACAGGGACAGCTGTACCGGGCTCCGGGCTGCTCATCCCCTCCCTCCGCAGCCACCCAGCACAGGAGAACAAGGACATCCCTGGCCTGGCAGCAGGGCAGGCACCAGCCAGCTCCCTGCCCTCAGGGAACCCTCGGGGATTTATCCACCGTTAATGGGAGGTAACAATTAAACCACCAGCTGAGCGTTGTTGGATGAGAACAGGAGCGCAGATGCTTTCTCCCAGGGCACTCCAGGGTTGTATCTTCCACCTCAGCTCATTGTTGGAATAATTAAGAGTTTGCTTTGGTTTAGAACCTTCCAAATACAACATACCTGTAGTTTTGGCCCAGCAATTTTGGCAGCAGCATTTCAAAAACACACTCCTGTAAAGCAGCCTGTCGTATTCCAAGCAAAGCCTTTATCGCTGCCTGAAGGACCCTCTCCAATCCCAGCTGCAGCTGCCAGTGTGGCTCTGGGCTATCCACCAATGCAGGCAGAGGGGATAAATTCAAATTCTATCTTCTAAGAAATTCATACTGTCTTGTACCATTGATATCAAAGCAACTGGATGCAAATTTGGTATTCACTACATACTTTCTCACGGAAAAGAACTCCAAAAGGATGACTAAATTACTTCTCATTCCAGCTCGGATTTATGACTTTCTCAAACATCACATGAATGCATTTGTCTGCCTCTGGTTTTTTCACCCTTTCAAGGTCAGGAAACTTCTTTAGTCCAAGTTTATGGGCAAATAGCCAAGGATGCAGCATTTTCAGCATTTTACAGCAAAATATCTGTAACAGGCAGCAGGGCTGCCCAAAGTGTCTGAGCAGAACTAAAAGTAAAATATTGAGTGATCCATCACAATCTGTTTGCAGTCCAGAAGAACATTTGATCCAAGCCCACGTGAGGCCTCAGGCCAGTCGATAGCCCAGCCCCAGCTCAGCCAGGCGCTGCCATTCCCATGGCATTGCATCCCCAGGTGCACCAGCTGCCCCCTCTGCGCTCACCTGCCCCGACACTGGGACCAGGTGGCAACTTAAGGCACGAGATTTAGTTCTTGGCTCAGATGTAGCAGAAAAAGATGAGGCTGTGCAGCATTACAGGTCCAGCAGCAGTGACTTTGCTTCATCCCTTTATCAGGACATTAGAAGTAAAGTAGTGCCTTCCCCAAAAATGAAGAACTCGTGGAAAGTCAGCTCTCCCCAGAAGGGCTGGATGCCATGCCCAGGGCTTGCTGTTGATGTTCAGGTACCAGCTTCCCAGTTCCCATGGCAGGGACCCTCAGAGACTGCACGTGACACTGACAGAGCAGGTGACAAATTCAGTGCCTGGAGTATTCGTACTCTCCCACCCATCACCAGTCTTGTCAAGTTTGAGTCTCCTCTCACCAGGACAGGAGCTGGGGAACACCTCACACGGCTTAGTGGAACCACTGAATGAAAAAGCCCACACACAAAAAAAGCATTTCAGAGGTGATTTGTTTTGTTAATACATTTTGTTGGGGAAAATGTATTTGAAATTACTTTGGTATTAGTGAGAACAATGAGAAACATATGAGAATTGAAGAGGTTCCAGGCAGAAAGTGGACTGGGAAAAATCAGGCTCTTTAAAAAAACCCCTAAACAAACAAACAAAAAAACCCCAACAACAAACAGAACAACAAAAAGAAACCAACCAAAATAACGCCCAAAGCAAAACAAAACCAAAAAAAAACCCAAAGCCAAAAACAAACCCCCAAAACCAAACAATCAAAAAAAACAAACCAAAAAACACCACCCCACCCCCCAAAAAAACCCCAAACAAACAAAACCAAAAAAACAAACAACTACCAAACCAACCAAAACACACCACATCAAATGATCTGGTCATCCCAATTTTGAAATAAGCCCATTGTCCCGGGAACAGCTCCAAGTAGGCTTGCTAAAATACACAAACTTTCCCATGTAAATCTCCCTTTTTTACCACCTCATTGATTCTGAATAGTGGTAAAGACAAATTACACTAACACTAAATTTAAAGCAAAGGCAGGGATACCAAATAGAGAAAAGTAAATCTTTTTGAGAGAAGGAAAAAAACCTCAAGAGATGCGATGAAAAAGAGCTGTTAAAGACAATTTCTTTGTTCACATCAAACAGTTACACTCTCCATAAAGGTAATTTGGGAAAGCAGAAGGAAACACCAGCTCCTCTCCCTCACTCTATTAACTCTTGAGTGTTTTTATAGCAGCAGTAGACACGTATGCACAGCTCAGGGAGAAGGGGCTTGATGGGAAGAGTCATGGGATATTTCATGGCAGTTGTTAGAGGGGAGGGTCTGGGGGAGAAGCTGCTCCCTGCTCCAGGTTGTGCAGTTGGGGCAGCAGGAGGTCCATGCCCCAAAATGATGGGGGGCATCTGGGTAGGGGTGTGGATGGTCACCCCATCACTGCCCCTCTCCCTTGGCAAAGGGAAGCACCACAACTCACAGAAGCATCTGCTTGGGGCCACAGTCTAGGGATGCTCCAGCAATTCAGCACAGCCTGGCCCCAACCTTCCTGTGACACCCCATGGAATACCCTGCACTGCTTGGGCAGGACCTCAGCAGGGCACCAGGGAAGAACTAAGACCCACCACAACCTTCCATCCTCCTGCTGATGCTGCCAGGCCATCCCTGGTTTCTCCACGCTTTGCTGTGCCCCAGATCATTCAGCTGTGCACACCTGACAAACCAGGTGCTATCATAACCCCCTGGTGGTATAAAGATAATGAAGATTTAGTGTAAAAATCAGCTATAAGCATGGTGGGTTCCCCTCCCCTCTTCTTTTTTTTTCATCCCTCAAAGCATCACTATGTGTTTGGGAACTTTAAGGTGTTTGCCTGGGTCAGAACAGGGCTGGAGGGCTAGGTTTTACTATGTCACCATGCAAAGATGGAATCCAGCAGGATAAAAACAACCAACCAAAAAAAAACCCCACACACATCAAAAAACAAACATTCCTTCTCTGTCCAAATAAAAAACAAACAAACAAAAATCAAAAACAAAGCAGCATCAGCCCTCTCCAAATCTCTGCTCAGCTCCACTACATTCCTTTTTAAAACAATATTGAACTTTTTGATTTTGTTCAAGGAACTGTGTGGGTTTGAATTCTCCAAAGGCCCCCTCCATCCCAGCCATCTGAGGAGAGGAAGGACAGGGATAAAGCATTGAGGGCACTATCCTAGGGCTTGGGCTGTCAGGGACCTGGGAGCCAGCCATGCAGTGACCACAAGTCCTAGTGTCACAGGCTGACTGTCACCAGTGTTTAATGGTGTTATAAAAGAAGCCCCAGAACCAATATTCAGCCCTTGTAAGCTTTCCTGAGATGAACCCTCTGAGATGCTTCTTGTTCCACCACCCTCCTTCCTGCCCTATTCAGGCTATATATTGCTTTAGGGAGAGAGGAACAGACCTCAAGGCCACTGGGAATTCCGACACGGGGCAGGCACTCGCACCGCTGGGAATTCCGACACGGGGCAGGCACTCGCACCGCTGGGAATTCCGACACGGGGCAGGCACTCGCACCGCTGCAGACTAGGCACACCATGGTCCTTTGACTCTGTCAGCACACAATTCATAACCTTCCTCTGCTTCCAAATGAGAAACAGAATCCCCGCTCCAGCTCTCCTATACTGCAGGAATTCTTTAAGCTCAGTTTATTGCAGCCTGTCAAGATGCTCTCTGTAATTTGTACCCCACTGCATCACTTTGAATCATAACAGGCACCCTCACAGCCAAGCTCGATTGGTTATTTGTTTAGTTAATTTGAGGGAGTAATGGGGACAGAAAAGACACTTGTGCACTGCATTTATCTATGACATCAGCAAAAATATACAAATAAATTTCAGCCCTGTTTAAGAGGCAGCACTGACTCCACAGAGCTCCAGACAGAAGTCCATCCAGAATGAGAAAAGGAACAACAGCACAGCATGTTCTAAAGCAGTGGTGCTCCTGTGGTGCTCTGCAGCACCATTTTTAACTAGAGACTACTCCAGTTGTGGTGTCAGATGCAGTCACTGCCTAATGAGTCCAAAAGGTCCCCAGCACCATGCTGAGCTGGCACTGCAGAATATCCAACCAGGACTGCCACCACTCCGAGAGCCAAAGTATCCCCCAGTTGCCTGCTCTCCTCTGCTCTTGGGAGAATTTTTGGAACCTGCTGAGACAGGACTGCTGGATCAGCCTGAACCCAGGGCTGCAGTGAGAAACCTTCTGAGAAACCTACAACTGATTTTCTTTTTTTTCTTTCAAGAATGACTTTTGGTGTAACCACAAAGTAAAAGTTCTTTAAGCATTTGCCTCCCACTCACCTGCTGTAAGTGATTTCAACACAACAAAAACACTGGGCACATGTACTTGACTTTAATTTTTCTCTGGTTTCAGTGAACTGCACAACAAAGAACATGCTTGCAAGGAGGGAAATGTTCCCTTGGAGGCTGTTCACACACACCCATCCAGACCAGCACCACCTTCATGTGAGCACCCACCTGTCCATGACAGAGCCACCCTCTGGGCTGCCATCCCTCCCTGGCACAGGCAGAACTGCTGCAGGGCCCTCAATATCTGCCCCAAAGGAGAGGCTATCCTGGCTAGGCTTAGGGATGGAGTCTCTTCCTTCTTATAACCTGCCCTTTCATCCCAGCAAAGCAGGCAAATGCCTCTCACCTGCAGGGAGGATGGGCTCAACGAGATCACCCTGGCACCACTCCTGGCCAAGCTTCACCCAGAAAACCAGGTGCAGCCCCTCCTCCCTCCTCATGTCCCCATTCCCTTCTGAGCCCCCGCTGGGCCAGTTTCACACCAGTGACTGACGGACTGCTCTGTGGTGGGACAGATGGCTCCCATCACCCTCATCTCTCCTGCTGCAGCTGGCACAGCTCCTTGGCTGGCACCAGGTTCCATTACCCTCAAACAAGGCACAGGTAGTGTGAAACCCGTGGAGAGAAAGGACATGCACATTTGGTATCTGGAAGATCCCTCCAGAATCACTTGTGTTTCCCTGGCAGGGCTCAGCACCTAAAGGCAGTGCTGTCCCCTCCTCTGCAGGGGTTTGGGTGACTCCCCATTCCCTTGCTCCATGTTGAATCCCAGAAACACAGAACTGCCTGGGTGGAACAGGACCCTGGGGGGTGTCTGCCCTGGTCCCTGCTCAGGGCTTAGATCAGGTCACTCAGGACTGTACCCCCTTGGCTCTCACAAACCTCCATGGACAGAGGTGCCACAGACTGTCCTC
The DNA here is from genome assembly GCA_035047865.1 of Dendrocincla tyrannina. Lineage (NCBI taxonomy): Eukaryota > Metazoa > Chordata > Aves > Passeriformes > Dendrocolaptidae > Dendrocincla > Dendrocincla tyrannina. Next base: position 63,034,680 of record JAWWMP010000165.1, read on the forward strand.
CCAGCTCCACTCCCAGAGGGGAGACTTCTCCCCACTTCCAGTCCAAACCACTTCATCAGCAGCTGGAGAGGCAGCAAAACCATAGAGTCCTACCTCTCCTGTGCCTCATCCAGAGCTCTGGCACAACATACTGAGGCACAAAAACCTGTTCATCTTCCTAATGTTCTGGGAAGGTTCAGCCCCAAAAGTGAATTACCCAGATCTGTCCTCTGAGACAGTGACAGGACATCAGCTCAGGCACAGATTTGATTCCACCTACTTCAAAATTCTGTAGGGTTTTAGGACTTTAAGGGTCAGACAATTCCTTAGGGATGAACACTCCTAAATAACGAAGATGAATAATAGACACTTCAAAAGAATGAGTGTTTAAGAGTTGTGTAATTACTGCCTTCAGCAGCGTGAGCACAGAGGTGGTGGTGCATATTGCACCATGAGGACTACATCATTTCCAGTATAACTGGAAAAAGGCATTGCTGTACCATTGAGCAGATGACAACAGCATGGTGACATCCTACTTATCTTACCTAACTTTTCCTGCCTGGTAGCCAAGGAAGGTCTCTTTTATGAGAGTGACAACATGATCCAATGGCATGTACCAGTGCTGAGCCATCTGAGTCCTGATTCTGTGTACACAAGTGAATTTATGGAAAAAAATCTATGGGAAACTGCAGTGCCTTAAAGGGTGGCCCAAAACCAAAGATGGAGGGTTTGTCCCACTTGCCTCAAAACTCACCACATGTCTCTGCCAGGGGTATCTGGGGGTGCCCTCACCTGCCACTGTCTGGGCAGGTCCTTGGCAGCCCCAGAAACTCTGACAGCAGAGAATTCCTGACCCCAAGCCCGTGGTCACATGGTGGGGCTTCTCCAAGGAGGGCACCTTCTGGGTGTCTGCAGCTTCCTTGTGCTGTTGGGAAGATCAGTGCCAGCTCTCCCAGGATGTGCTCCCTCACACTGAGCAGGATATGCCCAACTGAGCAGCTCTGCCATCCCCTGAGCCCCCTCAGTGCCCTGCAGGGTCCTCGCCCTTGGCTGGGGTCTCTGTTTTTCAGATCTCCATGAAAATGCCTCTGGAAATCCCAGCTTGCAGCAAACACAGCTCCCACACAACCACATCCTCTGCCCAACTGGGAACATCCCAGAGGAGCCAACTCCATGCTGCCCCAGGACCTGGCAGTCCTGAAAATCCAGGATGTGCCACTTGCAGGTGCTTCTGTGTTCTCATAATTTCCAGGAGATAAAAAGCAAACAAAGATCCCCAAAACAACCAACCAACCAAAAGCCCAAATGAAAAGACCAAGGAAGTTGTCAGCAGTGTCTGCCAATATCGAGTGATATTTTCATCAGACATGGAAAGGGAGATTCCCATCCCCACTGCAAATCTAGTCCCATCTGAAGTTCCTGCTTCCCAGGGTGATGCTCCTCAAGATGCTCTGGGGTGTCATTTGTCTCTGAACTAAAAGTTTTTCTTCAGTTAATTTTCCCCTACTGAAAAAAGAAAAAGCCGAACCCCACAAAACCAGAACTAGACCATGATAAATCTGTGTATTTCTGTGAAAACAAGGGTTAGTTTAAAAGTTCCCTACTAGCTCTCCATGGTGCCTTGCTGGACTGCAAGAGCCGAGTACATGCTGCAGTGAGGAATGCTGGTGGGCTGCAATGTCCAGGCTTGTCTACCTGAGGATACCCTGGAATAGCACAAGACACAAGCCATCACACACCCTCATTTGGTCACCCCACAGACCCCAGGAGCAGCATGCCAGGCTGCCTGCCACCAGCTCATCAGTGCCTAGAGACACATTTCCTGACCTTAGCCAAGCTATTAAGAAAAGCAGTTTCCAATATGAATTCACTCACTCACTGTAGTGAGTCACTGACACCCAAGCAGGGTCAGGCCCATGGGGCCACTTATTGAGGAAAACCCCAAAGCATCCCAGAGGGCAAGGAGCCCATCCACGGCCCCGGCTGGCAGAGGATGCTGGTCCAGCACCAACCAGCCACTAAGGGAGTGCTGTTTCTGGACCAGAGTTCCCCTCAGATTTACAGTTGAGATGACTTATATGATTCTTCAGTAAGCATCTAATTCTCAGTCTTATAACAAGTCACTTTTACTTGTTTTGATGATATTCCTCCAAACTCTTTATGAATGGAAAACCACTAAAGCCATCCGAGGCAGTGAAGCTCTGTTCCACCAAGAGGAACACTCCTGGTACCATCCAGATGGCTCACTCTACTCCACAGACCTTCCAGGTTTTTTTCCCAAATCTGATTCCCAACTTTAGCGAATTTCAGCCTGAAAGCTGGATTTCCAACTAACACCAAGCTGACACTTACCTGGAACTTACCTTGACAAGGAATCAAAAGAGTACAGAAAGGAACCAGCAAGGGGAAAGCACCTCTGCTCTGTTCATGAAAGCCTGAAATTGGAGCCATTGAATGAGAGAATAAGGTGATGTTAATGTGGAACGAAATCCTGAGCGTGGATGTGCTCTGTGCAGCAGGAGCTTGGAGCGTGTTGGTGTAACAAGGGGTTTGGCAGGAGCAGAGACAAATGTGGGATGCCAGAAGGAATCTGCAGCCTCAGCCATTTCCATGCCTCACATGTCGGGGTCACAGATTTGCCCTGCCTGGCTGTTTCACAGACCTGTGTCACCTGCTTGCTCTGAGAAAGGCCAGTTGTCCTGAACTTCTTGGGGGGAGTCACTCTGAACTGCAGTGAGAGAAGGGATGGGTCTGTGGACTCAAAGTCCAGTAAACATTTTATTGAAAAGTAATTTATTTGAGGCACATCCTCTTCCAGAATTGAAACCCCAGTTGCACTGCACAGCAAGGCAAGGGAAGAGCAATAGGTGTTGTTACTATAATCCACAGGAAATCCAGGCTGTGTGCAGAGCCAGAAGGATCCCTGCTCAGGCTTCACGGGAACGAGAGTGAGGAGTCCAACTTCTGAACAAATCCCATGGTTTATCCCCTAGAAGTCTCCACTCAGCATGGCATTCTGTGCACTGGGTGGTCTGTCCTGGGGTCCATAGGGCCAGACCACCACTGAATTTTTCACAAGTACTGGATGCTAAGCTTGGGGTCCCCTTGCTGACACCCTGGGGTAAATCCTGGCTCTGCAGCATGAGAGGAGACCCAGCAGGTGAGGCTCCTGGCTCACCTCAGCCTCTCCTCCATGGGCTGCCAAGTCCTGGGGAGATATTGTTGTCTCTGCTGGTACAGACAAGACATGGGGAAGTTGCTCAGGCAGCTGCCTGGGCTGAAATCCATAATAAGCATAGCAGGACAGGGGCCACTGGTGGGACCAGACCCCTACAGGGAGCACAGGCTGGGGGAGCCTCTTCCAGGCAGCCCCAGCTCCTGACAGTCCAGCTGACAAAACACACTCCCTGTAGGTGTAATCTGTTCTCCTGAAGTTGTGTTAAGCCTGGCTGATTCACTTTGGTTCTCAGGAAGTTCTAATTATATCTGTGAGCCAGATGGGATGCTGAAAAGGGAGAAAAAGAAAAAAAAACCTAAAAAACCCCCTTAGTCTTTTTTGAGGAGCAAGGCGAGATGGGGAGACCTGCTGCCACGCTGGGCTGTCAGCATGGCCCAAGGGGCTGGGCCAGCATGACAGAGGACAGTACCACGCCAGTCCTCAGCTGTCCCCCTGCCCCAAGCTGTCCCCTTAGGGCTGACACTGCACCAAAGCTCCTGGCACACTGTGCTTGGTGCTTTGCCTGTTCCATGGCACTTCTTGTACATGGCACTGAAGCAGCCTGTGGTGCCATCAGCCAGCACGGCCCAGGCTCCCCACCTGGCACAGAGGAGGGGGGCTCTTCAGGGCAGAACCCAGTGCCCCAGGGTTTTCTCCCAAGGACAGACAGGGCTCTCTCTGTCCAAAGCCCGTACCATCACCCAGCACCAAGGGGCAATGCTGGGCAGTTCTTCTGCAGCATCAGCGCCCAAACCAGCTGGTCTTCCTGGGCCAGTGGCACCAGCAGCCATGAGCTGGGGTTGGGGATGGGCACAGCTCATGGCTCCCACTCAGAGACACAGGGAGCCCTCACCATCGACTGCCACAGTTCCCAGCCTGACCCCACACAGCATGGTCAGGTGCACAGACCCCGCGTGGCACAGGGACCCTCTGTGGACACTGACTTTGGGCAGCCTGGGGACCTTCCATGGGCATGGATGCCCCCAGATAGCAGAGAGTCCTCCAGGGACGCTGACTGCCAGCCTCTCTGGATGAACCAGCCTGCCAGGAACAACTCGCCAGATCAACCAACATGCCCACACCATTGTAGTAAAACATTTATTTGTTCAGGTGATAGAAGCTACCATGTTTACAGCTCGTGATCTCACCACTGGAGCCATGGAACATGGCCTGGGTCTGCAGCGGTTCCCACCAGCTTTTTTTGTCATAATTTTTAGTTATAAAAACCTTAGACACCAGAAAAAAAGGTATTTTAGACTTAAAGTGGCAGATGGGAGATGGGCAACCTGTGAGGGGGGAAGACAGTTTATCGAGGCAGCTGACCTCGATGTGGCCTCAGCTGCAGCTTCAAGTAAAGGTTTCAGTGGGGTGAGTGCAGTGCGACACGTCAATCCTCGAAGAGTTGGAACCGTATTGTTTTCTGACGAGTAAGAACATCAGTGGCAACGTTTTCAGGGAGTGAAGAAGGGCTGGTGTCCTGCGGAGAGGCCCCGGCTTCTGCACAAAGAGACAGAACAGAGACAGTGAGGGGATGAGGAGCAGGATCAGCCCTTCCTGTGGCTGCAGCCATGCTGATGTGGGACCACACTGACAGTCCCAGGAGCTGCTGCAGGGCCAACCCAGGCACGGCACCCACTGACGGCCCTGGGAGCTGGCACGGGGCCAGTCTGGACATGACACCCACTGACGGTCCCAGGAGCTGCTGCATGGCAGCATGGCCTCACACCAAGGGTCCCGGGAGCTGCTGCAGGGCCAGCCTGGGCAGGGAGCAACAGCAGAGCCTGTCCTTGGCCCTGGCACCCACTGTCTGGGTGCCACCAGCACCACGGGGGCTGGAGCATGGCAGGGGAGTGTGGTGGCTAACGGGAGACTGGGCTAATGGGAGACAGGGATAATGGTATCCAGTGTCCCCAGCCCACGGCTCAGCCAACAGCTTCAGCACCAGTGAGGAGTGTTGGCACAGTTCTGCTGCTGCTGCTGCAGGGAAAATACAACTAAAAAAATAATGCCCAAAATCCCCAACAGAACCAGCAAAGCTCATTGTTCCAGAACTGGAGACTTCTCCAGTTTCTAGATTTGCTCCTGCCCTCGCTGAAGCCAAGGTTTTGCCCACAGCAGGGATCCCAACTCCTCACAGTGCCAGGGAGTTCACACAGAGCTGACAGCAGAGCAGAGCAGCAGGTGGGCACGGACACAACACTTGCTTTCCTGAGGTTTGCATGCACGAGGAAAGGTCACTGCAGCAAGGACATGCCATGTGTCACTGTCCTGCTCTGAGCCCCCATATCAACCCACGGCATGAGGACAGACCTCAGGGCAGCTGTGCCACCACCTCGCCTGGTCCCACTGTGCCAGCCTCTTCTGCTGGCCCGGCATGGCTCCACTTACCTCTGGAGTGCAGAGCTGCTGCTGCCCTATGCAAATACAAACCAGGCTCCATGGTTAAACTCAGCCTTGGTTTGCCATGTGTTACAGTCCCCAGACTACAAACTGGCCATGGGGAACGTGGGCTCAGGTTGGGCAGAGGTCCCTGTGCTCCCAAGGGGTCTGGGCCCCAACCCAGGCTGGTTTTCTGCATTCCCACTTCCAATGGGTATTTCCCCTGCAGAGGAGATGGCGCAGCTTGCACACAGCAAGGTGGGTGCCTTCAGAGCAGCAACCTGGTAGTGCAGGAGGCAAACCAGCTCAGACCCAGCCAGGCACACCAGCCTGGACTCATGTACCAGATTCCTGAGTTGGATGCTTAAAAGGTGCAGTGATTGAAATGACCTGAGGTGATACAGCACTACAAAGCCAGGAGCTTATTCTGTCCATTTTCATACAGTTTCCAATGTGGGGTCTGCACCCAGCCATGTTTGCTCTTTCCCTTTTGAGTTTCCTTCCTTCCCAAACTTCCCTCTCTGCAGCAGCAGCCTTCACACTGGCTCTTGTGAATAAATCATTGCATTAAAAGTCCACTGTCAGCAGGACCAGTAACATTCACCTTTTGCTGGGCTTGTATTACTGGTGCGGGGTGTAGGTGCTGTAACCAACACTGCAGCCACCTCACACACCAGCACGCTCCTGTTCCCTGGCGTCAGTGCTGCTGTGACAGCCAGACCCCAGCCACACTCCAGACCCCAGCCACACTCCAGATCAGAGCGACATCCAGACCATAGCCACGCTCCAGACCATAGCCACAATCCAGACCCCAGCCACACTCCAGACCCCAGCCACACTCCAGATCAGAGCGACATCCAGACCATAGCCACAATCCAGACCATAGCCACGATCCAGACTTCAGCCACACTCCAGATCTCAGCCCCACTCCAGACCCGCGACAGTCAGCACAGGGCACGAGTGTTCCTGTTCAGAGCTGATTTTCCTGGCACTCAGTGCCGCTGCCATGTGCCTGCCTGTAGCTGACACTGCTACCAGCCAGACCCCTCAGTGGTGTCTGCTGCCTCCTGCAACAATTCAGCAGCCATGGGGGGTGCAGCACCACAGAGCCACTGGCAGAGGACTCGGCACTTGGCCTGTGGAGAATCCTGGCTGGATCCAGGGGCTGTGGTGGGCAATTGACCCCAGTATGGACTGACCCAGCAGCACCAGCTCTGCTCCAGGCCCAGCACCCTGACACACAGCCAGGCACACAGGGACACATTTGCAAAGGGAAAACGGGGGATCCACATTCTCCTGTAAGGACTAGCCATGGCTTGCTGCTTTTAAACCAGAACGTTGAGCAACAATAAAATTACTGCCAGGGGAAGACATCGTGCAACCAGGTGCTGCTGTTAGTGCAGCTTTAGAGGAGTGATGGCACCATGGAACATGATGGTGAATGTTCCTGAGAGATCAAAGTGCAGAGAGGTGCTCAGGCTCCAGTACCACCGAGGCTCCAGTACTGCTCACACTCTGGTACCACTGAGGCTCCAGTATCGCTGAGGCTCCGGTATGGCTGAGGCTCCAGTATCACCAAATCTCTGGTTCCCCTCGGTTGATCGGAAGAGAAACAGTCATGATAGCAGCAGTGGCCATTACTCCTGATTGAAGCCATTCCCAGGAAAGCAGTGTGACCTCTCTGTGCCAGGTGCCCACTGTGGCTCTGGGCACGGTCTTGCCGTAGCACGAACAGGGCCCTGCTGGACCTTCTTGAGGGCACATGCAGCTGCACAGGACTGTCACCTGTCATGGCTCAGTGTCACTCCACTGGCCCAGGACGTTCCCAGAGCAGTGCCCAGCATGCCTGTCATGGTCCTTGGGAGGCAGGAGTGTCCCTGCACTCCTGGCATCAGACCTCCAGCCTCCAGCAGCTCTGCCACTGGAAGGGATGAGACTACCTCGAGAGAAGCCCTTGGGCAGGCAGCATGTCCTGGCAGTGCCAGACCCTTTCCAGCTGGAGTGACTGGTTCACGGGAGCTGTGTCCTTTCTCCCAGGCATGGGATACATGGCTGTGCTTCCCAGTTCCCCCTCCCTGTCTGCAGGGCTGCATGGGCACGTGGATGGCTGGCAAACACGTGGGGACACGCTGCAGAAATAAAGCCACATCGGCACCAGAGTGGAGCACCATGTATTGATGGTAAGGATGTGCCTGGGCACAGTGGGAAAGCAGCAAGGAAACAACAGACACAACACAACACCCTGCTTCTCCATCCAGGCATGGCTGCACCAGCTCTAACACAGCACCATCTCCAGAGAAGGCCTGTGTGTGTTCCAGCCACTTCAGTTAGAGCAAACAACTTTCTGAAGCAGTTTGTCCTCCAGTGCCTGTGAATAAAGACCCTCACACACCTAAAACCTTGGACAATCTATAGCCGAGCCGGAGCACACGGAGTCCCTGCAGACCCCTCTACAGCTGAGGGTGACGCTGAGGCCACAGAACATCACACCCCCCATCTCCCCGATACCCCCAAACTGCCCAGTGTGTTCACACCCATCACCTCCAATGGTGAGGAGTTATTCCAATTTCAAAATGATGACCTGATGTTATTCTGATCCAGGAGCATCTCAGCACTTTTTCTGCCTCACACTCTTGGCAAACTCTGGTTTTGCAGAACAGAAAGGACAGAGAATTTCCTCCTCCATGAGGCTTCCCACACTTTGAATCAAGCCTGAATAAAACACAATGTCCCACTGCACAGTTATTCTAGTGGGAACAGCCAATTCCGTGCCTGAGGCATTCCCAAGGGATGCTCCTCTCAGCCAGGGGGACAAACTGACACCAGAGGAACCCATGGCTGCCCAGGTCGTCATTCCTGCACTATCAACAGAGAATCAAATCTAACACAGGACCATATGGTCCCTCTGCACTGCTGATGCAGAGGCACTGTGGACAGAACATCAGCTTCAGTGTATAAAAAGTGATTCCTTTGATTAAAAAATTAAAAATATAAAAATACATTTCCCTAACCACAAGAAGCCATTAATATTTTAGCACTTTCACAAAATATCAGACACATTTAGGTCCAACTTTAGACAACACATAAAGCATTTTCATTCGATGTTTTTAAAAAGCACAGTTAAACTCAACTCCTCAGCAGCAAACCTGTGACCCTCACCAGGGCTTGGATCCTCATGTTTGTCCTATGGTGGGCAAAGCCTTAACCATCATTTTGCCAAACCCTGGACACATCATCCCTGTCCTTGGCAATACCTTATTTCACAGCTCCCTTCGGTGCATGCAGCCCTCGAGGAGCACATGGGCTGCCAGAGCAATCCAAGGAGAGATTTATTATATTTTTCTTCTAGCTTTCCCATCAAGCAGTTTTTCTCATTCTGAGACTTCATTTCTGATTTGGTCTTTGCATTTCCCAAAGGAAGCAAAATGGGTTTCTAAAAAAGAAACAAGCCCCTTCTTTTTGTGTCCTCTACACCACCTTTGTCCAGACTTTGTTCTTCCACTGTGGGCAATAAAATCACCCAGAGCAACCCACGATGGCCAAGAACAACACCTCCGCACTGCAGAGTCCCAGAGATAGAGAAAAGGATACCGGGGGATGTTCCCCTCACAACTACCTGGGGCCAGCTGCTGCCCTGGTTAGTGCCAGGCTGTCCTCAGGCACCTGCTCTGGGTTATGCTGCCCCCAAGAACAAGCACATAGGGTATAAAATTTAACTATTCTCTCACCTTAATGGCTGCAAAGCCCATCTCAAACCTATTATTTGGCATCTGAGAATGCACAGTGCAGTAATATTCTGAGTTAAGCTGTCGCTAATTTGAACATGATGACCATATGAGTTTAATTAATATTAACTGCAGGCTTCCCTTTGCAGCAGCAGAGCAGCACATGCAGGGTTGCCACCTGCCCAGCATGGGATGTGCACCTGCTGTCCCCCACTGCCCCACTGTGTTCTATCCCTACAGAACTGCCCAAAATCACTCTATCCCACAGGCTCCACAATCAACAGCAGATTACAGGTGAGACAGTCATCTTCTAGGCCTCTCACTGTGCTCAGGACTGAAGAGAACTGGAACAAACCATAAGGTTCACAAGAAATATGCCCAAAAGTCTAGGACAGCAGGAGATGACCATCATCATCCCGATCAGTCACCACTGAGGCACTGAACAGCCACGTACCTTCGTGCTGCAGCCCTGCCTGCACCCTTGGCCCCCCTCGCTGCCCTTGCCCAGCTCTGCCCCACACCCCGAGGTGCCCCAGTCACAGCTCCAAAGGCTGCAGGACGGGGGTGGTGCCTGTGCCGTGGGATGTGGGTGCTTGGGCATGACTTATGGGGGGATGTGGTGGGGCCCCGCTGCTGCTCACTGAGCCCTCGCCCCGGCACCTCCTCATCCTTCTCCTGGCCCCGTCGTGGAACCCGTGGAGCGCTGTGGCCCCGGCCTGGCTCTGGCGGGGCAGTCACCGCGAGGCTGGCTGGGGTACCGAGTGAATATTTTATTTTACACAACATGACAACACAGCGTTGTTGCTCCTGTACAGCATCTGCCTAAAAACAAAGGCAACACCATTGTCACGGAAAAGAAATGTACAGTCTGACCGGTTTTAAAAATATCATTTTACTGATTGATCCAGAAGTGGTTATTTGTTAGCTTGGAGGAAATTGTATTTCCTTTATAAAAGGCTTTTTCTGTGAAAACTCTCTCTTTTGTTTTCTGCTACTGCAGAACCAGGAAGCCAGTCCTAGAGCAGGGAAGGCACTGGTGCTGTTTCGTGCTTTTTTTCATCCCTTAATCTTTTTTTTTCCTTTTTTTTTTTTTAAATTTCTGAATGTTGCCTTCGATTTTGATATTAAATAAAACCAAATAAAAACTAAGTAAACCTCTGTGTGCGCTGGGTGGCTTATACAGAACCCCGAATGAACAAGCCATTAATCAGCGAGACAGCAGTGGACTTCCAAATCCAATTCCCCAGGAGAGGGAGTTTCACACAATGGTTGGTGTTTTGTTTTTCGATAAAATAAAATGAAAAAGAAAAGAAAAAAAAGCAGGTCACACAGTGCTTTCCAATATCCACTCAGAACTGGAGAAAGTTGCTTTTCCGCTCTCGGCACCGGCGCTGTCTGCCTGGACTAGCATCCCATTCATGGACAAGCTCCGTTTGGAGCGCAGTCCACCGGCGCCGAGGGGCTCCAGCAGCTCCCCACCCAGCGAGCGCCGGCGCTTGGCCCGGGATGTGTCGGCCGGCAGAGTGAGGAACTTACTTGGCTTTGATTGTGCTCTTTTGTACGTGGGGGCGGCGGGGACCGCGGCGGGGGCGCGACTCGGTAACTGCAGGGCCGTGGAGTTATTTCTGTTCGAGTTCTGGGGCTCGGCGCTGCCGCCGGCCTCACCCTGCGGCTCGGGGACAGGCTTTGGCCCTGACTTTCGCTTCTGCTTCTGCGAGAGGGAAGTGCTGGAAGTCCAGGTGGGAGGCAAAGCAGAGGTAGTGGTGGCCGAATCCTGACTGGAGCCAGTGTCCGGCGACTGCATCACGCTGTCGCTGGCAGCCTTGCAGCACTGGATGCTCTCCTCGTGCCCCACAGCCTGCTTGGACATGGACTGCGACAGCACCCCACTGCAGCCCTGGATCTGAGCCCCATTTGTCTGTGAGTACATGTTGCTGACCTTGGTGGCCTTCTGCTGCCCATTGTTGTTGCACACCTTGTAGCGGATCATGAGGATGATGATGAACACGAGCACCGAAGCCACGATGATCCCACCAATGATGATAATCATGGTCCCACCCAGGAACTGGGACTGCATGAAGTGGCAGCGCACATAATCCTGCTCAGTGGTGAACTGTGTGCAGCCCACAACCCTGGTGGCCGTCAGCGAGGTGATCCCATCGTCATAGATGGCCAGGACGCACAGGTCATACACTGTTCCCGCAGCCAGGTTGTTGACCAGGAAGGTTTTGCTTGTGGGAGGTATCATTCTAGAGGAGAAGAAAACCAGTGTGAATGACTCTGACAGATACACAGGCACCTCCCAGCAGCTCTGGACATGTGAGCACCACAGCTTGGCTGTCCCACCTCTGCCACAGCACCCAAGGGCTGATGACTGTTCCCCAGCAGCTGGCACCTGGTGTTTGATGTGGCAGCAGTTGCCACCATGTCCCCTGGCACAGCTCGGTGTAGCAGAGCCCTGCATTAGAGCAACCATATCAATACCAGGATCACAGGATCCCAGGCTGCTTTGGGTTGGAAGGGACATTTAAAGCCCACAGTCCCATCCCTTGCCACGGCAGGGACACCTTCCACTAGCCCAGGTTTCTCCAAGCCCCATCCACCTGGCCTTGAACACTTCCAGGGATGGGGCAGCCACAGCTTCTCTGGGCACCCTGTGCCAGGGCCTCACCACCCTCACAGGGAAGAATTTTTTCCCGATATCTGATCTGTATCTACTCTCTTTCAGTTTAAAGCCAGCACCCCATGACCTATTAATGGGACAAAGAAATTCATAGAAGAAATGACCAAAGACAGTGTTGAAGGGTGCGATGGCCACACCAAGCAGCACAGAGCCCCCCACACTTCCCTAGCACAGACACCACCAGAAAGCACTGCGAGGAACACAGGCATGAACACCGTCCTCCCTGTGCTTCCTGAAAGCTGAGCGTGTTTAGATCCATTTAATCCATCTACCTTTATAACCCTTTCCAGATCAGTTCAGAGGATTAGAGGTCCATTTGGATTATCTAAAAATAACATCATTAAAGGTAATTTCCCCATCTGTGAATAGAAAATGGCATGGGTCCTTCCCAAGGCACCAACCATGAGCTGCCAGGGGTCAGGCTCCCCTTGGCCAACACAGCATGGCACAGGAACTCCAGTAGAGGGGCTGCCCAGGCCAGGGGTCACATGTCAGCACCAAGCACTCAGCACAGCTTTGCACGGGCAGACTGGGACTGCCTTACCTGTAAACAAGGGAGTCATCGTAAGTACCATTGTATTGGATTTGGAACATACGTATCCCAGGTATATTCCTCTGAAAATTGAATTTCAGCAGAGCAGTGGAGGAAGTCGCTTCTGCAACGACCACCTTCTTATCCTGGCTGACTTTAGTATCCCCATTGCTACTGCTCGTGTTGGAGCCCGACTTGGTGGATGTGGAGATATCTGAGGAGCCCGGGTCAGGCTCATGGATGTGGTTTGTGCTGTTCAGCAAGTGGGGGAGTTTGATGATGTGCAGGTCCACTGTCTGCGTGGCCTCTCCTGCTGGATTGGAAGCAATGCAGGTGAAAGAGCCCGTGTCCTTCACCGTTGTGATGAGGATGTCGAGCGTCCCATTGTCATACACCACAGACCTGGTGGCATTGGAAATCAGTTTGCCCTCAGGTGAAATCCAATGGATGGCTGGCTCGGGGTCACCCCGGGCCTTGCAGCGCAGGGCTGCTCGCTGCCCCTCCAGCACCCGCAGCTCGTGGGTGTGTCGGGTGATGAGTGGGGGCTCGCAGAGGAACTCCTCCTCAGGGATCGACCAGAAGTACCGGCCAGACAGGAGTGTGGGAGAGGCACAGGTCTCCAGGTCGTCCTCCCTGGAAAGGCGTCTCAGCCACAAAAGCTCACAGTTGCAATGCAAGGGGTTCCCACCAAAGCTCAGCGCAAATGTCGAGGGGCTGATAATTCCTGAGGTTGCCAGCACCTGAGCACGCTGGAAGAGTGGGTCAGGTGGAAGCTTCTGCAGTTTGTTAGACGTGACGTCCAGCCTGGTCATTTTGTGGAGGTGGGAGAAAGTCCCCTTAGGAATATGGTCAATCATGTTGTGGTCTAGACTGAGAGTGTGCAAACTGACCATCTTCTCCACAGCATCCCAGGGGATGGTTTCCAGATTGTTGTAAGACAAATCCAATTCCTCAAGAGCTAAAACATCATCAAAAGCTGTGGAAGAAATTAAAGTCAGCTGGTTGTTGTTCAGTATCAAGTGGTGGAGATTGGAAAGCCCACTGAACATGTCATTAGTGATCTTAGTCAATCGGTTGCTGTTCAAATGCAGAGCACGCAAATTGCGCAGGTCGGCAAACGCGTGAGGTGTGATAAAACTGATTGTATTCCGGGACAGTGTCAGGTCCACCAGGCTAGTCATGTTGGCAAAGTCTTTCCTTTTAATGTTTGTAACAAAGTTGTCTGCCAGTCGCAGCTCCACAGTCCTCCTGTCAATGTTGGGAGGAACAAACAAGAGCCCTTTCTTGGCACAGAGGGTAGCGAGGTTCGGAGACAGGATCTGACAGACGCAGCGCTTGGGGCAGATCTGAGCTCGCACTGCTATGCCAATGAACAGCAGAAACAAAAGCAGTTTTTCCATTGTAGATCAGGTTCAAGAGCCTGCAAGGGAGAGAAAATGGCAGTTAGCCTCTGTGAGATAGGCACAGGACATAATAAAAAAGCCAAGACAGTCTGTGGTTAAGCCATAAAGGTTCAGGTAGCAGCACGCCACTCTCACTGCATTACCTGGTTCTTTGTCATTCCCCTGTCCTGACATAGGAGCACCTGCACTGCCTGCCAGGGGGACACCTGAGAGACAGGGATGTTCGCAAATGCACAGATACACACTCAGACACTCACATACAAGTGACAAAATGTCTGGGAAGCCACTGGTGGCACTGCCTCTTGGGCCCCTACTGCTAGAGCCCATCCCACCACACAGTTCACCTCTGTATCCCAACAGGTTCTCCGACCTCCTGGGCTGGAGATGCTTGGCCATAATGACAAATATACAGGTGTGGAAAATGAAGGGTGGTTTATGTGTGCTTCACTTGCTAAGCTGAAAGTCCCAGTAGCCTTGAAATCACTGTAGCTCCATGGGTTTACAGCCGTCTACACTGAACATTTAAGCTCTTAATGCTATTTTCAGAATAAACTCAGAAGAAGCTAATTTTATATCATTCAAACACCAAAAATGCAAATAAAACAAAAAACCCAAAAAAACTCCCATGTAAAACAAAACCCAAGCAAAGCCCCCACAACAGGGATCTAAATAAAAATGGATCATGGGCTAATTTTAGCGGATCACAGCTCTCTGGCTGCCGCTGCTCCCCCCGGAAAGCCCGGCGGCTCAATTATCCTTATCGCTTACAGCACCAGCGCCGGCTCCTCACGGCATGTGGGAACGGGGCCGACAGCAGCAGTGCCCACGCCAGCTCACTGACATCATCCATCAGTGACTACGCCAAAGGCTCCATGGTGTGGGCACGTGGGAGGGCTGGGGGATGCTCTTCTGTGGAGCAGGTAGGAGCACCATGGAGGTCCCGTGGAGAAGCACTCACGTGTCTGAGAGGGAACCTGTGCCATTGTGAGCAATGGAGCTGAGAGGGGCTCCACAATGGCAATGAAGGACTGGGCTCCCTTCAGGACTGGCACAGTTAGACATGTTCGGATCGGATTACTCAGACCCATTATCATCCCAGAAATGCATTAATGAAGCTCAGCTAGAATCCAGTTTCACAGCCAGCCAAAAGCAGGAGTCTTGAATAGTCATCGATATTTAAAGCCATTTAACGTCAGAACAACAACTACTGCTCCTGTTGTCCAGTCCATCCACAATACATCTGTGGTACCAGCCTAAACCCTGCCTTTCAGCACTATCAATGTATTTTTTCCTGATACTTCTGAGGACTGCAGGTATTCAGGAATACTGGCTCCAGCTCTTGAGTCTCCATTGGAAAAATAAAAGATTACGTTACCATGGTCCTCAGCAGAATCTGCTGCTGTGGGCAGTGCTGGGAGCTGCTCCCATAACCAATATAACCATCACTGTTCCTGCTGCCATTAGCTGTGGCAGAAAGCAAAGTGTCTCAGCAGCATTCACGGATGTTCTGTGGACTCAGTTTCATGCCAGCACTGCAGGCCGGGGTGGCTCTGCAGATGATAAGGACCTGGAGGAGAATGGTAATGACAAGCAGTGGAGGAAAGCGTCTGGTGCAGCCCCCAAACCCCTCTGGTGTCATCCCCTGGCCACCTCCTGGCTTGGCAGCTGCAGTCACAGCCAGGGGCTGCCACCTGCCCTTTAATCTACATCTGGCATGTGCCAGATGGGAACAGGCTCAGAGGCTCAGGGCAGCTGCAGCATGGCCAGTGGGGTCCCCAGACAGCCTTGGCTGGGGGCACTGCACTCATTGAGATTTGCTAACTTAATGCTGATAATTTAGATTTGTGGCTGTGATTAAAGTCTTGTTTCTGGATTCAGCCAAGTCCACTTGAAGAACTACAGCAGACTAATACGAGATTAAACCCAAATCGGCAAGTTTACAAGTTTGGAAATACTGTTACAAGATGAAACTACTTAAACCATAGCTAGAATGACAAGGTTACAGTGAGGTTACCCACCAGCAGAGGTGGGTTTCTTTGATTTTAGGAGAGTTTTTTTGTCCCTATCAGTATCCTCTGCAAAAATGCCCAGCACAAGGCCAGAGCTGGATGCAACATTAGGCTGAGGGGTCAAGCTCAAAGGGCTGCAGTAAACAGGGCCAGTGGCCAGTCACTAGCGCTGTTCCCCAGAACTCCAAGTTTAGGGACAGCCCTCTCCAGTGTCTCTGTCAGTGACCTGGACAGGGAGGTGAGTGCACCCACATACACCAATGACACTGAATCATGAGGAAGGGGTCCCTGGGGGGCAATGAGTGCTTATAGAGAGGTCCTGGTGGATCAGAGCACTGGACAGCCACCAGCCCTGAGTGCAATTCGGCACCTGGATGCCTCAACTGACAGAAAACAGGAAAGCCATACTTGGGTCTACAAGAGGAAGATGGTACCCTAGGCTGCACACAGACAGGGACAGGATCCTCCCCAGCCTGGACATCACTCCTCGCCACAGGGGCAGCATAAATGCTTCACCTCCTCACTGAAAGAACACAAAGCATTTTCTCCCACAGTGGTCAGCACAGTCTTGTGGCTATACCTCACCACTGAGATATCCCAGAAGACAACAGGAACTGCAGGACCTGGTGGCTTAGAACAGCCACTGAAAAACACATCTGCTGAAAGTCAGCCCGACAATGTGGCTCCTCCTCTCCCAGCACACCTCATTCCCCACACTGGTAACTCACAGCAGCACTGACATGGCTTTACATGTCATTGCAGAAAACATCTTTTTGACTAATCAAATCACTATCTGATTCTCACTAATTGTTGAAAAGATTTAAAAAAATGAAAAGAATGTGCATTCACACATAAAACAAATGCCAGCTTCCTAGAATAGTGGGCATTGCTCATTTACTGCTTGGTGCCTGCGATAGGACGGGTTATCAAGCTCCTCACATGACTTTGGGATTCACAAAAAAAGCCTCTCATACACTAATCTTCAAATCCATTCTGTTGTTACTTTTGATAATTTTGAGTGATTCATCTGTCTACAAAAACTAAGTTCGAATTGCCATTGGGCTGCACAGGGGCACAGAGAGTGGGAACTGTGGGAACTGTGTCTCTGAAGAGCACAGAACCTGTGAGCCCTGGCACACACTGTCAGGGGGCTGGGAGCTCCTCCTCTGCTCCCCCATCAGCCAGAAGGGACTGACCATGGGCGCTTGCCTCAGACCGCTGCTCCTGTCTCAGAGCAGAGGAACTCCTTCCCCCTAACTCCCTTTCCCAGGCAGGGAGAGAGTCTGACAGTGGTTGGGCAGGGCCTGGGCTCATGGGAGCAGGAACCCCTCTGCATTTTCACCTCCCTACCCACCTCCCCCTGGCCACTCTCAGGGGGGACGTGCCCACAGGATGGGTGACACTTTGGTGTTCCTTCCCCTGACAGGTGTTTCTCCTGGGACTTAGGGGCTTTGCACCAGCTCCTGCCCAGCTGTGAAACACCCATGATTCCACCCCAGTGTCGGCTCCACTCCAGCACAGTGAGTTTGCCAGGGACCAAGCCCACACACAGGAAGGATGCAGGGACATCTGGGGCACACTCCAGCCCCAGCACCACATATGGCTCTGTGAGACCCACTGGAGGGGAAGGACGGCTCCCACCACTTCCAGAGGAGCCACCTGCCGCTATCAGAGGCTGACAGCCCTGGCACTCCCTAGGGCACACACAGAGCCCTCTGGCCAGTACTTCCCAGGGACAGAGCCCAACCACAAACCTGCAGAGTCTGAGAGGTGCTGTGGTACAGCCACAGCGACCCCAGCCCGTGCAGGGCACAGCCACTCCCGAGCCCCCCACCAGCACCACCAGGTTGAGCAGCAGGGTCTGCCATCCCGGCAGCCGATCTGCAGCATGCTATGGGAGTGACTACCCACCGACTCTAGCAACAGACTGAGGTCATGTAAAGAGCTAATGAGTTTCAAATTCCTGCCTGGAATGGATCCAAGGGACCTGGGACCGAAACGCCACTTACATGGCTGCAATGGCTCCTTGTAACTGATGTGCAGTGTGCTTTTGCCCCCTCCTCTTTGGAATACAAAGTGCAGCTACTGCTAATGCACCCAGTGCTCCAAAAAGTCATTTACATATTGTGGATCACAAAACACATGGGAGCAGTGGGGTCCAGGAGACAGTAATTAATTAGTAAATGATTTCTGCTGCATCTGAGTCTGTTCCGATGGTCGATGTTACACACAGCCAGCGTGCCAGGGATGCCCACTGCACACACTGGGAGCTACTGAAGCCAGCTGCCACCTCAGGGCCCACCTCAGACATCACTCATCATCACTGAGGTCAGGACAGACCTACTGACTGCCCTTCCCACTGTTCCAGACGCTGGGATTCTCAAGGTCTTTGCAAACACAATTTCGTATTGGGGAACAAAACAGTCTGGAAGCTGACTGTGTTCACCTGCTGGAAATAGAGGACGGGAAATCCTGTCAGCAGCCACCACAGGCACCCCACAGCCATGCTGAAATGCAGCATGAAAAGGGAGATGCTGGGATCTGTGTCATTCCAGCTGCTGGGACCAGTGAAGTGGGAAACAAGGAGCTTCAGTTTCACAAAGGCCAATGGTTTGTAAACACACCCGAGTGTTTTGTTTAGTTGGAAACAAAGCACTTGAGAAATCAAACACTCGAATCAAAGAAACTCACACAGAGGTTTGCTTTGAGGGCTGTGCTGGCCACTCAGCACTGCATCATCCAGGACCACGAGCCAGGACCATGAGCCACCACGTTCTGCACCTGCAACCCTTGCTGTAGGACTGGACAGGTGAATCCTTGCAGATGCCACTGGGAAATCCCGTACCCCCATCTTCGTTAAAGGCCTTCGGACAGGCACGAACAGAGCTGCACCCCTCAGACCTCTGGGAATCTTAAAAGCAGGAGCCATGTGAGACCCAGGCCCAAGGCAAGGGCCAGGGGCAGCGCTGCCAGCTCACATGGGGATGCTGTCTCTCCTGGCATTATGTGTGTTTCTTCCTCAAAATCTCTTTCTAGATTTTTGCTGGTTTTCCTGTAAGCTACACAACAAAGCGTTCCAGCTCTTTCCTTTGCAATGCACAGATTAAAAACATGCCCATAAAGCTCAGAAACTGAGGAGGAAAATAGGGTAATTATCCTTCCTTTACTTTTAAAGCACTTAATTTTAGAATTGTTACACATTGACTGGAGCAGACAACACTCAAAAATGTCAAGTCCTCAGAATGGTAAAAGCAACATGGAGTCCCTGCAGTGCTGCACATGCGTCACAGCTGCAGTATTTCCAGCAGGAGCAGGAACAGGGGCACGTCCTGGGCACTTCCCCCTCACTTCTGTGGACACCGCTCCCTGTGTCCTGCATTTCCACAGGGATGCTGGAGCCTTCTCAGATGGTGTGGGCAGGGTCAGGATCCCTGTGCTCCGAGGGGATGCCTAACTCTCACCACCCTGACCAGGGAATCCCCTCACCTCCAGCACCGCTCCCTGCTGGCTGGTGGCTGTGCTCACCTGGGAGAGAGACACTGGGGTGAGCACAGGCAGTGCAGCAGAGGACATGGGATTTCCAGAGATTCCGCTTTTTGCCCGTTTTCATTCTGCTCCCCGTCATGCCCCATGCTGACTGTCTCTCTCACACATGTCACAGCACACACACATATCCCAGTGTTCCACTCTGAACACTCAGTGAGCAACACTCCCAGCACTGCTGCCTGCCGTGCACTGACAGTGGCAGACAAGGTGGTAGCACACTCCCAGCACGCTCCCAGCACGCTCCCAGCACAGTCCCAACAGGCCTCCTGCACACTTCTGGCCAGCTTCCTGCACAGCTACTGCAGGTGTGGCCCTAAGCCCGCAGCCACAGGTGACAGCTCTGCACACAAAGCTGTTCTGGTCCTACCACCACCAGCTGAACTGAGCACACCTGCCATGCCCTGAAATAAAGGCTGAGCCAACCAGAGCAGGAGGGTGGCTCCGACACGACACGTAGGGCTGCAGTGGAGGTGGCTCATCAGGCTTTGGGATCACAGACAGGAGCCCAGATTGATCCATGAGATGAGTCAAGGCAGCAGCGTGGAGCACACTGCAGCTCTGTAAGGTATTAATGGCTGTGCTGTGTGGAAACCATGCCGGGCAATCCCACGGCCCCTGGCACACCGGGATGGGGGCATGTCCCGCTACTCCACCCGGGACAGGGGAGAGGGACACTGAACCCAGCAAAAGCCAGAGCACCTCTTGAGAAACACCCTGTGATACAAACAGAAAGATCACCTCCTCTTTCAGAGGGACATCTCCGCACTTCCCTCTCACAAGCTCTGTTTCACCTGTGTGACTACCCCGGACTCTGCAGGCACAGCCAAGAGCCTGTTTGGGCTCTTTTCACTGTATCCTCCTGCTCCATGGGGCAGAAAGTCTATACAGAGCTTTCCAGCTCCTGAGGAGTCACTGTACCAAATGCTGCACAGATATGCCAAACACTGACAGCAACATCGGGATCAGCTGCACAGCTTCCAAAGAGGAGCAGGCCTAAGTAAATAATTGTTTAAACAAAGCAGCTTTTAACTCATCAAAACATTTTTATTGAACTGGAGTATTGTGGCACTTTCTAAACTAAGTGTTTTTGCAAGATCAAAACCCACTACAAATGTGAATGATTTGCTTTGCCACTCCTCTGTCCCCCTGTGCCACAGCCATGCTCCGACAGCAGTGCTCCACATGCTGTCCAGTCACATCACAAGGAAATCCAGGACTTCACTATTATTGTCAAACACCCACGGGCACCCTGAGAGTGCTGGCTGCTAGGGCTGTCTGTGCCAGCACCACAGACCCTCTGTGGGAGAGGGGATTTGGGAGAAGGGATGAGTGGGGGGGTGGAGGGGGGGAGAAGGACAGCAGCTGCTCCAGGACCCAGCACAGTCAAACCATCCCCCAGCCACATCCTGGTTGTGACCTTATGCCTATTCCCACTTCCAGGGCTCCTGTCTGAGCAGCTTTCCATCCAACTGGGCTGCTCCCAGTGATGGCAAGCAGCAGTGACTGGTGCTGCCTGAGGCCAGTGGGGCTGCGTGGGGCTGAGGTTCACACAGTCCCACCTCTCCAGCGTGTCCAGCTCCCTTGGGATGCCATCTCTTCCCTTCAGGTGCTGATCACACCACAGAGCTGGGATCGTTGCCAAAGGTGCTGAGGGGAGCAAGGAGGGCATGCACAGGTGAGCAAGGCACAGAGTTACTCCAGAAATGGGGAGGACACAGAATACACAGGTGGATGTAAGACCTGCCACACCCTTCGAAGTCCCTGAACTCTCCATCCCTGAGACCACCTTACAGCAGTACAGGACACACAGCACTGGCCATTTCTAACTTACTGCTGTGATAAAACATGCAGTAATGTAAAAATGTGGTAACTGATGTCCCATCCCTGAAGTGTTCGAAGCCAGGTTGGATGAGGCTTGGAGCAACCTGGTCTAGTGGAAGGTGTCCCTGCATATGGCAGGGGTTTGAACAAAATGGGCTTTAGGGTCCCTTCCAACCCAAATCATTCTGGGATTCTATGATTCTTTGAATAAAATTTTTTCTAAGGTTTCCTTTACTAACACATGCTGCAATTTTTAATGCACCAACATCCTCACTCCCCAACGGGCAGAGGAAGGGGGATGGGTGCAAAGAGGCACCCAGCTACAAACATGCCCACCAACTACATGTAGTTTAATTGGGGGAAATCAGAAGCAGAGGAAAAAGCACTATGAAAGGAGGAATCATCAGTGCAACGCACTAGAGCAAAAGTGAGGGCTTAACCATGAACAGTTATCCAAGCCTGAACAGTTCATAGGTTTTATCAAGCACTGCAAAAATAACTCATTTCTTCCACAGCCTCACTTTTGCAAAGCCCACCAAAATTAAATGAAAAGTAAACTAACAATAATTTACTCCAGATGGACATTTATTATCCACGTAACAATATCTTGCAATCGTCACAGCATAAACTGAGGCTAATTCTTTTCTTAGTCATGGCACTCTTACATAAACATATAGTAAATTAAACGATCTAAAGCCAGATGGGCATTTATTAGGGTTCCCTCTACACTTGCCTGAACATCACTTGGGGATGTGAGTCATAGAACATAAGCTGGATTTGAAGTTCTAAAGTTTAACTGAATGTCAAGTAGTACCAGGTACAAACCATAGATCCCTCTCATGGAAGAACACCTATTTAGTATTTAGGCCTGGCCTGTTAACTGGTAAATCAAACAGATGTGGCCAAATTAGCTACTGAGATGATCTAAGATGTGCCATGTCTATAGCAGCCCTGACACTTCAAAGGCAAACTTGGGGAATCTCAGGGAGATAAAACATTTCCATCACAATAATGGGTGACATGCGCTGGCAGGATACATGCAATAAAGGAAGGACAAGAAGAGATGAAATGGAAATTTCTTTTGTAGAAGCCAAGAATAGAACATGATTTATATGTACTTAATTTATTTCAGGCTGAATGCAATTTATCTAAACTCATCAAAAATTAATACAGGCCATACAGAAAGGAGTAGTAATATATCCAAACTTGGGGCACACAGTGAGTACATCTTTTCTCAATCGCTATTAGCCGTTTACTATCTAATTAATCCACTGCGTTATCTCGCCTGGAAACACAGGCAATCCCACTTGGCGGGACAGGCACTGATCACACAGACCCCAGCGCAGCCTCCAGCACGGCCCCGGCGTAGCCCCTGCTGTGCCACAGAGCACTAAGAAGGCCAACACCGAGACAGAGACCACCCCAGAGAGGGAGCCCCAGCAGGACCTGCCACCCTGGAATGGCTGCCCCAAAGCTGCTCCAGCCCCCGAGGGCCCCACACCACGTGTGGTGCCACAGCTGGAGCACCACATGCCCCCATGAGGAAGCTCCCCAAGGGAAGGCGTGAGGTGACATTGCCCCAGCAGGTGAGCCCCTGGCAGAGGCTCTCACCCACCTCGGAGTGAATTCCAAGCACTTCCAGTGGACAGGAAACACCTGGGATGCGGGAGCACCTCACAACTTGGCCAACACCTGGAAAACCCCATGACACCCGTGTATGGCACCACCCCCACGCATGGCTTGTGTCCAGCATCTATGGCACCAGGGGCAGGGACAGAGCAGGGCCAGGGTGAGTGTCAGGCCAGCCCCCAACCCAAGCCCCAACTCAGTTCCCATGTGCTGGTGATGCAGACATAGCAGGACAGGCAGCACACATCCCATCCCAGCACCTGCTCAGAGACACCCTGGGGACAGGGAGCAGTGCTGCCTCCCCTCAGCTGAAGTTTGAGAAAGAAATGAGGGTGATGCAGTCCCCAGCAAAGAGCCAGCATGGAGCAGACCCCTGCCTGCCTCTCCTCGTGCTGATCCACAGTGTCCACACCAAAGGGGCTTCGGATCCCAGCGCAGGCAACTGGTGTGCAGGGGCTGGCAAGGGGACAGGGCTTTGGGCAGTCCCTCCAGCTGCCCACAGGAACTCAGAGCAGAGTTTGGCCACAGAGTAAGCTTGGAACAGCTGCTTGACACACGGACATGGAGTTCACTGACCATGCGGCTGCAGCAGGAACCTGATGGACCCTGGTCTGTATTTAAATCCAAGGGAAATCAATGGGCACACTAAAAGGAATATTTTCCTTTACCAGGGATGACAGTTTCAGTGAAATACTGGGACTCATATTTTTTAAAACTTCAGATACCTCTGTCAGGGTTGGGCAATTTTGCCTAAAAGAGAAAGTTTTGATATGCCATAAGGGAGACACTATTTTTGCAATCTTCCCTTTGGCTCAAAATCTGCTGCTGGGATTTTTCAGAAGGCAGTGCTCTGCTCTCAAAAAAACTGACGGCTCT
The DNA here is from genome assembly GCA_035047865.1 of Dendrocincla tyrannina. NCBI lineage: Eukaryota > Metazoa > Chordata > Aves > Passeriformes > Dendrocolaptidae > Dendrocincla > Dendrocincla tyrannina. Next base: position 63,058,479 of record JAWWMP010000165.1, read on the forward strand.
AAGATACATATTTATGGTTTCCTGATATAGGGAATAAGAACAGAAGAAACTAATGATAAGCTGCAGGAAATGTTAGAGAGCTCTGGCAGAAGGGCAGACAGCAAACCAGGACCAGCAGTGGAGTCGAGGGAAGACAGGAGTGAAAGGAAGCTGTACCCCGGCACTGCCCTGGTGCTGGTGGCCAGGGACAGGGCAGGAGAGCCCAGGGGTGCTCAGGCACAGGAGTGCTGGGCCACAGGGATGCTCAGGTGCAGGGATGCTTAGACAAAGGGATTCTCGGGTGGGTCTGTCAGGGGTCCTCAAGCCCAGCTCCAGCCCACAGGCTGCAATGACTGACAGCTGCTGTTAGGAGCCCCATCCTGGTGGGACCCGGCACGCCGCTCCTCGGGTGACACACTGCACCTCTGCTGGGTTCCAGACTTAGGCAGTTGACCCTCCCAGAAAGAGTGAAAAGCAAATTTGCAGAGGACATGAGATAACACGCAGCAGAAAGTCATGAGGCCAATCTCTGTTGTGCAATGTGGAAATTACATGGAACCTGAGCTCAACTCCCTCCGTAATTGATGCCTGCTTAGAGGCAACAGAATAATGATGCCAAAGGGCTTAAAAACCAGTTTTGGAGATGATATGTGGTCCTTGGGTACAAGTAAACATGTAAGAAAAGCTGTGTTGGACAGGATAGAGACAGGAGAACCCCAAAAGTCTGTGAAATGCACAGCCTGGCTCTGGAACAAGGTTGGTGAGCTGAGATACAGGAACTGGCCTCACCAAACTGAACATTGAACCATACTCCTGTTCAGGGACAGAGACTGGTTGTTTGCTGGGTCAGTACCTGCCATTGTACTGTCACACAGTCACAACCCGCAGAGACTCAGCTGGCACTCCCCAGGCTGGGGATAACAGAGGTTGGTGAGAGTGGCAGCAGTCAGGAGCTGCAGGGCTGCCATGGGACCACTGTCCAGGATGAGTATCCATCACATGGACTCTGACGGCATCAGCCAAAGCACTGCAAATCCAACAAATATGCCGGGACAGGGTGGGAGAGAGGCTGAGCACAGCAGTGCCATCCCAGCAGCTTATTCCAACAGAAGCAGGAAGAACAGGAGATCCTGCTGCTCTTCATGGCCAGGTCTGCAGGAAGAGCCTGGGGTGGAAATGGTGAGGGATGTAAGTGTGAGAAGAGCAGAGCCAGCAGAAGAGGGATCTGGCCCAGGAGGGGCTGACAGTATAGTTCCCTCCAGACCCAATCATATTTAATTTTTCTATCAATTTTCATTAGCCTTTTCCCATGCCTCTGGTTCGTCCACAGCGTTCCAGGATTTGTTAAAAATAAACCATTACTTCTCAGGGAGCTCCTTGGCCAATTATTTTAATACTCCTGGGTACCAGTTACCCAGCTCTGCCACTTTTAAACTGCCTTACTTAAACTGTCACTTTTAAACCTTTTTCTTAGCTCCTGTAGCAGTAGAAAATAGCTGCCATGAGTTTGCATTTTGCTGCTTCTTTGCAAAGGGCAAACAGAAATAATCACAGAAAACTTGTGGATCACCCCCATGTATTTCCTGCTTTGCCTACTGAGGTCCAGCACTGTGACAGCCTTCTGTTTGTATCTCAGATGCAATTCCCCTCCTGCACCTGGTACCTGACCCAAGGATATTGAACATTGTAATTAGAAAAATTCCACCAATCTCAAAAGACAGCTATTCAGGCACAAAAAAAAGTCTCTCAGTGTGATGAAGCATTTTTGAGGAATGGGCAAAAAATTAAAACTACAAGACACCAAGAAGAATTTCTTCATGGAAAAGGTGATCAAGCATTGGAAGGGGCTGCCCAGGGAGGTGGTGGAGTTCCTGTCCCTGGAGGTGTCTAAGGAATGACTGGACGTGGCACTCAGTGCTCTGGGTTGGGTGACAAGGTGGGGATTGGGCATAAGTTGGACTCGATGGTCTGGGAGGTCTTTTCCAGCTTCAATGATTCTGCGATTCTGTGGTCTGACAGAAATGTGCCTCATGATAGGGTGGCAAGATACGGGGCTCCAGCAGCAATCCTGGCCCCTACAGCACCTCAAACGTCCCCCAGCTCCAGTGCTGACTCCCCAGCAGCTGATCTGGACCTGCAGCTTTAAAAGTCACCACCAGAGCAAGTGCCTCTTTACTTCATTTGTTAATTGGCCACTTCTCCATCCCCTGTCGCCTTACATTAACAAGCCCCTCTACCAGGGCCACTCGGGCAGTGCTGACACCAGTGTCTGCTGGTCATTAAGCTTAGAGCTTTGGCTAACAAGCAAAGCCTGGGCCAAGCGAGGCTATTCCCATTAATGAACCACAGCTCTAGGCTCACAGACCCCAGATTAGCAGAGATGGCATTGCTAACACCAAGGAGAAGCTGAACAGTGACTGACGGTGACCTCACACACCTCTGAGTCACAGTTCTGAACAGTTTGTGAACATGATGGCCAGAGATGGTGTGAACTGCTTGGCTCTGCTTCCAAAACACAGATCAAACACCCTGTAGGACAGAAAAAGTAATATAAGCAAATAAAACGAGTTTTCCTTCAGCTGCATAAGATCAAAACTACTTTACACAGATTTTTGGAAGAAGAATAGACATCCTCAGCTGCTTTCAAAACTTCTAGCCCAGAAGAATTATTCTGAAAGGTAATTTCCCTCCTTCTCTACATCTCAGTGCATGGAGCAAATACCGTCAGATCTGCCGCATGCAATCCCATCAATTTGCAGGATTTATATCTCCCTCTTCTATGCCAAAAAATTTAATGGGTCCTAATGTTCTTAACTCAGCAAAGAGTCTGAGCATTTCAGATAACAGACATACTTAAGGTTTTGTCAAAGAAGTTTAGATTTTAATTGCTGCTTCAAAAACTGATCACCTGCACTGCTGTGGCAAGATTTCCATGGAATTTGAGAAACAGATGCCAATGGACAGACAGCCACACCCCAAATGCAGCCATACCAGGCTGAGGCTGATCCTGCTCTGAGGCCCCAGAGACGTCTCGCAGGAGCACTGTGTTCACACCACAATCCAGCTGTGGCCAGCTGGGCAGGAGCTGCACAGCATCTGACAAAGACCATGCCAAGCTCTGCCACCTGCCCTGCACACCTGCAGCTGTGCTGTGGGAGTCTCCAGTTCACATCCTGATCGTGGCTTGGATAAGGCAGAGATCTCGGGAGATCCTGATGACCTTTTTCCACATCATCCCAGCACCAGAACAAGAACAGTGGAAAGATGGGACTTCCAGCACACACCCCTTTAGCTCCTGCTAACCACTGCACAGCCACCCTCTGCTGCATCCCTTCCCTGCATGAGCCTTCCCCACTCACCAGGATTTTCAAAGGAAAATGAAGTCCAGGTGGATCCCAAGTGTCCCAAAAGCCTGTCCCCCCTGCCACGCTCCTGCACTTGCTCCCCACAGAGCCTCGCTTCTAAGGGTGCTGGGGCTGTGCCAGCAGCCAGGCCAGGGAGTGATCTGCAGTTGAGGCATGTTTTAAACTTACTTATTTTCCATTGAATACATTTTGCTATAATTTTCTCTTATCTTAATCAATATCAGGAAAATCATGCCATTCCCCTCTCGAAAGGAGGCAGAGCAGTATTGTGCAGGGAAATGCTTGTAGAAACAAGGAACCTCAAACTCTTACCTCAGGTAAGTTAGTGTGACTTTACTGCAGCTAATTGAGTTATCCTTAAATTATGCCCAGAAAAGAGCAGAGACTTTGCTCTTCCTACAATGTCCTCTTTAAAAATGCATCAGTGCTGCTCCTCTCTTGGCTCCGCAGCACAGGAATGTGTGTCTGTGCGACGTGTCCCTGTCACAACCAACCCACCAACCCCAGCAGGTCTGGCAGGAAGGAGCTGAACAGGAGGGAGAGGGGACACAGGGAAGAGCCCCAAGCTCCAGAAGGCGGGATGAGGCCCCAGGTGCCACCAGCACAGGGAGCAGCACACAGACACCATTCCCAGTCACTCCGGATCCCCCACAACCACTCCTGCTGTTCAAACACTCCTTGGATTTTCACGGGGAGGTGAAAAAGTGGAGAAAAAGAGAAAGACAAACAGAGATGGTGATGGGAGGTGTCACTGGAGTTTTTAAACTTTTGTTTCACACTGAACAGATCAAGAATCATCTTTTTCTTCCAAATTTCTCCTGGGGAGCCCGAACACCCAGGACCGCCAGGATTCAGCACCACAGGTGCTGTGTCCCCAGGGACCACAGGATGTCTAGCTCAGCATCGCACACCCCAGAGACACACAAAACTTCCACTGCGGGCAGGCCATGCTGAAAGCTGGCCTAAATGTAAGGAAAAGCCATCAAATGTGGAACGTTTTGAGCGGAGCATTCTGTACTCCAAAAAATGGCATTTTTCAGCAGAGAAGCTTAAATAGAAAACTTCCAAGGTATTTTCTGACACAGAGACGGCTGCCCCTTGGTTACACCTGCAGGAAACATCCACAGGCTGGAGCTCAGCTAAAACATGGATCTAGTGACGTCAGGGATGGGAACAGGGGGCAGGTCCTGGTGCAGTACAGGGAGACATTGCAGCAGGCCCTGGTGCCAGACAAGTACCACAGCAATTTGCCAACATTTCAACTGTTGTTGGTGATTTTTTTAAAAAAGCTTTTTTTATTTTCTTTTAAGTTTTCTTACACTAAAGCAAACAACAGAAAAGCAAAGGCATCATGTCCTTCCCCACTGCACAGCACTGGAGGCTCTGAGATACAAAAATACTTTCTCCTGTGCTTAATTTGTGCTGAAAAGAACTGATGCCAATTGAATTTCTTTTAATAAAAAAGCCTTTCACTGAAAATAAAATTTTATTTTAAGGAATACAAAACTTTTTCTAAAAAATGTTCAGCTTTGCTGTCAAAGTTCTCCCTTGCCAACCTCTTTTGCTGACTGGTCCCCTTCTTTAATTTTGTAATTAAGAATGGAGTGGGCAAGATGGAAAAAACTAAAGCACTTCAGTGTTCCAGCAAGGGGACAGAGTAAAGTAATGCCCTGGGCAGCACTTCCAGTGCTCACAGGACTGACTCATTTTCAAGTCCATTCACCACCCAGCAGCTCCAGCACAGCTCATTCTGTGAGCACAGTGACTTCACACAGCTCCCAGGAACAGGACTTGGGAGAAATACCACAGAATCCCAGAATGGTTGGGGTTGGGAGGGACCCTGAAGACGATCCAGTTCCACTCCCCTGTCATGGAGAGGAACACCTTCCACTACACCAGGTCCATCAGGGCAAAAATAAATTTGCCAAAAGTAAAATACCTTGGTGTCACGCTGTCACTCTCACAATGACCGTGACCAGGGAAAGCACCTGGAGGCATCACTGACAGGTCCGGGGCTGTCCAAACCCCACCACGACCACACAGGAGCTGCTGGGAGGAACACAGCCACAACAGGCTGTGCCAGAGACAGCAGAGATGAGCTGCCAGGAGCACTGCCAGGAGCACTGCCTGAAGCATTGCCTGGCGAAATGTGGGCCCTCAGCAGTCTCAGCAGAGAGGCCTCTAAGGCATGAAATCTCTGTCTGAACTGAGAGAGTGGAAGGAAGCCAACACTTTCAACCCTATGCTCCAGCAATCTACCTGGGTGCCTGAGCCATCCCAAGGGACCCCACTGTCACCTGGCCCAGGGGGCTGACTCGGCCGCAGCTGAGGCTGTAGGTGCCCCTGGCTGCAGTCCCAGGTGGGCTGCCTGCACCCCAGCCCAGCAGAGCAGCACAGGGTCATCTCCTCTGCTGGCTTTGGCACTGAGGAACAACACGGGGACAGTGGGTTCCAATCCAACAGCATCACGAAGCCACAGTATAGGACAGCTCCCAATGCTGGAAAGGGATATGGCAATACCTCACTCTTAACGAATGTGCTACTTTGCTATGTGCTATCAGTTAAACTCTCATTTACATATGCAGAGAGGAAAACAAACAGGCAAATTCCCAGATCTCCCAGAGGAGGGTCTACTAGAGCAGGATCTCCTGCAGCAGGATCTCCTCGCTCCCAGGCAGCCTTTCCTTTGCACCATCTGAATGAGGTCCGGCTGTCCTCACTGCATCCTCCCAGTGTTAAGAGCTGCCTTCATGTATGATTCCCTTCTGACACATCAACACTCCATACATGCACCCACCAACAAAGCTGGAATTATACTGGAAAAGATTTTTCGTAAAGCAAAGTGATACCATTTGAAGGCTGGTGCCTCTCTTTACCAAGGCTGATGGAACAGCAGCCCAGCCCACACCCACAGAGGAAGGATCCAGCCATCAGCTCCGTCCTCTGTGATAACATGTGGGAATACTCTGACATAATGTGAAAAACAGGCCCTGTGTGTGACATGGGCTTTGTCACCTCTGCAGCAGCCATCATATGTTGTGGCCTGACAAACAGGAGGTTTCCCAGAGGATATGCCCTGGCCCAGCACCAGCAGGACAGGGACAGAGGAGCACATCACCCA
>JAWWMP010000165.1:63068745-63080980 GCA_035047865.1 Dendrocincla tyrannina
TGACAAACAGGAGGTTTCCCAGAGGATATGCCCTGGCCCAGCACCAGCAGGACAGGGACAGAGGAGCACATCACCCAGATGGGCACTGCACCCACCAGGGCACTCCCACGGCACATCTCCTCCTTGTCCTCCTCCTCCCCACAGCCTCAGCCTCCCACTCTCAACAGCAGCCCAGCAGCGCTGCACTTGAGAAGGGACATGAATGTCTCTTCCTTCCACCTGCCAGGAGCCTGTACCATCCATCAGCACATGTCCGGATCATCCCGAACCTGCTGCTCAGCCCTGCCCTGCCACAGCTCCAAGAGCATGGGGATCCTGCCCTCCAGGATCACAGGACACCACAAACCCACAGAGGAAGACAACATTTCCACAGGATCCTAACGTAAGTTTTAAATTTCCAGAGATGTGGGGATGTTGCTGTTTTCTTTCTGTCCTCACATGCCGGGAACTGACTTACCTTTCCTGTCTGTTTTCCCTTCGTTACCTGGTACCCCCGAACCTCAGCCCCTCCAACTCCCAGGAACCCATTCATACTCCATTATCCTGTCGGGGGACCGGGAGCATGGCAGTGACTGCTGTTCCCAGATGCCCAGAGGTGCTGTAGCTCTGGAGTTTCACGATGAAACAGCATTTGTGCATCAACACAGACAGACATTGCAAGGGACCAAGGCCCTTGGAACCAAGGACCATCCCACAACGACATGACTGAACCAAGTTGATGCACATATTCCTGTATGGGCTGGAAAGCCATGGCAACCCCAACCAGCTACACCCCCAAAGAGCAGGGCACAGAAGAACAGAAAATCAGGCACTGCATCGCACTAGGGTGGAAACAGGAAACACCTCAGGAAAGCAGATCACTGCTAGCACAAGCGTGATGGCAGAGCTGAAAGGCTGTGACTGAGAACAGAGATTCTGAGCTTTCACCCGCCAAGGAAACCAGCTCAAATCTTGTCACTCAGGGAGGATTTGAAGAAGCTGCTCAAGCTTCATGGACAGGAGCAGGACCTGAGAGGTTTCACAGCGTCACAGATAGGGCAGATGCAGCCAGCAGCCCCAAGAGGACAAGGCTGCTGCAGTGAGCACTGTGCCTTGGGTAGCTCTGCTGCCTGTGTCAACACCTGGGAGACGGCCAGCTCCATGTCCCACTGCTCCCCAGAACCCCCATCCTCCTGGGAAAGGTGTTCATCCTCTATGGATACCAAAGCTGGGAACCTCAGCTGTCACCCCTTGCCTGTGCAGCTGAGGTGCTATGGGTACCACAGCCCAGCAGATGGGAATTGCATTAATTCCCTCCTAGCATGAAAAAAGTAGCTGCTCCCTCCAGGATAGGTGTTCTCTGGGAGACCAAGGGTGTAACCATCCAGCATCTCACCACCGGGCAGGGTGGAAATAAAGGCCTTGCACCCCTGGAGGGCAGGAACAGTCTACTGAGGGCTGGGGCTTCCCTTGCCCCACAGTGGACAAGGGTGGAGGGGCCGGGGGCCAGGGCAGTGGGGGCCAGGACAGCTCCTCCTTGCAGTATCCTCAGCCTCTCTGCTCCACTGTCCCCTAAAACCACTCTCCTGCTCCCCTATACCTGTTACTTCCTTGGCAAGATAAGAATTCACTGCTGGGGATGTACCTGTCCTCTCTACCTAGCACAGAGCTCACCAGCAGCCAGACACTGGCAGTCTGGGGTTTCCTCCTGATGAACAGGGATTGCCAGACAAGCAAACCCCTGCAAAGCGCAGCCAAGCAAGTAAGTGCTACAAAATAAGAACAATTTATTCCAGGGTTTACAAGTCAGTCTGTGGTCCTCAGAGATAATTCTGCTGTCAGGTGCTTATGTTCCTCCAGCATTGTCAGGCTACACAAGCTACTTTCATGTCTCTATTAGACCACATGTGTGCAGATCCCCCTTTTCTGCATTATATTTGCATTCAACATGTAGAGCTTTGCTTGATCTGTGCTACAAACTAAGCACAGTTCTGTCATGGGACGGCATGAAAAACCACAGTGGGCCTCTGACCAGCATTTGTTATTTGGGACATTGGAACCCACTGGTCTTCCTGGAAAGTTCTGGCAGTCTGGAAACACTTTTTGTACCCACCCTATCCCAGCTACACACTGGAGTTTTGCTGTCCGAGATGCAGTGTGACTCTCACCTGGGAGCAAACCACTCCTCACTAAAATTTGAACTTTAATCCCCAAATCCATTGAATCAGCCCTGTTCTACTCCAAAGTTTGCAATCGGACTTGCCTATCTCGCACTGGCCTTTTTAGCCACCAGCGTGCTTGTAGCAAGCGTGGGTAGAGCCCTTGTAAATCTTCGCTCGCAAAGCCTAGCCATGATGACTCCAAAGTCACTCCTGCACAGCCTTATTGTTGCACAGGGTATTTTACATATCTGTTTCTCCCACTCTCTGCTTGGGTGCCCAGCCAATGCTTTGCTCTGAAGCCAAGGCCCACGAGACACCCACAAGCCTCTGAACTCCACTTCCCAGAGCAGGGGCATGAAACCATCACAGAAAAACCTGCAACCCTGTGCCTTCCTGGGCTGTGTCACACGGCCCAGACCAGGGGGATTTCCCTGTGGACAGGACTCAGAGCACTGAGGATCCCACCAAAAGGAGCAGATACTTCAGCCCCATCCACACCATGCACTCCAGCAGCAGTGCCTAAGACCACACCGTAGTGCCACAGGAACAAGGGGCAATTCTTAAACCACGACACCATAGCAGAACCTGAGTTGAGGACATGGAGGGGAGTGTGGCTAACCCTAACCCTAACCCACAGTCACCCCTGTGGGGGCACAGGCCGTGCCCTCAGACAGACCACACTTTGGACACTGTTAGGTGAAACGGTGCTTTCTGAGCCACAACGAGCACCAAACACAGCCCAGCCTGAAACCATCTCATAATAATAAACTATCTCATTTCTATGGAACAAAATCTTTACTGTGAGAGTGGCAAGACCCCGGCACAGGGTGCCCAGAGAAGCTGTGGCTGCCCCATCCCTGGAAGTGTCCAAGGCCAGGTTGGATGGGGCTCGGAGCAACCTGGGACAGTGGGAGGTGTCCCTGCCCATGGCCAGAGGTGGAACAAGATGAATTTTAAGATCCCTTCCAACCCAAACTACTATCCTGGGATTTTATGATTCTATATGGGAACATGGCAGAAAAAAACAGGACAAACCCTCATGGTTCTGTGCCAGGCAGGGGGAGCTACAGGAGAGGCAACTGCTTCCCTGAGCTTCTGCTGCTGCAGTTTGGGGGTGACCCCCACAACCTACTGTGTTGGAGAGCACAGCTCAAGACTGACCTGGCTGGTGCCCACATGTGACGTCGGCAGGTCAGCCTGTCACCAATTGAATTATACCTGCATTACTTAATAAACAACGAATACTCTCCCCATTACAACGATGTAATCCTTTAATTGGTTTATGAGTACAGAGTCCCACGGGAAGTGTCACAAATCCATCAGGATGCCCTGAGCACTGTGTTTCTGAGCTGGAGAGATAAGGAGTGTCATATGCCAGCGGTCGGCTCTGGGCTAAGCTGGCAATGGAGCTGAGCCAGCACTGTGCTGTGCTCCACACCACCCAGCACATCCAGCACCAGAACCCCAGCACTGCTCCTGAGGGCTGTGGAGCCACCACAACCAGTAGGAGCCAGCAGCCAGACCCTGTCTCCCAGCACCACATCCCCCTCCATTACAGGCTGCTGCCCACCCCACTGTGCAGGGTGACCCAGCACCACAGAGCTTCCCCAGAGGGTACTCAGGGCCCCTTCCAGGCACAACATCAGGGGCAGGGGAGCGCTACAGCCCCCCAGTGCCTCCAGTCCCTTTTCTGCAGTTGGTCCACCAGGCCTTGCCAATGCATGCCCCTGAAACTCAGCACACTTCAGAAGGACAGAGAAGCCTTGGCAGAGGGAAACCACACTTGGCAGAAGGCAGGTATCCTGCTCCATGCCACCTGGCAGGATGCAGGTATCCTATCCCATGCACGCACACGTCAGCTCAGGATCAAGCCTCTGCTAAAAAAAAACCCCACTTTGGCATCTGAAGCATCAGCAGTGTTGCTCCAGCTGGTCATGCCAAGGGCAAGGAAAGCACAGGCACACACCTGGCCACACTCGAGGGGATGGGGCACAGGCACGGGACTCCAGCTGGGACCCCACAGACTCCGTGCTCTCCCTGACGTCTCTGCTGCACAAGGACACCTGGATTGCCAGGAACCTGTGTGCTGCTCCCCAGATGTTTGGGTTAGATTTTCTGTGCCTGGTATTGCAGGAACAACACACTGGGCCCTTGGACTATGGTTATGTGGTAACCAAAATGCTGTTGCCCTTCACTTTCCTCCTTTATCCTTCACCTCTCCTCATATCCTCAGTACAAACCAGGGAAGCATTACTGACCCTTGGGGAACCATTTGGGTATCTAATTTCACCCATGACCTGAATTCCAGCTGGCGAGGAGCAAGTCCAGCCTCTCCTCAGTGTTAGAAGTCTCACATCCTGCTGGCCACAATTTCACTCCTCATTACTGTTCTTTATTTATTGTTATTATTTCAACTTTCCAGATGGAATTTAAATGCAGTCACATACTCTGTACGTTGGCTTCCTTACTGCTTCTTAGAGAAATAAAGGTTATTCAGCTCAGCCCTTTGTGCCTCCCGCTGACACTGTGGGAGGCCCTGGCAGAGCCGGCATGGGAGCACCGAGGGGCTGCGGTGCCGAACAGAGCTGAGACCAGGACCGAGCTGCACTGCAATCACAGAGCATTCACCAGAGCAGGTCTGCTGGTACCCTTTGGATACACAGCACAATGCTACCCAAGAACGCTCATTTAAAAACTATTGTCCTGATCTGCTCCCTTAGGAATTAACACAATCCTCATCTGGCAGTAGCAGTAGCTGTAACCATCCATCCTGTGTCTTTTTCCATAGTGTTTATCATGTTTTTCTTCTAGAGCAGGGAAGGACATGAGGATTGCCCCAATCCACAGAATGTGTGTGTTTGCTGAATGCTTCTTAAATAACACAGGTTAGAAATGGTGTATCTGACCCAGGGCAGGAAAGGGCCATAATGAACATAACAGGAATACCAGCCCAGGGTGAGGCACCCTGCCATTTCAACCACGTCAGAACACTGGAGGTGAGGCTCTGTGTGCTTGGACTGTTCCCTACAGCCTAGAAAACAGAACAAACAGCCCCTGAGAGGGGTGGCAGGGAGAGCCCAGTACCATAGCATGGCACATGGCAGGGCAACTCTGCTTTCCAGACTCTCTGGTTGTGTCTCCGCTGACACCTGCCAGAGCAGCAGCTCCTCTGGAACCTTCTCTGCATCCCCAGGACCATGGTGGTAGGGTCAGCACAACCTCAGCACTGGGCAGAGCCCACCAGGTGCCCACCACCGGCAGCCCCCATGGACAGCTGCCATCAGGGCAGGGCCACTGCAGCTCCCTGCTCACTGCGTGGTCAGGGCATCCACTACCTGCTCAGGTAACAATACCCGAGGCCAGGGACCATGTTACAGATCCTTCAGGCATGGAAAGAAACCCAAACCTCTCCTGGGCTGGGAGCCTCTGCTGAGATAGGTGTTGCTGGGAACCTCCCAGCCCACACAGACAACTGCTGGGCACTGCCATTTGCTGTGGCTTTCTATGATATGTTTAAAAGTCAGTGCTTTGCAGCACACACAACACCAGGAACAACTCCTCTGCAATTTCCCGGAGCTTCTCCATGCAGAGGGGTTCCAGAGAATACCCTGTGTACCGGCAATGGGCAGCACCCCAACACAGCAGGGACACGACTACAACAGACACACACAGGTGCTACGTGGGTGGACTCTGCCCCATGACTGGAGTCACTTGTGATAAGGAGGGCAATGGCACAGCCAGAGCCTGGAGCACCCCAGGGCATGTGAACAGCCCTATGGACTGCAGAGGGATTAGTGACCTACCAGCTAAGCCAACATAAGTACGTTAAGTGCCAATCTGGAAGCAGGACTGCAATGTCCAGACACTTCACCACAGACACAGTGGGACAGGGAGCCATGCTCAGCCCCTGCACCATGGAATGGTGGCTCCAGGAGAAGGGCTGCACGCCATGGCACTGGGGTACCAGAAGTACAGCCTGGGCTGCTCATGTTTTCTGAAGAAACTCATAAAAAAAAGACTGCTTTATACCACCAGGCCAGGACAAAAGCTTTGCTCTGCAACTTTGAATTGCACAAACAGCTGTGAGGGTCATGGGGGACTGAACAGCCCTTACACTGAGCTGCTCACAGGACTCACCCACTGCTACACATGTACCTGGCTACACTTGTCCTGCTGCTGACCAGACCATGGGCTGTAATCTCTTCCTTCTCTCTGGAACAGGAGCAAACCTCTCCACCTTGGACAACCAAAGAGCTGCCATTGGGGCACTAACCATGTCTCCATAGGTACTTCCAGCACACACTAAACCCTGATGGAGGGCTCCTTGCTGCTCACCAGTGTGGGGATGCAGACAGGGGAGATGTATGTTGGACATCTGCAGGGTCCAGCTGCAATGAGAGGGGAGCTCTGTGCAAAGGACATGGAGTACTGGAAAGGAAGCTGCAACCTCAAAACCAGTCACTAAGCACAATCCTTACTACATGCTTGGGGACAAGGACACACCTGTTTGGAGCAGCCCAGGGCAGCAACTGAAGAGCAGCCCGTGGAGGAGACCCTGTGTGGGTGGTCTGCTGGCAGAGCCTCCGCAGCCACACATCACCCAGGGGCCAGTTCTCTTCAGGTGCAGCCGGAGCCCCAGCCCCCTGCATAGCCCATGGGGCCTGAGTGCTGTCAGACTCACAAGCGACACAAGAACAGGTCATCAACTGGGTCCACCTGCAGCACATCCCCAAACTACCACAGGATCTGTCAAGGACCTGCACAGTCCCTGCTGGGACACTCCAGCACTGGACACTGACAAACACCACTGGAGCAAGGACTGGAGCTTGTGCTGTTCTCATGCTGTTTCTTTACACCATAGCAGTGGGAGATGTTCGATTGTGTGGCTCAGCCTGCCTAGGTTCAGTCACTCAGGCATTCAGCGCCCCACCATTCTCCTGACCAGGGTGCCCTCGGTGTGCAGAGCCCTTCACACATGCCTGCGACACCGTCACCTATCCCCAAAGGCAGCCACAACCAAAGCTGAGGCTCAGAGGCAGGAGGAGAGAGGCAGTCACTGCTCGGGAGCTGCAGTTTGGAGCCTGGTCCCCAAGAGGAGCATCACTGCAGCCGGGCACCAGCAGAAATGAGACATGAGGCTGACGTGTCAGGAGGAGCCGTGAGCACAGTGAACCTGCCCACAGCACAGCGACACCAAACCTGCCCACAGCACACACAGTACAGCAACATCGGCTCTGCACGGAATCACAGCCGGCAGCAGAAGGATCCCTGTGAAACACCACGTCCCCGGCGGCATCACTGACTCACAGCTGACAAGGCGACAAATCCCGCTCGCCTTACTCAGACCCGCTCCCACGAGCCCTATCGGGGAGCTTTACATCAAGGGTTTCAAAAGTGCGTTGGAGAAAACAACAACGCAGCTCCCAGAGCCCTGGCAGCACTGCCAACGGCACTTGCCTTCCTGTGCCAGAAGCACCTGCCCTCTTGTGTCACCAGCACCTGCCTTCCTGTGCTCACAGAACCTTCCCTCCTATGCCAATGGCAACTGCCCTCCTGTCCCAGGCAGCAACTTCACATCCCAGGCAAACTCTCAACTCTGGCTTAAACCCAGAGAAGTTTAACTCGCCCCTTGCCCACACGCAGCAGAACATCTCTGCGTGACTCCTGAGTGGCATTAAAGCAACCCCATCCCAAACCCTGGACCAGAAGTGGTGTCAGCAGGGAACTGACAACACATCCTGGGGATTCCACTGAGTGTGACTTTCTCCACTCCGGTCTTTCCTCCTTGTATGCATTTTCCTCATACAGCCGCTTGTCCCACAGCTGGTCAGTCCTGCTGCAGGAGGCACAGAACTGCTGCAGCTCAGTATGGTGGGCTCCTGGCTCTCTGTCCCGTGGCCAAATACAAAGACCAGGGAGTACAAAGAATTAGAAATAAATATGCAGGGAATTCCAGCTACTTGGCAATGAAACAACGCTTAGCCAACAAAAACTAAATAGTTTAATCTGTCTCCAATCCCAAAGAATTCCAACGTGATCTTGACAAGTCTAAACAAAAACTTCAAGGGAATGAAGATATTCTACTTTAAAGCAAAGTTACCTAATCATGTGTTTTCATGGAAGTGTTTTTGCCAAGAGACAGTTCCTGGGGAGAAGTTTCATCTAGAAGAGCAACCTCAAAAGTAGAGCTTTGAAAATGGGCTCTGCAGCATCAGGAACTATTCAAATGTTCCGAGGTCCCACTGGCCACGTGCTATGCAATTAGAGGCATTCACGGAGGTGCCCATTACCACCTGAATTAGCCCTCCAACAAATCACTTTCTGCATTATCCAGTCTGCTTGGGGAAAGTATGACTTGCAGAGCCATTTATTCCATGGGAACTCAAAGCTGCCACCCAGCTCAGGTGGCAGGCACAGGGTGCCCAGTCTGCACCTCAGCAGCCAGCAAGCTGTCCAGGATGGGGCAGGGAGACCCTTGGACACCACAGACACCCTCACAAACCTAAATAATGGGACAACTGGGCAGTTCAAGCAGCGGCTTGGTATACCTGCACCCACAGTCCTTGTCAGGGCATGGCTCCTGGCATGCACAGTTTCACTGTGCTAGAGAACTTTGGTTCCAGAGCCCAGAGTCCCAGCTGAGGGACCAGTGGTGGCTCAAGGGCTCAGCACCCATCCTTGGCTTGAGGGGCTCCAAGCCAGGGTCTTCTCCAAGAGCTCTGCATTCACCTCTCTTCACCCCACCTGCTTCCCCCTGAATATCAACCCCTCTCCCTTCCTCTGCAGCTCTTAGTTCTCCAAGAGCTGACAGTGAGAGCTCCACAGAAGACAAACTGATGGCCATCACTATCCCATGTCAGGTTGCAGGCACTCAGCTGGCCAACACTGGCACCACCACACAGTGAGCAAGCCTGGGAGTCACTTGGGCATGTAGCAGAGGTCCCGTTGCACCTTGAGAGCCTCACCAGACCCACAGCAGCTCCAGACAAAGGTACACTAGGACACAGACCATCCCTGCAGCAGAGCTGTGTGGGAACACCTTCGACAGCCTGGATCTGGGCACCGCACTGAGGAATTCTGTAACCAAAGTTACTTCGTCAAGATTTGCCATTTTATTTTCAAAACGACATCTCAAACTCCAGGGTACCAGAAGGTGTATCTGACTAATTTGAAGCAAGTGTTTCTATCTCACTGCAAAGTACATGATTATTTGAAATATATTTCTAGAAAGAATGGTTCTCTCTTCAGCAACAAAACCTTATACTTTGGATAAGGTTTGGATTTGGCTTTCCAGGCTTGAGCATGTCTCCAGTGCTCCTTCTGTTCAACCACACTTCTCTTTGCTATCTAGTCACACAGACAACAAACAAGCCTTTGTTTCCAAAGCATTTAAGGTAACTATCTCAAGAATAGTTTTCGTTCAAAACACACAAACACAAATCCCTCTCTTAGCACAAACTTCATCAGATAGTGTCAGCAAGCACATTTTAATAGTGTGATATTGAAAAGTAATTTTACTACTAGCTAGAAAAGTCTGAAGATTGCAGAGGATATATTTAGATGTGTATAAATAGACAACACTCAGTGATGTCTGGTCCAAGGAGTACAAATCTTCCCTAATGCATGGAATATGACTGGCCCAAAACGCTTGAGCAGCACTTAGACAGCCTTTTCAGTTTGGCTCACGCTCTGAGCCCGCTAATAGCAAGGCCATTAGAGCGGCGCTCCGGCCCGGCTGCTCACGCAGGGAATATGCAAAGATTGCTCTATAAAACCAAGCCCGTTACCACATCTGAAAGCTCAGGCAGTATCGATCAGCAATGGAAAGCCATTAGCTCTCCAGCCTCTGAACTATCTCTGTGTGCCTCAGAAGAGGGATGAGCCCTCCAGGCACGTCAGGGTGCTCCATCTTCCCAAGACAGTCATCCTGTGTGCTAGGCCCATCCTTCCTGGTGCACCCACCTTCGTGTCTCCTTTAATCTTTCTCAAAAAACTGGAGATTTGGTTTCTTCTGGCCAAGCTGCTCCATCACATCTCTTCTTGGGTTCCCCCCATTTTGCCCCACACCACCAGCCAGTCTTCCTCCCCCCATCACCACTCACACCTTCAGTGGCCAATGGGAGCCTCTCCAGACAACAAAGCCAAACAAAAAATTCAAACCAACCCCATTGGACACCATCCTGAGCAGTGCTGCAGGGAACACTGGCACTTGTGCTGGTCACGAGGATGACAGGAGCACTCAGCCTGCCAGCTCTCAACTGGGACAGGACAATTTGGACAGCTGAATGTGATTGGTGGAAAGGGACAATCTGGAGCCCTCTCCTGCAGGTGGAAGTATTTGGTGAATAGGTGAACTACTTCTGTTTTGAACCTGCACTAGGCACTTGAGATATCCAGGATTTGCTTCCACTGACTGCCCTGCCATGATAAAACCAGGAATTGCTTTTTCTGAAAGCAGAAAAATGAGCTAATATGCCAGGAGACATTTCTTACTGAGGCTTGTGACTGAAGGCCAAACTGGTGAGCTCTGGTGTTCATTCTAATGCAGCCTTATGCATTTAAATACATTTATTATGCATTTAAACAAATGCATAATCCCTTGAGTACAGTATATGTATAGAAACAAGGATTGGGAAGGTGCTGGATACTGAGAACACTCAGGCTCTGGTACAGCTCCTTGTACAGAGTCAAACCTGAGTCCCAGATCAGCAGCAGAATCACCAGGCCTGGCCCCAGAGCTCATCTCCCCCTGACAGGACTGACTGTGGCAGCACCACGGAGCCTGCTCTGAGGTGAGGCCCATATACAGGTCCAGGGTGCCCAGCCAGAACTCCTGGGGCAGCACATCCAGCCCCAAGCACCCAGGTCCAGAGCCGTGTGTACTGAGATGCAGCTCTGCTGCACTGGGACAGATTGGTCCCAGCACAGGCAGTCTGTCTGGACAGTTCTACCCCACCCTCCTGGACACAGTCACGGCCAGGATTGGTGCTGCCAAAGTCAACAGCAGGTTCCACCTGCAGATGCGCAGCTGGAACCAAATGGACTTTCATCCCAGGATGGATCCATTTTGCCTTGCTGGGATGCTGCCTGGCTGCACTGGCCTGAGCAGCCCTGGACATGCAGCGCTCACCCAAGGATGCTCAGAATGCATGAGCTGACACCACGTGTCACACAGAACATGTGAAATGGAAGTGTGGGTGGGGAGGATCACCAGCACGACAGCACAATGGCCAAGAGCAGGGACTCCCAATCTGTCCGGCTCCACAGCAGTCAGCTGGAGGCTGCACAGGGCTGGGCTTGGCTGAGAGCACCTTCTGTCCCACCCCTGGACTCCAGGACAGGTGAGGCCGTGCTCATGACCACAGCTGGGACCACCACCTTCCTCTGCTCCAGACACACAATGTAATGAGAAACAGCCCCTGCCCTGGAGATGCGACAGACCGGGAGCGAGGAAGGTGGTGAAGGTGCAGAAGGGGAAGTGCTGCTGTCCCAGGACGCAGAAGAACCAGTGAGCCCGTGTTCCCCAGCCCATGCTGGCAAAGACCAGCCCGGGCAGGGCTTCCCCAGTCCTCCTGGCCCAGATGTGCCCGTGCCCACCTCACACCGCCCATGCCCGCACCCGATGCTCGCTGCCAGCTGCTCCTGGGCTCCAGGAGGGCTCTGTGGTTCGGCATCCGCTCCTGGAGCCGGGAGGGCTGATGCTCCGACACCAACATGGCTGCGAGGCTTCGCCGGCTCCGCCGCCGCTGCTCTGCCATCCCCCCAGCGGGAGCCTGCCGGCAGGGAAGATCTATCCTGTCCTACATTCGCTCTCCCGCAGACAGCGGTGCTCGACACGGAGAGACCGAAGGAAGCGGAGCGGAGGGGAGCGCACCCGCATCCCGGGACGCGGGGGACCGCGGCACCCCCAGGAGAGAGGAACGGGGAGAGCGCGCCGTGTGCGGCGGGCAGGGGCGGCGGGAGGAGGCGGGGGGAGCCGCGGGGTTCCTGCGTCCTCCGGCACAGCCCCGCACCCCCTGAGCACGCCCCGAGCCGCGGCCCCGGCCCCGCGGGAGCGTCCCGGGATGGCTCCGCGCACAGCGGCGCCTCCGCCC
>JAWWMP010000165.1:63082338-63134424 GCA_035047865.1 Dendrocincla tyrannina
GCAGTGGGCTGCGCGCCGCCGGGCGGCACCGGCACCGGCAGGGACACGGGCACGGACACGGACACGGACACGCCTCCACCTGCCCCGCCGCGCCGGGGCCGTGCTACAGCGACGGCGACCGAGAGCGGCCGCGGCCTTCGGGGCACCCCCCAACCTCCCTAAGCCTCCGCCCGGGGCCCCGGGACCGGAGCGGGCGGCGGGCGGAGCCGGTGCGGCTGCGGGGGGTGCGCGGCGGGTGCGCGGGGGTTTGACCTGCTGATCGATACGGCAGATTGCACCGTCAGGATCGTCCCGCGGAGCGGCCACGCGGGGCGGTGGCTCCGCTCCGCTCCGCCCGGCATAGCGAAGGCTCCTGCCCACCCCAGGGGCACGTAGCTGTCCACACCCTTGCCCGGTCCGAGGACAGGGGCTGCAGCACCGTACTTGCAGGAGGGATGATCCTGGCAGGAGAAGGAAAGGCTGGGTCATCCTTGGGGGCAGTAAATTGGAGAGCTTTTGGGGATTTCGGGATTGTTACCTGTCTCCTGAATCTTTAACGGGGAGGAGAGTGCATTTCGTGCTACGGAATACTGACACCCTTCTCTAAAGCTGTTTTGTGAGAGAATGCCGGGGATGGTGCAGGACCCGAAGCAGAGGAGCGCTGCCTGGAGAGCCTGGAAGAGGAGCTAATTAACGAACCTCGTCAGCGGCCAGTGACCCCGCACCTGGAGGGATGTGCAGGCACGTGCCCTGCCACCGCTGGGCAACGGCCCCGCTCCCCCAGACGCTCTCCCGCTGGGATGGGAGGCAGCCGCCTGCTCCTCCGGGGCTGCCCCGGGACTGTCTGCAGCCGGACCAGCCCGCGGGGCCGCCGGTACTGAGGGTGCGGGGAAGAGCCCATCGACTGCTCCGCGCGCTCGGAGGCAGCGGGAGCGATGCTGCTGGGATACACCGGCATCTCGCTGGAGATGCACGTGGGGGGAGCCCTGTCCCAGAAAAGGGAAGATGCAGTGGGAGTCCTCACACCTCTCTTCTGACACGGTGCCAAAGTTTTTTGTGCCTTGGGATGCAGTGTCTGGCTTTGGTATGGATGAGAAGAGGGAACTCGTCAGTGCTCCAAGGCTCAGGGCTGTCCTGAGAACATTGAAGTGGAAAGAGATTTTGTTTCTGTGGTCTCCACAGCAGTCTCTGACCCTGGTCTCCGGAGGAACACAGCTCCCAGAGCCACAGCATTCTGTGACCTGGCAGCCTCAGAAGCTGCCCAGCGTTGGGCAGCTGGGCTGGGCCTGTGAGTTAAGGCTTATCTTCCAGGCACAGCAGCTATTTCATGGAGCTGGTTCAGGTTGTTATGGGGACAGACAGCTTGGTAGGGAGGAATAAATCTAAATCTTCTGCTCCCTCGAGGGAAAACTCATGTCAGCTGGTTTTGCTGAGGGTTGCTCTGCTGTTGCTCTGCCCACTCTCAGTCCTACCATGGGTCTCCTTTGGAGCTGGAGACAGTGTCATGCTCAGCCATGATTCGGCATTCACAGTGTGTTGCCCTCTGGAGGGAGCAGAGAAGATGCTCCTTGCTAAAATATCTGTGGTCTTGGCTGGTGTCCACCAGTGTCTTGGGCTTCAGTTTCAAGCATTTGCTGCTCTGTCACTTCTTTGCTGCCTCAGGAGCAGGGGGACTGCTGTGCCAGTGATGCCAACCTCGTGGCTGGCATTGGGAGGGGAGGTAAGCATCTCACACTGCTTCCCTGGCCATAGGGACATGGAGAAGCTCAGTGGGAACTCAGTGGAAGCTTGTATCAGAGCCTGGTGTGTACTGGAGGATACACTGGTTTGTACCATCCATCACAAACACACCATGAGGGCTGGTTTGGGACCACTCTGAACTGGTACCAGTACAACAGTGCACAGGCACTCTATGTCTTTACAGCTATAGCAACGTCCTGCACCCTCTGGCCTCAGGAGTCTGGGCAAGGGCTGGTGCAGCTTCTCTGCCAGACTGAAGTCCCTCTTGGATGTGAGACTGAGATGACACCACTGCCTTGTTAATGCACCTAGTGGGAAAACTGCTCCTCCTTGGGGTGTCTGGGAGTGTGGGAGCTATGAGTGTGCTGGGAAGGTTCGCTCACTGATGGCTGGGATGGAGAGCCCGCCTGTGTGACCCTGAACCCAGACCTAAGTGACAGCATGTGGGTGTGTCTGTGCCTGAACACTCCCTTCAAATCCCAGGGTTGGGCTGTTTTGGGAGAGGCAAGTCTGTGTCCTGGCAGCATTATTCCCAGTGCCTGGCAGTGTACCCCATGGATGGCACTGTCCTGCATGGCCCCAGTACTCAAGTGAGCTTCCACCTAGGTCTGGCCAGGACTCACCCTGCCTTGGGGACCCTCACTGCTGCAGGGGCTCAGCCTCCTCCCTCATTACCCTTCTAAACAACCCTTGCTGGGGGTTTTGTCTTGCTCTTGCCTTCAAGCAGTGTTAAAATGTTTGTTTCCTGATAGAGCCGATAACTCCTTAACGTGAAATTGTTCTCCTCCCATAGGTATCATTTTAAAATTTCATCATTTCCTTTTTTGGCTGAAATAAGGAGAGTTTCTTGGGGAAAGTTCTTGGTTCAAATAACATATAAAGCTGGTTTTATGCACTTTCTAACCCTAAGCCACCTGTGGAAGGAGGGACCTGGGGCCTGGGCACAGTGCCACTTGCCTGCAGCAGGCTGACAATGGGGTGCCATGCTCACCCAGCCTGCTGCCCACCCCACCCACACCCATGGTGTCACAGGGCTGCCTGTCCCTCATCCCTTCAGATTTCCTCCGCAGCCTCACTATAGAGCCATCCTTAGGTCTGTGACAGGAGCCAGCAGCATCCCAAGGAGTCTGCTGGGCCAGCAGAGCTGGGCACTCCAGCAGAGCAGGAGGGTGGGATGCCCTGTGTCTGTGGTGGTGATGTCTGTGCCAGGTACTGGAGCAGGGACTGTTCAGGCAGAACGTCACTGCACAATGAGCACACAGCTTTCCATGGGCACAGGAGCGCTTTCTCGCCAGGCACTGACTGCTGGTACCGTGTGCTGCGTGTACACCCTAAAGGAGACAGGCAGCAGTGCAGGGGAGCAGCGCCTGGCCGCTGAGGGTGCTGACAGCCCTGCAGAAACCACGGCACATGGTGGGACATGGGGCTCCTTAAGGGAGACTGTGGTACCTCACCAAAAGGTGTTTGGAAACAGGAATGTTTATTTGTCCTTACAAGGAGAACATTCACTGCCCTAATCACCCAGATGTCAAATGCTGCCCTGCGTGGAGTGAATTCCCTTTGCCAGAGCACCTGGGAGACAGGAACGCCTCAGGGGCCAGTACACACCAGTGTTTCCCTCCAGAAGAAGTGGGGAAGTGTGGAGTTACCCAGGTTATCACTTCCTGGGGATATTTTTCCATTTTGAGTTCTCTAGTCTGTAAGATGGGGGAGCTGTTGCATTGTACAAAAAAAAAGGCAGAGACCAATCTTGCTCTTTCCTGAGTGCTGCGTCTCCTTGGCAGCAGGCCGGAGGGGAGAACCCTCCACAGCCGCCCTGGTGCCACCAGCTCTCGCCTCGGCGGCTGGGGAGGCTCTGCGTGAGCAGTGCTGAACCTGGCCCAGGCAAACAGGTCCCTCAGCACTACTTCTGATTTTTTTCAAGGCAAACTGGTATGGTGTTTTTCCCCAGGGTACATTGGAGTGTGGTGGAGTCCTAGCACAGACTGATTCCCTGTCCTTCCTTTGCCAGCCTTGTGCTGCCTGTCCCTGCCACTGACAATGCCAGTGAATTGGACCTCACACCCCAAACCACTGCGGGGCGGGAGAGGCTGGCAGCAGGTTTGTTCTCTGACAGACTTAGTTTACCACGTGGAACCAAAACAAGTAATAGATACTTAGTAGCTCTAGCGCATCCTTTTTTACATTTTTAATCAGAACAGCTTAAAGTCATGATTACAGTAGTTGTAGAGCCTGTTTGCTTGATCTTTTAACGGATTTGGGTTTTAATGAATAAAATAATGCACTGATTTATTTATTTTTAATCTCCTACGTGAGCATATGAAGATTTCTGGAAGTTAGTACCTGGCTTGTTAAAAAAGTGCTTTAATTGTTAGACATGGGCTGGAGGATGAACATGGATGAGCTCTGAGTGTCCTGCAGTGACCTCACACCTGCCACGATTCTTCATCACATGAGCACAGTTTTGTCTGGGAAAGAACTTGAGGCACAACTGGGAAAAGTTTGCTATGCTGAGAGGTTTTTCCCCAGACCTCAGGGCAGACCCTCAGGCCCAGACCTCATGGGCAGGCTCTGTGTGCCCTGGAGCCAGCATGTGAGCTCAGGGCTCTGTCTTGGGCCAACTTTGTGCCCCACACAATGGCTTTGCTCAACCCCATGGTGGCCTGGTGGGAACCCGAGCTCATCCAGAGCAAGGCTTGTTTAATTTGGATACAGGAGTGGAGGAAATATGGCAGATGGAGACCCTGCACAGGAAATGGGAAGAAAGGGATTTATTGCAGGACTGGGAATCAAAAATAGAGAATAAGCCTAGTCATAATTTAGAAAAACAGCCTGTCCCAAAATAACCTGTTACCTGCAAAAGACTTCTTCCTTCTGTCTAGTGTTGTTGTCACCTCCAGGTGCTGGGACCACTGTACCCAGGGCAGGCAGAGACCAGAGCAGTCAGGGAGTGCCAGGGGCTCACAGTGGCTGGTGGACAGCACCAGTGTGTGGGATGGAGGTGGGGTAGAACTTACATGAGGAGGGGGCAGCTAACACCATGGGCAAACCTATTTTTCCATCTGTAAACAGACTTACTTGTGTTTTTGAGGGGACCAACACAGCTGGAGACAGGAGGCAAAACCGACAGTGCCTCAGGGAAGGACTTACATATGTGGTGCAGTGCTGTGATCTGTTGGGCTGGTTTGGGGGAAAACATCTCTAAATTTTATTTCCTGATGGTGAGATTAACCACGCTGGATCCGAGTACAGTGAATGCAGCTTCTGATCACCCATCACTGAACAGGCAGTACTGGGGGAAAGGTTGGACTCGATGCTCTCAGGGGCTTTTCTAATCTAAACGATTCTGGGATTCCATGATTTCAGCAGGGGGAAATGTTGGGTGCCCGGCAGATGGAATGGGCTTCACCTTGCAAACAGTGTGGGCACCTTGTCCTATATCCCCAGGGCTCAGCACAGTCCCCCTACCTGTTTAAAGCCAGAGATGGAGCCAAGGACATGCTCCATTGACTGTCTCCTTTCTGCTTCTGGAGTTTTAATAAGGTGCTGCCTTAACACTTGCACTCTCTTCATGTTGGGGTTTTGGGTCTCAGTCTTTTAAAATTCTTCTTTATTCACATTTCTTTCCTATACAATTTATTCCTTGTTTGTTGAGATGACTTCTCAGTAGAAAACAGCAAAATCACCATCCCCAGCCTGCCCCAATTCCCTCAGCACTTTCAGAGCCATGTACAGAACTCATTTCCATAATAGACTAGAATTTGTTCTTCTAGTAGTTGCTGATTTAAGTATTTTTCTTAAGCCACATTTTTCATGGAAAAGAGTATCCAATAATCCAAACTATTATTCTTCTGGATGTCCTATCTCCTATCTTATATCCAAGCAACAAGCTGAGGGCTCATGTTCAACTCACTGGGCTACGAGAATGAAGAGCTGCCAGAGACCTCATTTATACACAGAAGAAAGAATAATCTTTTTATTTACAGTCTTTACAGTCTTTAATTTACAGTCTTTAAAGTCTCCACAGTCATATTTTAGAGCCTACAGGAGCTCATCACTGCCATAACCACATTGAAGTGAAAAGGCTGGACCAAAAATGAGTCCATTGCCACTGCAATAATTACTCCTGATTGCAGGCTGTAATGATGCTGCCCAGACAAGGAATGCAGTATTTCATTGGAACTGGAGGAGAAAGCAGATTTAGTGATTATTAGGCTTAAGCATCCCAAACAAGCATAACCAGGAACATAATAAGATAACTAATATTTTTGAGAAGTTGCTAATTGGAAAAAAAAAAAAACAAAACCAGAGACACATAAGCAAGACGCATAAGAATTCTAGTAATAACTCTTCAAAAGAGACTGAGCTGGAGTCTGTCATGGATCCCAACCACTTCTGAGCTTGTTCAATTAAAATCAACACTGAATGGGTTTTCTTTCACTTCCATTACTCAAGCTGCATCCTTCAAAGGGATGGCAAATGACTGATATGCATATGAAAGAACCACAGAGTATGAAATTACAAAATGATACAGGGTTTGGATATTTGCACTTTGATATATTAAAGCTTCTGAAGGAAAATATTTGAGCAAATTCTGAATAAAGAACCCTGCAGAGGAGGAAAGAAGAACAGTGAGATAATCTAATAAGGCAGAGACAATTTCCAAGTGTTGAATTCCTCGATTTAACTATGACATGGTGTTTCCAGCCCAGGATCTGCTCCTCTCTTTGGTCAGCACATTCATGGCTGGGGTCTCATGTATGTTCATAAGACAAACCAGGTTCAAGGTCCTGAGTCAGACTTGGATTTAACCTTTTTCTGAGATTTTGAGGTGCCAGCATCACTTCCTTGCTTCTGATGTTCACCCTCCTTTCCCTTTTGCATGCTCAGTGCTGCTGCAGCATCTCTCCAGGCAGGTGGGACCTTCCCAGCTCTCCGACACACTCCACTGCAGCCACTGCTCCCAGCAGGGCACCACTGCTCCAGCCTTCCCTGGTGTCCTGCCTGGCCGTGGACATGTTTTCTCACAGCTGGCAGATGGCAGGAAGAGTCAGCGGGGAGTTGTCATGGTCATTGGATCCCTCAAATGTGCAGGAAAAAGTGCTCTGGAAATTACACTTTATTTTATGAGCTCATTAAGAGAGACAGCGAACAAGCACAATAACAGTGGCTTGATCCCACTTTGCCCAAGGAATTCACACAAATGCACTTACCACTCAAGCCAAGAGATTCCATAATGTATAACCTGCAACTGAAGTCACACACCTGTGAA
This sequence comes from Dendrocincla tyrannina, assembly GCA_035047865.1. Taxonomy (NCBI): domain Eukaryota; kingdom Metazoa; phylum Chordata; class Aves; order Passeriformes; family Dendrocolaptidae; genus Dendrocincla; species Dendrocincla tyrannina. The sequence goes on from JAWWMP010000165.1 coordinate 63,089,330, forward strand.
CAGAGTAGGTTCCAATGTGAGTGCTCATCCCTCCTCCTCAGTCATGGAGCAGACATCGCCTTCAGCACACCACGAGGCAGGGAAGCCTCAGCAGTCCCGCTACTGTAGGTTCCACTTCTTACAGCAGCTTTTGGGGTAGGCTGACCTTTACACCTCCCACCTTGGTCTTCCTATTCCCAAGAGTCAACAGACTCTTGAGAAGGCACTGGCTGTGGGGATGGAGGGCAGTGGCCACATTGCAGACCTTTAGCTCCTTCTAGACACCTCCTGCCACCTTGGGGCTCTTGCTCTGACCCATTGACCTGCTCCCAATGTAACCAGGCTGGGCCATGGCCTGGGTTAGCCAAAATCTCAGCAGGAGTCACAAGAATAGTCAGAAGGTGCCAAGTATCCCCCCATCTTTTCTGGGTTTTAAGGAGAGCAAGGTGAGGGCTTGGGCTGCCTGCTGTGTCTCAGTCTGCCAGCCTGCTGTATTTTTAATATCATATACAGATTGAACATCATTGAAAGTCACCTGTTTAGTATGAACCAACTTGCATTGTCGGGAATATGCTCCATGGAAACCCCTTAGATAGTTGCCTGATGCTCTCCAACCACACAAGACTTCCACGCTATGTTTAAAATCCACGGATGCCATGATTGGACAGTAATTAGCTGTAATTGTTTCCCATGCAGGCATGGTATTTGACTAATAACTCCTTTACAGGAGTCAGGAAGATCAGGGATGCCTGGGTTAGGACCTTCTCTGCTAATTACCCTCTTACTCCTGTTAACACAAGCTCTCGGCAGCTCCTACCAGTGTCACTTCTCAAGGACAGGTTCCACAGTCCTGCGGGGTTTCATTCCTTAAGGAGAAGTGGCAGGTGCATCATCCCACTCTGACCTTCCCCAGGCCATGGGCCAAGAGCCACAGGCTAATGGATTTTGCTGCAATTTGAAGTTCTGGAAATGAACTCAGTCTGGGTTAAAGGAAAAAACTTTAATAGGCAAAACCTTGGGTGAGCTGCTCCAATGCCTGGCTGTCCTTGTTAAAAATGTGTCTTACTTCTGCTCTTCAGTTTTCCACTGCAGCTTCAAACACAGGGGTTTTACCTTTTTTAATATTCAGTCCCTAAAGAGGAATGTTTTCTTTCTTTTCCTGTGTTTCTCAGGCCCTGGGTGATGTTTGCTATTGTGCTGGGAATAGCCATGGTTTAACATGAGGGTCAAGGGATACTAATATCTGTCCTGCCACCCCCAGCCCAAATTCCTCTCTTCCCAAACCCCTCTCTTCCCCCTCCCAAGCCTCTTACCCTGCAGGGCCACACCTCTGTCAGCTCTGGAAATTCACATGGGACAGTGAGGGATGAAGACTTGTACTGCCATGCAGGCTTGAGAAAATGTGGCTGCAAAAAAGGGGCTGGTCATCTGAACAGGTTGAGAAATGCTGAAAACAGGAAGAAATTGGTTATCAGGTATTTTTTCCCTTTGTGTCAGAGCTGCCTGGGAAGGTTGGGGGCTCAAAGGGGTGCCAAGGTGCTGGCACAGAGCCCAAGAGTCTGACGCCCCCTGAACACCCAGCAGGGAAGTCAGCTCCGTCTCCCCTGCTGGAGGTCTGGTCCCATGGCTGGTTTGTCTGCACTGACCTGAGTCTGACTCCCTGGAGGGGCTGGAGTTGCCACCATGCTCTCTGCCCCGAGCATCACCCTCCTCTCTCCCAGTCCTGTTCCCTGCCTGCCCAGCAGAGCTGCTGGCCGCCTGGCTCTGCTCTCCAGGAAGAGGTGTGTGAATATCAAACAATTAATCAGGTATTCTGAGTACTAAAAGAAAACAGCCCAAACCTCCACCGCAGCTATTTTACAGCCTTAGGAGGCAAGATTGCAAAGAAGCAGTACCCTTGGGAGGTCAGGGAGTGATATGAATATGGAATGGGAATTTAGTGTGTACAGGAACATGAAAACATCCAGGAAATGGGAACTATGTCTCCAGAAAATGTCATTTATATGACAATGACCAAGCACTTCATGGAACTGCATGAAGCAGCAGTTGTTCCTGTGCACCAAGCCAAAGGCAGCTCTGGGAACACTGCCCTCTGTGCTGGGGATAACACCTTTCAGAAATGCCTCTCCCATTATCTCCACCGTAGCAAGGCCCCCTTGCCTCAGGCTCTGCACTCGCCAAGCCCCATGTGCTGCTGCAGCCTCGTGTGAGCCCCTCATCGCCACGGCAAACACCTCCCTGACAGCATCTCCTGCTGCAGCAGCCTCTGCCTGCGCTCAGCATCCTCCTGGTGAGCCGCGCAGGAGCTGCCATGCGGCATCCACCTGGAAACCTGTTTCCCTGATTCGTGGGCTGGAGACAGCTCAGGCTGCTGGCGTGGGAACACGAGTGCTCAGCACAGGAATCTCTGCTCTGCACAGCTCAGGCTGGCTGGCCTCACCCAGCCCGAGTGAGCAGCACAGACCTGAGGGAGGGTGAAAGTCACAGACCACTGTCAGGACATCAGGGGCATTCTGGGTTCTTCTGCTTTGAGAATACACATTCTTGGATTTCCTTAGGTTTCTCTTCTAAGTAAATCCCCAGAGGTGTCCAGTGTGGTCCAGTTTCCAGGTACCACAGAGAGATGGCTCAGGCACACCTGAGAGAGGTGCATCAGAGGCAAGCACAGTATTCCAATGGAAAGATCTCATACACAATAAAGAAATTGATGCTGTTGTCTCCATTTAGCTTTCCCTCTCAATCACTCGTCTCTCCAGTTTCAAGCTGCACAGCAAAAGGAGCTGCTGCTAGAAAAGCTTTTCCCCTTCTGGAAAACTACAGATATTCATAGATAAGAAGCTCTCAGTCAGGACGACTAAAAATCCGCTGCATGTATGACCATCAAATATCTTGTCCTATCTGAGACAGCTTGTCAAGCCCCTGGCAGAGTCCAGGGCAGGATTGTATTGCAGGTCACATCCAAGAGCAGCATTCCAAGTAGAGCTCTGGCTCTGAAACAAGAACAGTGAATTAATTTCCTTAAGAAGAAAAAAAGAAATAATCTTTTGCCTTGCTCATCTGACTAGAAAAGGATTTCTAGAGGTTCTGTTCACTCCACCTCAGATGAGTTTTTTAGAGCAAAGTTTTCATGGTGATTCAGCAAAGCTCAGTACATTTCCAGCAGAAAGCTGGAAGAGAGTTTTCTCTATCCTGTTTTTATTTCCAAACATGAGAAACACCAAAATGTGCAAAAGAGATCACACATGAAATATCAAGTCTCCTTTCTGCATTGTTTCCTTATTTAACATGGGTTTAATGAAAAATGTGTAAAACTGCCCTGTTGGACAAGCATGGCTATGCTGCTTCACTGGCTCTGGAGAGCAGGTGCTCAGGGCAGAGTGGCTGAGCTGGGGCTTAGCACTTTGAGACCCTCCTGCTGACCCCCAGCACTGTGTTGGGGCTGTGCTAGCTGGGATGGAGGACACCCCTGGGCCGGGGGCTGTGCATGGGGACAGAGACAGCCAGGGCTGTGCCTGCTGCTGCCAGTCCCTATGATGTCTTGGCCTCACTCCAGCTGGCAGCTCAGCACACCCAGGCACTCCATCACCCCCAGTGGGATGGGGAGAGAATTGGGAGAGAAAAGCATGAAAAATGATGGGCTGAGGTAAAGTGAATTCAAAAAGTGAAGCAAAAGCCATGCACAAAAACAAAGTAAAACAAGTAATTCATTCCCTGCTTCCTGTGTCAGTCAGTTGGTCAGCCATCCCCAGAACTACAGCACACATGACAGTGACTTGGGAAGACAAACACCACCACTCTGAATGTGTTCCCTTCCTCATTCCCACAGCCTACTATGCTGAGCATCATGTCCTGTGGTCTGGGACATCCCTTGGGTCAGTTGGGATCAGCTGTCCCAGCTGTGTCCCACCAGCTGCCTGTGTCCCCCAGCCCGTCACTGGTGGAGTCGGTGAGAAGCAGAACAGCGCCTTGTGATGTGCAAGCTCTGCCCAGCAGGGACCGACACATCCCTGTGCGATCAACTCTGCTTCCCGCACAGATCCCAGACCTCAGCCCCAGACCAGCTACTGGAAAGAAAATTAACTCTATCCCGGGAAAAAATCAGCAAAACAGCCGGCTCACGTACAGCTACTCCATAATGCTCAATACTGCTGCCATGCAATCAATAAAAACAGTGGGCTATTCCTGGATTAATTTTTATTTAAACCTCCACTAAAGCCAGAAAGTGGTACCAACAGATGCCTCCTGGCATCTCCTTCAGCCCTTTGCTACCGAAGCAACATAGCACACCCAGAAGTGGAAGCAGGATGTGGGAGAAGTTGGATGAGAAAAGTTCCCTTCCCTTTCAGTGGACACTGGCTGGTGGATCCATTTGCCTTATAACTCCATCTGCCAATGCTCCACGAGGATGAGCATGCTGAGCCACTTACTTCACCAGCCCTGGACTGACTTCCAGCCTGCTTTCTGTCAAAAGCCTGTAATTAGATGCATTCTCTAAGGTCTTAGAGTGTTTGTATAGTGACCAATTACCAAATTCTACATTACAATTGTACAGTTAGCAGTTCTACGTTGTTAATAATGGATTTAAGACTTGTGTAACAGCTCTGGAGGACTTCCATTTGGAGGCCTCAGGAGGATCTCTTTTTCATTACAAAAACCAGTCTGTGCACTGACTTCCCAGTTGCTGACTTTGGGTCTGGAATGGGCTGGCCTTTCGATCTCAAAGTCAAATTCAATGACTAGCTCCTCCTCCTGAGTGAGGAAATCTCAGTTCAGACCCGTGCCTGAGATGGTGAGGATGGAACACATCTGAGAAAATCCTGTAGAAGCAAATAACGCAGTATTCCTGCAGCAAGTAGCGCTCCAAACACTATTACAGCCTGGCTTTTTATTTTTCTCAAGCAGTGGCTTGGAACCATCAGATTCCCCATAAGCTCCTCAGAGCAAATTTGTGGGCAATTTGTGGTTTATTTAAACAACAACCAGCCTTGTTACAGTTCTTTGATGGCAAGAAGGTTGACATTGAATAAAGCTTAAATTTAGGTGGTTTTCCATTTCCACTTTCCCAAAACCCAGCACTAACAGAGAAAAGAAATCCAGCCCTGAGGTTGCACTTCTCCCTTCTCTCCTGTTTGATTTCTCCCTTCATTGCATCACACACCAGATGTCAATTGTTTCCCTAAAAATTGCTTGTTACCCTGGTCAGTGCTCAGTTTGGGAGGACATCCATTAGTACCAACGGGGGGGAGCAGCAGGATGGAACTTGGAAGCTGCAGGGGCCAGTGGTGGGTCTGCCTCGGAGCCACTGGCATTGGCTCCATCAGACACGAGGGTAGCTTCTGGCAGCTTCTCACTAAAGCCACCCCTGTAGCCTCCCTACTAACCAAAACCTGGCCATGCAAACCCCATACAATTTACACTTTATTTGTGTGTTTGGTTTGCAGAATTATTTTCCTTACAGAAAAATTGGGCGTTTCTGAGTGGGTCCAGTGGCTCAACTTATGTTCAAGGCAAACACAAGACAAATGAGGCACCTTCAGAAAGCCAAATGCCAGGCAGGGCTCACTACCAGGTGCTCCAGTGATAAATCACCACTGTTCGGCACAGACTGAATAAATGTATAAGAAAAAAGGAAAAATAAATAAATCATGAAGGGAACACCTGAACAGGCCAAACCCCATAGCACTGAGGCTCATAAACTGGGCTGTGAGGTTAGAAAATGTGAAGGACAGGTTTGCAATGAGGAATCATTTCTCTGACATGTGCAATGTATCAGGTGATATATCGTGTGATGTATCGTGTGATACATGGCTTGTTCCGTGTACCATTAATTATGTCACCAGTCGGAAACTCAAATAGCATCTGTATGTGATAAATGGTGGTTTCTGGGAGGTGAGGGGCCATGTGAGGGCTGTGGGAGGTCCCCTCCTGCAGCACCTGGGGCCTGGAAAGCCCCAGCAGGATGATTCTGGCAGGATGGTCCCAGTTGGACAGCCCAGCAGAATGCCTTGCCATTCCTCAGGGGAAGGACAGGGTGACACAGGTACCACTGAGGCCAGGGTGACACAGGTACCACTGAGGCCACAGTCACTCATCCATTCTCAGCCTTCTAGGACTTGAATTCTATGCCAGGTACCTCTGCAGAGCCACAGCAGCCCTGTCCTACACCCCAGGGGGAGGGCAAGGACTGCCTGTGCTGGGCTGGGATGATATGCCACAAGGATGTGCCATGGGGATGTGCTCTGGAGATGTGCTCCAGGATGTGCCCCAGGCACTGCTCCGGTCAATAATGCCCACATCTAGCTTTCTCTCCCAGTGCTGCTTGTGGCCCCGATGGGTGCTTGTGCAGGCACCTACCTGCTGAGTCCTCCAGCCTTCCTCTCTCCCTGCAGACCTTCACAGGCTCAAGATGCTGCTTTCTCAGTTCCCATGCCCAGCTGGGACAGTGCTGCTCCACAGGTCAGGCTGAGCTGTCGGAGCACCAACCTTCACCTCCCAGCAGGTTTCCAGGCACAGCTGCACCTCCATTCCTGTGGCTTCTGACATCTCTGAGTGGGAGTGGAGCCTTCCCCTGGGAGGCAGCTGGGAGAGCAAATGTTAAAAAGAACCCTGAAATTCTTCATATTTATGGTATTTCAATATTTTATCCTTGTTTGCAATTAAAAGGAGTTTGAAACACATAGCCAGAGTAATCCTTCCTATGTGCCTGGTTCACCTATATTTACCCACAGCTCAGTGCGGCACTGGCTGGGAATGGAGCTGCTTCCTGATGCTTTGCTACGGAAATCCAAAGGAAGGGAACACAAATATTTCTGTCTTATAGTGGATTTTTTATTAAACTAACTTTTACATAAGCAGCTTTGTAAGACTATTTTCAAAACCATTGCTTCGGGGGATTCCAAACCTGGCACGTTTTCCCTCTAAGGACAGAAATGAAGTCACTCATCCCACATGGGACAGGGAGGTTTCTGCAGCCTTGGGGCACTGAGGGTACGAGTAAGGGACATCTGTGGCAGAGGCAGGACCCTTCACCTGGTCACCTGACACAGCTGTATGAAAACAGACAATAATTCAGAAGTAAGAGCACTCATAGCCAAAACTTCACCTACCATATTAGTGGTTCTGTTAAAAATATAACCTCTATCTACAGGTTTTACCCTACTTAGATATTCAGACTATCAGGGCTCTAAGTGTATTATTTCTGCAAGATGAAAGATAATGCTGTTTCCCACTGTGAGAGAAACCACAGACCAAATAAATAGCCCCTGGGTCCAACCAAAAGTCCTCATAACCATTTATCCAGCACGAGCTGTGACAGAAAGGAGTGTGTTTCCAAACTTCAGATCTTAAAACTGTGCAAATCAGTTACTATGCCATGGAAAGAACCAAAACCTGATGCTGAGAATAACAGAGCAGATCTGGAGAACACGGGGTGATACCCTGGAGCCAGAAAATCTGGCAGTCTGGCAGAAAATGCACCCAAAGTAATGCAAAAAATGTGAGAATGCAGGAATGAGGCAGACCTGAAAGTGAAGATGACAGACTTGCAAGCTGGCATTTAACCGGGAAAGAGACCAAGGCCTGCAATCCCAGAATATTCTCCCAGTTTTCGGTGATTTGTGGATCTGATTGTTTTGTTTAAAATAAAAGGGCGGGGGTTTTTTTTTGTGATAAATTTACTCAGTCACTTTTGGGTTCAAGTGACCCTTTAGCATAGACAATAGCAACACCTGCTTCTTGAGCTCATACAAGAACTATGACGTGCTCCCCAGGAATGGAACAAACCTCTGGCAGCCACACACAGCTCAGCTCGGCTCGGCATCTCCAGCATTCGCTGCCTCGAGGATTTTCTTTTCTCACTTCAGGTTTGCAGCAAGTCTCTGAAAGGGCCCCCTGAGGTGGCCCAGGAGCCACTGGTTTGTTCCAGGTGAGGGCAGTTCTCAGCTCCCAGGCAGGCACTGTGGTCAGGCTCTGGGGCTGCCCTGGGAGTGTCAAGATATGTTGATGTCAGGGTCCATCACCAAGAGGACCATGGAGTCACAGAGTCACAGAATCAGGAATGGTTTGGGCTGGAAGGGACCCTGAAGCCTATCTTGTTCCACAGCCTTGCCATGGGCAGGGACACCTTCTCGTTGCTCCAAGTCCTGCCTACCCTGATCATGACTCTGCAAGAGGCAGTTTGCTCTTGTTGGGTCCAGGATTTTCCATAACACCATGAGAGCATCCTGAATCAACCCAGACTGAAGGGAAAGGTTGTCCTGACCCCTGCTATCCCAGTCCAGAAATCCAGTCTGCACCCAAGGCCACTGACTTCCCAAAGAAACTTTCTTCAGACAGTACAAGACTGACAAGTCACTGAAAAACTCCCCAGGTGTTCTTGGGACAGCACCAAAGGGGTATTTGATTCCAAGGTGGAGATCCACCTGTCCAGCACTCCCATGCTCAGACGAGGAGTGCTGGGTGCTGCCACTCAGCCATCCTCAGAGCTTCTGACAGTTTTAAAGCCTCTGATTAGCCAATTCCTTTAATATTTATACATATAAATCACATAGTTACAGAGTTCTGATTTCCCAGTGGAATTCCTTTGCATGCAGAAGGAATTTCTAGAATTATTTCAGCTGGAGTTAACAGTTATATCTCAAACATACATTTCTTTTGAGTGAAAAACTTAATTTATCACAGCTTGCTATCAGCAGCACCTCCATGATCTCATGAGCAAATGGAAAATTGAGGAGGTAAAAATGAGGGCAGGTTTGATGTTATAAAATTCAGTGAAAAATTTACACTGATGTTTGAAAAAGCCTGGTATTTTGCAAAATATTTGAGGTTCCCACAGATGAGCTGGTTAAGCTCCTTGGGTAACCTGTAAGGGCAAGGCTGTCATTTACTTTCAGCACTACACATTCAGCAAAGCTAAAAGAGACCTTGTATTGGCCAAGTGACTAAAGTTTTCAGCCCAGGTTTTATCATCTCAGGAGGTTTTATACGAGATCAGGTTTGCAGTCCTTCATATCACCTCTGCAATTATTTGAAAACTAAGATGAGGCAGTCTTATGGAAATTCAGTGAACTAGATCTGCTGGGAAAGGATGAGAAAGGCATTTTTTTCCTTATTTTCCAAGTCAAAATGAGTCTGAAGTCCTGAACATTTTCTATCAATTTTCTTAACTTTCCCCTCATTAATCTATTTTTTATTCTAATTCTTTTAAAAAATCAACAAAACTGTTGGCATATTGGCTTGCCTCATTGCTCACGGAATGCAGTGTATTTTCCTCACATGGAAACACCAGCAAACTTTGTGCCACTCTTATTTGTTGCTGCATTCATTTATTTCTGCCTTCTAACTCTTGTGGTCACACTTGAACTCTCACATCATGAAACAGAGAAATCAGTTCCAGCTGTCCCCTCTCCCAGTACTGTCCATACTGGTGTTTTTCACATTCTCACTGCTGTTCTTGCAGTGTTGGTGCTTCCCAGACCTGTGCCTTCGTGCTCACTCAATCCATACATGCCTCATGGGGGGGGGTGGGGGTGGCATTTGAGGCCGTTTCCTTTTGCCCTGTCCCTCGTTCCCTGGAAGCAGAGCCCAACCTGCAGTTGGCTCCACCCTCCTGTCAGGGAGTTGCAGGGAGTGACTAAATCTCAATATTTGTATAATATTGATTATCGCCCTGCATTGTACACATCCCCAAAATCTAATCTTTTCCTGGAATGCAGTTGCACAGTGGTCATTAAGAGAGGATAAGGAGAGCATCACAATGGGCTTGTGGATTTGTTTCTGTCCCTGCAGGTTTGCTGGGCACTGCCAGGAGGATCCCCCGGGGTGGGCGTGTGGGGCCGCTGGTACAGCCGTGACTGGAGACGCTCAGCCATTGTCACACTCACTTTGAGGGAGCCCAGAACATTTCTGTGAGAACATATTTAGCTTCTACATGCAGCAAGAAGCCAGGAAGGCACACAGGGTGTGTAGCTCACATATCTAAGCAGCAGCTTTCCAAAGCCGGTGTTGCCACAGCGCTGAGTTATCCGTGCGTGGACCTTGGCCCCTCCCTGCCCGTGTACCATTGAGCTGTCCTGTCGGCACTTCAGACGTTCTTACCTTGTTGGCAGTCACAAGGTCACCTTGTGAGAGCTATTGGTTTTCATAATTCCTGTTCATTATGCAAATTCATTATTTACGGATGCCGTTAAGATGAAGTGGATGTGAAAAGCAGTAATAGGCACCATGCTTCTGACAGGAGGAAAAAATATTTGACAGGAGATGAATTAAGGCTTGTCCAAATGAGCAAAAAGTAATTTGGAGAATGGGAACACAGAACCTTCCTGGTGAGAAAGCTACAGAGCATTTGGCAGGAGGCAGAGGTGGGAATGGGGAGAAGGTGGGAGCTGCTGCTGTGTCGGCCGGTGCCGTGCCCGCCCCTGGGATCCCCCTCCTCGGGAGGGCTCTGGCATCCTCCGCTCCCCCACGGAAGTTTGGCCAGCTCTGCTGGGCAGGGTGAGCTGGTGCCAGCGGGGCAGAGCTGGAGGCTGCGAACACGAGACACTGCCCAAAGCATCCATCCCTCCCCTGGCTGTCTCTGACACATACGTGGCATCTGTACCCTGGCAAGGGGTGACAGGAGTGTCTGCCAGACCTCCCTGCCTCACCGAGAGATGTACATTTCAGTGCCCATATCTCTATAGAGGAAACGTAAAAACCATTAAATCAATTTAATTTAAGGCAGCCTGTAGCTTTATGGTCTAGAAACTTATCCATGTCTTCCACTCCTTAAAGCAAACATGTTTGCTGTTCTGTTGTGCTTCTTATTTGTTTTTTGTCTTCTTATCTGCCTTTTGCTGAGAAGCAGGGTAAAACTTACTAATTCACTCAGCACAAAACCATCAGCTGGAGCCTTGCAAAAAGGCTGGCAAACACTCAGAGGTTTTTCCTTTGCCTGTAGTGCCATTAGATACAACTGTGGGTCCCAGGTCCAGGCCACCTCCCAGGAAACATTAATCTGACACACAATTCACACTGAGTCAGGACACTGCATGGAGTCAGTTTGGGGTGATTTTTCCAGCAGCATTTACTGCAGACTTGCACACATTTTTAATACCATCCACCATTTAGATGGTTGCTTGTCCTTGATGGCCCAAGGGAATGGAATTACTAATTTACTGGTCTGTCACTGGACAACCAGTGTTCCATCTGAACATGGACTGGATGAAGACAGCACCCCTGTCCAGTGGGTGCTTTAACACTCTGGTCTGGTCTCTGCCACCTCTGTTGCAATGGAGCCTGAACCTCACTCTCAATGTCCTTCCTTCCCTCCTCCCTTTAGTTGCTGTTGTCATTCTGGGCCCAAGACACAGACAATTAGTGACTGACTCTGCTGGGTTGGTGTCAGCCAATCATTTGGGCACACACAGAAGGTGGCCCAGGAAGGCACCCAGGCTCTCCCTGCCCAGCACAATGCTACCCACCACAAACCAGAGTGGGGTGATGGAATTGTTGATAACTGCTTGTTATTAAATCCATTATTAACTCCAGAATATTTTTGCCTTGCTGTGTGCTGATGGCTGGACTAGAAGCAATTCCTCTCCCCATGGTAGCAGTGCCCACAGGATAACTCACTACAGGAGATGGCAGGCTGTTAATCTCCACGGGGGAAAAAAACCTTCCCTTTTGGATAAATGTCAGTGTATTTTTTAAAGCTTAGCAAACAAAGGGGAAAAAAATGTCCTCCCTATAAAATACTCAGCTCCCATTACAGAATCATTTTGTATCTTATCTTCTTTCACTTTCCCCGTGTGCCTTGGAAGTGTTGGTGGCAACATGCAGAACAACAGGCTATTCACAAAATCTTATTATAGTCTCTTCTTTACGATCCACTGGAGAAAAACATGATTGTTCTGTCTGTGTCTGCACTCATCTGAAGACTCAGGTAACATCTCACTTGTTCATAGTTTCTTCTTCACCCACAAAGCTGAGCAGCGTCTGCTGTTTTTGTAACACGGAGACACATCTGGAGGGTATTTGCAGTGCCACAGGTAACCCTCACAGAGGGCAACCATAGGCTGGGGTTACAGGAAGCCAAGGGTTCATGATGTCCAGGGGATCCATCACTCCTGCATTTTGTAAGCCACCACAATGCCTGGGGTGAGGCTCTGCCTAGTCCCTGCACTAAATCCTTCTCCTGCCCAGCTGGACAGAGCACAGTAGTGTGGGAAGGACCTACTCCACATGCACCATCCCCACAATAGCGGGCTTTCCCCCATCTGTCATCTAGAAAAGGTTCTTCCTGGTCATAGGTTCATTGCTGGAGCAGGTACCAGTCACTTGGTTGTGTGACACGAAGTTAATCTCCAGCACTCCTGGAGCTCCTGCCTTGCTGCTAATCCAATTAATTCTACTTTAGTTCCCAGTCACACTCTTTCCCACTGCTTGTCCCATGCTCCCTGGACTGGTTGGCTTCTTGGCTGCATATCTTCTGGGGGTCTCAGTGGGGCTGCTCAGCCCACACTGAGGGTCCACAGCCCCACACCCAGGGACTTGGGGCTGGTCTGACAACTCCAGCAGCTTGTAGGGCTCTCACTGTTCTTTGGCAGCTCCCTTCTGGAAAGAAACTCAGAAAGAGAGCAGCTACCCATAAATATTGCTGAGGGCTGGAGCTGTGCTGTGCAATGGCCTCAGAACGTCTGTGACCTGAAAGGACCATCACTGGGGTTTAACAAGGAAATTCACTTCCTGTGTTCGTTCAGCTTTCACTTGTGAAACCTCAGGCTTGACAGGTAAATTGCACTTTGTCACTGGAGTAGAAGACATCAACCCTTCATTTGGGGTATGGCAAGGGCAGGCAAATTATGTGTGGTTTTTAAATTGCCGTTTTGTCTATGAACTTCAAAGTCATAGTGGCATCACTGGGTTCATTTAGCAGCACCACAGTCAGTTCAGAATGGAGGAAGGAGCTGCCTTTCCCCTGCTCAGGCAATACATAGATGGGATTACACCTCCCTTTTAAGCCTGCTCAGTTTTCTTTTTTCCTTGGGATTCTGAATGTACAATCCTGGTAGTGAAACAGGGCAGGCACAGGGCACACTCTCTGCAACATCCACTAAAAATAGTGCAGGAATGGTGCTGCAGCCTTCTGCAAACTCGGAAAAAAAAAAATAGGTTTTTAAGTCTAATTCCCTAATACAATCAAACACAATCATAAGCAAAATTATTCATGCTGACTTGATTAGTAAATAGAGAATACTATGCTAATGAGGTGTCCTGAAGAATCTCTCCTTGGGATTGAACGTGGCAACACAGCTCTCTGGGCACAGATTCATCACACCCTCCTTCCCTGTCTTTCAAGATCTCCTGGTGTCTGGAAGACAGGTCTATATTTGGGTTGCTCCTTGTCATGGCTGTAGCCAGTCTGCACCTACCAGACCAAAGGGCAAGAAAAAGCATGAGGTTGTGCTTGGGGACAGGTGATGGATGGCAGGGTGACCCAGGTGAGACTGTGCCCACGGGCGGGTGAGCAATGGCAGGGTGACCCAGGCGAGGTAGTGTCTGGGGATGAGGTGACCAATGATGAGGTCTTTTCCTTGGTGCCAAGGCAGAGGAGAAATGTCTTTTCCCATGTGGCCCCAAAATTAATGGATCTCTCTAGAACTTGCAGCTGGTTTCCTGTGTATGGGAGGGCACAGGAACTCACACTGGGCACATGCCCTACCCTTAACGTCATGTGTTCTATACACTGTCACACCAGTGCAACTGGGACTTGGCTCCGTCTGTGAGCACAATGGGTCACTCCTATGGCTGAGACAGCAACTTTTTCTTGGTTTTCAGGAAAAAGACACCCCTTGGCAACACTCCCAGGACATGCTCCTGTCACCAGCCCTCTCCTCTCATCAGCTGTGTGACTGGCTCCTCCCGGCACAGCTCCATCCCTGAGCTAATGGCCAAGGCCTTGTCCTCAAGGAGGATGTTTGTCCCCAGGGGGAATGTTTTCTGATTCCAAGGGAAGTTATTCCTGTTTGGCCACTCCTGGGCTGTTGATGCTCCAGGCGCAGACCAAGCAAGCTGCTCACATGTCTGCAGTGAATGTCCAGACTCTGCTAAGTCTGCTGTGATTTTTTTTCCCTTTTCAAGACAATTCATCGGCTCTGCCTGCCCAGAGTCTTGATATTACCTGCAGATTAGAGGCATCATTTTTCTTCTCTGTCAGCAGGGACTCTGCCTCGGTATGTAGGTCAGGATAAGTCCTTTTCATCCCATTGTCTGCTGTATCTTTTCTCCTCACTTTTTTTAAAATATTCCATCTGCACCTCTTTTTTGCTCAACCTGGCTGTATTCTCCTGGCATTGTGCCCTCTCCCCATTCTCTGTCTGACATTAGAAACAATGCACTGGCAATATTTTATACATGATCCAGAATTTCTTTAAGCCTTTGAACCTTCCACTCAGATATCCTTCTGGGTTTGTCAGGCAGATACTTCCATTATACAACTCAAATGTTCAATAATAATAGTCTGGATTTTTTCAAATATCAAAACTTACTCCCACTGGAAATCAATCATCAGACAAGAGACAAGTCAGGTAGTTGAGACTTGCCTGCCAACTTTCCATCACTGTAAAAGCTGATGAAAGCAGGCAAACTCTAAATGACTTGTGAAAGACAGCTTAAAGAGAGAAACTGAGGGTATAATTATGGCCACACAGAAACACAGTGTTTACACAGACAGACACATGGCAGTGGGGGCATGGAGAGGGGAATATGTGTCAGAAATGTGGGTGCACATCCAGAGCCAGCAGGCTGTGACACTGAGTGGATGTTTCAGAGGAACCGATGAAGGAATGACAGACCTGGTAGCACTGTGTAAAGGACACTGTGGGTTCCAGAATGAAGACTAGTGTTACCTGACCGACCCCCAGCCTTGCTGGTCCTGCACAGATCTTGTCCCCACAATCCAAGAAGGGAGTAGACAGATAGGAGAGAATCCAACTGAGGGTCATGAAGGATGATCCAAGGGATGGAGAATCTGCCCTATGAGGAAAACCTGACGTTCGGTCCCTTCTCCCTGGAGAAGAAAGGTTCAGGGGGGACCCCATCACATAACATCAGGACATACAGCAGGGCTCCAAAGAAGTTGGAGAATCACTCTACATGAGAAGCCCCATGGAGGAAACAAGGGCTGATTGGTACTGAGAGAGGTTTTATCTCCATATAAAAAAAACTTTTAACAATGAAAACAGTCATTCACTGGAACAACCTCCCCAGTGATGGGCCAAGTCTCCATAGCTGGTAGGTTCAACTTGCAGCTGTGCAGGGTGTGAGAAAATATCTCTGGGCTCCCTTTCCCACAAAAGGTTGGAGCAAATGATATTTCAAGGTCCCTTCTAACCTAGGCTTCTCTGTGATTCTGCTTCTCTGATCTGTAGAAAATAAGAGTGCAAAAGTACAATGGGGTTTTTCAGTACAGGAGTATGGTATTTGCGGATTAAATCTAGTGGTCCTGCCTGCCCCATGTCCCTCACATGTGCTGGCAGAGCCACACTTAGATATGAGCCACCGTTGCTTCTGGTTCCTGATCCTGGGGCTGCTGGAGGGATGGGGACACAAGGGTTGCCGTGGGACCTGCGGGACTGGAGTTGAGCAGAGCAGGAGTCCCCGGCCAGCAGGTACCCACAGGAGACTCTCCCTGTACCCTGTGATTGCCTCTCTTCCCCCATCCCTTTATTCAGCATTTTCCAAGCTCTACCGTAACTTTCTGTGCCAAGTCAAAGCTCCCCTGTGTTCCCTCTCTATCCCAGTGTCATGTACACCATGCTAATGCTCGGTGTGTCTATCATTAAACAACTTTTTATTTATGCATGAATAATTGAAACCTTGCATTATTAATATTTTAATTAACCTTTAAACAAGGTTTTGTGTTTTTAATGCCTGCTTTCATCTCCCTGAGCCATCTCTATAATGTGTTTAACTTCTGACTTTCTCTCCTGTCACTTGTGTGAAATCTTTAACTACAGCATGTGCAGAGATCATCTTCAGAGAGGTCGCTGTTGAAAACCATGGAGTTGATTCATCATAAAAATGTTTCCCTGTTTGAGATTCCTGCCGTTGCTTAGTTCTCTCTTGGAAAGGCTGTTGCATTTTGTCCTGTGTTGCTGCAGCTTCTCCTGCCTCCTTTCACATGAGAAACCCAGGTCATTCCTCTGACTCACAACTGGCAACACTGAGAAATAAGCACACATTTTCCTTTGGGAAGCCAGACGGGGAGCTGGCAGGTGCCCATGACTGTAGGGGGCTGCACTGTTTGCTCTTTTGTTTAATGTTCCTGCCACAAGAGTACAAAGGGGCTAATGAATCCACAATGAAGCTTTATATCCCTGTGTTCCAGCACAGCCCCAAACACGGTGACAACCCATGGGAGATAAAGCTGAAGGACTTTGTCAATACAGAACTAACTAGTAAGTAAATAAACAAAATAATGCCATTAGAAAGGTATAACGGAGCTCCAATGCTCCTGAGCCAGAGCAGCTGTGTGTACTCCCAACTTCATCACCAGAATCAGGAAACCTCTGACTTTCTGCTTAAGAGGCTGCCTGATTATCCTAGTGTGAGATTCTGGCTCAGGTGGGAAGAAGGCCACTCCTGTAGGTGGTGCAGGTGAAAGTCATGAACACTTGTAATGCAGGGATGAATAAACAGCTCTCTCAAAGCAAGCCCAGCTCTTTTGCATGTTGTTCCAATGATGTTGCTGCCACACAACCCAGGACAGGCTAGTAGGCAGGTGCTGGCACTGCTGTGCCCAGCAGAGCTCCCAGCCCTCTCCACCATCTCACACCTGCAAAGGTAAGCAGACGAGCTTGCCTTCTCTGCCTCCTCATATCCCTTCCACAGCCAACTCTTTGTGGGGCAGGAGTGCTGACAGCAGAAATCAGGCTTATCTTCTTATCAGCCTAAATTTTGTCTGTTTGAGTCCACAAAGCTCAGTGATGTTTAGGGTGATCTGAGAAAATGAACACAAAAGCAGACCAGTGTGTCTGGGGGGAGATCAGCCACTTCTCTCAGCTCCATTCCTGTATCTGGCTATTCCTGGTGCCAAATGTTAATGATTATAGAAAGCATCAAACAAGTGTTAGATGGCCTGAACCAAGGGGATTTTCCTGTATACAAATGTCTTTATTGCCAAGTAACAATGGCATGTTTGCTCCTGGACTCACTCCCTAAATCAGGAGTCTGCTGCTTAATGGGAAAAAAAATAACAGGGCAGGATTTAATAATTGGGATGAGGAAGGTTTTCCATTAACTGATCACGTATGGCAAATAATTCAGAATTTGTCATTGTCACTTTTCTACCATAAATTCAGAAAGAATGGTGCTTCATTAAATCTGTAAGGCTCTTCCAGAGTGAGCAGCTACTGACCACTCACAGTAAGTTAATTAAAAGTCTTTCACGCTAGAAAGAGCAAATGTTGGTGGAGATTAATTGATTTCCTGTTAGCATGTGCTCAGGACTGACTGATGTACTAGAGATGCTTTATCTATATCCACTTCATCTCAGTCAAGTGCAACCTTTAGCATGCAACTAATTTCACTTTTTCATTAGTAACTGCTGTTAAAGTTAAATGCCATAACAGTCCGAGCTATACTTCCAGTTTTATCTCAGTTTACCATGCACTTTCCAAGTAATAGTTTATTTTATACCAAACTACACTTAAAAAAACCCAAACAGCAACAACAACAAAAAAACCAAACCAACCACACAAAAAAAACCATAACAAAAACGCCACACAACAACAAAAAAAACCCACAAAGCAAATAGATAAAACACCTCAAAAAATCCCTGATGGTAACTCCTGATGTGTGATTCATTTGCCTTTCTCTGTCCCTTCCTTTTTGCCCACTATGTTTAATAGTGCTCAGCCTCTGAACTCTCATTGTTTGCACCTCTTGCCTGATCTCTGGAGTTAGAGGATGAGTGTCTGGGTGTGTTTCATGGTGCAAACAGGAGCAGAAGTGTCCAGGAAACTCCTTTTCCTCTCTCTCGCCTTTAAGCCAGCTTGGCAAATGTGAAATGGTTCCACCAACTGAAGCAAAAGAGGTTTGAGGCATTAGACAGGAACACCTCTAATAAATACCATTGTCCCTGCCTGAGTCTCCATGCCCTTCCCTCCCCTCAGAGAGATTTACCCAGGGATGCAGGACCAGCTCTTCTCCCTGAAATGCCAACCTGAGCAGTACCTGGGGTCTACATTGTTAATAGACCGCAGCCATCTTTCTTACACGCAAAGTGAAGTACAAAATAAATAACCTCAGCGCTGAATGAACACCAGATCATGTCTGTTCTGTGTAGGAAACTTCCCTGCTCCACCTCCACAGAATCCTGCAGCTCAGCAGTGGCTGCAAACATTTAACCAACAACACTCTATAAAGAAGTGGGGGTTTTATACAAAACATTCCCATACCTTCTGGCAGTATTTATTCAATTTTTTATGAAAAAATTCATTGATTTCAGAAATATAAGTTCAAGTGGAGTGAAATTATGTGTAAATGCTGATGAAATGCAGTAGTGAGTTTGTTTCTAAAAACGGGGGGAAAGTGAAAAAGATGAAACCATTCCTGAGCAAATTGAAAAAGTTCCAACACTTGATTGAAGCCAATGTTTTGAGACTGAGCTTTACAGACCTCTAGCTTTGTAGACCTTTATAGAATAAGTGCCCATTGCGAGTGGGTGAAGGCCCTGAGGCTGGAGGAGGCTGCAGCTGAAGAGAAGGGTTCTCACAGCTGTTCTCAGTTCTGGGCTCAGCAATGTAAATGGCTGAAATTCTGGTAACACTCAGAGCACGTTGTGCCCTGTAAAACTTTTCTGTAAGCTCTGAGGTCTAATGCCCTTTTGGAGAGGAGACAGGACTGTTTGCATTGCTCCTGAAAACTCTAATTTTGTTTTGGGTTTTAGTTTGCAGAATTGCAAATATTATAATTGCATTATTATTGTATTAAATTCCTCCTTTAATGAACAAACAGCTGTGTAATTGCACCAATGAATTAACACCTCTGTAATGGCTGGTTAAGCTCTTTAATTTTACCCTTAGTTTTCAAGTGTTGAGCTCCTCTGTGGGAGTGCAGCTCTGGGTGCCAAACATTTTGTACATCCTTAGTCTGGAAATTAGTTTCTCCTCTAATTTACCAGGGAACACAGTGAAATCCTGAGGTGTGTTGAAAGCTGTGACAAGTCTTTGTCCTTTGATCATGCCACTTGTACCTCCCAAATTTAAGTCTTCCACAAGGCCCTGCCAACTCTGCAGATCCCAAAAGCAGTGACCAGCATCCAAGCTCTTCAAAGGAGATGTCTGGTGCAAGTTCCCAGCTCTGCCTCAGTAAGGGGGTTTGGTTTTATTGCCACTGAAGGTAAGAGCACCCCAGGTGTGGGGCTCATCAGTACTCGTGTCCAATACAAGATGGTCTCTGATTTTTCATGTGTTTGACTTGTTCAGCTGCTTCCCATGGGCTGGACTCTGGCTTTGCTCTGGAGGCTGAAGGGATGAAAATCCCCAGAGCAACCCTTTGGACTCTCTTCTTGGGCTTAAAAACACACCCCCAAGTCGGCTTCTAATTTCTCACCCAGCACCAGAGTAGAGCTGTCCCTTCTCTCCCACTACTCTTGCCAGTCTCGGAGATGTTCATTGTCACAACTTGCCTGTGAGTGGCTGCTACACACTCATTGCTTTCACAGGGGTGTTCTCTGGGCGTGGATCTTCCTTTGCCAAGAGCCCAATGTGCATGTACAGAGGAACAAAACCATGGGGGATAAAGCACTATCAGAGCTAAATAAATCACATTTCCAAGTGAAGAGATATAAGAGCTATGCCATATGGCTTAGCGAGGAAATGACAGCAGCTGGTCTAAGAAGAGATGTTTTTGTGACTTTGTCCACAAACAGTGGCAATACAGAGCTTCAGAAATAATTTGTGTATCTGGCAGAAAAATTTGATTATCAGCTCTTTATCCTGTCAGACATGTCAGATGTACACTTGAGGAACTCCCTGTTCTCAGAGCCTGGAGTGACTCACCAGGCTTTGATGGGTGGCAGCTTTTGAAGGAGTTGTTGGCTGCCAGTTCCATCTGTAGCCATGGCCACACAAAGGTCTTGCTGGGTTTGCTCTGGTGCTCCATCCCAAAAGCAAGAAGCCCTGATACTCTCAAGTCCTGCCTAAGGCACCAGAAAAAGTTACATGGTGATGTCTTCGCCCAGTGCTAGGGCTCTAGGAGACATGAGGAGCAGACAAGGATGTTGAAAGTAAAGGGAGTAGGAAACTGTCCCTCCTCTCATTGTGTTGGCACCTTCACTGGTACCATTCAGTGCCTCTGAGTCTTGGGGAATGCTTAAATAAAGAATAAATGGGAGGGCCCAGTCAATTCTTTTTCTTAATCCAAAGCAGAATTGCTTTTCCTCTGACTTGGGAAGCAAATGATCCTGGTTTTCCTGTGGAACTGCTGGCTTCATTGTGCTCCTGTCAGAGTAACACATCCAGCTGACATCAGAAACAGAAGCATCAGCAGTGTCAGAACAGGGAATAGCAGGTGCAAGTTATTCCTGGTTAACAAATATACCAGAGAGATGGCAGTGGGAGTGAACAGTCATCTGTCCCTGTGTGCTGTTGGACTGACTGCCTGGAGCATGGACTGGCTTCTGTCCCTCTTGTTCTCTTTTTGGGGAATTGAACCAACTGGGTAAAGTTGGATGCTAAGTCCACAAGTGCTTGGTAACTGTCTCGAACAAAATGGGTAAAAGGAAGCCTGCACAGCATGTAAAATAATTTTCCAAATGAAAGCAGGATGGACTACATCTAGAAAGCTGAATGGGATCAGGGATGGGATTATTTTTAAAAGGAGGGTGATTAAATCATGTGATTGTAATGCAAAACCCAGACAAGTCTGAGGAGCAAAGGCACAGAGTAGCAGCAAGAGCAAAGCAGAGGATCAGAGAGGGCAGACAGAGGTGTGGGGAGGGGACGAGCAGAGAAGCAATTTCTCTGTGTCAGAGGAAAAGGAAAGATCTGCTGGAGAGGGACAGCAGAGCAGGGGTAGGGAAAAGCCTGGTTTGGGAGTTCCCTGCCCATTCCTCAGATGTGTCCAAAAGCTATGCTGGGGAGCAGGGACCCATGGAGCCCTTCCCACCCATGGACCTCCCCCAGCTCTGGGAGGTGCAGCTGCTTTGCAGGAGATGTCTACCTCTGCCCTTGGCCAGCCCTTGCTGTACTTTCCAGCTGCTACCTCTGCTTCCATACCTTTCCCAGCACATGACCCAGAGCACTTGTCTCTCTGCAGCATCTTCTCCACAGGTCTGGCCCTCAGCCATGTCTTCCCTGGCACACACTTCATTTCCCATTAGAACCCTCTGGTTTGACATTAATTGGAAGTTTGGGGTCAAATACTACTCAGCTGGCTTTAAAACTGCCTTCTTTTTTTTCTTGAAAATAACCAGTCATACCTCATATACTTTTGTTATTTTCCATGGAAGAGCTGTATTGATCCCCTGCACTGTGCTGCTGAATGCTGCCTTCTCTTGGTGATCCCTGCCACCTCTCTTCGATGGCAAATGATTAATATGTGCACTATGGTCGTTGTGCTAATGATTCTAGCACGTCAGGAAACACAAGTTGTTGTTGTGTTCAGATATGTTTCCAGCTGGCAAGGAGGAAGGCAGCCACTCAAATTCACTGACCTGTGCTTTGGTGGAGGATCCAGCTCTGTGCTTCTCTCTGTGGGAAGAGCTGGTGTCAGGGTGCACACTCTTACTGGTGATGGGAGACTGTACATGTTCCCCCTCAAACTCATGGGTATGGCCTTGACCCTGCCCTATCCCTGCAGAGCTGGTTGGGCTCTCACTGGGATGGGGGTGTCAGAGCCAAGGCCTGGACAGCAGTACAGCCAGCCTCAGCAGAAGCAACAGGGGATGAAAGGCAAGTTAAAACCTCCATTCAGTGTCATCCAATTGATTCCTGCTCTCCCAAGGAGGAGGACAAAACAAATGGAGGAGGACTGGCATCCTGCACCCCCACCCTGGTGCTCAGGTATAGCCACATTGAGGCAGGGAGCAGGGTGTTCCCATGGACTTGGGCCTCCCAGGTGACTGATGGCCTCAGTCTCGGCAGAAAGAAAGGGTTTGGGTGGAGTGTTCATGCACAGGAGCTCTCTCGCTCCCCTCTGTTGCCTGTAGCTGTGCCAAACCCTCCATCAACATGATCAGCCCGCAGGGCCAGCTCCATCCCAGTACCAAAGTGCTGGTTAGGGAGGTCAGAGTTGGAACCTGAGGTTTATACTTCAGGAAGTCTTTCCACAGCAAAGTAAGAACGTAGGTATGACACCAAACATACGCTCTAACACAGTGAGGGATGCAGGACCTGCAATGCAGCTGAGATCTAAGAGCCCCATTGTTTGCCAGATTGGAATAGTGTAGCTCCAGACTCATTTGCAGAATTAACTATGCCACAATTGCAAATCACTGCAAAACCATTTTCGTCTGCAGAGAAATTATGGTGATATTTCCTCTTGCTCTCAGCTCTGGTGAGAGCAAATTTTCACATCCTCCTTCTGAACAGATTTTGACAGAAAAACATCTTCAGTATTCCTCCATGTATGGTTCATACAAAAGGCTTCTCAAGAAGCTGAGCTCAACCTGCACTATGCACCGTCTGAACAATTATGAGTATTAAAAAACTCAATTGCCAGAACTAGACCTGAACTGTTAATTCAGAGTTTCAGACAGAAGAAGCCTCAGCACAAGTTTAAACTCAACCAAAGGAATTACTGCCCATCTCCCCAGTTCTGCTCGTGGGTTTTTTTCCTTTAAACCAATAAATTATTTCTCAATCTTGGGAATATTCTAGCATCAGTCTTACTGACCGGAGCACTTCCTTCAGTTCTATTTTAGTCATCAAAGAAACTGTGAGCCTGGAGTAACTGAATAAAAGCCCTTCAAAATGACAGCCTTCCTCAGTGATCTCATTCCTGATCAGAAATGCCTCTCCATAGAAGCCTGCAGACCTCTCCACTCATACCCGTGTAATGACACTTAATGCCATTGCTCACTGCACTTCTGTTTCCCAGCAGAGGTGAGTCACTGGGGGGGGATCAGTTACACCATGATGCAAACCAGAACAAATGTCTCTCCATAGGTTTGCTTAGAAAAGGGCTTCTGTCAGCAAATTGCAGGCTGTTCCACTGAATGGTCTCCATAGAAAACAAGGCTTGTTTAGGTAGAGTGGAAGAAGAACTCTGTCCCTGGAGAAGATAAGCAGTATTTCCGGGTCAATGAGAATCAGGCCTGGTCATAGCAGTTCACGATTACTGCCCACAGAATTGATTTCCTCTCCTTTTTCCTGCCTGAGGCAAACTGAGATGTAAATGAGGAGAGCTGTCAGAGAGCTTCCTCATGGAGAACACCCTCATGGAGAGCATTCTCTCTCCACATCTCCAGACACATTATCCCCACCATGCAGACCAGGTCAGTGTCCTGGGCAACTCTGGGGAAACTGAGCACAGAGGATATGAAGATTCAGCAAGGAGGGGCAGTAAAGAGGTCCTTGACTTTTTCTATTAGGGTCTGCCTGATTATTAATCAAGATCTGCTAATTAAGAGATGCAAGGTTTGATAATCAGTGCAAGACACTGACACCTTCCTGATATGAGTCCAGAAAAGCTCTTGGTGTCAGGTGATGGTAAGAAAAATGAGGCAGAAGAGCCCTGACCCTACAGGGGAAGGTAAGAGCCCAGGAGAGAAGCATCCTGGAGAGCTCTTGGGAGCAACATGTCCCAGAGGGTTCCCAGATTCCCAGCAGCAGTGGGATGGATTCAGGTATTGTTCCAGCTTCCCTACCATGAATGGCCTCCACCCAGCCCCACCCCTCTGCCCCATGCTCAGTGGGTGCCCATGAGGCATGAGGGCTGAGCACAGCCCAATTTAGTTGCAATTGAAAACCTTAGTGAATATTAGATTCGAGGGCAGTAATTCCTGGGAACTCTGGTGTCTGTGGCTCCAGAAACAGTTCCCAGACACAGCCCATCAATTCCCTTTCAGCCCCATTTCCATACATGTCAGTATATCCAGTCCCAGTGTGCACCACTCTAAGTTACAGCTGCTCTAAGTGCTCAGCTGTGAGTGCACAGACTTGTAGAACACTTTTATGCTTTATTTCCCAGGTTGCCTGCAAACATCCAAAAGCTGCTGTGCTAGCCCTTCTCGGGCACTGGCTCTTCTGGAGTGAACAACTTCTGAGCTGATCACCTTGGACCACCGCCCTCTGGGAAGCCTTCTCAGGCTTCACTTCAAGAGATGGGGATGCTCAGCCAATGTAAGGGAGAGCTGCTGTGGGATGCTGCACGCTGTGGAACCCTTGGTCCTTCCTCTGTCCTCCCCAGTGTGCTGCAGGTATCAACAGATATCATGGTAAACTCCAGCCCTTCAAAATACCATCTCCTGTGTGTAACCAACAGCACACACAGCAACAAAATCTGTGCGAAACAAGTCACCAAGTGGTGACTTCAAGTGAGGCAGATGTCCCACTCCTGAGTAGTGGCTGCTACTGATCAAGAAAATTTTTTTCCTTTTTTTAAATTAAAGTTTTCAAAAGATGTTGCTAACACAGAGCAGAACCAAACCAGGTGTAATTAGCTGCAGAGCAAATGAGGCTGTTTAATTCACAAGGGTTTTGATTTCCACTATCCAGAAGTGCATGGAAAGGGTTCAAACTCAGTATTGCAGGATTCTGCTGGGATTTGGTAACTTATTTGCATGAGCTGATTGGCAATAGTGGTGGAATTAATGATACTGCTATGAACACACTACATCTGCCCATTACCTTGTGATGTGTTAAGTGTGCACATATCACACTTGTGATGAAATTAGTAGCAGAATGACACAGGATCCTCCTTGCAAATACACAGATACATCAGGCAGCCCTGTCAGCTATTCTAATGTGTGTTACAGTCTCAACAAACATGTTTCTTTCAAGAATTTGCAACTTGTTTCAAATTGTTAAACATAACCTTCCATTTAACTGCATGTGCAGTTTAAGAAATTGACTTGTCAAAGGATTTCTGCTCCACTGACAGTGATATTTCATTTGTTTTCACATCCTTTTTAACAGTTTATTGTAAAGCCTTTCCCCATTGCTGTGCTTATTGCTTCATGGTTTTTTACTGTTCCCTTATTACTCAAATTATTTTCCCTTTGTGTCCCTTGCCATCTCTCTCAAGTATCCAGAACAAACTGGACACATAACAGAGTCTGTTGCTTCTGTCTCATTTCCTATGAGAGCTTTATGATGAAAAGAAAGGACAGCATATACCAACCCTCAGCCACACCTGCTCATGTGATTTGTAAGTTAAATAGTCAAGATAGTCATCTACTTAAAAATATATAACCACCTTAATATAGAATTTAGGCATAGAATTAGGTCTGGTTGGTTAACATTACTTAACAGTTTTTACAGGATTAATATACTGCATTAACTGTAATCTGCACCACAGCAGAAATCTGCAATCTGCTTTAAACAGGCTCACCTGGACTGTCCCTCCTTCCAGGTGCCTGGAACGCTGTGGACAGGGGACAGTCCCTACCACTTCTGTGAGAGGTGTCCCCAGCCAGCACGGCCACACCAGCCAGACCCCTGACATGGCAGGTGCTGGGTTCCCCAGCACCAGGAAAGGTCCCTGGGGTTCCTGCAGCTGTGGCAGGTCATCCTGGGAGCCACTGAGGAAGTGGAGTGGTAAGGGAGAGGCACGCAGACATAGGGAGAATAGTGGGGGAAGCTTGGTGCTGGTGTGAACAGCTGCATAAAAATCATTCATAGGGCAAAACCAGCAAATGAATGGCAGCTTTGGTCCAGAAAGGCAGAAAACAGTTTCCATGAGTTAAGTGTGGATTGGATCCAGCACTTATTGCAGAGAGGAATGAGACTAAAATAACAGAGGCAGCAAAACTGCAGTGGCCCATGGAGTATTTCTTCCCATTTTATCATTTTCAGGTCCAGGTCAGAAGGGCACTGTGAGTGAACCCAAGTGAACCAGTGGCAGCAGGCAGGGCAGTGGCTGTGCCAGCTGTGTGTGCTGCCATGTACCCGGGGTGTGCCAGCCATGTGTTCTGGCTATGTGTGCCTGGTGTGTTTCCGGTGTGTGCCCAGCATGTGTGCCAACCCTATATGCCCAGTGTGTGTGCTGCCATGTGCCTGGCATGTACCTAGTGTGTGTGCCAGCCATGAGTGATTGGGTATATGCCTGCCATATGCCCAACATGTGGGCCAGCTGTGTGTGTCAGCCATGTGTGCTGCCATGTGCCTGGTGTGTGCCAGCTGTGTGTGTTGGCCATATGTGTCTAGCATGTGCTTGGCATGTGCCCAGTGTGTGCCAAATGTGGCCCTGGCGAGGGGCAGCTCTGAGGCCCCATGGCCATTTCAGCAGCTGCATGTCCTGCATGGCATGCACTATTACAGCAGCTCTAGTTCTGGAGACCACTCTAGGATTCGGCATAGGATATTTTTCCAAGTGGCTCCCTTGCTGGGGCCTTTCCAACCTCAACAAGCAAAATCACCTCATGTGCAGACTTTCACTGCTTAGAGTCACAACCGTACCTGCTGTGAGCAGGTAAGGCAGATCAGCCTGTCCCTTACGCCAGCTCCTCTCCTGTTCCCAGGTGTGTTCGAACACCTCATACTTTCATGACTCCACACAACCCTCTGTTTGGGAGGCAAGCTGCGCAGTCAGGCGGGAATGTGTATCAGTGCTGCAGCTGAGTGAGGATCCTCATATCCCAGAGCTGACACCAAAGACTTTAAAAGAGTGTTGGTTGGCTTTTCCACAGAAAGCTGTGGTTCTTGAGTGACTTATCAGATAAAAGAGCGAGTGTTTCCATGCAACCTGTCCATGAGGGACATGGAGACGTGTAGACCTGGGGACCTGGGGCTGTGACAATGGCCTGCCCTGAAGGGGTGATGGCTGCTGCCACTGGTGGGTGAGGGCTGGGCTTGGGCAAGCAGAAGTTGATATGAAAGATAGTGCATTTTCCTGAGCCACTGTTCACTGGACAGTGAGTGCCGCTGGGTGCACTGCAGCTCAAACTTTCCCTTTTCTTCCATTTTTACATTTGGAATGAAAAGGGGACTGAGGATTTTGTGTTATTATTTTGGCTGGGGATCTCCACATACCATCTGAGCTACAAAAAAGCAATGGATTCTGATGAATAGATTGTTGTACCATTTCGTTTTGTGATGATGGTATGTGGTGTCCACATCACAGGTATTTCCTTTAAACCTTTATGAAGAGCGTTCACTTGTAAATAGGTAGGTGTTGTAAGGCCTGAGCTCTCAGGGGTTTGGTGACACGCGTGTTGCTCTCATATTCTATGTAAGGATTACAGCAATTGCTCCACGTTTATCCAGCACAGAATTTAGGTGCTTGTTAACATCTCCAACACCAGCATTTGTTCTCATCTTGTACAATATGCACAATGGGAGAAATGGGCAAAGATAAACCACAGACTTTACCAGCTGATGCACAGCTGTGTTTGGGATGAAGGTGAAGCAATCCTCACATCTCTCCATGCAGCTGCGTGAGCAGGGTCAAGTACCAGCTGGGAAATGACAGAGTGAGCACCCCAGAACTGAAGGGTGACTGGATCCTCTATCCCAAAGAAGCACAATCCAGAAAGGAGCAGTGAGGCTGAGCTGGAGGAAAGCCTTGAGTCTCAGCCCCCCAGCCTTTAACCCCTTCTCAGGGTCAGCAGCAGCACTCACCGGGGCAGTGACTTGGACATGGCCCATCCATTCAGTCACAGCTCCTCGTCTGAGCAGTCGGGCTGCTGCATGTCATCAGCAACAGTTTTAGCAATTCAACTTCTACTAAAATACCAGACTCTGGGATCTTGAGAAGTAAACATGTGCATCTCCCCTTCCCAGACAGGAAATTGTATTGGGAGTCCACTGTGTGTTAAAATCTTAATTTTCTCAGTTAGCTAAATCTCTAAATTCTGGAGTGTTAAATGCCCTGAGACTGGAAAGCAAAGCTACTGTTAATAATTCCAGTGGCTAAAGAGCATATTATTTTCAAATGACTTCGTCAGCATGGGGCCTGCCCACAGCTACTGCTATCAGTCATCTTGCACCAGGAGGAACTGATGTCTGAATAAAAGACAACAAGACATTCAAGGGAGCTCAGATTGTTCAGACTAAAAGGAAGTTATCAGAAACAATTAACCAACTTGGCCAAAAGCCATTGGAGAAGGTGGGAATGTGACTGAAAGGCAGTTCATAAAGCCTTTATACAAATGGATAAAGCAGGGAACAAGCTGGTGAGAAAGGCTGTGGAAAGCTTCATACCACTGATGGAATCCTTATCAAGGGGTGGAAACAAGGAAGGATTTTCTTTCACAATGGCTCCGATAATCATCTAACAAGAAGAGGTGCATTTTATACTTTCCTCGTCAGACCATACTTTGTGCCCATTATGGAGGGAGAGATTAACTGCTGCCTCTGTCAATGGCAATTTCCCCAAATCGCTTTGCACATTTCAAGGGGAGAACAGTGGGGGTGCAGCCCAGCCCTGCTGGCACCCAGGCCATGAGCTGGTTGTCCTGTGGCCCGGGGCATCAGGGGAGCACAGATCATGCTCTGCCTGCCCTGAGCTCTGGATCCTTCATTGTTTGTTGTGCCTTCCTGGTCACTCTTTTCTCTGTCACACAGCCTGGCTCTTCCTCCCAGAAATCATTCATATGGATAACTCCGGCATAGGACTACAGAGCTCAGAGGCAAAGAGCAGAAATGTACTGATGCAGCGAATGGAAGGTCACAACCCAGAGGGACTGTGCTATGAACCAGTCACAGCATCTGAGAGAGGAGACAGTTACCATTGGTGATCATTTATAAACAGAAATAACATTGTTATTGTTATTTAATTACTTCGATACCCTGAGCCCTCCATCAGCTCTTCCTTGAGTCTCCTGGTCCCAAGTGAGTTGAGTCCCCTGGCCACTGCAGACCCTCCACCTGCACTGCACTCACCCTACACAAGAACAGGGACAGTCACAAGCATGGAGCACCCATCATCACTTTGATTTGGAAAAATCAATCCCCTTCTCCTCTTCAGTGTCTGTGAGTTTCCCATGCCACCAAAATGTTCATTAAGTAAAAAAAACCCAAACCAAAACAACAGAACATTTTAAGAAAAAAGGATTCTTTGCTGTTAAAAATATCTAAAAAACTTTTTGAATTTGGATTGGTTTAGGTTTTGCGTAATTCCTTTTAATATCTTGGGAGATACATAATCTGCAATTTTTTTCCATCTTCTTCAGGTTTTTCTTTAATTTCTGCTTTCCACCCCATTCCCTGCCTCATACATGGCACAATCAGCTTAGAAATATAAGCAGTTGATAACTGAGAAAGCTACTGAAAGCAGAAGTATACAAAAGCTTTGTGGTAAATTTCAAATAATAAATCAGTTAAAATTAGTAAAACAACGTTCAGAAATTTCAGTTTTATTTATTGCCTTCTTTCTGCCCTTCAAGCCAAAGCTCTTCCCTACCCTTGGCCTTAGCTCTGCAGTCCCAGAGCCCCTGCCCACAGCTGTGGGAGCGCTGGGGGGCCCTGGCTGGGGCAGTGGAGCCGTTTGAACAAACTGACCAAAGTTGTTTAATTAAACAATTTGCAAAAGCCACCATAGACAGATTGGGCTGCTGTTAAGTTATTCAATCTTTTGTAAAGGCTGGATGAATGAAACTCATGTTAAAGTTTCCAGATTTATTAGAAATGTTTTATAATCACACACCTGCTGCCCCTACAGCCCCAAGGGTGACCATGCCTGACAGACAAGGTTTCCCCAAATCCAACAGCCCCACTACAAAGCACACACGAGTTTTGCAGGATACATTTTTTTTTTCACTTTTGAACAGTTTCTTTACTTTTGCATCTTTTTGTAGCCAGGCAGGAACAACTATATTCATTTTTTTTTATTTATTATTGGTTTATTGTTGCTTTTATTACATTTTTAGACTACTTTCTATAGAACAATAAAACCCCCCAAAATAAAAAGCTTTTATTAAAAAGCATCTCCTCATCATTTATTAGTATCATCATCATTATACCTTGATCAGAGTTATCATTATCAGCAGCTTGAGCAGGGTGAAAAGGTTCCTGGATGACATAGGATGACACAGACAGATGTTGCAGCTGTTGAATGATGTACATTGACACATCTACAGGGGAAAGCACCAGCTTGTGAAGAATTTTCCTCTTACAAGTGCTGCAGAAGGGAAAGAGAAAGCATCGTATGAGCAAGACAAAGAGTGGAACCAGAGAATCCACAACAAAGAATGAGTGACCAACAAATTGAAATCAGTCCTGCCAACACCCTGCAGTGAGGATTTTATTCTCTCCCAAAGTACAGAAGAAAACTAAACTGTTTGATGTTCTCAGAGGCAGGACCACCCTGAGTGTCTGCTGAGCCCAGGGTGAGCTCTGTTCAGTGGCTCCGCCCAGCCAAGGGACTCTCGTCACTGAGGGGGTAAAGGGAACTGCCGGCAACTGGATTTCAATGGTCACAATTCTGCAAGGAAAGCTGCATGTTATGGGACAGATAGGCCACCTGCCAGACAGATACAACTGAAACCTAAACCCTTGAAATGCCTGAAGCAGTCAAAGCCCCTCAGGGGTCGTGAAGCAAGGCTGTCTCTCCTGATGTCATCTATTCCCACTCTCCTCTTTGGGCTGCCAAAGCCCTGACAGAGACAGTGCCTGGGTCTTGTGCCCACACTGCTGCTGCAGATTTTAACTCAGCCTCTGGCACAAGCACTTTGCGGTTTGAATGTCACACAGCCACCAGAGTGCAGGAGCAGCTTCTGCCCCCCAGAGCTTCCCCCAGCATCCCCTGAGCACAGCTCCATCCAGCTCTGCCATGGGTTCCATCCCTGGGTGCCACTGTGGACGCTGCCAGTCCTAGCACGCATCTGGGCTCACTGGGCAGCTTCAGAAGGGTTAGAGTGAGTCTTCACTAATCCCGTCCTGTTAAATGACATGGCCTTGTAATGATGGTCATGAGGAAAGGGAAGAGTGGAAAAGTTTTGAGCAGAAAATACATACAAGTTCTTCTTAACACTGGCACAGAAAATGGTGGATGCCCCACTCCTGGAAACATTCTGCCTCAGCTTGAATGGGGCTTGGAGCAACCTGGTCTAGTGGATTCATGACAGGGCATCAGACTAGATGGCCCTTAAAGGTCCCTTTCAATCCAAACCATCCTGTGATTCTAAGATTCCCATGCAAGTGTAAGTGTTCAACCTGACCTGTACCAGACAATGCACCCTTCTCTGCCTGACAAACTTTTAATGCAGTTCATGTTTACTTCCAGATGAAAGCCCAGTATTTCTTTCTGAAGAGAGGTAAATTCCCTAAAGCTTTGCTGTCTAAAATTGCAGAGTTTCTCACTGACTGTCACAGTTAATTTGTGTAACTGATTAACAGGAGTATGCCATGGCCAGACAGTGCCCCAGTTTTGACCTGCACAGCACGACGTCTCACTCCATCCTCACCTGACATGTCCTTCTCAGGTTTACTGACAGCCAGGTCAGGCTGGGTGATTCTGACATGAGTAACAGCAGTTCTCAAGGACTCTACAGGACAGTGAGCACTTCTGGAGGCATAAAGCTATTACAATAAATAGCAGTGCTTATTTTGTCAGCTTTCAGTGCCTCTGGCCTCTGCAGTACAACTGGCTTCGGGACTACTCACTGCAGACATGTCTGTGTTAGACAACCAGACATTGTCTTGTCTTCCTTCTCAGTTCCAAGCAGATCACTGACAAATGGCTGTCCTGGTAGGGCAAGCTTCAGTGAAATTCTACACTAGTCTTTATTTGTGTCCAGTCAGAGAAGTGAAGAGTTTCTCAATGGTTTCTCCACCCACTGTGGGTAATGCTGCAGTCACCAAAAGCTGGCAAGAGCTCAGCTTCATCCCCAAGTTTGTGTGTACCCTGCCCCCTGGTCCAAAACCAGCAGCAGCAGACACATCCCCAATCCTCCTTGTGGGCACTAGACTGTCACTGTGTGTCCCTTCTGCTCCTACCCTGCTCAGACACAACAGGTCACATCCTGGCAGGGTGAAAGAACACCAAGTATGTTCAGGTGGACAGAAGTTACCAATGGCCATGGCAGGGTCCTGGGGAGTCGTGGAAGACACAAGCAAGGCCAACAACATCAGAAAGCAAACTGCTCCCAACAATCCTCTGATCAGGTGCACCGGGTGAAATTCAGTGAAGGCAAGCATTAAAATGATGGACATGCAGGCAACAATCTGAGTTGTACAGAAACCCTGATGAGCTGGAAAAACTGATCACTGCCATTCAGGAACAACAACTGAAGTTATAATACTGGTAAGAACATGTCCACTCAGTGTTCTTCAGCTGCTGAAAAGAAAATTCCCTGCCAGAATCTGTCCAAGGGAACACATCTGACAAGATGAACCCAGACATGCCAGTGAAGCCCTGCTCCCCAGCTCCTCCAGGAGGTCCTGGCAGCCAGGCCAGTCCCAGCAACTGGAGTAAAGTCAAAACAACCCCTCTCCTGGCACAGGGCAGGAGGAACCCTCAGGGAGCAGAGATCGGGCAGACCATCAGATCCCGGTGCAGTGATAGAGCAAATCCTGCTGGCAGCCAGGCCAGGCCATGGTGGAGCCTTGGGCACAGCCAGCATGGATGTACGGGAGGCAGGTTATATCTAAGAAACCTGAGAGCTTCCTGAGCCTCCGTGGGCGAGGGGAAACCAGTGAGCAATGAGTATGGTTTGTCCTGACTTCAGCTGTGTCTCTAGCACATTCTGTCCCAGCCCCTGAAATCCAAAGCAGGGACAGACACATTGGACAGGTGGAATGGGGCAGGGAAAACCAGGCAGTACAGCAGCCTGACTGTGACAGTGCCCCTACTTTGAACAGGCAGCTGGATCAGAGCCTCAAGACATCCTTCTCAACCTAAATTAATCCGTGATTTCAAAAGGGAAACACAGAGTAGAACTAAATGATGCATAAATGTACAGGGCTCCTCAAACTGGTATGAAAGAGGGAAAAGTGTGCAAGGAAGTGCTGGAGGTCTGGAAGAAATAGCTGGCATGAAGAAAGCAAATCATCCACTTGCTCTTTCTTTTGTGCAAGAGCTGAGAAGATCAAATAAAAATAGCAGGTAAAATTCTGAGGCAAGAAAAGCAATGTGTAAGTAAATAGGACTTTTCCCTGAGATGGACAGTTCCAGAGACCAAAAACAGAGGTAACTGGGAAATCACTAAGACAAATTCTGTGAAAAAAATTACACTGAGAGCCTTTAACCTTGAAGAGAGCAAGCATTTACACTGGGCGCAGAGGAAATGACACTGTAGAATAGACACTTGCCACCCTTCCTGCCCTTGGGAATGGCTGTGACAGACACACTACCCATTCTGCCCACTGGGGTGGCTTTGGGGCTGGATGGACCCATTGTGCAGGGTTGTGCCCACCCACACACTGGTGGTATCTCTCCAGTCTCTGCTCCAGGGCCTTGCCAGTCCATAACCCCACAGACTCAGCCCCTCTCACCACCTGACTCAGCCTCCCACCACAGGGACCAGAGCTGTCACACCCCAGGACATGTTGACCCACTCACTTGCACCTCGAAGGGACCTCAATGAGCTTCTGAACTGTGCTTGAGACCAGCTGCAGCTGTGGATTTGTACATGATGCTCTTGACACGTTCCCTACGCAAAATTTGTAGTTTTACCCTCCCCAGCATTTCAGGCTGCATGTTTTGGGGAATCACAGCCCACCTGGGCCACAGCTGCAGTGGGTGCTGGACCCTGGGCCAGCAGCTCTCTTGCCTGACACGGAGATGGGAAAATACACATATACACACAGACAAAACTGGGGTTATAGATCTTAAATAATGTGATCATTCTCCTTTTCTTCCTTCATCCCCTCTCTGTGTGGCAGTTTTATAATTAATTTGCATGCACTCAGTAAAAGCAGGTGATGTTTCAGATGACTGGCACCTCTGAAAATTATGCACTGAACTGGCTTTACTGCAACCTGGGAAGTGAGGGAGCACTGTAATGTCTGATAGGCACAGCTGCTGGGAAGCAAAGCAGCTGGTCCTCACACTTCTACAGTGGGCCTGAGGAGCTCAGGTGTTCAGGTACACTGCTGTTTATTTGCCTATTAATTAATACTCCAGGCAACATATTTCCTTTAATTACACCACACATGACAGCTGTTCCCAGCAGCCCCAGGATTCCATGACATCGAGCACTCATAGTACTTGACCTTATTTAGTCACAGTTTGAACCCAAGTGCTGAAGTTTTACAAGTGCTCACAATGAAATTCTCTCACTGAGGGAAAGGGCAGCTCCATCCTAAAAACTTGATGGTTATTGTGGCCTTGTCTTCCATCTCCTTTTATCGCAGCATCTCTGTGACCTCATGCCAGGATATACTGTTTTTGTTGGCTGCTTTTGCAGGTTTCCTGGTAGCAATGCTCTGTGGTGGCACCTGAAAGGGTCTCACAGTGGGATTTCTGCTCCAAAGTCTCCGAGGGAACCGAAATGAGATCATATTTCCCAAATCATAGTCAAATCTGTAGAGAACTTGGACAGAGAGAACCTGGACACTGCTGGCGTATGGCACCATCACAGGCACAGCAGGTGCTGTACATCACTGTTTGCAAAGCCTGGAAAAGAGATAAAGGGGGCTGTACATAAATTCCCCTCCCTCCAGCCCGTCCCAGCTCTACACCAGCGTGACAGAGTGTTTTTGGATGCTTGAGCTGTCCCTGTAGTGTTGGGGTCCCTGTGGCTCCCACCCTGTGCGAGACCTTGAAGCCTCTCTGCACTCTCTGCCCTGCCCATGGCTCCTGCCCAAGAGTCTCCCTCTGCAAACAGGATTTGAGCAATGTGGGGCTGACGTGGGCAGAGCAGAGTCCTGTCCTGGGGTAAAAATTCCTGTGCTCTGCTCTGAGGCAGCAATATGGCAGCAACAGCTGCTGTACCCAGCACCTTCCACTGCAGTGACAGACACCGCAGAGAGGCAGCTCTCCCAAAAACACTGACACAGGCTGGAGGAGTTCCATCTCCTGTCTTGCTCTGTACTGGACAGGCTGCCGAGACACTGACTGAAGTTGGCACCACAGCAGCTCAGGCCAAAGAATGCCTTCAAACTTCAAGCAGCATGCCAGGAAAAATCATTGATTCATCATTAGGACTCTTATCTGGGTTTGGAAAAGCCTCTCCACACCTGCAAAACAAAAGTATCCCCAGAATTGCAGAGATGAATGTGATGCAATAAGACATTTGGCACAACTTTCTGCAAAGCTGGTCTTCCAAAAATGAGTTCTCTGTGCCATCTCTTTTTGGACTGCTCTGCACAGCTCTGCAGCCCCATAATAGTGAAGTTAATACTAAGGAAAGAAAGGGAAAGAGCAGGGAAACACTGGTTACTTTTACAGAGAAGTAGAAGAAATTGAGTGAGTGGGAACTGAGCAATGGAAACTGGAATGTTAGAAAGTAAAAGGATGGGAAGTGGCCAGAAATGAATGTTTAATGCCCAGGAACAGCAGCTGACTCAATGATAAGGTCGGGGAAGATGTCTGACAGGCAGGGGAGTGACTACAGGCAGGCAGGAACATGGGAATGATTGTGCCCTTTTGCCAAGAGCAGCAGCATCAGAGTGCAATTATGATGCTGAAATTATGGAGTGGCACAGGATGGCTCATACTTTGGGTAGAAGAAACACAACAGAAAAGTTGTGATGGCTTGGCTTGGACATGGTCAGACCCACTAGCATGAAAATAGCTGGGACAAGTAGGAGGTGCTGGGGAGAAACTACTCCACATCAGTGTCAGTTCCAATTAAAAAAATTCACTTGTGATATCTTGTGAAAAGAGAGCAGCACACTGTAAACCAGGAGCCTGTGGGAACTGCTGTGTAATTAGTGCATGCAATATTTGCTGTGTAGGACAACAGTTTCAAGAAAAGCACTATACAACATGTACATCATGTTTCAAGGCATCAGAGTAGTCAAGTAAAGCTGCCACTCAAGCAGGTACTAAGCAGGACAAAGATAAAGGAAAATATTCCAAAATACCCTCTAAATATAAGCCGCTTCCATTTCAGTCATCTTAACAGTGTTTCATTGCAAATTCAAACACTAAAACACAATCAAATCCACAATTCAGCTGCCTTAAGAGGTAAGAACAAAGAAGGGCAGTTCCAAGAAAGCCTTCACTGACTCATTTGCACTTGGATAGTAGCTAGAGGCTAATGCCAAGGTCAGGTGGCAGTGAAGGTCTTTGGGACACCCATGGAGGCAGAAACAGCTCAGCAATGGCAACAGGGCTGTGCCTTGGGGAATTGTGCCATGCCAAGGAGGAAGCAGACTCCAGCTCCAGTCCAAATTGTTGGGTTGGGAACTTCCAACTCAAACTATTCTATGATTCTGTTACTCTGTGAGGCAGAAAAATGTGCTCAGGTAGATAGAGAGTCAGATGCTGAAGGTGCCTCTCAGAATCTTGCTGAACACATGTCCCAGGCTGTGGGGGTACAAGAGAATCACCAGGGAGTTTGCTCAAAAGGCTGTCAGTGCAGTGTTGCCAACTGATCTCCCGAGGCATCCATGATGGGAGCTCAGCTCTCACGAGCGAGGCAGTGACAGACAGAGCAGGGACTGGGTGCCAGGAGCCCTCAGTGTGGTGACAGGCAGCTCATGCTTCATGTGACAGACACATGGGTAGCAGGTCAGCAATTTCAAAAGTGTTTTCACAGGGCTGAGGGCAGAGAGGAAAAGGTTGGACTGGGGACACTGCACCCCAAAAGGTTGATGAGGAGAGGAAATGGATACTCCAACAGACCTGTTCGGAGACAGACCTGTAAGAAGAGGAGGAGACAGAGCTGTGGAAGATGAAGCACCAAAAACTGTGATGCAGAAGAAACTGCCTGCCAGTTTCCATGGTGGCTGAATAGGGAAAGCAAGCAGAAAAGGGGTGAAAGGTTACAGGGGGTTGAAAGATTCTGTCAGCACAGTCTGTCCTGACTTTTGTCATCAAATACGCCTGCCAAGTGGTAAAATATCTCACCCCACTATTGCTTCATACTTTGGTCTCAACAAAGAATTTAAGAATCTCCCTCTCTGTTCTTTAGGGAATAACCTATACAGATGGCCGAGAATGCCACGTGTAATGTGAACTTTGTTTATCTTATTTGAATGGAGCTTTTGATGTAGGACTATACATTACTCAAGAGCCAATAAGTTAGAAAAGGATGAAGGAAAGTGAAATGGTCTGTATCGTATCATTCTGTACACCCTTTGTGTATGCTGAATATTTCATTCATTCTGTAAGCTGCAGATAGTTTGAAATTGAAAAGTGGGGCTATAGCAGTGGCAGCCCTTTTGTTCTTGGAATGAGCTTGGCATGAAGCAAATGCATGAAGCAAAGCACGTGAACCTCTGATTAATGACAACATCTATCTTCAGGGGAAAGGGTTGTCATTAGACTGAATTAGTATGCAATTCCAAAATGTTTTAACATTGTGCTTTACATGGCAGAAGCTTGAAGAGGTTCTTTCTTCTGGAGGGATCAAATCCAGTCTGGAGGGTCTTCACTGGCCTCTTGATGAGATGAGGGGAGTCCAGGAGCAAAAGCAGCAGGGAATACCTGAGTTGGGAAGACCCAGAGTGCAGCTGGCCTAGTGAGACACCTGTGAGGGCAGGTGGATAGGATGCTTGGCCTCAAAGGAGTAATATTACAGGCTGGAAAATGTGACATCCTGGTCAGTTGAGAAGAATCACACGAACCAAGTGGAAGGGATGATGGACTGAGGCAGTGTGTAAGAGCATGGGGCCATGGGCAGCCCCAGCCCAAGCCCATGACTACCTTTGTAGCTGGTGCAGCACTGCTGTTTCCAGGGATAGATCCAGAACTGCCCCTGGATCTGGAGAGTAGGGCTGTCTCACCCTCCTGGCCCTAGGAGCTGCAGCTCAGCAGCTGTTGGGGCAGAGGCAGCAGAGCTCAGCTCCCAATGTGCACATAGCACAGCGCAGTGCAGACCTTCCTGAAGGGCTCAGCTCCTCCAGCCCTCACCAGCCCACAGGGCAGCTGCAAATATGACTGGGCACTGTTTCCAGCTGGTTTTGTGTCACAGCACAACTGCACCACCACTTCTGCTAAAAATGTCTACAGAGGTTATTTCTCAGCAGTGGATGTCCTAAATCTGAGCTCATCCTACTATGGGAACCACAGAGGAGCATCCAAGGGGCAGCAGGTACCTCCCTGCCCCCTCAGCAGGTACTTCCCTGCCTGCCTTCAGCTCCAGCCTGTGGTCTTGCCTTTGGTGTGAGAGTCTTTGCTCACTGGAATATTTCTGGAAATCTTCCCTTGTTTCCAATATACAGAGCTTGCCTGAGATTTCCCAGAAAGGCAGGAGCAGAGCGCAAGTTTAGAGAACAAGGCATACTTTCCTTCCTCCATGTGCAAAAAGTTTTGTGACCTTGAGAAAATCAGGAGGGGCAGGTCCTGTCTGACCAACCTGATCTCCTTTTATGATCAGGTAACCTGCCTGGTGGATGAGGGGAAGGCTATCGAGGTAGTCTACCTGGACTTCAGCAAAGCCTTTGGCACTGTCTCCCGTAACATACTCTTGGAAAAGCTGGTAGCCCATGGCTTGGTGTACTCTCTGCTGGGTTAAGAGCTGGCTGGATGGCCGGGCTCAGAGAGTGCTGATGAACAGTGCTGCATCCAGCTGACAACCAGTCAGTAGTGGTGTCCCCAGGGATCGGTGCTGGGCCCAGTTCTGTTTAACATCTTTATTGATGATTTAGATGAGGACTCCATCATTAGCAAATTTGCAGATGACACCAAGCTGGGAGGGAGTGTCGACCTGGTGGAAGGCAGGAGGGCTCTGCAGAGGGACCTGGATAGGCTGGAGCAGTGGGCTGATTCCAACGAGATGAAATTCAACAAGGCCAAGTGCTGGGTCCTGCACTTTGGCCATAACAGCCCCGTGCAGCGCTACAGGCTGGGGACAGAGTGACTGGAGAGGGGCCAGGCGGAAAGGGACCTGGGGGCACTGACTGACAGGAAGCTGAACACGTGCCAGCATGTGCCCTGGTGGCCAAGGAGGCCAATGGCAACCTTGCCTGAATCAAGAATAGTGTGGCCAGCAGGATGAGGGAAGTGATCCTTCCCCTGTACCCAGCTCTGGTGAGGCCACACCTTGAGTATTGTGTTCAGTTCTGGGCCCTCAGACCAGGGAAGATATTGAGGTGCTGGAGCAGGTCCAGAGAAGAGCAACGAGGCTGGTGAAGGGACTGGAGCACAAGTCCTGTGAGGAGAGGCTGAGGGAGCTGGGCTTGTTTAGTCTGGAGAAGAGGAGGCTCAGGGGGGACCTCATCACTCTCTACAACTACCTGAAAGGAGGCTGTAGCCAGGTGGGGCTTGGTCTCTTCTCCCAGGCAAACAGCATTAGGACAGGAGGGCACCAGCTTAAGCTCTGCCAGGGGAGGTTTAGGTTGGATATTAGGAAGAAATTCTTTACAGAGAGAATAATCAGGCATTGGAATGGCCTGCCCAGAGAGGTGGTGGATTCACTGTCCCTGGAGGTTTTTATGATGAGACTGGATGTGGTACTCAGTGCCATGATCTAGTAACCACAGTGGTGTTGGATCACGGGTTGGACTTGATGATCTCAGAGGTCTCTTCCAACCCAGCTGATTCTATGATTCTGTGAAATGAGCAGTGGGCACTGAAGAAGATATTTAAAAACTTTTTAATCCTCATGGGAAAAGGTACATTACAGAGAATAAACAAATGGGGATTTTTTTCTGGTTTTGTTTTGGTTTATTTTTGAGGGGGAAGGGAGTGTTTGTGGTTTCTGGTTTAGATTTGTTTCCTTCAGTTGTTTGAAGATTTTTTTTATTGTTGTTGTTTGGTTTTTTGGGAGTGTGTGTGTGTGTGTATTTTGGTTTTTGGTTGTTATTGTTTAAACAAAAAAAATTTACTTTCTTATTTGAGGATAATATACAGAACTTCACTTTTTTTATTACAGTGATCAGAAAAGGAGATTTAAAGAGTAGATGGGATTAGTGCCATGCAGAAATGTGAACTGAAGAGACCAAGTCAGGGCAGCTCAGTTTGCCCAAGAGGAACCCAAACTGGCAAAGCCAGACTTTGTGTGTCCATTCTGATCTGTGTATGACAGGGAGAAAAGAGGCTGCAGAAGTTGCATTTTCCACATCAGAGGTTTTATAGGATTTTAGGCAATGTCCGTTGGCTTTTACTGAGTGGAAAGAAGTTGTACACCTTTGATCATTGCAGTTTCTGAGAGGTGGCTGTTCAAATCTCCTCAGACTCCAGAGCTCAGGAGTCTGTTCATAATTTTTCATGAAAGCTGATGAGCTTCAGCTGAGGTGAAAGTACATGTAAGAGGGAAGAAAAGTCTCAGGTAGTGGGAAATGGAGTCAGTAGTTTTAGCAGTAATCAAAGTGCCATGGGCAATGTAGGAAATCCATAACCCTCCCAATCCTACAGCACATCTTTACTGGTTCTGGTGAAACAGAGTTAAGAAAAGAGCCAGAGTCAGCTGTTTCTCACTGGTTTTATCTCCACTAATTTCTGCAGAGTTGGTGTTGCTGTATATGCAGCTTTCAGGAAAGGTGAAACACAGTCCACAAGGAAGTGTAACTCCAGAGGGAAAAGCTGACCCCATCTCCAGAGGGAAAAGCTGACCCCACTGTATCTGACCAGCAGTCACTGGCTGCTACACTCCTGCCCTTTGGTCCCTTCTGCCATGGGTTCCAGCAGTGGTGCTGGCACAGCTCACCAATGAAAAGCATTGACTCTTCGCTGTTGTACTACAGATAGAGAAACATGAACAGATAAAATAAAATCACTAAACCCAATTTCCCACTGATTCTTATTTTTCTGTACAGAGAAGAAACTATCTCTAGAGAGGGGAGAAAAAAGGTGTGTGTATTTTAACATGGAGGAAAAAAGGAGTGGCAGTTCATTTCCAGAAACACTCCTGGCAAAAGGCTCCATCATAGACAATACTTCCAACAAGTAGTTGGGCAGATGCCACAGTGCTCACTGGACACCCACTTTCCTTGTCTCAATGGTACGAGCCCACTGGGCAGACAGAAGGACAAGATAAAACCTCCTCCATAGCCCTTTGGCCAGCCTGTGCCCAAAGGGTACAGCTCTTCATTCCCTGCAAATCCAGACGATCAGGGGATCCATCACAGAGCCCAGCCATGACAACCTGCTGGCCAGCACCAGGCACTGGGATCCCAATCTGGGGGCCAGCCAGGGCTGCACGGTGGGCAACACCCACCCTGTGCATTAGTCTCTCGCTGTTCCTGGTGT
This sequence comes from Dendrocincla tyrannina, assembly GCA_035047865.1. Taxonomy (NCBI): domain Eukaryota; kingdom Metazoa; phylum Chordata; class Aves; order Passeriformes; family Dendrocolaptidae; genus Dendrocincla; species Dendrocincla tyrannina. Next base: position 63,130,694 of record JAWWMP010000165.1, read on the forward strand.
GTACAGTATTTTATTTCATTTATCTTTGTGGTTTTTTAGTACTATTTCTGCAGGATATTCTGCATTTTAAAATGCCATGGCTTCATCCCTCAGCTTTCAAGTAAGAACTGAACTGAGATGCCTTCTCTAAATGCAAAAACAAAGCTCATCTAACGTCACGTGATGTTTTACTCCTCAGCGTATATCAGTGACTCACAGCAGTGTACAGCCTTTTCCATCCAGGAGAGAATACAATGGCTCTAGCCCTGGTTCAGCTCCATTCTCCAGACTACCCAGGGTTCTCCACAGGTACCAATGAAGCAGTCAGACAGTCTGATTTAGCTGTACATACTGCATAGCCCAGTTTTTGCAAGCAATTTTGTGGAAACATTTGTTTGCCCTGTGACAGCCACATGAACCACGGAGAAGTGCCGGGTAACAGGTGAAGCTGTGGGAAGCTGAGGCAGGCTATGAAGTTTCCTTGGAGGAAATCAATGTTCCTTTGCTACCTCTTGTTGCAGATCACCACAGAGAGATGCTGACAGCCACTGACTACGCAGGCTCTCAGCTTCTTGCTTGGTAGACCATTAACGTTGAGGATTCTGCCCAGACATCTGCTCCAGTTGAAGAGTCTCTGATTATCTTTCCAGGTAAATTAATCTCTGACATATTTCTTTATTAGATTCTTAAGGGATAATAAATGAATTTACTAAGTGATTTCTTCATTTAATACTGTAGTTTAAACCAGCAAACAACAGCAGAAAACTGGTTTATTGAAACTTGCTCATTGCATATAACTGGTTCTGTCGTGCCAGTACCTATTCACTGAGCAAGGTTGAGTGATGCTTCTCAGCTGCAGCCCAAAAAATGTATAAATGCCCCCCTGGAAGACAAATACAGCTTGCCTGTGCTGCTGGGTGGTATGTGTGGTGTCACCCTTCCTAAACTTCTGGCCAAAGGGACCATAATTTGCCATTAGATGTTAAAGACTCTATAATAGTTCTTAGAGTACTTCTTAGTTCAAAAGCAGACAAAGTAGATATGTGTCAGGAAAGATGTTTCCTCTTTCCCAGTGGAGATGTTATTTCTACCTTTTAAACACCAAGGCTATTAACAATAAACAATTCCATGCAAACAGGAGATATTTATCAGTAGAGAGGCACTCATGAGAGAGAAATTATGAACACAGAGATGCTCTTATTTCTACACTCAAAATAGCCTTGATTTTATGCACATTAAAATTCCTTATGGAAACTATTCCAGACATTGCCACCATTCCTGGTACAGATCAAGCAGGAAGGAGCCTCCAGGCTCTGCTGTGAGTGTGGCCTCCCACCACACTGCCAGCACTCAACATGTCATGGGAGTGGGAGGGCATCTGCCTCCCATCACCAGCACACCCAGCACATCAGGGGAGAAGGAGGACACCCTCGCACTGCCAGTGCCAAACCTCTCCTGCAATATGACTTCTGGCAGCACAGCCCCAGCTCCGGGCTTGGCCCTCCAGCTGCTCCAGGACTGAACCCACTGCCTCTGGCATCCTCACAGTGCTAATCATAGCTCCCCATGACTTCAGAAGCCAGTGAACAACTTTATTCTCTTCTAGTTTCATGTGTCTTAAATTGTATTAGCAGTAAATTATTCCCTTGTTTATCTTTAGTGGCATCAGGTATGGGACAGCACCTCTGCTGCACTATGTCATGTCTGTTACTATAGTCCAGGAGTGCCAGAATTGACAAAAATTTTCATTATTCTCCTACATCTGTGAGAAGGATACCAAAACACTACACAGATCCATTTTTTAACCTATAAGCTGTGATTTTAAAATGCTCATTTCATATCAAGGAAATGAGTTTTAAGACGCCATTGAAACTTGCTGACAAAAATTGAATCCTTAAAGATAAACCATTTAAATTCAGGGGAAACAAATGCTCCCAGGCAGGATTTAATTTGATTTCTGGATGATTCTTTTGGAGAAGAGAACAGGCAGAGAGGGGAGAATGAATATTTTGATTACCTTGATTACTGATACACCCATCAGTGTTTGGGAGAAAAAAACCCCACCAATTTGAAAAAATCCCCTTTTGGTGCAATGGCCAGTGAGAGGGGCATTTCCCAGGTGACCAGGGCTATGTTCTCCCATCATGGCCCTAGACAGTGTTTGGGGCAGGCAAGTCTCGCTGCCAGGTGTCAGAGTGGGCAGTGTTCCTTGGACACACAGGTGGGGAATGGGAAGCGGGACCCTGGCCACAAGACCCCCACGCTGTTGGACTGGCTTCTGGCCTAGAGTGGTTGTCCAACCCCCTGAGCTGACCTTCAACCAGGCACGTGTATCTGTCCAACAGAGCGTGTGCTCAGCTGCTGTGGGGACTAGGGGAGGAGAGGGAGTTTTCTCCAGCTACACAGGCTGCAAACAGACAATAGCCCTATGATCTTGTCCTTCAGAACTGGCTGTTGTATTTACAAATGAAAACGTGGACAACACTGAACACAGATAGAAATCAAGGGACACAAATAGAGCTCAATGCCCGTAGGGATAGGCATTCTTCTGAAAGAATTTGTAACAAGAAGCTAGGACTTGTTTTTCCTTCTAGAAAACCTTTCCTGCTGAAGAATAATTTTCTCCTAAGTAGGTGGATGGGGTTTTTTCCCCTTCTCCTTTGCATACCAGAGAAAAAATGCAGTATCTCTCTAGTCTGAAGAGAGATAAATCCTCACAGTGTTACAGGTTGTGTCGGAAGTGAGCCTGCGAAACAGAGGCCAGAGGTGATTATAAAGCCCAGGAATGAAAAGAGATTTTTGCCTTTTTCTCAGGCGCCATTCTCCAGAAACAGCACTAATTTTTGCTTTGTAAGTTTCTGGGTTCTTGCCTTCAAATGAACCTTTTTGGATTATTTTCACTATCATGGCATTTTAGGGGACACCTGAGTGTATCTTACTTTACAGTGCTGAAAGTTGTTTCCTGCAGGCAGAGCAGCTGCATTCCTGAGCACAGCCATGGAATCACTGTTATGGAGTCAGCCACCACTTTGTATTCATGGATAGGGAGACAGCAGACACTGCCCTTCTTCAAGTTAGAGTGAACAAACTGTTCTGCCCCACAGTATGCTCCAGACCTTTCCGGAAATCAGACGTCACTCACTCAGATCTTCGTGGCTCATCCCGTCACACCAGCACTCTGCCGGCCTTCTCTGGGAGACTGAGGATGCCAAAGAAACACTCCCTGGGGCTGTGTATTGAAGGTCAGACAGTGCTTGTCAGGCCCATCCAGCTCTCCCTGGCATTTCAGGCTGGAAAAGGCACAGTGTGGAGTGCACAGCATGTCTCCTGGCCGCAGGGATCCTTCTCGGCACACAGGATCACTGCCAAGCCCAGCAAAGTCTTGGAAAGGCTGGTATGATGCACCCCCTGGGTGGATGTCCAGCAAGGTGAGGAGAGGATTGGTTTGGACAGTGGTAGTATGCATTCAGGTAGAATTCCATGTGGGTATTTTATGGTCTGTGTTTGGCCTAGCCACCTGTGAGAATCTGGGTTTCCTCATGTCAAGTTATGGGAAAACAGTCTGATCAAGATGGTCTATAGCCTTGAGAGAGAGATTTCTGTGCAAATAAAATTAATTGGCCTCTCATGATTGGCTGATGGCCCTCCAAGGGCATTTGAAGGAGAAAGAGAGGAGGAGGAGGAGGATGAAGTAAACCCCCAGACTCAATTAAGGGAGACCCTCTGAAATGGACTGTGCAGGTGCAGAGAGA
>JAWWMP010000165.1:63136560-63163540 GCA_035047865.1 Dendrocincla tyrannina
AATAATACTATTGCACGTATACTTAGAGAATACTATAATTGTAGAGACACCTTTCAATAAACTGAGCTTTGCTGTTAGTTCACATTGAACCGTCTGCACTGACTCCTAAGCCTCGCTCTGCAGCTGCCCTCACAGTGGGTTCTTTTGTTCCCAAAGGTCACTTGTCCTACAGAGCAAGCAAACAGTTGTTGGCAATCCAGCAGTGACAACCAGCGAACAACCTGGAATGAAAGTATTTCCATGCCAAAAGCCCCTGTAGTGCTGCCCAAGGAATCCATCAGTTAGAGATTTCTTGCTGCATTTTAGTTCTCAGATGTGAAACATTCAAGGCAAAATATCAGAGGAAGTGCAATTCCCATATAAACAGAACAGGGATACTGGAGCACATTTAGAGAAACATTTGCCCTAGCGGACACAACAGTGAAAGACAACGGCTGCTCTCAAGTCAGTGGGTTTATAAACAATTTGCAACAGTTTTCTCAAGCTCAACACATTGACAGATTTCTATTGGTGTGTGGGACAGCTCAATAAAACACACAAAAGGCACATCCAGCCCCTGCTTTGTTTTTGCAGCCCCAGCTGATACTGGGCAAACCTATTGCAGTTACCTTTGACTGAAAGACAGGTGCAGGCACCATTAGCATCATACTGGGCTTGTTTGGGACATAGATGATTTGATTTTTCACCTCTTCCCTGAATGGATCAACACAAAAACAGGTATGAATGAAATGAAACTTTTTTCTCAGAGCCAATGCCTCACTGCTGACATTGGTCTCTCTGTCCCACTTCTCTACTTCCCCAGCACCATTGAGAACACGTCCTGGAACATCCTTCAGCTTCAGACTGGAATATGCACTGCAGCATGCTGGATTTGAGGGCTGCAGTCCACAGGCCTCCCCCTGCAATGTATAACTGAGGAAAAACCCACTGAAATGAATGTGACTGTGATTCCCTCCTGGAAGGACTCCATCCCTACCCACTCACTTCAGAGTGTCTATTTAAGACTACTCCAAGTCTGTACCCAACCAGTTTTTGAGCAGGAAAGGCATGTAGAGGATGTGCTGTACCTATAGAACCCAAACAAGTGAACGCAACAGGTCACTGAGTTCAAATTAAGGGTACCTCTATATTTTCAGGTATCACAGTGCTAAAAGAAATCAATATATTTTATTACTAGTACCCAAAAACTGCCCAAAATCTATTCTGTTTCTAGACATGTTATATCTAGAAAAATAAGTAATTTAAAATTCCTAACTGGAATATCCAAGATGTGACGCAGAGCAAGTGAAAACTTGTTGTTAAGGAGATCTGACAAGGTTTCCATTCAACAGAGAAGTTTAAATTGATTCCTTAAGTTCCCCTCTCCCCCTAAGTTCAAATGAACTTCATAATCTTATTATCAGCAATAAAATTGACAAGTAATTTTAAATAAAATTTTTTTAACTACTGTATAGGGCTTGCATGACAAGGTTTTGGGTTGGGAGTGGGTACAGAGGTGGCTTCAGAGAGAAGCTGCCAGGAACTTCCCCCATGTCTGATGAAGCTAATGCCAGCATCTCGGAGGGGGGCCAGCCTCTGGCCAGGGCTGAGCCCACCAGTGGCAGTGGATAACAGAGTTAAAAAGGGTGAAAAAAACAGAGCAATGGCAGCTGGAGAGAGGTGTGAGAATATGTGAGAGGAACAGCCCTGCAGCACCTACACCAGTGCAGGATGAGGAGCAGGGGGTGCTCCAAGTGGTAGTGGAGCAGAGGCTCCCATGCAGACTGCAGGACAGCCCACAGTGGGTCAGGCTGTGCCCTGCAGACCCTAGGGGTCCATGGGGGAGCAAAGACTCCCTTGCAGCCCATGGAGGACCTCATGCCAAAGCAGGGATGCCCAGCTCCCTGGAGAGTGCACTCAGTCACAGCACAGGAGCTCACACACAGCATGACAAGAAGTTTACCTTTTCTCCAAATCCACTAGTTTTTATGTACCTCAGAAAGTTTGTGTATGGGAAATGAAGCAAAAATTGCCCAACAAATGTAATGGACTGTCCTAATCCCTTCTGTAGTTTTCATGATCAACATTTCCATCAGGCAATAATGAGCCCCATTTTGCTTAATACTGGCCTATTGTACAACTTTACAAACTATTGATGCCTGCCAAGCCATGTGAGCAGTAGTGCATTGACAGGCAGCCCAACAAACAAGAGCAGACACACATGCAAACATATCTTTAATACACCTTAAGATAGGCATGAAGAGGTCAGCTAAAGCCCACTCTTGCACAAAATAAAAAAATGCAGCCTGGATTTGGGTCAAAAAACACTTTGAGAAAGTTTTATCTTCATTTTCTTCATTGACCTTAGTTTTCTGGTCCTTTGGCGGACTTATGTGAACTGCCATAAAAACCAAGGGGACAGTTTGCTCTTTCAGTTCTCTTGACACTGAAGGAAGGGAAAGGAACAAACCAGGAAGCCTTACTCAGTAAAACATATTCATATGGTAGTTTCATTGACCCTTTGCAGTCCCAGGTGTGCTGTACATTCAGGTTTCTGGTCATTGCAAAGAGCATTTCAAATGTCTGTGAAAGACATTTTAAATTACTGCTGAAAACAATTGCAGAAACAATTCTCTAAAGTACCTACTTGTGGGAGTGTGTGATTTTTCCTTGGAAATGAATCCACAAAGTTCTAAAGATTCCAGAAAGCTAAAAAACCCTCTGATATAGATTACCCAATGACAGGACCATTCAGTAGAACCCCTTTGTAGCACACTGATGAGCACAGGAGTAGGAAACCAGCACAGAGAGGAAATGAACTTTCAGAAGGGCCAGTTTTGCAAATAAAAGCATTTTTTTGCTCCTTACTGGCTCTCATGCTCTAAACATTTAGGGCCCAGTGCTGTGTCCAAGCATCTCTTTCAAGTGTCAGCTCTTCAGCAAGAACAGGAGCTTGTCCCCTGGCCATGGACCTCATCAAGGGCTGTCAGCACAGACAGCTTGGTTGAAAACAAGGCTCCTGACAACGGCCATGCACCTGAGGTTAATGATGCATGTGTTCATGCACACTTACATCCAGCTGGACAGAATAAATAGAAAGAAGTACAACTGAGGTAATTTGGAAACCTACATGTTAATAGGAAAGGTGAGGACTTGGCACAGACCCAAGCTCACAGGTGAAACCAGCTCTTCCCAGGATTCTGGGCAGATACAGATCACTGCATCCCCTGGCATCACTTTCCCCTCTGCCTTCATGCCCATGACCCCGTGCTGTGACACATGACAGTCAGCACAGAGCCTGTGCCACACACACCTCCAGAACCCTCTGACAAACCATGTGCAGGCACATGACAGATCTCACAGACAAGGATTGATGCCAAGAGACGAGTGGCACAAGCTGGATGGGTCATCCCTAACAAACACACCTCATACTCCCTCTGCCGCTCGGCTTCAGCAAGTAACACATTAAACTTTGGGAAAAACCAAACAGAGCCAATGCTCCTGTCCTGAAATCTTACTCAAACAAAACTGTTCTTTTTTCCACAAAGATTCTCTGTTACTCCAAGACACCTGTGTCACTGAATAGAAGTGCTCTGAATACAGCCTTGACTGCAGCCCAAAGCAGCTCAGCCTGTCCTATCGAGGGAAGGCACGGCTCCCTTTCGTCCAGCTACCAGGAGCACTGTTCAGATAGCCACTAGCTCCAGGTGCTCTGGAGAGAAGCAGCAACCAAGACTCCTCATTCAGAAGGGAGGTCAGATGTGTAAGAAGAAACACTAAATGGTCTCTTACCACTGAAAAAAAAAAGCATGAAAATGAAGAGAAAAAGCATCTAAGGACCTCAGCCAAACCTACAACATTCAGCATGGTGTATCCACAAATTGAACAGCACTTACCAAAGCTCTTACTGAACTGTAGATAGTGCAACATGACTTGTGAGCTTTGGGATTTTTGTTATTGTTGTTGTTGAGAGTTGGTTTGGTTTGGTTTTAATATTACAAAGGCTTCCCTTCACTTCTACAGTAACAGCACATGCCTGTTCCAAGGCGAGTAGTGTGATGATGGCCAGTGAACTCTGTCCCTGGCTTGTTGGTGTTCCCAAGCACTGTGGGTGGTTTGGGCAAGCTTACCAAAGAGGGAGCACTGACATCCCATGGCACGCTCTTTCCTCCTGTTTGATCACAGGCTCCAACATATCTGAAATTCATGTATCATCCAGCTCTTCTTGTAGTCTTGCAGCAGCATCCAGGACAGTGCTCCAAGGCTGTGACAGTTGCCTAATAAAACAGTTGTAAAAGGGTTTACTGGAGGCTCACAAATTCTCTCCACTCATCTGTCACCAGCCAAGTGGGGAAATGGCAAGCAAAGAAGGTTGCACCTGATACAGAAAACAAAAGAGGTGGGGAGCAAGCTAAAGGGAGATGGGATGGAGTGGGCTGCGCTGGAATGAAAGAAAGAAATCCAAAGGATGGTTACTAATATCAAGATTTTGGGAATAAATTTGCTTATTCTCATTGACACATTGCTAGAGGGAGCAGTGCAATGACACTTCTTGGAGAGCTGTTTCACTGAAGTTTCATCACCCAGGAGCAGTTCAGGGATGTGCAGGAAATTGTCCCAATATACAAGTTGTTGGTATTGTGAAGTGTCCTGGGTGCCCTCTGTGAGTAGCAGATGGAGTGAGACTGGCATGTGCAGGTGCAGTTACTCTTGGTTCATAGAGCACTGAGTCAGGGAATGCTGCGAGCTGCCAGGCAGAGCTAATGAGACACAAACAGGCCTTGTTCAGAGGGGCTTGGAGAGCCGTAACCTGCCCTTGCCATGGTCATCCCTCCTGAACCTGCTCTGTGAGGCAGGCTGGAACAGCTAGCACACAGGGATGCAGACCCACAGCACGTGGTGCAGCACTAGGAGCATGGCCACAGGCGGGAGAGGTGACAAGAAGTGGTAGAGCTCCCAGCACAGCCTTACAGTACCCATCACTCATCCTGCTTCTTCAATGCTTTTCTACTCTTGCTGATGCCAGATACACACTGATTTCTCCATGGCACCTGCTGCTGCCCACCCTCCAGCAGAACCAGCAACCTTCAGAACTGAGGCAGGGTGCCAAGATGATGCCAAGACCAGGACGGCATGTCTGGGATAAATTTAAATCAAAATAGCTTGTTCAGACCTTCTCTGAACACAGAGGGAAGGGCATTCCTTACGCAGAGCAGTGTGATGGATGGTCCTGATACAACACCCCCACCCAGATGCTGCAGGGGACTTCAATTAGTATTTAACAATTAACACTACTAAAGAACAAGGCTTTTCCCATGGATTATGCAGTTTATGCTCCTTTAGAAACACCCACATTTCTTTCAAAGAGAATAGTAAAGAAAATTCGTAATATTTCATTAATCAAAGAACTGAGCTTCCAAACAGAAGTAGTTCCTTTGCAAAATATTACCTTGATCATTGGAATTTAAAAATTATGTTGAATTAAAGGTTTTCTGCACCATGGAGGGGAAAAAAAATAAAAGGTCCGCAAATGATCTCTCCACTACTTCAAACCCTCCATTTTAGATTTACACAAAAAGCCGCAAGGCTAGGAAATACCTTCCCATCTTCTGCATCAGATTTTATTCTCTGCCTTTACTTTGGTAGCTTCTATGTATTATTGAAGATAGAAAATTAATGCATTAATGTCAGAAACGGTGACATGTTAATTATTAAGGACTCTAAAAGGCTGAATTCATTTGCACTGAATGAGTGTAAATTATCTAATAAGCCCTTTGATCATGACTGGATGCCTTTCTGAGATTCCTCTTCATTGGTTTAGTCTTCTCATTTATAGGCACGCCTAAGCAGTCTCTTCTTGCATCCATACTTGTTCCTCAGATACAGAATAAATTAGGCTCACCAAAAAGCCTCACATTAACTTGTTTTGCGAGGACTTACTAATCCACAGGTGAGGGGGATCTGGGAATAAGACATCCTCTTCCACACATGCAGAGCAGCCTTGCCAGAGGAGCTTTCTGTTTTACAGAGTTTACCATTTTTAGAAGCCTTGTAAATTATTTTGATTCAGGGATTTTAGGGATCAGATTAAGGTTTTCAAATGCATTTCTGTGCAGTTTAAATGCAGTTGTGTGAAGCGGGTCTGTGGTTTGGTTTTGATGGGTGTATTTTGAGCTACGTGGTGGCATAGGGCAGAGCTAGCCCCTTTGAGATCTAGAAAATGACCCTTTCACCCCAGGGGTCCCAGCATCCCCCACCGCCAGTGCTGCTCAGGCATCTACCAGCCGCCCACCACTCCCAGGAAGGCATTGCCGCTTTGGCCACCCCCACCTCACACTCCTCTCTATCCAGCCAACAGAGTCTCTTGTCCTCACTGAGCCCAGCCAGCACACCCACAGGGCTGGAAGCACCCATGGAGTTTTAGCTCAGTTTGGGATTTTTTACTTTGCATCTTCATACAAAACCTCCCGAAACAAGCCAGTCAGCTGTAAAACCTGCCCCAGCTCTGCATGACAGAGCTCCCTCTGCCTCTGGGACCACCCTTCAGCACCTTTGGGACCACCCCTCAGCACTTTTGGGAACATCCCTTGCACATCTTGTGTAAGAAAAGTAAGTTTTAAGGATAGAAGCTGAAACTAAACTAACCTGGACCACAATTTTCAGGTGTTGCTTTTTATTTTTTCCTTTTTTACATTTACAAGTAACTGTAAATAACCATTGAAACAATGTATTTCCCTGGCCAAAGAACAGGGGGCTCTGACTCATCACAGGGCCTCCCAATCTGCCAGGAGCCTCTCTCCTCACAAAATCACCATGGCTGACCCATGGAAGGAGAGCTATGAGACACCAGGGGCCATAGGAATCTCATTAACTCCCCCCTGCAGGTCCACCCAGCAAAGGCTCATCCCAAGTCAGCCCATCCAGACGCCTCATGGGCTGAGCTGTGTCAGTGTTATCCCTCACAGCTGAGGGATCTGATTGTTGCTTGGTAGCATTTCAGACAGCACTGTCCTTTTCTCCTCTTCACGGAGGGTGATTATACCTAAAATATCTTTCATCTGAATTTTCTTTTGAGAGTTACTTTTATGAGTGAGCTTTTTTGCTGGGGATGGCTGTCAGCATGTGATGCTTCCACTGTCTGAAGGAAAAACACTTTTGGCTCCCATTAAGAATTCTCTGGGCAGGACAACTGGCTCATCAACGTGTATAGTGGCCATGTTCTTGCATGTACTTTATACCTACAATTACAGAAGAAAGCTGCATGTAAAATCACCTAAAGCAAATAAAACAGTAATTCTTTCACATGGTAAATTTACTCTCCTTCTACGAAGCTTTAGGGTTTGGATGAACCAAGTTTTGGTAGTGTGAGATTGTTCAGAGCAGGGCTGGAATTGCTTTTGTTCCCTCGGTGTGAGTTTGTTTTACCTTAGGAAAAGACACAACCAAAACTACAAAAGGAAATTATGAAGGGACCATATCAAATGTAAAGTAGCAATGAAGGGAGGGTTAGAGTCCCCTCATGGTTTTTTCCCCTGGTGCTCAGGCTTTTCTGGAAGCACATACAACATGCATGTGAAGACATGGAGCAACTAACAGTGTGCACTTCTCTATCCTGAGGCTCTGGGGTTTTGTTCTTCAGCTCTTGAACAAGTTCATTTATGTAATTGCAGATGATGAGCTACAGGTAAGATAAGCTTTTTTTTTTTCTAGATTTGAAATTACCTTTTCCACTGGCACTCTGAATTCAAAACCTATGGTATATTCCATTTTGTGTGTAACAAATACTTACATAATAATTTTAGCTGGAAAAAGTCACCTTTATAACTTTCTCCATTATTTTTATTAGAGGTGATGCCAGCAGATCAATAACCATGACACACCTTTAAAAAAAGAGAGCAAGAGTCATTGTGTGGAACCATACAGTACCTGCCTTCATACCTTTGGAAACAAAGTCAGAATTCCTCCTAACTTCCATTTTTATCCAGTAATATGCACAGTTATTAAAATTAAATTGAATGCACTTACTTAAAACTCTTGACCTGATTCATGTCTGCTTTGTACCAGATATCTTCCAGCACAGCTCCAAGGAGAAGCAAGCACAGCCTCAGCACACTGTCAGTGAGAGTATGGAGGCCACATCTCCCCTTAACATTTGCCATCCCGTCCCAGTGGTGTGACCTTCCTGCTGGCTTGGAGAAATCCCAATACAAGGAAAGAGCTGCACTGTGTGAGCAATAGTTATTGCACTTCATCTTCCTTATGTATTTTCCTCCCAACCTTTAGAAATCTGCAGGCATTCACTCAGAGCATCGAGCCTGAATTCATATGTGCACAATCTGTCTGTTGAAGCCAAGTCTCTCCTGTAATTAAGGGAATGGCACAGAGCGCAGCCCTGACCACCTGAAGCCTTCCAAGTTTTCAGCCCTATTGATCAGGGCACTGGGCAGGGGAAGGCTCCTATAAGCACCAGTGAATCTGTGTCTAAGTACCTGGTCTTTCCTGTGCTCAAATTCATTTCTTTGTTTGAGAAGTCGAACTTCAATTGAAGAGCATGAGTTAAATATTTCATGTTGTGCTGGAATGTATAATTCACGATCAAATCCTTCTGAAAGGAAAGGATAAGATAGAGCTGCAAAAGCTTTAAATAAAGTATTTTCTGTAGCTTGTAGATAGACTGCTGCAAATTAGAAAATAATGTGACCAGTAAAAACAAATACTCAAAGTACACTTGAGAACTTATTTGTTATTGTTTGTAAACATATGTAATTAATGTTTTATACAGGCTTCTCCTAAAGCACTGTGTTGCACTTGGTTCCTCCACAATTCACATCCTTTCTTAAGAACAAGATGTGTTGGTTTCAATCTGAAAAAGTTCCACACATTGTTATTTGTTATGCTGACCTGGGGAGCCCCAGCCAGGGGAATAGAACAGTGCAGATCTGACAGAGCTGCTCTGCTACATCCAGAGGATGAGATTGTTCTAGAAGTCTGAACTGCGACAGCTGGGTGGATCGCTCCCCCTTTCCCGTTCCCTCCAAGCCACATGGTCCCCGAGATGTCCCAGCAAAGAGACACACCGAGACTGCAGGAGGGGGAGGCAGAGAGAGAGTTCATTCACATGGTCAGGAGTATTTAAAGGGCTTTAGGGGATGCTGCTCACAACCTATAGATATCGAGGGTTAAGAACCAATGGGAAAAGCGTCAACAAAGGACCAATAAAGGGGGTTTTCACATAGACTGGCCAAGGCAAATATCTGCATACTAATTAGAAAGATAGGAGTTTTCTCTCAAGGGGTCTTGGGAAGGAGAAGCGTGGCTCAAGGAAAAGAAAAGGCAAAGGAATCCATTTTACAATACAGTAAAAGAGGCATTATGGCTGGTTTCTTCTTCTTCTTCGGAGACCCATCTCCTGCATGATTTATTCCACTTCTGATATTGTGAGTCTATTTCCACACTGAACCATGAAGAATTTGTCACACTTGGGTGGTGGGGGGATCACAGAATCACAGACTAGTTTGGATTGGAAAGGGCTTGAAAGCCAATCCAGTTTCACCCCCTGCCATAGGCAGGGACACCTTCCACTAGACCAGTTTCCTCCAAGTCCTATCTAACTTGGCCTTGGGCACTTCCAGGAATGGGGCAACCACAGCCTCTCTGAGCAACCTGTGCCAGGGCCTCACCACCCTCACAGGGAAGAATTTTGTCCCAATATCCCATCTACCCCTGTCATCTGCCAGTGGGAAGCTATTATCCCATGTCCGATAGCAATAGGCTCTGTTAAAAAGTCTGTCCCCAATTTTTTTATGGGTCTCCTGTAAATATTGAAAGGCCACAGTCAGGTCACTCTGAAGCCTCTCTTGCCCAGGCTGGACAGTGCCAGCACTCCCAGCCTTTCCTCACAGGAGAGGTGCTCCAGACCCTTCTTGTCTGTGGCCCTTCACTGGGTTCTCCTCAGTCTGTCCATGTCTCTGCTGTGCTGGGGAGCCCAGCTCTGGGCATGGTTCTCCAGGTGTGGCCTCACCAGTTCTGTGGAGAGGGGAAGGTTCACCTCCCACCACCTGCTCTATCTGAGCACTGACCTTAACAGAAACATCTGAAACATTAAAAAACCCTCAACAAAAATAGCTAACAAACAATAGAAATTCAGAGTAATACTCATTTGGGGGGCTGGGTTTTTTTGTCACACTCATGGTGGCAAAGAAAGATCTTAGATGGAAGATCTTCAGATTTATCAGCTCATGGGTAAAGCGATTTCCAGTTCAACAAGAGTCTGGGAGGGGCGGGCTTTGGGGAGGTAATCTCTGAATCAGGTCTCTGGGGACACAACATGCTTTTGGAAACTGGAAATATACCTGGTAGAGATTGTGCTCTGTCCTCCAGCACTCCCCCTGGGCATGCAGGTTTCAAACATCTCTGAGAGCACTCACTTTCATTCAGCTTCTCCAGAAAAGTGCTCTTCTTTCATCCATTTCTGCAGCAGAGATCCCAATTGTCCACTGGCCCTTTACAAATCAGCAAGTTAATGTTGGGCTCCCTTCAGTTTGTGGAGAAAATAATCACAGAGCTTCGACAACCGAACAACAGGCAATTGCTTGTGTTTTCTTTGAAGGAATCTGTAAAAAACACCAGCAGGATTTTTACATGTAGTTAATCATTCCTAGGAGACACTATCAAAGTTTATGAAAATGGATGAGCTTGGGCTGGTGTGATGGAGCTGCCATGGAAACAGCTGGAACTCCACACCACAGGCACCAAACCACAGAATAGCTGTTGCAGGGACATCAAACATGGAAAAGCATCAGTATTCAGTAGTTACAGCACATCTACGTAAGCAATGAAGCTGCAAGTATGCAAGTAACCTGAAAATGAAACATGTTAAAGTCCTTCTCTTGCCATTCTGAGCGGTGCCTTGTGTGGGTGACTGTCTGCACTGACACAGCCACAGCCCTCCTGACCCTGCCCACAGGGCCATGGAGGCCAAACTCTCTGGTGGAATATTGCTACCACTCCCACACTTTCCCCTTTTAAAGGATTCCTCATTATCTTTCCACACAGACATTTGTCACCTGGCATCCAGAATGAAAAGGGTGTTTCTTCCTGTTCCTATTTGGAAAACATGGATAAAATTGTGAATTAATAAAAAGAAAAAAAATTCCAAACATATGTACAGTCTTGATAAAGAAATTCTTGATGACACCTCAAAACAACATGTGCTTCAGGACAAGCTAAGGTAAAATGCAAACAACGGAGTTTACTTGTAATAGCCAGCAGAGACACCACGACTTGGAAAATGTTCATAAAATACATAAATGCTTATAAAACAGAGTGGAAAAAGGAAAGGAAGTAACATTCAGTTTCTGCAAAACTCAGTATGGCAGGGATCTGCTGGTCACTGCTTGCCTGTGCCAGAGACCTGAGGGATGAAGTCATTGGCCTTTCCCAGATCCACCTGCCCATGGCCTGGGTTGGAGTGGCCTCTCCCAGTCATGCCATAGACTCCAAAAGTAGTGGTGTGGTCATCCAGTGTGACATGCAGAGGGTGCCATGCTGGGACAGTCCCATCGGGCTCAGATGATGAGGGGAAGATGTGCATTTTTCCTGAGGAAGGAGCACTGGGGGACAGCCATCCCTGTGCTAGAGCCATGGGGACACCTCAGCTGACAGGTGACAGCCATCCCTGTGCCCACAGTCACGGGGACACCTCGGCTGACAGGTGACAGCCATCCCTGTGCCCACAGTCACGGGCACACTTTGACTGACACCCCATCTTCGATGCCAAGCTCCCTTAGCAAGAGCCCAGCACTGCCCTGTGGCTCTGTGGTCAGATCTGCCCCTGCCCTTCGGACAGCCAGCCCCAGACAATCCAGTCAGTGCCTGCTAGCATCCCAGGAAGAAAACCAGTGCAAGAAATATGCAGACAGAACCTTCAAAGGGGCCAAGAACACCAGCAGACTGAAAATTGCCAGGTGACACCAGTTACCATTAAGATAAAGTTAAAAACTTGTTGGTGGTGTTTCACAAAAAATTTAAATAAATAGAAAAGTAGCTCTAACAGGAACCATTCGTGTGAATACACAAAATGAAATATGTAAGCAGGAATCCCAGAAAAGGGCACAGACTCAGACTCTGGATAAACAGAAAAAAAGCAGAAAATTGCTGAAGACCTTAAAGAGTTTTTTATTGTAATTCACTGATTTTTCAAGCTTCCCTTTTTTGATTGCTTTCAGCCTGTAAGCTAACACTATCCATGAGATGCAAAGATTATTGACTTTGCTAAATGAACTTGGATACCAAATCCCCTCTCTCCTCCACTGAAACAGCTTCTTGGGACAGTGTTAGTGTGGAGCATTCACATCGTCATGCCAGTGTCCTTGATGACCTCTTCTTACATCTTTCAAACGTCTGTGGATGAGTTTACACTTGGAGTTGAATAACTCTTTACTGCTTATGGTGTTACTGAATTAGAAATGTCAGCCTTTGAAACATACATAACAAGGCATTTAGTTATAAAAAGCAACATAATTTTATTACCTGACAAAAACAAGCTTAAAACATTTCAGTTAGGAGACACAGCTGATTTTCACCTAAATAGAGCAGGAGAAATATCCTGTCACTTGTTTCCCAAAGCCAGCTTATCACAAAGCTGATGAAGCAAAATTATGCTCATGGGTTCCTGGGGGAAAATGATTTTATTTATTTTCTCCCTTCTAAGAAAACATAAGAACACATGGGAAGTGCAAAGAGTCAGACAGATAACAGACAAGATTGTGAAGAAGTAAAAGGTGATTGGAAGAGGTCAGGAAGAAGAACATCTTAAGAGACATCTATACAGGTCTGCATAGACACTGCCTTCTTGGAGATTTACAGTATTGTTAACCTGACCCCAGTCTCAGGACATAAAACCAAGACATGTACAGTTTCTGATTTTTCAGGAAGGTACACCCTCATATTGCTGGTCTATTTTTCAAAAAAAGTAAGTATCTTCTCATACCAAATTTGCAATAAAAGCAGAGACTAGCTGAGAGAAGTCAGTGAAAACAAAATTACTTGCTGCAGCCATTAAGTGCTGGTAAACAGAGCCCAGTGTGAAAGAGGAGTCCCAGGTTCCGGATTGTCGACATCAGGATCAAGCTGAGAATTGTAAGTAGGAGGCAAACGATGAACAGCAACATTCATCAGCCCACATTCTGACTCAAATGTGATGATGAATAAGACTATCAATCATCAGCGGTGAGGTAGAAACAACAAAAATGTGAAGGCAAGCCTACACCTACTGTTAGATACTCGAGAAAACTTCAACAAGACTGAGATGTCTCCAAAAATAATGTGCACAGGTGTCTTGAATAATGGAGAGTTTTTAATGTAATAAATGGTGATAAATGGATAATATAATTACCAGCATTAATTCAGCAATCAGAACTGTTGTCAAACATTGATGCTCTGTTTTTTACAGAAGCTTGACAAAGAGGTTGCTAGTATTTGCAGAGAAGTGAAACAAGATTTATACAATTCAGTTCAAGTACTCCTTTAGTGTTTGATCAAAATGAGTGAGTGTGTGATTGCAGACACTGCTGACTGAACTTC
This sequence comes from Dendrocincla tyrannina, assembly GCA_035047865.1. Classification (NCBI taxonomy): domain Eukaryota; kingdom Metazoa; phylum Chordata; class Aves; order Passeriformes; family Dendrocolaptidae; genus Dendrocincla; species Dendrocincla tyrannina. The sequence goes on from JAWWMP010000165.1 coordinate 63,150,124, forward strand.
ACATCCCAAAGGAAATACTTTCCTAAAACCCACAGCATAACCATTAGCCGAAATTAATTAATCTGACCTATCTATTGAGATCTGCCTACCTCAAGTATATGTTCAAGATGCTGTTTCTTCCTTTTTCTTCATTTACCACAGGTCCTATCCATGGGTCTGTGGTCAACAGGCTGGGTAGATCTTAAATTAATAGTGATAGGAAGAGGTGTAGGAGAGGAAAATATGTTTTTTTACCCAAACGTTTAACAAACAGTGGAGGAAGCAGAATCTGGATTCTGGTGACCACTGGGTCCAAATCCCAAAGTTCCTGCTTTTCCCTGTCCAAGCCCCTCCCTGGAAGGGTGGGGTAGGAGCAGAACAACCCCTGATTCCATGGCAGGGCCTCACATGGTAATGGCCATGTCCCTGTGGGAGCACTACATGCCCAGTCTGATGGCTGTGCTTGGCCTGTTGCACTGCTGCTGCAAAGGACAAGCAGTTTGGGTGAAATGTCACAGTTTTAACTCTATGCTGTAATGAAGAAATGTGAAAGCCCAGGGCAGTGGAGGGGCAGCGATCACTAGAGGAACTGAGAATGGCATACTGTGACAGAAACAGCAAAAAAATCTTAATCTGCTCAATAGGAAATAGTACCACCAAAGGATTTAGAGTAAGGAGGGAGTGTTTCCATAGCAGCAGCAAAAGCAACAACAACAAAACAAACGAGAACAGAAGAGTCAAGAAAAATTCCAACACTCTCTTCCATGTTAAACCAATTTTCCCCAAATCTAGACCAGCAATAAACTGGTTAGTATCAGGAAATGGAAAACACTGATGCACTGAGTGTTCTTTTAATAAAGGTTTCTGAGAATGCACATCTCATGAAGTGGAAATAGGATATTTGCCAGACTTGGTCAAGGAAAATGTGCCTTAGTTATTAATGATATATTGATGCACATAGTGATTGCAGTTCTGTTTAATGTCTTTATCAATAATCTGGGCAAGAGGATCGAGTGCACCCTCAGCCAGCTGCAGATGACACAGGTTTGGTTGGGACCGTGGATCTGTTGAAGGGCAGGAAAGCTCTGCAGAGGGATCTGGACAGGTTGAATTGATGGGCTAGGCCAGTGCAGGGAGAATCAACGAGGCAAAGGGCTGGGTCCTGCCCTTGAGTCACAACAATCTCATGGAATGCTCCAGGCTTGAGGAGGAGCATCTGGAAAGTTGCCCTGCGGAGAAGAGCCAGCTGTCTCTGGCAGCAAGGCTCCCTCCCTGTGATGTGTGTTAGACAGAGCAGGTTTCTTCCAAAGCCATACAGGCCAGGGTAGTCCTAAACGGCTTCATTTTCCTTCATCCAGCTTTGTGTGGGGTAAAATCAGACTCTGAAGTCAGCTCTACATGAGATGTCCCTCATGTGGAACTATGTAGCCCTCAGTGGGTATCTCCTGCCAGCTGTTCTGTGGTCATCATCATTTTCACCTTTTTTGGGCAAGAAATTGCCTGAAGCACACTGAGCTGTCACCCAGCAGCTGCTTGAGTTCGCTTTTCAGGTTGGGCAGGAAAGCCTTCGGGATTCTCCCTTCTGACCAAATGACTAATTCCACTAGCTGGGCATATGGTACAGACATTCTCTTTTATTAAATCAGTACTAAAGTTCCCTAATCAAATCAATACTGAATCAAATTTTGCTCATTATTCATATTTTTATGTGCAAAAAATGTCCTTTGCCAGTGCACAGTCTCTCGGCTGTTTCCAGGGCGGGATGCAGAGCTGAACAGACTCTTACTCACAATTTGAGTGGAGAGGTATGAGCTGAGCTCCCTCACATCCTTCCTCCCCCCTTATAACCACATCTTATATGCAAAGACTCCTCATGTCTGTGTCACACTCTGTAGCAGGACCCTGTTCTCATCCCTGCCTACAGTGTGAGCCCAAGCAGTGCCCCTGCACTGGCCCCCCCCAGCTCTGCTGAGATGATCACCCCCTGTCCCCCACTCCTCCATCTATTCTGGGCACACCACAGTGCTGCCTTCTGGGTCAGCAGCACATCCCCTGTCCTTTGTTGTTTTACAATAGTCGCTACAGCCATGACCTTGTTCCAACGTGCAGTTCTTTCCAGGCAAGAGGTTAAGGGAACAGGAAGGACTCTGGGCAGTGAGGGAAATGTAGGATTGTGCAGCACAAATATGGAGGTGCTTTCCCACTCTTGCTGTAATTAGCAAGAATGTTCCCACCTCCACCATTGCTCCAGCATTCAAGCAGTCTCCAGACAATTTATTAGAGGGTCTGTTTCCAGCAGCAGCAGCGTGCCAGTGGTGTTTACCATGCCAATCACAGCCTGCGCTCACTGCCATCCCCTCAGTGCCCCATCCAGGAGCAGCAGCCTGCTGCAGCTGATGGCCCTGGAAATGCACTGGCCACATACCAGCACCCGTTCCTGGGGAGCTGATCTTGTGCTAAATACCCTGGCATCACATTCTCATCACATTCATCAGTGCCAGCAGAAGGGCTTGGCACAGCCAGGCTTTCTCACATGGCTCCTGCCCCTTCCCAGCCCCTTCCCAGAAGGTGAGGAGGATTTTCCTGATAGCGTTACCACACTGGGAAGGGCAGCTCCCTAAGCCATTTCCACACAGGAGTAAACAGAGCAGAACTAATTCCTACAATCCCTTGTTTTTAGCTAACAGTATTGGGAAATGCTGTCTATGCATTTTGTGGCTCAGCCCCCAGGAGAGGACAAGGTGGACTGCGGGTACCTCGCTGTGCTCCACATCTACCTCTGCACGTGTGGCAGGAGTCAGTCCCACCACAGTCCAAGGAAGCATCAAAACATCACACACCAGAACAAGCCTCAGGAGCAGAGGACGGGGCTCAGCCCAGCTCTGGGAGTGTCCCATGTCCCACGCATAGACACCAGCCCCTCTGGTACCCACTGTGGGGTCTCAGTGCTAAATGAGATGGTGCTTTCCGATAGCAAGTTTTCTGGTTCTCCTTGCTTGGACTTGATCACTCTGCGAAGACAAAGACTTCCTGACCACTTTAATGTCAGCCTTATTTAAAATGCAGCTTTTACCATTCATGATTCAAAGAACCACATATTTAATTATGAGATACTGAAAATTTTCCCCAGATACCATTGTCTGACATTCAATGTGACTTTGGTCTCTTATAACCCACTCTGGTCTCTAATGCCTGGATATGCATTGTGCCACAGTCTCTATCTCAGTACAGGGCCATTAACAATGTTAGTCCATTGACTGAGGGCTTGGTTCTCTAACAAGATCCTGGATTCTCTGCAAGGTCTTCAGCACTGCCAGTATTTACCCCTCACTGTCCCACTTGGTCCATGAGCCACCAAGGAGCTGGGGTAGGCCAGGAGGTTCCAGTGAGAGGATATTCATCTGCCTTTGCACTCTTACTCAACTGCCTCTCCAGAAATGGGAGAGGAATGAGGGAAAAGAATTCAGTTTAAAATTAGTACAAGTATTAACAGTGCCTTTACCCTGGATGGACAGCAGCCCAGTGACTGTCATGTTGGGTAAAGCAGTAAACCTCGTAAGAAGGTGGACTGTCAGAATCCTCTGGCCAGACCCTGAGCCAAGCACAGACAGACACAGCAGCCTGAGGAAGGGCAGGGCTGTGGGTTGGTCAGGTCCTTCTGCCTGCGATGGGAACCTGAGCCTCTGCTCAGTCACCTGCCCACCTAGCCTGGCTGCCCAGCCGTGCTGACAGTGCCAAAGATTCTAGAAGTGCATGCTTTCCTCTGTCTGACCTGCTCCGGTTGCATGCAGCAGGGTCAGTGGCACAGAACTCCCACAGCTGATGGAATGGAAATCTGTGTCCCTGGTGCTGATGCAGCCTTTGTGCTTTGGCTCATTTTTGTCTCCTGTGCTTTCTAAACTGCACCCTGGGAAGAATGAAGAAGTCCCTGCATGTGCTAGTTGGACATCTCTCATGAACTTTATGACATGGAAATAAATTAGAAGGTTCACCTGGGTTGTTTTCATATTTATGGCCATCAGAAGTGCAAAGGTGTGAATAGACACTCTGTTACAGACAAATGGAAAAAGGGGTTGATCCCCTGTGAATCACTCATGTTCCTTAAAGTTCACCTCTTCTTTCTGCCAGACAATTCTTTACAGCAATAAATGTGACTCCCTGACCTTTCTGACTGTAGACAAGAGGATGGATTGGACAAAAGGATATAGTGATCAACAAAAAATGTGATACAGTGCTGAACTGGACCCTCGTGGTGCCTTGAACCACAATGACAGTTCAGAAAATACAACGACCTTGAAATGGCTTTGCAAAGCACAAAGTAAGGCAGAAGAGCTTTCCTTCCCTCTGAACTGAACATACGTTGAGTGCCATGCCTGTCTCCAAGGATTTCACTACAATCCACCCTTGGTCTTCTTGCCCTGAGGGGGGGTGTGGGCATTCTGAGGGCAGTCGTGGTGGCCAGGTAAGAGTCCCCCAACAGCTGCAGCCTTCAGTGCCCAGCCCACAGCTCCTGCCTTTTCCCAGGGTCTCCTGAGCCCACAGATCCTGCCCATTCCCAGGCTTTCCTCCAGCTCCACAGGTGGTTGTGTGGTGATACTGGTGACACAGGTCCTGAGCAGCCCTCGGTTTCCAGGAGCTCTCAACCACCTCAGTTAGGACTGTAAGTGATGCCTTTCAAATAGCCCCCAAGAGTCAGGCTCTGTGTTTCCAAGAGATAACTATTATTTGTTCCCAGAATTACATTGAGTAGAGCCACTGAATATGGCTTGTGCACTGAGTCATGCTCTATTAACCAAAAAAGATAGCAGAAAAAATTACAACAAACCAAATACGAACTATTGTCTGTCAGCGTGGATTAGAGCACCCAAACTTCATTGCCTGAAAGGTTACACTTGCCTAATAACACAGCAATAGTTTTCATGTTAGGCCTCAATTTAATCCTTCTGCATTCCCGGACAGTTTAGGCTGCCTTGCTTCAAATGTCAAATTTAATCAGTGTGCCACCTTCTGTTAAAAGTATGCTTTTAAATGAAACTTTGATAGACATTTGTCTTACATAAAACTTATCCTTCCATGTAAAGATCAAAAGCAGAACACTGAAGGGAGGATTTGTCTGAAATCATAGAAATGATTCTTGCTGTCTGGAAGGTGCCTTATCCTGAGTTCATTTCACTTTCATTATATATCACCCTCTGCAGACACCACCACCACCAAATGAGAAAACTGGAAATTCATCTCTGGAACCACTCACTAAGGCATGGTGCAAGGGAATGGAGTGTGGCTGGCTGCCCAAGGCATGCAAGTGCCTTGGCAGCCCTCTCTGCTGATGTGTGCTCTTCATCAACCAGCGACCAATGAATGTGTTCTTGTGTTTCTATATTTGGATTAGAAATAATTACTTTCAAAGTCTAAACTTTTACTCTCTTTTTCAAGGGTCATACTTTGAGTTATAGCACGGTGGACTCATGCCTCTCGGGTTGGTCATGCTGGGCAGTGGCATGGGGTCATACCATGATGCTGCCTTGGACCACCCCCAGCAAAGCCCAGCTGGGCTCTGGACAGTGCCCTGTGCCCAGCAGCAGCCCCACAGCCCCCCGCCCCCCACACACATGGAGTCTACCAACGCTGGTGCCTCTTTCCAAACACCAGTGAAGCCACGGAGCTGTTTTGGCTGCAGGCTCACATCGGTGCCTGCAGACCTCACACACATTGTGCTTACTGTGACTGCCTATCTCAAGGGTTCTCAAACCCAGGAAGAGGCTCTTCCAGGGCAGTGCTTCTTGCTCCCTGTTAAAAGGGAGGAAGAAACCCCAGGGGCTTGGGGTCCTTGTTCTGGAAGGAGCTCCCTGTACCACTGCTTCAGGTGGCTGCTGGAGCACTGTTTTCATTTTCACCTTATTCAGTTATTTCCTTGCCACACTTTGTCAGGTTTTCAGAGATAGACAGTTTCAGATAAGCCTTTGGTTCTAATTTTTCAGTGTCTTCATCTAATTCATTTGAGGAAACACCAGACTCTGAGCCCACCACAGACCTGGGAAAGTGCTGTCCCAAAGCAGCAGCTTTTCCATCAGCTGCTGCAGATGAGCGCCAACGCAACCCATCATGTCTGCTGCAGGTGAGAGCTTTCCTGCCTCCCCTCTGCCTGGCAAACAGAAAACTGGAGGGAAGCACGGACTTGGCGTGGATTTCAGAAATTGTGATTATCTCCTAAATAACAAACTTCAGTGACTCTCCTTGCTCCAAAAAGTTTTACCTTTTTTGGAGAAATTCTATGCAACAATTTTTGAGAAAAGATAAAAAGAAGAGAGAGCGGAGGGGAGGGTAAGGGCGGGGAGGGAAGAGGAAAAAAAGAATCCCATTTACTGTGTGTGAACCTCAACAGCAATTGGGGCAAATGTGCTCAGACACTGAGGACAGCAGAGAACCAGCCAGAGGGAACCCAGCGCCTCATCATTCTCAGCCTGTGCTCCCACCACCCTCATACCTGAGAGTGCATTTCCTGGCCATTAACCCAAATCGGAGTGGACTGGCCTCCAGCAGGGAGGCTCACAGGGCCACAGGGCACTCCAGGACAGGCAGCACTGGGGCCTGGGGAGGCAGTTTCAGAGTGTTTGAGGGGGAGAGAGGAGGAATCACGGGAGTTGTATGGTGACAAGAGAACAGCTGCAGGAAAGCAGGGGCCTGCCAGAACACTGCTCAGGGAGTGCACAGCCCATCAGCATCATCTAGTTGTGCCAAGTCAAAATAATTTTATGCAAAATTTTCTGAGGCTTCCTCCTCTCCTTCATTTTGCAAGATAACAGATCAAGTACATTTCCAAGTCCTACTTATTTACTAATTTCTCACACACACAGTTTATCCACAGGGATGCAGTGTGCTCCTTGCTGTGTGTGATGGGGTGATCTGCCCTTGGCATCAGGAGGACAGCTCTGCTTGTGCCTTGTTTTGACGAAAGCAAATTGTAGCACAAAATAAACACCACCTTGCCTCTAACCTTCTAATGTGGAAGCTTTGTAAGATATTACCTAAACAGTAAGGAAAGTGAAAGACACAGCCAGGCTGCTACCTCCATTCCTGTGCTCTCCGTGATCATTTGGCTGTGGTGGGTCACTGCACCCATTACCTTCCCTTTCCTCCATGGGGTCCAGCTGGTTTCATCACCCAGCCTTTTCTGGGAGAGGTTAGGAGCTCTTAGGGGTGCAAATTCCCATGTGCTGTGTGTGTGTACCCTAGTGTCCATGGGAATGGAGGACCACATGTAACAATGTCTGTAAAGATCCATCACCCCATGCAGGGCTGCTCCTGAGAGGCAGCTTCAGTACAGACTCTGGTTCTACTCTCTTTCTTTATATGTACATGTATATTTGCGTGTTAATGTACATTTTACCACCGTATTCTAAGCTACAGGAATCCAAATAAATCACGCTATGGAAACATATCCCATATTGGACCTATTTTGCAGACCAGTTAGTGTGGTGATGAAAGTGAAGGCAAGGTAATAGTTTCAAATTTAAATAAGTAAACATAAGGATGTAAACATGCATCTCCCATTTGTCCCTGAGCAGAAGGGCTGAAGAAGGGATTGTGGGATGTTCAGAGTGGCATCATCACCCAGAGAAGCTCTGATTCTGCTGAGCACAGAAAGTGCACACACTGTGAGAGTGTACAAACACTGACATCAGTTTTAATCAGCTTGAAAGGCTCTAAACAGGGAGGAGATGAGACTCCACTGACAGGAGCAACAAACCACATGGATGACACCTGTTACACAGAGCTGAAGTCTGCCTTCTGACAAAGAAGTGTCCAAGAGGAGGTACAAGAACTATCAGTAGTTAATTGGTTTTGGTTCTTGTCTGATTATGGCAAATAGGGAAAAAAAAAGATATTCAACATAAAACCTCAGATAAGAAAGCTTCTGTTTCTCTGCCCATACAGATACATTTCCTTGAGAACAGTCTGGAATTTGTGCACTTTTCTTTACTTGAGTTGTAACTGTTTCAAATACAGATGATTTATCTGTTTCCCTTTCTGTTCTTCTGATATATTTGGTTTTATACGTGAGAATGAAAATAAGGTGCCCCATGGAGCATGAAAGAGTAGAAATTGTACAGTGCCCTGCAGAGATAACCTGTTATCTTCATCAACTGCTATCCAAATGGAGAGCAGTAAATCTTAATCTGTTTTCAGGAAGCCACATGCTGCACATTTTTTACAGCAGTTGTGCGATGTATCTGATTCAGTGACACCATTATTAATGACAAGAGGAAACAGCACAAATGTGTCTCTCATCAGCCCTCTGCCAGCAGTACCTCATAGCTCCTTCAGACGACACAATGGAGGCACATTGCCCAGAGATGTGTTTTCAACAAGAAACAAAACCAAATGGAGGAGAGTTCATCGTAACAGCTCTGAGCTGGAGAATAGGCATGGAGGAGCTGCAGTGCTGCTGAACACCCCTCAGGACAATCTGCCAGTGGTGACCTCAGCATGTCTCATGCTCTGCAGACGGGGATGGATGCAGATCTCCTCTGGGATGGGTGCCACTGCCTGGCTCTCAGTGGGTGTTCTCAGCTTCCAGGGAGCATTCCAAGATCAACCACTTAGATCCTTACCCTGCTTCTGGGGCAGGGTAAGAGAACAGTTGAGCTGTGTTTTCTGGTCCCCAAGGTCAACACCAAAGTCTTTATGCTACGTGCCTCATGGTACCTGGCTGCTCACAGGAGAAGGGTGGTGCTGGTGCCCTACCCTGTGTGACTAATGCAGTTCCTCTTTCAGTCTTACAGACCCCACCAGCACATCAAACCTCTGCTCACTGCTCACCTTAACCTTGCTCCTCACATTCTGCCTCAGCCCCCTGCCCAGCATCAGCACAGCCATTCCCACCCTGCCCTGATCCTGACCCAGAGGTGGGTTTGTGAGAAGGGTCAGTGTCCCTGACTTTGCTCACCCCAGAGTTCAAGAACCAAGGCTCTGCTATGCTCATGCCAGGTCAAACAGGGGGAAGGAGGAGAGCAGAATCCCTGCTAATTTCAGCAGCATTCCCAAACTTAAACTGCACATCTTACTCATCCAGTGACAAATGAGTCCAAACAAGACTTAAAAAAGTTTTGCTGAGCTGACAGAGACCTGTGACAAGGAGCAGGGGAGAATTTAGACTTTTTCTCCTTCTTCTATAATCTTCTGGATTTTTCTGTTCAATTTTAACTACAGTGAAAGCAAAGTGTTGAGAAGGAAGGGCAAAGGTATGAATGCAAAGCACTCCCAGAGCTATGGTGTTAGAAAAGCTTATATAAAAAAAGCACATTTTTTACCTGAGAAAGCAGCTTCACAGGTCCTGGAATTTGCTGGGGCAGCTTTTGCTGAACATGAATTGATCTAATGTTGCCATATGTCTGAACTATCCAAGTGCATTCCTTTCTCCAACCCAAAGTTTTGACCTTGTGGGCAGCCACCAGTTTGCTTGGGTCTCCACATGGCTGGTGCTGGTCCCAGAAGTGCCTTGTGCCCCACACGCATGACTGTGTTCAGTTGCTGCCCGGTGCCCCTTCTCTGGGAGATCCTAGTGCCGCTCCTTCAGGAGATCCCAGTGGCCCTCACTGTGCAGCCCAGTCTGCGCATGGAGCCAGGCAGTTGTGTGCACAGCAGTTCACACCAGCTCCAGCTCATCCACAGGGCTTGAGACAAAGGAATGGAGTCATTTAGGGAGGGAGAGAATGCACTCACCACTGCTGTGTGCCTTCGGGTTAGTATAGGCTTCTGCCATCTGTGGTTTCCTTCTAAAGACCTTGAAAGCACCACAACTCCTTCTCAGGGTGACATACAAACACAGAACACAAACAGCCTGGAGCTTGTACTCAGAGCAGCCCCTCTGGTCCCTGTCAAGGGATGCTCTCCACAGAGTATGTCTCCAAGCCAAGGATCTGCCCACTTTGTCGAGGCCACTAATAAGAATTTCTGTAATCTTTGTTTCATTTGGGTTTTGTTATAAACAAATGATGCTTTGTCAGTGGGAGAGAGTTTCAATCAAACCCACAAGATATTCTGTGCAATGCAGAGCCCCATACTAGAAGTCCCTGTGCAGTAATGGTCAGTAGCCAAGGCCCTGGGCATTGCCCTGTGTTACATAGTCCCTGCACAGCCAAGATTCCCTCAAAAAAGCAGGCTATGTTGGGAATAAACAGTGAATGAAAACATATGACCATCAGCATACTGAGCTATTTAATTAAATCAACAGATGGTTCCTTGGGAAGATGTTTTCAGTGCTTTCTCCTCACAACTTCTCCAGAAGAGCAGAGGACAAGCTGCTGTGAGTCTCATGCCATGAGCTTCTGCACTTTCTGGCTCCCCTGCTGCAGGAGCATCAGTCTTGATTCTGCTGTTCCCAGGGTTCTCCTGGTCCCTGAAAATGTCAGTAAATGCTCCATGGCTTGACCAAGTGAGAAGCTTTCTTCCATTCTCTTTTTTATGGCCCCTATATCTAGTATTTGTTCTGAAGGTCTCTGCTTATATATACACTGTATATTTGATATATAAACCCATATAAATACCACTGGCACTGAAATTAATACAGACTATGTGCTTATTGCTGCTGGATCATATTTAATCAAAACTCCAATTTTATTGGTGATGAGAAAGAAATCTTTATTGCTGGAGATATAAAATATGAAAAACTACCCCTCACGAGGATGCTTTAAAACCTAATTCACAGAAAAATCTAGCTTAGGAAATGCATTGCAAAAAGGAAAGAAGGGAGGGGAGACAGAAAGAGATACCGAGAGGAAAGGAGTGAAAACGGGAGAGAGCGCCATAGGTGGAAACGTGTACAAATTTACAATGTCCTGCAGAAAAAATCTCCTCTGCTGCATCTGCAGAGCAGTGTTGTACGGCGTTTGTTGCTAAGGCAGGGATGGGCGAACCCGAATGGCCAAGACCTAATGAATAACCCGTTCACTGATCCCTCCCCCAGCTCCCCTGCTGTTCCCGACCTGGCATTGTCCCTGACCTGGGCTCTGGTGGAGCAGCTGATAAGGCGACCACTCCAGTGTGCCGAGAGAGTGGGGAGCACCTGACAGATCCAGGACAGCACACAATCCAATCCCAGGAGCTTTGTTTTACTGCACTCTTATTGCTCCAGGGAGGAGATGCATGACAGCTCAATTCAGTCCTTCCCAACCCAGTCACTGCTGGTTTTCCCTATGGGGCTGTGCCAGGAGACCAAAGCAACTGGGAACATTCTGGTGTAATTGAATTACCTCCACACCCACTGCAACACCAACCACGTCCCCTATGGCCCCTCCCACATCAACCTGGATGTATTTTCATATGACTCCAGGCAATGATTCCATTCATCAAGGGTTTTCATTAATAATAATTGCTTTGGCTTTACCAATAGCTCAGATTTTTTAATGTGTGTGCCAGCACATTTATTAATATTCACTCTCTCATGAACCAGAGCATCTGTGACTTCTAGAGGTAGGAGCAGTGTCATCAGCTCAGATGACATCTCCCACTAAATAATTAAAAATAATCAGTGATGAGCATTGAAACATTTACATCACCTGATGCCAAAGCCTTCTCTGTATCAGACAGCCCATCAAAGCAAGCCGCTCTGGCCTCTCAGATCCACGAGAACAGAGACAAGCCTTGGCAGTCAGCAGTCATGGGCAGCTCCGGACCTGAAAATTCCTGACAGCTCTCAAGGAGCTCCCAAGTCCCTCAAGAGACTGAGGAAACTGGCAGGTCTTTAAGGTCAACAGTCTTCTAGTACAGGACTAGTCTGACCTGTGGGTGGGGAGGCACAAGGATGAGCTACACAGGAATGGGCAGAACAACTGCTTTGTCCAGGGGGAGAGGAGATGTAGCCCAAGACACTTCCTGCCCATGCACCAGGATCTACAGGGCTGGTGACAAAGTGTTTGGAAAAAATGCAGGACTTGGTGCAGACCACTGTCCCTGTCAGCCAGCAGCTGCTCTTCCCACTGGTCTGGAAGTGAAATGAAATACCTTCCCCCACTTTATGTCACAACAGGGAGTTCCCCTCTGGATTCATCCCAGAAAAAAGCAAAGGAGTTTGTAACTGTTAACATGGTCTGCCATTGGGTTCCTAATTTCCCCCAGGTGAGATTATTCATCAAATTTCATCAAAATTTTCTAAAGGCCAAGTTAGAAAACATAAGCCCGAAAGTCACCTCTTGGAGAAGACCCCCCCAGCCATCCTCTCTTTATGGAACCACGGGTGTCCGGCATGGCCTGACAGCTCTCTGGACTGCTGATTCCTTCTGACCTCTCCCTGTCTGACACTGAAGGTGAGAAGCATCATATGAAACCAATTCAGTGGCTAATGAAGATAGTATCAAAGGCTGGAAGTTTTTAAGGGATGGGAAAAGCATCTCTTCATTTTTTCAAATCATTATTACAAATGTTGGCCAACTGTACCCACTAACAGGGCAAGCCCAATTGAGGAGATTATAAACTAATAATACTAATACTTTTTTCCTTTGTCTCTAGGAAAATATTTGTAAAATATTAACTGAAATTATAATAAGAGTTGCTTACCTTTTGGTGGCTGTTCCTCTGCTTTTGAACCCAGGTAACAAAAAATTCATTCTCCTGTCAATTGGTGTGCCCAGAAAGAAACAGGTTTTATCTCCTTTAGCTGCCTTTAAAATTGATTTTCAAACATGTGTCAACTGCTGAACACTGGACATATGTGTTCTGGTGCATTTTGCCTCAGAGTGGAGTATGATAGAAATCAAAGCCGTTTATTCTTGTTTAGTAGTGTTCGGCAGCTGAATATTTCTCTGTGTTAAATACCTACAGGCCACAGAAGGCAGGTGCCAACAGTGGTTTCAAGCCCCTTTATGACAGAAAAAAAAAAAAGAGTGAACTTGTGTCATTTGGGTTTTTCCTTTGCAGAGCGGAGGAGACACAGGCAAACTGTGGGCTGAGACAAGAGAGTGCCCAACACAATGAGCCTGTACAAACTCTGCCACCTCCCCCATGGTGCTCACCTTCATCCCTGCAAGAGGACACGACATTCACTTTGCAGGTGCTGAAATGCACAGAAGGGTATCACTACTGAAAAAAAAAATGAATAGTGAAGTGTATTTCACAATGTCATGACCATGCAGCCATAAATACAATGTATCACATCATGTAAGTAATATTTGGAAACCAACGCAGTGAAGAGCAATTAGAAGCTTGTGTGCTTCCAGAGACATCTGCTAAGGTGTCTGGTGCCCTTGCCGTCCTCCATGGTGTCGTAGGTTTCTCTGATTAGGTTTTTTTTTATAAGAGGAAGATTGGCTTCTGTTGGAAGCCTCTGGAGGTTTCCCTCCATCCCACAGAGCAGAGCCAATGAAGGCCAGCTCCGAGGAAAACTTCCTGCTTTTGAACCATTAAGTTACACCCCTGCATGAAAACATATTTAAGAAGTTGT
>JAWWMP010000165.1:63163640-63214035 GCA_035047865.1 Dendrocincla tyrannina
ATGAAAGAAGCTGTTACCTCGTGGGAGGCCCCCAAGGTGGAGCAGAGTCTTGCAGAGATTTGCAGCCGAGACCCACAAAGGGAGAGGACCCACGCTAAATAGGTACAGCCAGCTTTTCATGAGAGATTGTACCCCATGGAATGACCCACGAGAGAGCAGAGGCTCTCTCTTGTGGGGGGGACCCCACGGAACGCAGGGGAAGGACTCAGAGTTGTGATTCCCCTGTGACCATGGTGACGACTGTGGTGAAGCGAATTGTCCCCTTTGCAGCCCACAGGAAAGACCCCTGAGACAGATCTGCTGCTTAAGTTTTGGACTCACATCTGCCAATGGCTGACCCAACAACAACTGACTGCAAACCTTCCACTCCCTGTCCCCCCGCACCATCAGGGGAAGGAGGGGGCATGGACAGACCGAGGAATGGTGGTGGAAAAGTGTTTCTAACCTCTTTCTATTTCTTATTTTTAGTTTTTAGTTTGTTAGTAATAAATTTAAGCATTATTCTAAGTTCTGCTTTGCCTGTGGTATTAATCAAAGCTCCGCTTTTGGTTGTTATCTCTAGTCATAAATTCCTAGCTGTTTTTTTTTTCCTTCCCTCTGGAAGGCAAAAAGGGAGGCAGGGGAGAAGAAAGGCCTTGAAAGAGTTTTGCTGGACACGAGGCATTTATCCAGGGTCAAACCACCACACATGGCCAGTGCTCATTGCTTGTGTGACAACTGGAGCAACAGCAGGAACTGTGCTGTGCTGCCAGGCCAGGGCTCTGCCCATGCTGTGGGACAGGTGAAGAATGAGGGATCTGTTCTGCATGATGCAGCAGGAATAACTGGTAGAAATGTTCTAGAACAGAGTTTAGTTGATTTTACTTTTTCTGGGATATTTGCCTGATAGAAAACCTTGCCTATGTATTTATTTAACAAATAAAATGGGATTATAAATTGGATATGAAATTAATAATAACTTCATGCTTTAGGCTGCAATGATTAAAATAAGAAAGATAAAGATGTTATAAAAATAATAAAGTTAGATTTTTGCACTAATTTCCAACTACCAATTAAATAATTGATGATCACATTTTCCAGCTCAACAGGCCAGACAGGAGCACGGCTGACTGCCCCATGTCATGTTGTACTGAGCAGTGACTACCCATCGCATGATCAGCAACTGCTTGTCCCATGAAGGATCACTGCCTGCATGTCCCGTGCAGGATCAGTACCTGCTCATCCTGTGAGCACCTCCAGTCCATCTCTAGGTCAGTGTCCCCTCAGGCTATGGTGCCTTGTCTATGTCTTAGTCTGTCTTTGCGATCCTGCTGATGTCAGTTCACAGCAATACCGAAGATATGAAGATGCTACCAGACAAACTCAGGACAAGACAAATAAAATCTTCACTTTCTACTTGAATTATTATTATTATTATTATCCTCTCTGTTGTTATTCAGAAACTCAATAAGCTGAAAGATACTTACTCTCAGCCCTTCTTACAGCTCCTTTTGATCTTTTTTCACAGCCATATATTCCAGCAACTCGAGCTTTGTCTCTGGTTGGGTAAGTCTGAGACTTGTCTCTGTGCTGCCAGGAGTTAAATCGGTCTGGGGAAGAGTTCAGTCTGACCAATCTGATTTTTCAGGATGTTCCTTCCCAGTTTTCTTTTGACATTTCTGGTAGAGGTGGCAGCGTCCTTCACCAGGGCTCTTCGGGGGCATATGTTGTCCTTAATCAAGTGAAGCTACATAGAGCATGGAGTTTGCAATCCTTGGGATTTCCCTACTAGGTGCTGTAGTATCCCTGCATAAAACAGAGCCCTGTGCGTAGCTGATGGCAGTGCAAAAGTGTGGGAGCCCCAT
The DNA here is from genome assembly GCA_035047865.1 of Dendrocincla tyrannina. Classification (NCBI taxonomy): domain Eukaryota; kingdom Metazoa; phylum Chordata; class Aves; order Passeriformes; family Dendrocolaptidae; genus Dendrocincla; species Dendrocincla tyrannina. Next base: position 63,165,485 of record JAWWMP010000165.1, read on the forward strand.
GGCTCCAGCTCCAGCTCCAGCAGCACTGGGAGCTGCTGGTTCCCTTGGAGGACAGAGCCCAGGATCCACAGCCATGCCCAGCAGAGCTGTGCACCCACCCAAGTCCCCACAGTCACCAAGGAAGGTGTCCTCTTCTTGGGAATTGCATCATTAGGGAAGGAGGAGGGTGGGAAGGCAGGTTCTGTGCTGTGATATCCAAGGACTCTGCCACATGCTCAGAGGTTTCACAGAAGCTCCAAGCTTAGGGGATCCTCTCCTGCAGCACCACACAGATACACTGCTCTGTGTCAGACAGGCTGCAGCTAACACAGAGTACTAAAAAAAATACTTCTTCTTTAAAGTTGAATGCAAATTTTAAAAGTTATTTACATTGTTACTTCTGCTCCCAGCATTCAGGAAATGCATTTTTATTCAGCTGCCCTTGGCATATAACCAACCACGATTAGTACGTGTATATATTGTGACTCCAACTGACACTGGCTTTTGTCCTCAGGGAAAAAACAACTGGGCAAAGACTTTCTTAGTAATTTTAAATTAATCCTGCAAGCCTGGGATTCACTGATGGTATTTCATATATTTTCCATTAAATTAATGTATTTTCAGAGGTTTTCTGCTCTCACAGGATCTATGACAGAACTGTGTGACAGGGAGATCTGGCAGTACATTCATCACCAGGTTTGTTACCTTGTGCCCAACCATCTCGGTTGAAGGGAGGCTTTGGCACAACGATGCAAAGTACACAGTATTTAGTCATATGGTATGGGAGCATTGACAGAAGAGAACTTAGAAAATGAAGCAATGCACCTGTGGCAATTGAACTCTTAAGTAATATTAAAGTAGTGTTTGGGGAATAAATGGAAATGTTGTCTTATTACTACTACAGAAAAAAGCATTTGGGTAGTGACCTCAAATTTCAGAAAGTGCTGCAAGATTTCCTTTTGAATCAGTCCCAAAGCTTTGCCAATATAAATTCACTGATACCATGTTGGCCTCGCCTCAGGAACTGTGCAAACATAAAAAGCAGTCTTCCAGGTAAAAGCCAAAGTCATGGCTTCTCTTCCTCTTTCAGAGAACGTTTATCACCATTTGACAGTAACCACTGCAAAATGAATGCACTTTCAAGAAAAAAAAAAAAAAGACATTTCAGTTTTCTGCTGACAGTAAGGTAAGAGATTCTTTCCTGGAAATTTTTACTGACAGGCAACAGAGCCCCTCCCAGCCGCAGTTCCCTCCTTGTGAACTCCCATTTTCAGCAATGAATTTTGTGTTCTTGGTTTCTTACCAAGGGACTGTGGCTGAGAGCCAGCAGTGCTTTTATACATAATGTATTCAGCAATGTAGCTGTAATGTAGTTGACAGGTGGAGACAATTATGGATGTATTTGTTATTCCTCTTTCTTTTGAAACATTGGGGTTTGTCTCACAGTTGAAATAACCGAGCACAGTTGTGTGTCTCAGTACCTGCTGACCTGGCACTTGTGACATGTGGGAGCAGAGACCTTCAGCTGACCCTCACCTGCACGTTCCTCCTGGCTTTGTTTCTGCATGGGACCTGGAGAGATGGTATTTCTAAAATAAACTGTGGAATGAGACCAGTTCTCCTATCTCATATTTCTAAAACACAAACACTGGAATCAGAGGTAAGTGTTTTACATGGCACTTCATTACTCTGTGGGCTTTTCCTGAATTCGGATTTTCTGTGGAGAAGGACCACATCAACAAGTGATGGGCTCTGTAGGCTTTCTGCAAGGAGCACCTGACAACAAAATATAAATGAAATCCTTGGATGCATAAAGTTATGAAATAATAGTAAGGAAGCTGAATGAGAAAGATAAACTTTGGCTAGGAAAAATCCCTAAAATCCACGGGAATGTCTTCTCCATGAATTCTGCTCCTAGCAAAAGAAATGTGTAACTGAATATTTTTATTTAAACAAATATTTTTTTGGTCCAAATTCCTTCTGTGCCATGTGTATGTTTGTCTGTGTAGTTTGAAAGTAAAACTGTCCTCAGCCAGCTAGTCCTGCCTGCATTAGCCTTCACTATTTTCTGCTTTACTGTGACCAGAGCACTACAGCTGAGTTAGAAGGCAGGACTCTGTCTGCTCACAGAATTGAGAAGTAACAGTGTGATTTTTTGGCAAAGGGGTACACAGGGGTCTCAGCTCTCAAATTCACCAGGTCTTTAGTCATTCCCTCTCTGTGACAAAATTTTCCTCTGAGAAATATATTGAAAGAACAATTTTTCTCAATTCCTCACACTTGCTGGAAGAGTGAGCAGAGACATATTTATGGATTTCCTTTCATCAGCACTTTCACATTTATGACAGATCAGCATATTAACATATGGCTTTTGCTTACAGTTTTTGTCTTTTCTTACACAATGTGAAAGGAAAACAGTGTTCTGAAAGCATACCCCAGTTACAGATATACTGTAATGAAAGAAGTTATTATTCATGAGTTATTATTAAAGTTAGTTATTATTCATGAGGCAACAGCCACAGCTGGGGACTCATAGTGGCACCAAAGGGGGACTACTCACCTGAGGCAGGGACAGCCTCAGGCAATGGGAAACACGTGGCCAAGAACATGCTGAAGGTCCAGCGTTTTACACTATCAGGTTATTTAGACCTGCAGGAGCCATCCCTTAACGTTTCCCTCTCAGTTTTCACACCAGCTACTTGTTGCCTTTTGAAATGCACACACACAAATCAGATCCAGTTGTTTGAAAATGCCACTTATCTTCTATGCCTGTCTCTATGAAGGTTCTAAAAATCAGTGCTCTGAACATCAGTGATGTTAAAGAAATTCCTGTTTCAGACTTAGAAATTGCTTTCTTGCCTGCCCACGAGTGTCTGACAAGATGAATTATTGGAACTCAGTCTGCTGGAAAGAAAAGACACCTTTGCTGATAAGGACAAGCCAGATTGCTTCACAAAAAACAGATCCACCTTGTTAGAATTCTGTGAAGAAAATTGCCTGTTCTTAGAGTGACAACTTCTACTACAAAAATTTCCTTTTTCATCTGCAGTTCTTTTTCTACACTCTATAACCCAGCACCTTGTTCAGTGTGCCTGCTCTGGAGTGCTGCTATGCAACACTTGGAAGGTAAAAGTTCACATATTTAAAAAAATTTAAAAAAACACCTCACTGCACTTCTGCTATGCAATACCTGTAGCTTGTACAGGGCCCTAAACCAGCTCCCAGGAACATCATCACCCTTTGTTCACTTTGCCTTTTTTGTTTAATAAACACAGGGATGAGTGTGTGCAGAATCTCTGCCATTCCCTGGCACCTTCTCTTGACACCTGCACACAGGACACTGTATCTCTGTATTTCTGTATTTCTGGCTGGAGGAGAGGTTCAACTCATCTCCAGACAGACTCCCCCTGTGAAGGCTCTCAGTGCTCACATATATTTCAATTTTCCCCTGAAAAGCCCTCTTAGCCTCTCCTCATAGGCACTCAGTGTTCCACCTCAGCTCTGGCAAACAGCCATATTACCAGTCTGGAGTGCAAATTGTTGGTGGTAGAATGAGCATTTCTGGGGATTGTAGCTCAACCCACCCATGTGTTTCACATGCTTTGCTCTTTCTCATTCATTTTCTCTTTGAACTTGACACGGAGCAGTATTCAGCAGTGTAGAGGCTGGCACCACCTGTGAGGAGAGATCTGAGCTGAGCTCCCTGTGCCCCAGCTGTTCTGCCTCCAGCCACCAGCAGAATCCCAGAGACAGGAAACGTTGGCTCAGCCCCTAAAGCAAAGCAGCAATTCTTAAGTGTCCTCCAGCACTGTTCCTATACATTTCCAAATGCTCAAGGCAGCTGAGGGCTGTGACTGTCCCACCGCCTGCCCCTCAGCCATGGCAAGTCTCAAGAGGAGGTTGGTGCTCAGCAAACAGTTCAGTGCCTGCTCTGACACGGGACAGAACAGCACTGACAATACAGTTAGAGCTGTACAGATCCAGAATGTGAGAACACTGCCTGGATATGCAGGCTTTATTTGTCTCCATCCAGTATTATGTGTCTGTTTCTGTGACTATTCTCTTAGTTTGAACAGAGACATAAAATATTTAAGAAGATCATGTCTACCAAGACAGCAAAGTGACTCCAAGGCTTCTTCAACTTACCTGCTGTGCCATACTTGCTGATTACTTGCTGCAAGAGCCAAGGTCCAGGCAGATCCCAGGCTGGGTTGACACACACACACACACACCCATGGCACACATGTGCACATGTGCTGCAGGCACACATGCTCAGGTATGTCTGTAAAGACAGATCAACTGGAATAACTGAAACCCAAATTCTGCCCACTTGAGATTGGCAGGTTTTCTAGTCAAGTGATCACAGCAGGCTTCAGTATGACATTCCAAATTGCTCCAGCAAAAAAAAACCCTGCCCAAACTATAATATATATATTGCCAGGTAGGGATAGATTGGCATGTGAAAAGATGTGATGGACACATCCTAGTGTCCTAGCATCAGCCATCCCTAGCAGGGTTTTCCTGAAAGCACCAGAGAATGGATGGTTCTCATGTTGAGGCTTCTGAATTTTATATTCAGCTGGGGTTTTTTTGCAATATAAAACCTACCTCAGCTGCAGCAAAGCATATTAAAGCCTCTTCTCCTCTTTGGCATGCTAGAAGTGTTTGACCAAGCATGAAAATTCAACTCAAGCAATGTGTCTCTATGAAGGAACACCAGGGTAAACCATTTGAGAAAAATACATTTAAGCCAGCCCACCTCTCTTTATGTCTACACCTGCTCCTGGGATATGCAGCCTTCTCCAGCAGTGTCATTGCCCCTCAGACCCAATCCTCTCCATGATTCCTTTAGGAAGAGTTGAAAGGAAAGCCCATAATCCATCTGCACAGCAGTGCTGACCTGTGCAGCTGTGGCTGTAAAGTTCTCTCTCATGTACAGTCCATCGAGCTCTTGGTCTTGGCACCTCTCCAGGTGAAGGTACGAGGGCAGCTATTTGTCCTTTCTGCACTGTGCCAGGGGGGTGCTTGGGTTTGGTCACTCAGTGCTCAGTGGTTTCGTGTCTGAACTGTCCCTGTGCAGGGTGAGCAGGGCACAGCAGGCAAGGCAGGATCCTGCTCACACCAGTCCCCACTGGAGCACTGCTGGTGGTTTATTTTATCATCTTTGTTTTATTGCAGTTGTTACTGTCTACTTGTAACACCTAATAACTAAATATAACAAACCAAATAATGCAGGGCTGAACAGAGTAGAAATGTTGGCTAGCCCATTTCAAACATCTCTACAGAACCACTCCAATATACTTCACTCCTGTGAAGGAGTTTGGAAACGTCTCTTTTTCTGTGGGTGGATGAAGAAAATGTCACACTGCAGGGAAAGCAGGAGGGATGATTCTATTTTATTCCCATTCTCTTTAAGCCTGATTCAGATGCCTTTAAAGGAAAATGGAATGCTGAAACAAATGCCTGGAAAAGAGATGAATGAATGGGTCTTGTAAGAAAACCATTGAAACATGCAAAACACAGCCACTGATACTATACTCATTTTGTCTAGACATAACATGTGTTCTTTGTTTATAAACAAGACAATATTTACACTTTAAAATTCAATTTGTTTATGTAACTAGTCACTTTGAGCAATAAATAAACCCACAGTTTCCAGTTAATCCTTATTGCTGAATCCAAATAAAAAGATTTGTAGCGCACTTCATGCCACAATCACAATATGCTGTGTACTTTAATGTCACATTTTATACATCTTTCTGTGCAAGCCTGCACTTCAGGCTTTTTAAGGATATTTATTTCTTCATCTGCAAAAGAAGAGCCAATCTCGAAGCAGCATCTATCCTGGCCACTGGAGCTTTCACGCAGACAGAACTGCAATGCAAAGCTGCTACAATGCAAAGAATAAGCTGGGTGAGAAGGGAGGAAGGAGGAAGAGCTTGAAGGAGAGTCATCAGGCAGCTGGAAGTGCCTGTTCAGTGGGCCAGGACTGCGGGTTCTGGGACAGTGAGGACTCACAGTGGTGTCACCTCTGGACCTGCCCACCTCTCGAGATCCCCAGCCCTGCAGTGCTGTAGCTCAGCTGGTGTGTGGGCATGGAACTGAGCTGGTGTGTGGGCACAGAGCTGAGTCAGTGTGTGGGCACAGAGCTGGTGTGTGGGCACAGAGCTGAGTCTCTGTGTGGGCACAGAGCTGGTGTGTGGGCACAGAGCTGAGTCAGTGTGTGGGCACAGAGCTGGTGTGTGGGCACAGAGCTGAGTCAGTGTGTGGGCACAGAGCTGGTGTGTGGGGACAGAGCTGGTGTGTGGGCACAGAGCTGGAGTGTGGGGACAGAGCTGAGTCAGTGTGTGGGCACAGAGCTGGTGTGTGGGCACAGAGCTGGTGTGTGGGGACAGAGTCATGGACCCACCAGCTGGATGTCCTTGTCTTGTCATCAAGCCCCATTCCACACTGTAGAGATAGAGGCATGAAAGAGGAAATACATCATCAATGATTCAGCACAATTGTGTCTGATCCCAGTATAAACCAGCTGCCTCCCCAATGGCCCAAGACATCCAAATGCCCAAGAGTCAAACATGTCTAAAGGGCTTCCATTGAGCTTCTCTGTCTCCTTTCCATAGAAATCATCCACAGATCAGACACTTCCATCTTGCAAACATAAATGTTTCTAAGTAAAATCTTTTAAAAAACCCTAAATGAAACTTTAGATGGGATCCTATGCTCCTGTTTATGCATGAATATTAGAAAAGAACACGCAAAACTACACTCTTGTTACTGTCAAGAGGAAAATGTGTGAAACCCAGTTACTTTGACTCATTAACAGGTGTGCCAATCGTGACTGGAAATGCCTTTGCTGTTTAGGCATGGAGGAAGTTTGGGAAATAAATGGTGGGTTTCTTCTTTCAATATTATCCCTAATATCTTACCTTAATGCATCTTGCATCAGTGTTTCTTGTACCAGACACACTCAAAATTGAAAACCAAAATCTCTTCAGTGGCATCAGGGAGCACTGACAGTAAAACAGCGATGGTAGAGGCCCTTCCCCAGTCAATGCTGAACTGTCACAAGATGTGGGATGTCAGACACAGCTCAACTCCAGGGCTCAGGTCCTCCAAGGAGGAAATTCACTTGTGCTTTCCTGCATGGGTACCCTGATCCCAGTCCCTGCACAAACTCAGTGATTTGTGGCTCATCACAATTGAGGTGACCCATTTTTCTACATACAAAGACAATTTATGAGGGGCAAAGGGAAAAGCTGAAGTTCAGAAAGGAAGGACACCAGCTTACTCTAATGATGGACAAGCAGCTTTGCCAAGAGCTGTATGAGGTCCTGACAGGTGTGCCTGTCTTGAGGCCCAGGCTTTCAGGAGAATAAGTGTGACACTGGGCTCAGCTTGCACTCCTCTCTGCTCCTGACATTAGTTTCAGAACACTTTGGTCTTCCCTTTGAGACTCGTCCACAAAATTAACCTCTGGACTTCACTCCAGGACTGTCAGTAAATACCCACAGTCCATGCTCATACTCAGGTTCTGAATTTTGGACTAGTCCTTTTGCTCCAGATTCATCACAACGAAGACTTTGCTGAGTGTCTTTCGGAGATAGCTCCTGTGTGTCCTGCTTTCATAGCAGCAGATTACTGGACACAGCAGAGAGGGGATACCCCAGGGGGCAGCTTCATTTTCTTATATTTGTTTGTTTATTGCTATCATATTCCTCTTTGAACACCTCCAGGTTCTTAACAAGGTACTAATTGAAAGAGGAATGCCCTTTGTAACCCTAAAAATCAGAAATGTTCTTCATATCAGCCTAAACTCAATGACTGACAGAGCTGCCCTGTTTATCACCAAGAAGAGGTTCAGGCTCTTGCATTACATACAGTCCTTTTGCTTTACCTGTTCAAATGACTTTATTTCAACCCACCAGTTTTCTCACTTTTACCCTCGCAGTTCTCTCCCCATCCTGCCTGGGGGCCTGAGCAGGTAAAACCAGAACAGCTGCAGCAGTCTTGAAGACAAACTGTGCTGTTTACTGGGCAAAAAAGGGATGGGGTCTCCGCTCCTGTTTCCCAAAGAAAGGAAGGGACAGAACTAGCTGAAAGAGCTCATTCTCTTGCTGAAATAACTGGTGTCACTTTCCCTGTTAAAACCACTGATGGTTTCAGCAATGGCAAGAAAATAATCGTCTTTTCTTCCTTAATATTCTTTTTATGCCAAGTTCTTTAACAATATGTTGTTTAGTGAACATTAAATTTTATCTTTCTTTGTAACTACCAAGGCCTTTAATTAAAACAATTTTATATGTTCTTTTCACTAAGATTTTTTTCCAGAGGGAACATAAGCAAATGCAATGAGACAAGAATATCTGTGTCTCTTTATGTTTGTAATAATGTGGGCTTGTTTAAGAAAAGGAAAACTAGATAATTTTGCACTGAGTGTGACACTGCCCCTGCTCCTTGCATGGCTGACTGATGATAAAATTGAACACTAGAGTCTGTGTTACAAATTTTGAAATCAAATATTCTGTTTGAACGCTGTTTCTGAAAGAGAATTAGTTATTTTTTAATTTTATGTTCACAAATATTCACTCTAGTCCACCAAAGCAAAATCAAAGACAGGCAAAATAGAATCAATCTTTCATTCCATTCTAAATGTGTGCTTTGGTGGGTTTTTTTCCCCTCATTACTTTGTTAGAGTTTCCAGATAAGATTGGAGGCTAAAATTACTAATTTATTTCCCAAGATCATGAAATATTAACTGAAAAATGTTTCAAAAGCTTCGTATGCCTCATTCTTCATGTTAAAGTACTACTTTGAGTGGTTGATGGAGGACTGATTAGTGATGGAAGGATGTTCAGTAAGTGACAATAAAATGCTCATTACGTGATATGTATTAAAGGCAATTGTAAGCTCATTAGGAAAATGCCCTTTAAATGGTTATAAAACATCAGTAACAATGAAAAATCACTAACACTACTGGTATTTTTAAAGTTTTTTATACTTTAAGTTGTAAAGAAATTTGTAGACTTTAATATAAATTTTGACTGAATTTCCAAAGACTTTTAAAAAACCCAAATTAATCAAAATCTAGCTACTATTTTATTCCTTCATCCTCAGTTCTTAATAGGTCTGTAAGGGTCAAAAAAGTGGATAGAGTTTTTTCCTAAAATAAAGGTAAATAGAAACTTTTGTCTCCCAAGCCAATGGCAGCAAAGATTATGGTCTGTTCCATTAGGGGAGACTCTCACTTACTTGCTTTTGGCCGTTTCTCTTGGAAGATATGACATGAATCCAGGTGAAGCTGATTCCAATTCAAACATGAAAATGTTGAATCTTGAAATTAGAAAATGTGCAGGCCAAGAACAACTGAAGGTAAGATGCTCAGTTAAAATCCTACAGTAAAAGTGCCCAACAACAAAATTGCGTCTCTCAAAACACTTCAGATTTACAATACTTTTTATCTTCTCCCCATAGAAAAACCACTGCCTAATCTCACTAATTCTGGGACATCACAGAACTCCTGAGTCCTGTAGAATATTGGTTCTATGGAGGTGTCTTTTTTTCAAAGAGGCAAGAATGAGATCTGAAAACACCCCTGACCCCAAATTATAGAAATTTGGAGAAGGTAGAAACTGTCAGAGAGCAGCAAGTTGGCTACACCTAGAAAAATACATGCCATCATTGTACTTTTTTCTCTTAGCATACAAGGCTTTTCTGTCTGGAGATTATTACTTCTGCCCATTTTGTCATGCATTTTTAAACATCTGGCCTGTATTGAGGATTCTGTGACTCCTGCCCAGCTCAGCTCTAACTCCACATTCGTTTCTCGCTTCCCTTGTTCCACTCTAACTTGGCAATTACCAGAAACTTTGTCAAGGCTCTGGGGCCTCTATAGGGAGGTCCCCCCCCCCTCCTCCACCACAGCCCCAGCCCTTGAGCTGGGAGGGACAGGATGACAACAAGAAGAGCAAGGGTGCTCTCTGAACCCCAGCACCTCCTGGCCCCTACAAGCTCAGAACCTACTCAGACACAGGGTAGGGATGCTATAATGGTCAAGTGCTGTGACAGCATCCCATGGTCTCCGGTCAGCCTTGGCACGCAGGAATCCTCATAACTTTGTGCATGAGGCAGCAAAAGGAATCACATCAGTGTCAAGAGAGGACTGTGTTTCCTTGAGGTTGTCTGGAAGTCTACACTAGTGCATCTCTAGAGGATCTCAGGATACTCAGGATCTAAATTAGGTCACAGCCAACTACTACCTGCATGGTGGAGACCTTGGTGCTGCAGAATGGCTGAGCCTTGGGAGAAAAATGCAAGAATTCAGCAGATGAAGTATCCCTGGTTGTGTCCACATGGCCATTTATTTTCAGTTAAGACATGAATAATGCAGGGAAAGGTTTTTTTTGCTGGCCACACAATTTCTTCGACTTCCCCTCCTGAAGTCTGCTGTTGGGCTTCAGGTAAGAAGAAAAATACTTGGAGGATGGCAAGATTCAGGAGTTAATTCTGTTTGTAGAGAGTGTAACATGTCGAAAGCATCTCACAGATGAAATGAGGTGAAGACAGGCTAAAGAAATAGAAATGGAGATGATTTAAAGCCTTTGAACAACAGGCTACTTTCAAATGAAAATGGATTTCACCAATTTGTCTCATTTAAGTAGCAGTGAAACCAGCCAAATCGAGGTCACTGGCCCCATCACCTATCACAGCTGGCGGGGGTCCGCTCTCCCTCTCCCGTCCTCCCCCCCAGGTCCACGTGGCAGTGCCACGCGGTCTCCTGAGGTCCCAGTAAATAAATCCACACACGCCAAGGACAGGAAACAGAAAGAGAGTTTATTCACCTGACCAGGTCAATTATAGACCTCACAGCCAGGGTCAAAGGGGAGGGATACAAAGGAACCAATCAGAAGGGGTTCCACACAACCTGGTGGGGGCTTGCATACTAATTAGGAAGGTGAGGGGTGGCTTTCCAGGGGCCTTGGGGAAAGGGGGGGGTGGCTTTCCAGGGGCCTGGGAGAAAGGGTAACACAGCGATAAACCTCATGTTATAATACAGTTTTACAAAATGCTTTCATTGGTTTCCTCATCTTTAGTGGCCCATCTCCTGCAGGATCTGTTCCACTCGATATTGTGAGTCTACTCCCACAATCACCCTTTAAACAAGCACATGGTTCTTTGCCAACAACTCCACACTTGCCTTTGCAGTTCCTCTAGTTTATAGGATTTGAAAAGGCATTTTTAGGAATTAGTGAAAAGCTGTTAAAGAAATGCAACACTCAAGGACTCATGGATTAAAAATCCAAATGTCAAAAGACCGGCACTAAAGAGAGAGAAAAAAATCAATTTTGGAGGTTTCTACTTAGTATTTTTTACATTCTTTTTTACCTTCTTCTCAGTAGTTCAAAGCTGGTAAGAATGGTTATATTTCAGACATTCTGGTACACCACAACTTACCTCACTGCTGCCAGCTGTGTAAATTGTTAAAGGAAAATAAGCTGCCTAATTCTAACCAGACAACCATAAAAACTCATAATAAGGAACACACTGGGAATGTTAGGCATTGAAATGGCCTTTGTGCTTTTGTTAAAATTTTCACTGGATCTACCACAATTAGATATATTTCATTCTATGACTGCAGGTCTCAAAAAGGTGGCCACTGCACCTCTGTGTGTGTATTAATAATTGTGTCTGTGTCTCTGTGTCAGTGTGTCTGTGTGTGTCTGTGTGTGTTTGTGTGTGTCTGCGTGTGTTTGAACATAGAAGGAATAATAAGGGAGTAAATAAAAGGAAAAAATTACTCTCTCAGTCTTCCAGCTCCATAGATAAATCTTATCAGAAGACAGCCATGCTGACAACTGAAATATTACCAGAAATTTCTCTGGAGCACTATTTGATTGGAGTCATAAAGGCTAGACCTTTCTTCTGTTAGTCCTTAATAAAAGGGTCCTCTGCATTAATGCATCAGAGAGGAGCTTTTCCTCATCCTTGGACCTACCTAAAGAGGAGCTCAACAGGGCTGAGGGAAGGCAAGCAGCCAGACATTGAGGAGATGAATGATCACCACACCCTCTGGGTGCTCGGCCCATTGGCAGATAGTGTCAGCCAGGAAAGGGCTCCATGAGGATGAAGAGAACTATCAGGTGCTCCAAAGGCTGGATCTCCTGTGGGCTCACCCCTACAGTGATCTCGGCTCAGCCCACTGCCCACACTGGGGTGGGTCCAGGTGCGCAGTGGGCTGCAGTTCCTGCAGGGATGTGTCCTGTGGCTCCTCCTGGATGTGTCCAAGCAGCAAAAGCCTGAGTCTGCCACCAGGTCTCAGCCTAGAGTTTAGGATATTTTTAGGGCAAAAATTTCCAGAGCAATAAAAACTCTATCTTAAAACTACATGCTTTTATGTGCAATCATTTTGACCTGTCTCACTGGTAAAAAAGGTTTATCTGAAAATCCTGAAGGTATTAAAGCTGTTGTGAGGAGATGATGAGCACAGTGGTCAGTTGGATAAATGAACCTAGTCAGGCTATGAATAGCATCAGAAGGATATTATTAAATCAATGTTTGGGGAATACACAGGAGAAAAGAGGCTTCTGCTTAGCATTCTATTATTCTCCCTGTTTCTGACTTCCCTGCCAAGAGAGCCAGAAGCAGATCTTTGCAAATTATTTCCTGTAATTTTCCCTTAGAAAAGCATCTGTGTTTTACACAGTTGGTATATCATATGTGGCAGATTGTTTGGGGGTGCCTACACACATTGCAGCCAAGAAAACACACAAAAAAAACCCAAAACCAAAAACCCATCCCACCTATTTTTATCTGTTTTCTTCCCATGTCCTTGGACTCTGAGAAATACAGTCTGCTCTGTCTTTGGCATAGTAACTTTCTGGAGGAGACACTCAGCCATTGTCTGCCTGGAATTGTTTCAGTAACTTCACTTGCTTTTATTTTCATTTTATATGATGCTTTCCAGAGGTCATGTTTTCATTTTGTTCTCCAAAATCCACTTCTCCTGCTACAGAAAACCTTTCCCTAAACCAAGTAGTTCTTTCTCTCAGATGTTTTATTATCCATTCTCAGCTATTTGTTCTCTTTATACAAATGGAGGCAACAAATTAAATGCAAACTGTAAAGCTGACGAATACCAGCTACTGCAGTGCAGATTAAGAGCATCACAACTGACTTTTTATGAGTGCTGAGATAATAAAGAGTAAATTTAAACCACCTAGTGGGAAAAGTGCTCTATATCTTCTTTATTCTGATCTTATCATAGTCAGAGGAACAGCCAGAGGCTCTGCCTGTCCTCCTGTCAGTACAGAGAAGCCCCAAGTGTCCTGGTTTCTTTTGGATCCAGGCTCCGCTCTGTGGTGCTGAGCAATAGGAAAAGAGCTGATGGGCAGAAACTGATGCCCAGGAAGTTCCAGCTGAACATGAGGAAGAACTTCTTTCCTGTGCAGTGACCAAATAGTGAACAGATTGTCCAGAGGGTGTGGAGTCTCCCCACTGAAGATATTTCAGAACAGTCTGGATACAATCTTGTACCGTGTGCTCTGGGATAGCCCCACTTAAGCAGGGAGGGACCAAATGACCCACTGTAGTCCCTTTCAGTCTGGACCATTGTGTGATTCTGTGAAGCTGCATCGGGGCGGGGGATTCAAACACAAAGTTCCCTGCTCAGACACTGACCACCATCCCATAATCCCCACCATCCACACACCACCACCCTTCGTGTCCCCGTTCCTGTTGTCCTGCCTGTGCCACAGAGACCTCAAGGTGGGGGACATAGCACCTTCTGGGTATTACCACCAGTGCCTTCAGCCTCATTGCTCCTGGATAGCCAGCTCAACTCTTCTTTTCTCCTGTGCTACCCTCATCTTCCTTCCTTCTAGTGGCAGTGGGGTTGATTTGCTATGATTAGTTATTTCATGAGAACAATATGTATTTTAACTGTCTTGGCTGTGAATGGGTTACAGAAATCATCCCTCTATGAGTCTGGAAAGCCAGTCTGTAGGGCTGGCAGAGGATCTGATATCAGCCCTGCAACACAAACACATCTCTGATACAAAGATGCTTTGCTGTAATGCAAAACAGGCCCTGGGGGGATGTGCCCTGGGTTTATGTAAAGCTCTTTTTCCTTTGAAATCAAGTGGTGTTCTCTATTTTTTACACCAATCTATTTGGTAGCATCAAAAATTGTTAAAAGTAAAGCAGAATTTGAGTGGATGAGAGAGAGATAAGCCACATTTTTTAGGTCTTCTCAGACAGGGAGCAATAGATGAAACCCACTTCAAACCAATGGCTTAGAGCCGAGCAGAGTAAAAACCCCTGTATCTCTAACATGATATGGATGCTGTACAAAAGGTAAGCCTCCAACTGTTGCAGCTGCTTCTGAGCATATCTTTCCAGTGAAAACAACTGTTCAAACAAACCTTAAGGAGAAATAAAGTGAACAGCTACATGAATTATGAATGACAACGCACTGAGTGTTACTGGTCTTCTGGATGGAACCACTTGTTCTTGAAGACTAAGTATTTATGCTTTCTATGTGACTTCGTCTATATTCCTTCAATTAGAGCAGATATTAAACAAGGTCAGGCATGTGGGCATGTGTTAGTACATTTTCCTCGCAGCTTTTTTTTTTTTTTTTTTTATCTGCTGTGTTTATACAACAGCTTTCATGCTAGGATGCAAACAGGGATGTTCCTCAGACACACTCATGTGATCCAGGAGTAATAAATGTGACAGAGAGTAATGCAAAGAGTAAAAAGATTTTTTTTCCCCTCTGTTGAACAGGAAAATATTTGTGTCTTCCTACTAGATGATTATTAGCTTTTCAGTCTTGTAAAGATTTATCTTTTCTTCCTTACTTTGCTGTCAAAGTTTCTGAACAGCCTGATCTGAGTGAGTGATACTCTTTCCAGGCACTACAGGAGCACTGAATTGTGATTCATTATCCTGTCCTCATGGCCTCAGGAGGCAGCAACACACATTCCTGTGTTACAAGAGATTACACGCTAATTAACAGCATTATACATTTATGAACCAATTATCATATTTATACAGGACAAGTGCATTCTACTTTTAATTATAATTTAAGGTCTCACTTGAATAAGCTGTGATTGAAAAAAAGCCTAGCACACCCTATTAGCATTCCGCAGGTGGAAGTCAAGACGTTTGGCCAAGTGTGGTTTGTAGCTTCCTTCCCTCACACCATCCACGGCACTAGCAGGATTGTGTCCTCACCTGTCAGCAAAGGGCTGACTGTCCCTGACTCAGTGAGTGCTTCTCTCTTCCCCCAGGACATGCCCCCCAGCCTCTCCCTGCATGGCTGGGAACAGCCGATGGAGCCACCAGTACCCTCAAAGGCGTGGCACATGGAAAATAAACACCAGGCATCAGGTACCATAAAACTGGCAGTCTCAAAATACCAACTGTTTGTTGGCAGTGCGGTCTCTCTCTGTGTTACCTAACAGCCATACAGGGACAGGAGGAACAGGAAAGTAAGAGGTGAGTCTTTGCTTTTAGACCTTTTGTGGGAAGGAAAATAAGCTGCCTCTCAAAGTATGCAACAGCCCAGGTGCTGAATTCCCTCTGCTGTGAGGGCATGCACAGACTGCTATCTCCCATCCTTCTCACAGGCTGGGGGCAGAGGTGTTCCCTGTCTCCATGGCTCACACATCTCCACATTCTTTCTGTGCTTGCACCGAAACATTTCTTACCAATTTCAGTCTCTGTTTTCAGTTCTTTTCATCAACACACCAATCCAAAGTATTTTCTCTTCCCACAGTGATGTTCTGCCCATGTAGCTTACACAGCCACCTTCACTACCCATCAAAAAGAAGTACAGATGAAAAATTATTTTTAAAAGTCTTTTAAAAAAGCCAGAAATGAGTAATTTAAACTGATAGTGTAATGGGAAAGCCTGACACACACCTCTGTCTGGAAAATTCATGGGTACCTGAGAACAAGAAATCATAACATTTGACTGTGGAATTTTTAATATTTGCTGCTTCTGCTACTTCTTCTGATGAAATATATTCTGTTACAGTTTTGTCAATTCCTGGATAAGGAATGGAGCAACACTTTAACCTTCTCTGAGGCAGACTGCGTATTTTAAAAGCTCTCTAAACACAAGTTTTCCAAAGAACAGTCATTGTTCCTGTAGGCATTAATGTTACAAACCAAGTAATAAGGCTTCAAGCAATTATCAAAAAAATCAGAATTGTAAGTTGGTAAAAACCAACCTGAAGCCTAAATAGCTCTTAGCATTAGAAATAAATCCAGCCTTGTCTGGGACCTCCATGGAGCTTTGTACCTCCTGGACCATAAATATTTTTCCATTTCAGCTTTTAAATTAGTTGTTGATTAGCTACCTCAACATTTGTGACAGAACCTTCCCGGAAGAGGAAGCGAACGAGTTTGCCAAGCTTCTGGTTGGTGAGGCCAAGAGGTACCTACAAAGCAGATCTGCTTCTAAAAGCCAGCCCTGTCAGTTTTCCTATTTTATTACTGAAGTGTTTTCAGTTGAATCCAACAAATCTGCTTTGCTGGCAGAGTTAAATCCACTCCTTTCTGCCAGCACCAGCCACTGGCTCTGGCCATGTGGCCAAAGTGTCCAGACCCTGCACCACTCAGCACAGCCTGGGCTCTCTAACCTGAACATCCCTCACGGAGGGCAGGGCTGGGAGTGGGCCGGGCTCCAGGACAACTGCAGATCCCTCTGACTGATGAAATGGCATTTGCCACCTCACCCAGCACCAAGTCCTTGCCCCTTCCACAGACCTGAGAGCTGGCCTGCAACACTTCTCATTAAGTGGTTTATTTTGGCAAAAGGATGTGTTTGAAGGGATGACAGGGGTCTGAGACTAACTTTTCTAACAGGGAGTAGGTCCACAGCCCCAGCAATGGTTACTGAGTCGGAAGTTTTTGAGAGAATGAAAATGAAACAAAGTCTTCAGACTGCTCTGTATTAAGGGGAAAATCCTGCACAGCTGCACAGCTAAGTCCTGCTGATACCATGACTCCGAGGGCACCAAGGTCCTGGTCTATCCCCTTGCCCTCAGGCAGAGCTGTGAACCGAGCTGTAGCCCTGATCATCTGTTCGTAAAAAACACTTTTGCTGGAATTTCCCAAAGTATAAAACTTCTGCTCATAGCTGTAATTTATTTTTTTAGGGGATATAAGCTGTTCTCTTGCCAGTTTTTTGATCTGTAACTAAGTCCCAAAAGCTGTCTGCTGTGTTGATGGTTTTTCAGATGGAATGAGATAATCTGGACCCTTCCCCCTGGCACCTCTTTCCAGAATTCCACTCCATTACCCTAACCATCATCCCATGATGCAATGATGGGTAAAAACACTAGAAATTTTCTTTAAAATAATCTCTGATAGTACCTTTTGAACTGCATTTTACCACTTTCTCAGACTGAGCTGTATGAACATCACATGTCACAAGGTGTGCAGTGCTGTTGGCAACTTAGGGCAAGAGCAGGCTGGTGCCACTGTGACATTTACTGGCAAGCCAAAATTCATCCTGGAGAAAAACACCATTATTTTTTTCAAAAATGAAAGTGGACATCCCTAAAGCTATAGACACTCTCTAAAATACCTGTTTAAAGTAAAGGAAAGCAGGATTGCTTTCCACTAGCTTTGGGCAGCAGAATGTTTAAAGACGTTGGTCTAAACAGCTGAGTGCTTTGCCTGGGACCTGGGGACAGGACAAGTTTAAGGTAGGTGTTAATGCCCATCTCCCTACTGTTGTTCCAGACAATCACATGTGCCCACAGGGATGAGGTGGGAGCCCTCTGAGCACCCTGTCTGAGTGTGCTGCTACAAGGAAGCCCTGAAGGGTGCCTGGAGAGCCACGTCCTTTCTAGGATCTGCCCTCAAAAACCAGACCTCTCTTCTGAAATGCCCCAACTGTTTGACCTCTCATCCTGCTGGGAGCCAGCCCAAGCCTGTGGGGTGGTCAAGGTAAGGCTTGGTCCCACCAGCCTGCCTGCCCCCAGTGCAGTGAGGTCTGGCTCTGGACACAGTGCTGGTGTCACCTGAGGCTCTGCTGGACAGTGTGACATCCCACACACCTGCCCCTCACTCTGTACCTGCTGTTTCAGCACTGCTGGCTGTACCCAGGAGAGACCTTGGGCTTTGTGGGAATGCAGGTGAGGTCACTGTCACAGAACTTTCTCTGCCCCAGGAATCCTGCAGCAGAGTCTCAAACTTTAAGCCAAATTTATTTGAGTGGTAGGAACATGGGTGCTTCTGAGGAGGGACCCCAAACAAAGGAATCCCTGGCCTGTTATACCCTGACAGTCCAGGCATCCCATCTTCACCTGCTCCTCACACCCTGCACACACCTCTTTGTTCAATGGTATTTTTGGTCTGGGGCCTTCTCACACTTCAGTAGATTCTTTCTCTGTCTCCCAATGGGTCAGAAGCTGTTTTAATCTGGTTGTTATTTCCTTATCTTCCAGTTTACATAACTAAGCAAGAACTCAAGACAAGTTCAGCCAAAGGTAAGGGTTAAGATAAGTTCAGTCGAAGGCTTCAGCGACTTTAGTTACTCATGTTAAGCAAAATTACTCAGACAGAAGAATACAGTTAACAGAATTCAGCTGGTTTGAACTAATCTACAGCAGTCACTTAGAAGCCCACTGGACATGTTCACACATTGTAGGACATATTAAACACCCCTGTCCCCCCACAGCTCACCACATGGCAACAAGAGCAGCTCTCCAGAGCAACACTGCAGGAGGAAGGACAAGACCACTGGCAGTCATGTGAGTGATGAACATTTATTAGTTTCCAGTTCAGTTTAGTATGAGATCATCCGGTTTCTGGTTTCATTCCTGCTGGGATCAATATGATGAAACTGAAACAAAGTAAAAAATATACACATCTAAAGTGGAAAAGGATTCATTCATGAGACTGATAGAATCACAGTAAATATTTAAGGAAAACTTTTAAATCCACTTTATTCCCCTTCCGTATATGAAAGACAAGGAATTTGAAACACCAGTTTGAATTCATTTTTAGTCAATTCACATGCAGAAAATGTACTTCAGCTTTACTTATGTGGAGGAAGTTTATGAATCTAACCCCAGAGCTATATAGTATCAGTTTCATGTTTCTCACAGTAACCTGAAACCAGGCACCCTAGTTATCAACTGCTCACCTCATGCTGCTCAATTAGGCATCGGTAAATAAATGGAACAGGACTAAACTATATATTTGGTAACATTCTGTTTCTGTCCATTATCCAAGTAGTGTTCTCCAAAATAAATACCGAGAAATCTATCAGAGTTGTTTTGCTGTCTTTGGGGGGGAAATCCATACCCAGACATACACACAACAGTGCATGACCACCCCCACATTCACTGCCATCAGCACACTTACAACAGCAGGTCTGTGAAGTGACTCCTGCTTTCAGAAGCACCCACATCCCTAGCACAGATTGGGATGATGTGAGGGCTCCTCCATGGACACATGTGACATCTGCAGAGGGCAACCCCAGGGACAGAGCTCTGAGAAAAGGGAGGCAGAGCATTTCACATCAACAGATATTTCAATTCCATGAAATAGAAAGGTGTCCTTCACAAATGGAAAATGTGGTCCTTTTGAACAGAATTGCGTTCATATGGATAATCAGATTGAAGATGTATCAGCCCAGAAACTTACTTTATGGTATCTCTATTTCTTTCCTGGCACAGATATAAAGATTTTCACAGCTCTTTTCAACAGAGGAAATGTGAGCTGGCTGCTCTCAGTAATCCGATTTCTTGCTCATATAATCACATTGTAAAGAGAACAGTAATGCTGTAAAAGCAAGGGAGAGAGGGAAAAAAAACCCAGACCAGCTTCTCCCTCTGTCCCACTGCTCAAAGTGTAAATGTCATGCTTTTTATGCGTGAAAATATATGAAGGAATGAATCTTGCACATCTTTTAGAACATGAATTCATTATGCATCACTATGGGCACATGTGTCTCACCAGAAGAGTGTTACATGATCTGGAGCAGACACTGAAGGGATTTCCATGTGATATCAGAACCTGATGCCCACCGAATATTTGACATTGCATATCTTTGAGAAGAAAGAGGGGATTCCAATGTCAGAGTCCCTTCTTGTCTTTTGAGTAACATAGTCAGAAGCAATTCCAGGACGTGGAGTAGATCTGCCCTGCTTTGGCTTGCACCCTGCTGCAGGATCCCAATGCGGATGAGCCGTTGTGGACAAGAATGTGCACTAAAGCTGAGAGAAAGATGAGTGACAGAGGGCAGGTTTGGGTTTGCCTTTCTGAAATCTCATGTCTGTATTTACTCATTCTTTTATAAACAGCCAGGAGGTTTAGGCATTACCACAAGGTAAAACACTGAATTTACATCTAACAAGAATGGTCTGTGTAATTTTGCAAAGAGGAAAATATTTTAAAATGTTTTGATCTGTCCTTTAGCATTTTGATGCCTCTTCTACCGAAGTCTACAGGGAAGTTCAAGGCAATATTATCACAAGCTCTTTCTCCACAGGAGCCTATTTTATTCTTCCAGATTCCTTAGGAGTTTTTCAAGGCTCTCAGTCTCAGCTTACATACTTTAGGCATTTCCCTTCTCCTGACTCTAAGACAACTGAATGTGTTGTTTGAAACACCAGCCTAAACTCCTTTCCTATAACAGCACTGACCTACTGGCTTCATTCCCTTCAGTCTGCTTCTCCCTTATTTTCTAGCAACCACTTTCCAAACTGAAAGTGCACCTTTCTGGTCCATTTTGCTCTTTCCACTTTAGTCCCTGTACTCTGCTAGCTCAGGGATGCAGCCTCCAGTGTCTCACACTCGCTGTGTGATTATTCTGGTCGGACCTTCTTTAGTCCCAAATGCAAACTGGGACTTTCCCTCCAGGAAAAATAAACAACCTCACATAGGAAGACAGAGTGGTACAAGATGGGGATGGGATTTTCCTCAGCATCCTTCCCCACAGAAGCCTCTTTGGTCAGGCACACTGATGGCTGAGGGACCTGGAATTTAGACAATGGGGCTTTAATTGGGGCATTTAAGGATAGGAGAAAAAAAAGAACAAATCCTTGTTATTCTGAAACATAATATTAACCACAGAAGACAAGACAAAACAGGTAATTTCCATTTTGGTAGTGCTGAGTCTAACAAAGGCATGAGCAAGTGTTCCTTTTTGACCCCATCCTTTTATGCCTCCCCAGTTCCCAGACAACGCACCACACATAATTTTACATTTAAATGCCAGTGGGAGAGGTTTTACATAGGGAAACACTTCAGAAAATAGACCTTTGTATTGGGTTTCTGTGGCCAAGTTTTGGTTGCAGGGGGCCTACAGGAGTGGCTTCTGTTAGAAGCTACCAGAAGCTTCCCTGTGTCTGGTGGAGTCGATGCCAGCTGGCTCCAGGACAGGCTTCTGGCTGCTGGCCAAGGCTGAGCCAATTAGGAATGGTAACAATGCTTCCATAATAACCTATTTAGGAAGGGAAGAAAAGTTATTGCACAGATGAAAATTGCAGCCAGGGAAGAGCAGAGTGAGAACATATGAACAACATCGTAGACACCAAGATCAGTGGAGAAGGAGGGAGAGGAGGTACTCCTGGCACTGGAGCTCGTGTTCCCCTGCAGCCCATGGTGCAGACCATGCTGGAGCAGGCTGTCCCTCTGCAGCCTCTGGAGGGCCATCGGGGTGTAGAGATCCCCCGACAGCCTATGGAGGAGCCCACACCAGAGCAGGGAATGCTTGAAGGAGGCTGTGACCCCATGAGAGGCCCATGATGGAGCAGGGTCCTGTCAGGGACCTGCAACCTGTGGAGAGAGGAGCCCGCACTGGAGCAGGTTTTGTGTGGTAGGACTTGTGGCCCTGTTGGGGACCCACACTGAAGCAGCATATTCATGAAGGACTGGACCCCATGGAGAAGTGATCCATGGAGAAGTGATCCATGAGACAGCAGATTGTGAAGAACTGTTTGAAATGGACTCACACCAAATTGGTTCGTGCAGGACTGTCTCCCGTGGGAGACCCTTGGGAAGGACTCCAACTCCTCTCCCCGACAGTCACCCATTATCATTTCTAGAAAGGGAGGGAGGAAGGGAGGGAGAGAGAGAGGGAGGCAGGAAGAAAGAAAGGCAGGCAGGCAGGCAGGCAGGCGGGCAGGCAGGAAGGCAGGAAGGAAGGAAGGAAGCAAGGAAGGAAGGAGTGTTTAACATAATTTCACTTCTCACTCTTTCGTTCTGAGCCTGTCAGTAATAAATTTAATCAATATTCACACTTTGAGTCTGTTTTGCCCATGATGGTGATCAATATGTGATCTCTCCCGGTCCTTACGTCAACTTATGAATCTTTTATTGTATTTTCTCTCCTCTGTCCAGTTGCAGAGGGGAGGGAGAGAACAGCTTTAATAGGTAGCTGGTGTTCAGCCAGGGCTAACCCACTAAAACCTTCTTTCTGAGCTCTCCTGTGTTTTCTTTCCCTACTACAGTCTGAGTAAGCTGATATTCTCACCACCAGAGGTCCCTTCTACGGGAGTGGTGGTGATGACAGGTACCACATGGTGTGCCAATCATTACATGCTGCACTGTAATTAATTATTTCTGAAACTAATACACAGTGAATTGTGTCAAACAAAATGAAGACATTATCTTCAGAACAGTTTTTTGAGACTACTCTAGTTTACTCAATAGTGAAATTAAGATGTTGTTAGAGTTTATACCTGAAGGGGTATTCTCAGCATGCTTTCAAATTGTTATTATTTGTTGCAAACTGAAGCTTGAAAAAAATACAAAAATTTCCTCCTTAATGGCTTTGGTCTTTTCCATTTGACAAATACTGATTTTCTCTTTCTTTCCTACAGTGAAGAAAACAAATTCATGTTGCTGGCACTAGAGAAATTCAGGCTAAAGGCCAGACCTCCTGGTCACTCTTAAATCCTCTGCAGCCCCCTAACCAGCAAAACAAAACTTTTCCCATGGATGAACTTGCCTCTAGAAGACTTCTGACCTTCTGCCTTTGCTTTTGATGGTTCTTTCTGCCTCAGGGTACAGACGGGTACTTCCACAGTACATCAGCAGTGGAACTGCTCTGAGGTCCACTCCTGCTGCAGCCCCCCAGTGCAACACTCACTGCCTGGGGGGAGGATTCACCTGCACAGGATATGCAGAAAATCCTGCCTGAAGGTGCAAGGCTGGCAGTGCCTCTGCACATGCTGGTACCCGCACTGAGGGTCACAGGAGGCACTGTCTGAGACCCAAGGAGGACCAACCCTTGAACTATTGTGGTGCTATTCTGCTGTCTGTCCTGTCCTGGAAGCCCAACAGGATTCCCAGAGAAGTCCTGGCCACCCAACCTTGCTGAGCCTGCATCCCGCTTCCCAGAACAGGGCCACAGCAGGTGCCCTTCAGACACTGCCAATGCTGTGGGTGTCTCCAACACCAACCAGATCCCAGCTCGAGCCTTGAGGCATAAACACCTTTATCTGCTGCATTGGTTTTGCTTGGGTTTTAATCCTCAGAGTATGTCTGGAGGTTCCTATTATCCCCATGAATGCCTTTTGGCCTTATTGACAATTCCCAGCAGTGAGTCTCACCAGCCAAGAGTGTGGAAAACTACCTCCCTGGCTTTGTTTTCCTGAACTTGCTTCCACCTTTATGCAGTGACAGACCTTCTGTTTTCTGCTCCATGATAAAAGGTGTGGAGACACCTACAATTTGATTTCACAACACTGCTTGTTACATCTTATATTTTTCAGGTCTCGCACTTAATCTTTTCATCTAACAGTAAATTTAAGCCATTTTGGCCCTGCAGACCCTGTAGATTCTCTCCAAGCATTTAGTCATTTCCAGAACTCATCTCTGAATTCAGCTCTTCTGTCTATGTCCTTTTTGAGACACAGTGACTTGAACTGAACACATTCTTTCAGGTGAGCATGTAACACTGATTTATTTGACAGCTTTCCAATACTTCCAGTGTTATTTTTTCCTGTTCCCTCTGCACTCTAATGATTCTTCCTCCTTAGAAAGCAGCTACGTGTTGACTCTTTGAGCTCTTCCAATGGTGCAAAGACTTTTTGTTTTTTTTCTGAGTTGTTACAGTTAATTTAGTACCTAGCTAGGAGTATAAGTTGTTCTCATTAATTCCTCTGTGCAAATTACTTTGCATGTGTCAAAACTAAATTTTGCTTGTCATCTTCTTATCCATTCACTCCACCATCTTTTTGTAGCCTTTGAAGACCATCACAGGCACCTCTGGTCATGATTAACCTAAATAATTTTTATTCAATTTACATTTCTTGCCTCTCCACTATTAATTTTCTCTTGCAAAATATGTCTCTGTGTGTGTGTGTGTGTGTGTGTATGTAAATTAAGGACCCGTATCCCTTTTAGGAATTTACATATATCATTCCCCGGACTTTGTGTAGTGGCATCAGTTTCCCTGTCCATTTCAAGATCAAGAGTGGTTTAGGGACCAGATCTGAACTGGAAGGGAGGATTTAAAATCCACTTTGCCTCATGTATTGAGAGAGATTCTCACTTTGCATTTTTTGGCCATATTTTTCAAAGCTGGAGCTACTCCAAATTTAGCCAAGGATCTCCTTGACTTATTTCCATCCAGGCCCAGACTACTGTTTTCCAAGACAGGCATTATAATGTGCAGCTGGGCAGGGCTCAGGAATGACCCACTACCTCAGTGCCTGTCCCCAGCTGGGACCTCCCTGAGGCTCAGCTCCAGATACGCACCCCGTGTCAAGGGCTAAGTGAGCTGAGCTCTGCCAGCCCCCAGGTGTGGGAGGTGACATCGTCCCAGCACAGGGATGGTCACCAGGAGCTCAGAGCAGTGCAGGGCTGGACTCAGCATCCCACCTGTGTGCAGCTGTGCCACAGCACCAAGTGCTCCAGGACCTGTGTGCTGAGCAGGGCCAGGGGTGACAGGGCAGACACCATAGAGACTGTGCTCACTACTGTGGATCCATGGAGTATTGCTGGCAGCACTAAAAATAGTAATCAGTAATGAGTACACTGTCTCCCACACGCACAGAGCAAGAAGCTGAGATTCTGTTATACTGCCCAAATCAGCAGAGCAAACATAAGACAAGAACATTCACATACTGAGTCATAGGACTGGGACACCTCAATCACCACTTCATCTGCAAAACGCTCAGTTTGTTCTTTATGCAGACTGGCTTAACAGACAAGAAAACATAGGTTTTTACTCAGAAATTTCTTTTTATTTTTTCCTGTAACTGATCCTTCTTTAGATACTACTGAAATTGCAAATTCTGCAGCTCAGTTTCTGACTTATCTCTGGAGAGGTCTCTGGTTACCACAGAGACTGGCTGTTTTTAGTTGTGTAATTAACCCTTGTCTTAGGCGAAACAGTCACCTAGTTTACTGAACTTCATACATGGCATAAACTCATGTAAATTAGGGCACAAAGTTTTTGCTGTCCACATACTGACAATTTTCACAAGTCTTATTAACATACTTGCTGGGACATTAAGATACGCAGGCTATCCAAATTTTGGTAAGAAGTTAAACCAGCTTCCAAAGCATGATGGCCAACACCAATTCCCCAGTGGATGGGACAAAGCCTGGTAGGGGATGGAGGCAAGGGACCAGGTCCTGCTGCTGTGAACAACTCAACTCTCCCAGCTCAATATCTCAGAGCACTGAATGAGGTTACAGACTGTGATCTCCTCAAATTCATATTCCTCAGATAGAAGTAGTGTGCAGTCATCTGCCCGGTGGAGCTAAATGTTATTTATTGATGCTTGATCTTTACCAAGGCCATTGACAGAAAGATAGAAAAGCATTTATTCTTTTTGTGGCTTGTATCATTTTCATGTAATGCCATCTGATCCCCCAGCTGTCTGCCACTGTACACTTAGATTGATGTGAGCTGCTGAGAGGGAGAAATAAAGCTGAGGAAAATAGCAAACTTTGCAGTAATTTGTGTTTGCTTGTTTCCAAACCTCACTAACGCTATCCCCTTTCACTCCCTGATACCTGGATTACCCTGCATCACTCATTCCATGCTATTCAGGCCTGGGTTTTCCCAGCATCCATACACACAAATAAACATACAAACCATAGCAAAACTCTGGGTTTCATTCAAAGGGCAGCTACTCCTTATTTAGTCCTGGTTTAAGTGGGATAATAATGTGGCTAAAATTCATCATTAAAGCTTGTAGAAGGGATGGCTCGGCAGCATGCAAAGGGATCCACCTCCTTCAGGGCCTTCTGAGGTGATGGAAGATTCCAGGAGAGCACACTAGGCTGGACAGACCTTGCAGACAAGTGTCTCTTGGATGTGTGAGAACAATGACAAATATACCAAACAAAGGCTCTAAAAGACATCTATACACATCCAGATTCACAAGATAGTTACACAAGATTGGTTAGTCAAGACACCAATACTGGTACAAGAGCTTCACGCCTCTGACTAGCTGGTTTGCTAACTGATCTTTCTTCAGGGTAGAAAAAAAAAATCATCCTGCATTTCCTGGGATCAAAGCAACTGATTAAAAATATTTTCCACATTAAAGCTGACATTGATTAGATTAGCTCTAGTGAGATTTCACTGCCTGAAAAATGAAATCCCTCAAAAGGCTGGGAAAAGCCTCTTTATTAATGCTTTTTTGTGATTACATAATATATATCTGCAACCGTTCTATATTACTTGTGAAGCAATTATGTTAAAATGATGCTTTCTAAGATGGCAGTAAAACTGTAATGCAAAGTGCCAGTATAATTCCTTCAATAAATCATATTTAACTTTTTTAAAAGTGTCCAGCCTTATCTATATTTTATTAAAACAGGAAGACAGAGTGCCAGCTGTGAAGGCTGTAACTGTGTGAGAATACTCTGGGCTAATAATCACTTGGAGCTCCAAAGCACAGAATGGGAGCAGAAAGTGGAGTTGTTCCCTTCAGTGCTCAGCCTGTGGGTTTGAACCCAGCAGAGGCACTGAGATACAGGACGGTCCAAGGGGCCAGGAATCCCCAGGACTGGTGTCAATGGGGCTGTGCTGGGCTGTCCTCAGGGAGATGCTGCAGTTCGGGGATCACCTGGAGAGCAAAGGGCACTGCTGTTTCTGTAGCGTGACCAGTAACTCTTCCAGACATTCTGTAATGCTTTCAGTACTTCTCAAAGGAACTCTGAAAAATCCTGTGGAATCTTTCCAGGTAGTTTTTGCATTTTCCTGCTAATAGTACTGGGTTTACTCTCCACAGGTGAGGACAGCCAGACTCTTTTCTATTGCATCTCACAAGTTTACTTTTAATTTTTCATCTGCAGGACTTTTGCTTCTGACTGTATGTCAGTCTTCCTTAATATCAGAGATGGATGTGGGAAGCCATTAGAATCCGTTTAAAATGCATCCTGTGGAGATTAAGCCTGAATTTGTAGAGTTTTATCTCTATACATGTCCTGTCTGTTGGTATCATGTCATGCAGTAAATTACAGTAAATTTTAGTGATTTCATCAAAAAAAGTTAAAAGTTTTCTGAGAAAAAAAGCAAACAACAAAATGATCAAAACCAAGAAAAGGGTTATACCCTTTTTACAGTGTCTATTTTCCTAATTTATTGCACAATTAGAAATCTTTAAAGTTGTTTGCCAGGCCCAATGAATTCCCTTTTCACTGTTAAATTTAACAGACTGCTGAATGGTTTCCATAAATCAGTATTGTCCGTGTCTGTGCAGTAGAGAATGTTAAGGAACTGACAGCATATGAAACTTTATCACTTGTGATCCTGCAAATGCTAAGCTCTACCACTGAAATTGCGCTTTAAGCAATTTGAGATTAATGCAATTTGTCATAAATGTCCTGCTTTTTAAATACTATGTAAAATGTGTTTCCAGGTATACAAAGAAAGAAGGCTGGGAATAAAAGCTGATTTATTAGGCTGTTGTTACTAGATTATGCAGTGGGATTGTCTTTCTTTTCTTTACAGTTAAAACACCTCTGACTGTACAAGATTTTTGTAGATGGTTCAAAAAATACGTGCACATATATTGTACACAGAGTATATATTTTACATGTCTGTAAATAAAATATATAATATTTCATCAATATGTAATATATACATGTAATGTTCATTGTATATACATGTAAATAGAATTGTCAGTGTTCATTAACTATGTGCCAAGATATCCTCAAAAGGTGGGTCATGTTGGGAGAACAAACATATTTCAAATACTAATAACTAGGAAGCAATTAAAAGTTTATTAGAGGAGAGGATCAAAACTACCCATTTTTAGAAGTAAGTGCAGACATGCAAAGCTGTGAAAGGGATGTTGCACTGGTAGAATTGCAGGCTAATTTTCAGAGCTTAAATATTCTAGTGGATGGTTTGAGTAAAGGCTTACTGTGCAAGGACACAGAGGAGTTAGACTTTGGTGATCCTTTTGGGTCCTTTCCACCTCAAGAGATTATGTGAATCTGTGTGATTCTATTATCTCAGCAGCACTCAGTGCCACAGCTCCAGACTAGAAGACCCTAGACTGTTGCTTTTCCCCAAGAGGCTGAAAAGTACAATCAAATATTTGTGTAATGGCCTAAAACAGAACCATACAATGATTTGTAACACCATAAACTACAAATAAAATCCACTGAATAATGCATCAATTTATGTATCTGTTAATATTAAATGAACTGTTACTCTGCTATGCAGTCCCATGCTGCTATGGGGAATTAGCTCTTGGCTGTCTTTATCTCATGAGCTGTCTTTTCATGTGAAACTATATTTTAAATGAATTGAACAGAAATCTAAAGTTGGGAGACAATCTTTTTAAAAATGTCCTTGTGACTTTATACCTCTGTGTATGGCTGGCTGCTCACAGGGGTCCACAGGACCCCCACTCCCAGCACCCACAGTTTAAATCTGTCTGTCCTTCAACAGGTGGTGATCCCTGAATTCCCACTTAGGCTGGGTGTGGGGGCAAATCCCAACCTGTGCTGAGCACACTATCCTTCCCTTGGATCAATATTCACGTGTTTGGTTTGCACTACCCCAATCATGCCCTGTGAGCACAGAGTTCAGCTTCCCAGCGAAGATTGCCTTCACTGTTGCACAATCTGTGCCCAGCAAAGTGCTCATTGCAAACAGGGTCAAAAAGGGTCTGCTGTGGGTTTTTATCTTGAAAGTAAATGCAGAATCCAGCTCCATTTGCTTTCACAGAAAGCTTCTTTCCTCAATGCATCAGACAAAAGAGATACTTCAAGCACTTTCAACTTCTACCTCTCCCCTAAAAGCTGTGTCTCAGCTGCAGTAATTGTGTGAAAACATAAACAAACAGTTACACTCCCTCAAGAAGCCATTAGACATGGCATGGTAAGTCAAGAATTTGCATATGGCTGATTGTTTCATAAACAAATTCTCTCTGGAGGGAACTGTAATTAATCTTTTGCATCAAATCTGTTGATTAGTCTTTCTGGGAATAATGCTAGATGATACAAGCAGGTGTGAGTCATGATATCTCTTTCTTTGAAATTTAGGATTAAAAATTGCAATAAACAAAATTTTAAATGCATTTTTAAGCTTTGGAAGCATACTATAGTTTAGTAGAAGATTAATTATGCTTTCTACATCAAAACTGAAGTCTTAGGAAAAATTTTTTTTAAAGTCAGAATTAAAGTCCAGAGTCCACTTACAGGCTGTTGCGTTTGTCAATGAGTGTAACGCTGAAAGTTGTAATACTGTAACACTGGAGATGTATGTTTAGATGTACATTACTGCTTGTACCAGTGCTAAACATTTCTTTTTGCTATTATTACCAGCACAGCTCAAAGGTGGCTGAGACTGACTCTGTGCACCAGGGCTGGTGGAGAGTGCCCACACACCATGGGGACATTGGTGTCCCTGCCCTGCCCCACATGCACCAGTGGCATCATGGAGCCTGAACTGCACCATGCGCCTGTGAGTCAGAATTTTGTGTGATGTGAACAAAAAGTCATATTGGAGCAAACTGAAAAATTACAGTGCAAGGAATCTATTTTGCCACAATAACTCTATCACATCTTCCTGAAGCAGGAGCTCAGAATGTGAGCCAAAGCATATACATTTTCTATTTCCCCAGAAAATCCACAGGTCAGCCCTTCTGTGCTCTGTAATTCTAAAATAATTAGACAACAATGCCAGGCTCAGACGATGGGGCCCCTGCTAGTTCTTGGGTACTCAAGGGGATGTTTCTGGGACTCAGTGCCTCCGCAGGGCTCATACAATCCACCAGCCCATGAGCAGGAGCTCATCCCCCAAGGCAGAGGGAGAGGTCACCCTAGGGAATGCAGTGATTCATTTATTCTGGTTTGTGTTCCAGACCAGTGTGTCAAAAGGATAGCAGACTGCAGCCCCAGTGGGGCAGGACACAGCACCACTGCTGTACCTGTCAGTGCACTCACACCCATCCCCTGCTAGCACAGCCTGCTTTCGAGGGCCTAATGACTAATTACTGATAATTAGCATTAATGAGGATTGCTATTTTAGACAGCCAGCTGTGAAGTCCACCAGAAGTAAGGGCAGACCAGGTGTTTGGGACAGACCAGGCTCTGTGGGAGGCAGCGGCATGACCTGCTACTCCTAGGCAAGCTGACCCAGCACCACTAGTGCCCCAGAGGGACCAGGGCTGTGCCATTTGTGTGTCCTAGTTGGAGGCTCCATGGTTGCTACAGCCACCAGTGGGACTTGATAGTAGTGACATCCAGCTGACACAGTGCTGGGACCTGCCTGTGCAGCAGGATGAGGGCACAGCAGGGGATCTCAGGCTGACCTGCTGAAAACCCTCCGCCAGGCTGTGCCAGGCATGCCATGCGGCCCTTGAGGCCTTTGCCCCTGCTTTAGTGTTTCAGGTTGCCACAGTCCATCAAGACCCTCACTGAGGGAGGTCCTGCATGCTACTATCAGCACTGTGTGAGAACAGGCTGCTTCTTCTCCACTTTCCCCATAGAAAGAAGATTACATTATGAAGTCATGGGCAATAAGATGATGCTGATTCTTTCTGTGTCAGAATTCGGCTATGTGGACAGTCCTCAATCTCTGTGAGAATTCTTTCAACAGAAACAGCCACTGTTTTCACCATGAAGGAGTAACTACAACAAAGAAAATGAGCTGTCCTCCCATATTTCTGTCAGCCAACTCGTCCCTTACCTGAGGTAAAGGTGTATAAGTTCCAGCGGCTCAGCAAAGTTTAGCCTTGATTTTGCTGCTGCTACACCATGAAGTATCTCAGATAAGAACTGAGAAATACCCTCCCATTAGGGAAAGTGACAAGCTTCTTCCAGAGCACCTGACAAGTTCTGCTCCTCTGCACCCTTCAGTCCAGCCCAGAGGCTTCACTTGGTGCAGCTCAAGTAGCTCTTTAAAGATACACATAAAGATAAAAATGTGAGCAGAGTGATTTAACACTTGACAATGGTGATATTTGTTATGTGCTGGTCTCAGATCACACACTGATGATCCCTTTGCACTCTCAGCAAGCCCCCATGTGGTGGGCAGCTGAAATAGGAGGTCTTTCAGATCAAACACTTGTGTTCCAACTCTACAGACTGAGACCATTGCCTACTGACCCCTGGGAACCCAATGCACTTTGCCATGTGTTGTAGCCTGGGAGAATCAGAGATGTCTGGGCACCAGCCTCTCATCACATGGCTCCCAGCTGTATCAACCTGCTGTGCCAAGTCCTCTGGTAGGCTGGGCCTTCTATTTTCCTGAGGAGACATTGGCAGTACATCACATGCCCAGAATATCCCCTGCCTACAGGCCTGTTTAGGATGGTATGTGGAAGCTGAAATCAAGAAAGGTTCTTGGTTGACTTTGTTTAAAGAAAAAGAAAACTGGTTAAATCCCATGGAATATCTTTTGCTGAGAGCAAAATTATATACAGTGGCTTTAAAAAAACCCACTGTATAAATATTCCTTTTCTATATAAGTAAGCTTTAGGGGCTATGGGGAAGGGTATATAGAAAACAGTTTATTGTTCTTAATTGTTTGTAACTGAGAAGAAAATATTTCTGCATGTAATTGGAAAACAAGTTTGCCAAGTGTTTCTCTGTTGTCACTAGAGTATAAATAGTGACATTCTGGACCAGTGGAAGTCAGGAGAAATTTTGATACTGGTCTTTTCTGTACTCTAGAGTTTCCACCTGAACAAAGCTGTGGAGGCTCACAGGTCTTATATGGCATGTCACTGTCTGGCTGCTGGAATAAAACCATTAAAGAATGTCTCAAGGGTGCCAATATTGTCTTCCTAAATTTGAACCCTGTTGCATATTTAAGCTTTGGCAATTAATATAAAAGAATCAAAGTAATCTTAATTTGAAGTATTTTAAGTTACCTCATTAGATTCAATATTCATTTCTTCATTGTTTCACCTCCATTACATTTCCATTTCAAATTATTTATCTTGGTTAATTATAATCAGTTTTATATTTTGCTAACAGCAAGTATGATCTTGATGAGTGGCTGGAGTGCTTGAGGGTCATTGCAGTAGGGAGGTGACCCTGCGACAAGACTATCACACAGTGTGTGGTCCGCACAGGGGATGTCACCTGTGGGGATGCAAAGCTTTCACAAGAGGTAGATATTTTTATTGTTGCATATTCCTCATCTTCTGTGATTTGAAAGAGCTGTCACAAAAGGAAAGTCTCTTCTCACTGGATCAGTTACTGAAGAGGGCTGTGCAGCAGTAATTGGAGACAGCACCTTCCTTAGCTCAGCAAGGCTCAGTGTGCAAGGGGCTCACCTGGCTGCACAGGTGGGTTTATTTTTAAGTTCCTTTCCTACCACAGAAAAGGGACTGTTGAGTGCCAGCCAAAGCTGGTGTTCTGTAAGTAATGACCAAGGCTGAGCTAACATGAGAATACCCCTGCACAGGACAGCAGGAGTCCTGAGGTGTGTGGATGTGTTTGCTGCAGCACCAGAGACTCTGGGAAATCCACCTGCATATGGTGCTCAAAACAGTAACCCACCACGCATACTGTGCCTAGGGAAAAGCTGCCTGTGATGGGGAGGAGATTGTAAGAGACAACAGAAGCCTGCTGGTTCGAGGATAAGCCCCTTCAGCAAAATCCCTGCCAATTGCAGCTGGTTTCTGGTGTCTCTTTCTGCCCCTCACCTCGAGGTTTCCATTGTGTCACTGACAATCACCTGGCCAAGAGCTGCTGTAGGTTTCATTTGCATGCTCAAAGCACCTTTAAAGATGCACTGGCATCTCTCCAAGCACAGAAAATGGTCTGCTAGTACTGACTAATGTGTTACACTGCAACAAAATGTCAGAATGAAAAATTGTTCTGAATAATCATTAAAAAGAAAAATCAAACTGTAAAGTACAATCAGACTTTGAATGTAAAATCACAAATTAAACTCACACTTAGAAGATACAGACATAAATAGAATGTATGTGCTTTAACAGAACCTAAGGTATTCACTGATGTTTTAACAGGTAAAATAAAAGTACAATTATTATGAGACCGCATCTCCAGAAGTTGGATTTTAAGTTGAAAACACTACCATGAGTATTCCCATCATAATTTCAAAAATTGCAATACTGAGTGTTTGCTTCCAGAATTGAAGTGTTCACCTTTTTTAATGTGAAAATGACAGTCAGAGAAAAAAGTCTCGATGTTCTATGTTTCTAATGAGTCAATAGACTTGTTCACTTTCAACCAAAGCCATCCAGCTAAAAAGGACAAATGAGGAGATTTTTTATAATGAAAGATGCATTAAAAACACTCTTATTCATAGCCCAAGTGTATTACTGACCTACTCATATTTACGTTGTTACAGTTATCTTGACTGTTAAAAAGTAGTGGAATATCCCATGAGGATTCCAGAGTGTATTATGAAAAGTAAGGATGTAGAAACCCACAATGAACCCACAGTGAGTGAAAAATAAACTTAGGAAATGCCAGAGGTCTTAGAGTTGGAAAACATCACTCTCTTTATACCTGAATCTTTGAGTGAAATTTGTAAAATGTAATGTGATATTTGAGAAATAATGAATGCCAAAGAATTTCAGTATTTGATCAGTCCTCAAAGAGAGCCTTTTTCACTAATTCCCCTTGCCAGGAACTGCAGTGTAGAACCAGGGAGACAAAGGAATTCACTAGTGCTGAAAAGCTTTTATTTTCACTAGGTAGTGTTCCAAACAGTGATTCCATCAACCTGTCTTAACAGAAAGTTGTTTCCTCTCTCAGCACCTGGGGACTGCTTTAAACCACAACTGTGTGATCAGTTGACCTCTCTCAAAAGCAACAGAAACACCAAGCTATGTCTTGCAACCTCCACTGTAGCAGAAAATATGCAATAGCAGCAAAAGACAATGCATGTTTTTGGGGAAAGAGTTATGCCAAGGAATTTTTTCGAGTCTTTGAAGAAGAGCTGAATCAAAGAACTGAAGGACTACATCCAACATAAAGTGCAGGAAGAACAGTGTATGAAATCAGTTTCTTTTCAGCTCTTTGATAGAGCAACAAATTAAAGCATCAAACCTTATCTCTTGAACTTATTTTTCAAGATTAAGGGATAATCTTTCTCTTATCCATGATACACTTATTAGACTCTGTCTTCCACAGTTTTCTCATCTTGACTTCGTCACTCCATGGATCATTCCAGAAATTTATGTCTCTCCTGAGCCAGTTTACCACTTTTCGATTTATCACTTCAATGTTTCTTAAGGGTTTTATAAAGAGACATAATTATTTGTGACTCTAGTTAAAGAGAATAAATAGCCAACCCTTTCTGTCTTCCTCTGGCAAGAGAGATTCTTAATTTTCTTCTTAATGAGAATGACAGTCACACTCTAAATAATCCATCAATTTACAATTTGGGGGTTTGAGTGAATGTCCACAACCAGCGAAAGTTTTTCTAGGAGGTAAAGATGACGGACAAGACCCACAGCTTGTGTATGCTCTTTTGCAGGCCCAGAGCTGGAGTGATGCCAGAAAAACACCTCATGAGGTGGTTGTGCCATGTCTCTGTTCTCTGGCTCTTAGGTTCCCTGCATGCACATTCTTTCTTCCAAAGTAGCATCACACCTCAACAATAATCAGAAAACAAAATGTTTGGCGCTACGAAGCTTCTATCCATCACCTTGTTCTATGCCCCCACATATTCCCAGGCAGGACCTAAATCTGCAGGGAAAAAATCCCACTAAATATCCTCCAATCCACTTGTTTTTTAAGGAAACTTGTAACAGCTTTGCTTTCTTGAAAATCCATCACTAGTAACTACAACGTAGTTAGCAGCTTTATATCATTAAACATAAAACAAAAATAGAATTAATGTCACAGATAGTTTAATTCAGCCTTCCATGGTAATCTGTCATTCAAATTGATTAGCAGCAGTATGAAAGAGGAAAATGTAAACTGTCATTAACATTTAGTGGGCTGGTTAACTGAAGCTTCACAGCAGTTATATATTACAGCCATCCCAGTGTGACCAAAGGTCTGCAGCTTGAGAACTGACACGGTTCCTTCCTGGGTGCCCAGTACCACCTCTGCAGAAATGTTCTTTTCAGCTGCTCTAGGCTGAGGACTGAAGAGTTCAGGGAGAAATGCCCCAGCACTAAACCTCATGGAGGCATTTTCCTTAGCCTGCCTTTAGTGTGCCTTGGGGCTACTGGCCTGCTGCTGTACCTTCTGTAAGGATTTAGGTACCCAAGGACAGTCATACTGCAAGATTAAAAACAAACAACAAACAAACAAAACAAACAAACAAACAAACAAAACCCCACACAAAACTGTGTGTTTTAAGATGCCAGGTTTTAGCAGCAACTGAGAAAGGGCATCCAAGACTCTGATTTTGGCTGGAGGTATGCCAGTCTCACATCAGACTTCTCTATCACCTTTCTGCATCAGCTTCTCAGCCCTGTGCTGAGCAGGGTCATGGCAAGAGCATCTTCAACAGATCCTGAGCTATGGCCCTTTGGCTGCTACTGCGCAATGCTGGGACATCCGGTTGGACACGGCTGGCCAGGAGCCAGATAAAAAGGTGGACACAATGGAGCCTCCTGATGCCCAGGACATCAAGAGCACAAGAGGAAAGTGAATCTTGTTCTGGCAGCAGTTCCCCTAAAACAAGGAGCTGGGTCAGCCCCCATCCAAGGGGAAGAGTGCACTCTCATCACTGATGGCTCTCAGGTCCTCCAACACTTGCTTGTGACTTCTGCTGAGCTTCACAGTGGAGGGAGGAGCTGGACATCTGTCTCTAGCACCTGCATGGGCTAGACAGAACCTGACCCAGCTGGCTCTTGACAAAAGAGAAGCATGGCAGTTTGATGATTAACTCTGCTGGAAGCCTCCTGCTTATAAATGTGATTTAAGAGCAAGGGTATAATTAAATACTGCAGAAATTAAGCAAACCCATCCAAAACCTCACCACAAAATAGCAACAAAAATTTATAAATGTGAGTAGCTCTATCTGTGAAATGCAGTTCATTTCTTCAGGGGTCAAGCACATCAAAGGTGCTTGATAAATCCTACATATGAAAGGCATTTCTACTGAGAAAGGTGAAACAGCAAATCAAATTAACCCCTATTAAAAAAATCTTATAATAAAGCGATATGTATTTTCTTTTTTGTTACTTTTTGCTGGAAAATTATATAGCACAATTAGAGCCTTCGCAAGTGACAGTGACTCAGTGAGAGGCATAATTTGCCAGCACTGATGATCAGTGCTAAATTCCTACAGCCATTTTAATTTCTGTCACATCGGTAGAAGAGTCCACAAGCAGTTACTTTACCACAGTAATTACTTTAACCCATGACAAAGAGTTAAAAGGTAACTATTTCTCAGTGCAGTATGCATTGGCAAAACAGGTCTGTCCAAAGCATTTGCACTGTTATTCCCTGGCTGCCATCGCGCTTCAGAGAAGTCATTTCTCCTAGTGCCTGCTCCTTTCTTATTTGCACTCACACTTATTTATATTTTCCTCCCTGATGTTCTCCCCAGTTGGGCTTTTGAGCTGTTTAAAGCTCTTTGAAGGTGTGAAAAAAGGCCCATCAAATTCTTACTTCTGGCAGTTGAATGCCACCCAAAATAGCAAATTAGTTTTGACAGGCTCCAAGCAGCAAGATTTTGCATTACATGTGATTTCTTTTATGACAGCCCAAGTTTCTTTAGATAATATTCACATTTTCAACCTATAGTAAAGAAGCTGCAGAAATCCACCTGTGTCTGGAGAACCACAAATCTATGCTAGGAAACACTTCTGTGGAAAATGAATGTGTGCTCTCAAAAACTGTAATGCCAACAAGATAGCAAGAAAAAAGTACTTTTGCCAGAAAAACAGTCCCACTGAGTAATCAGTTGCAACCGTGCATATTTCCAAGGAACAAGAATGTCCATCCCTGTCAAGCAGGCAGTAAAGTAGGAGTTTGAAGGCATATAGGGATGTCCCCTGAAAAGTTCACAGCAGTGGGGGCACAGACTCCCCTGAGTCATTTGGTTCCCATTTCTGTCCCTCACAGGCTGTGGGACAGGCCTGGTAAGCATGTGCTCAGGAAGCAGACAAAGAAAATGTGGATAAGAAATTCCCCGATTAGGAAAACTATCAAGGTTTATTCCTTATTACTACCACAGCTGGCAAGCAGTCAGCAGGAAGGTACTACAGGGACACAGAGGATGGGGGGTCCTGCCCACCGTGTTCCCCATGGCTGTCTACAACCAGCCCCTGTTCTCCTAGGTCAGACACTGAGCTGGCTTCCCTCTGCCCCTGGACAGTCTGGGGCTCTCCACTCCATGCACCTGCTAGGAGTGTTTGGGAGGGCACAACCCACCCTTCCAGGAGCTGTTGGTGTTTTGGACCAGTGGGTTTGGAGCCCCCCATCACAGGCCATGGCTTCAGCAGCTACAGCCCACCCTGATGTGTCCTCCCACACAATTGTTTGAAGGGGATTGTTATTTGGGGGTCAGGGAGTTAGTATTTGTTTTTGTTATTCTCAACAGTTGTTTTGATGCAGTTATTCAGTGTGGCTATGAACTTTTATTCTCCAAGTCCTGGGGAACTCGTTAAATAAAAATATGGATTTATTTAGTGGAAATATGCTGGATAAAAAAATATGGAAAGACATTGTACCCAAATTTCCTGTCCTGCCTATTATTTGTGTCTAAAATAATTCCTCTAAGATATACCCATGTAATGAATTCACACATTCACTTTTTTCATTGGAAATCTGCAGTTTCTCTGGACAATACAATTCTCTGTGCAAAATGACACAAGCCATGAAGTCTCATGTCCAAAACCTAAGGTAAAATTCCTCTCCAAGCAGTGATGGATCATGATTACTCCTGGAGTGACAGGTCTGTACAGTGCTGGTCCCCTAACCCTGTGACAAGAGGCTCATCCTGGGGATGCTGGATGGGAATCCCACAGCTGGGTGTCACACCTACCTTCATCAGGAGACCACAGAGAAACAAATACTGCTCTGCCTTCCCTGTCAGGCTACGTGATCCAAGAGCAAAGTACAGCTCTACCACCTCCTTTGGGATGGCAAGGAACAAGACCTACAGTAAACCCAAACCACAGAGATGGGTTGTAAATAGTTCAGACTGGACATATCAGGATGCGCCTGTATTTAAGACCATGTGTCCTACTCCTTGCAAGCTCCAGCTTTGTGCTCCCAGCAGTAGCTTCTTTATGAGGCTTCAATGGTGCCTGCGAGGTTTCTGTGCACTTTAGTCAAGAGCAGCAAGGTAAAAACGAGTTCTTTATTTCAATTTGACACTTCAAGTTTACTTACCTGTGTCTCTCTGTTTTTCCCATAACTGCTGAACATTCCTTTCACCAAGCCCTTAACAGATCAGCTAGAGTGCATTTGCCCACAGTCAACAGAGCTGGGAAGATTTTTGAACCAGGCAATCCTTCCTGAGGATGCAATTTTGTAAATTGTTTCTGATACAATTGCTTAGATTCCTTGACTAAGGCTTACATTTGTGTGACTCTTCACGAGCACAATGTGAAGCCTTGAAAGTACAGAAAAACCATGCCTGAATATATCCCTTTTGACTTCCCTCTAGTTTCATTATCGTGTTTTCAATGTCAGAAGAAATGATTAAAAAAGTTATCATATGTTATCATTTTCCTAATTAATAAAACTGAGGCAAAGACCTGCTTTTAACAAAGAATTTTTTTTCTCTTGTTTGACAAACAAAACAAATCATTTTAACTTATTAAAAAATAAACTATTAAAATGTACAAAGAGGTTGAGAAGCAGTCTGAGTGAGGAAGTGTTATGGAACTTAGCAGGCCGAGTGCTGTTCTTCACATTTTCTGTCTACATGTAGCACTCATGCTTGTATTGTTAACTTGTTTGTGTAATGAGTCATTCAAGACGCCACCCTGATTCCATATGGTTTTCCTAACTGACCTCACTGAGACTATTTGCATGAACTGAGTTGTACTATCTCCTTTTGTAGTAGTAGTAATAATAATTATTATAATAATAAAAACAACAACAACAATAATAACTACTATTGGTGTTGAATGTAATAGTAGTAGTGGTGGTGGTGGTGGTGGTGTTATTTCTGCCATGGAATATTTTGATTTTTAAATGTGGGCATGAGTCAGACACTACAAAAGGAACCCCACTCTAGCTGTCAGGAAGTTTATATATAATATTAACTCCAAGTTGAGACTGTATTTCTAAAGCAGAGAACAAGACTGTGCCTTGCCAACATTCTGCACAGAATAATATGACAGCAAAGGCTTTGTTACAGGTACCAGATGGGTCTCTTGAAGCCTCAATACCAGATTTTTGCTGCTAGTCCCCAGCAGTAGCTATGTAAGAGATAAGCTGCTCCCTTGTTGGGCTGTGTCTGTGAGAACAGGAGATTCATACAGAAAAGAGCCTGGGCTCAGGAAAATAACAGTTCCTTTCTCAGGAGTGGAGCAGGGACTGTGACACTCTGGATCCTGGTTGCATTTGAAATTTTCCAGCCACTTGAAGCCTTCACAGAATAAGTCCAGAATTAATCTTTTTGTTAGGTGTGAAGTACATTGGTCATTCTTCTTTCAACTCTCATTATTCACTTCTGCAGGGCACAGTCAGATGATCACGATCAGAAAGCCATCATTATTTCTGAATGGATGCTGATCTGCGTAGGGGTCAAGAGGCAGCTAAGGGTCCTGAAGGACAGAGCTACAGGAAAACAGTTTCTGGCAAAGAAGTTTAAAACCATTCTTTTATTCAGTCAAGCATGAAGACTCTCCTTGTTAGAATGCATAACAAAATCCCCATTCTTAACAAACAGCACATCTGTGTTGAATGGATGGCTGGTTTCTCCATGAGTTACCTGGTTTCTCCATGAGTTACATGTATACTTTCCCACAGGTATTATGCCCACCCACATCACTGATTTTGTACTTCAGTGTACTGTCTCATACAAGAAAAGGCAATTTGTTTGTCTGTACAAACAAATTGTTTACCTATACAAATTGTTTGTCTATACAAACAATTATGCCATGCCAATTGAACTTGATTCGGGATTATTTTATGATAACTCAGATGTACTAAATTGATTCTGCATGGTCCCAATCACCTCCCTGGGGAAGATTTGGTATTGGGTTTTTCCTCCCCCCTCCTTATTTCATCCAATGTTGGTCTCCTTTAAGTATCACTGGACTATTTACCTTTGCAAGCATGTCTGGAAGGGATGCCTATTTTGGCTTTAAATTTGATCAGTAATTCAACATAGAAGAATAGTACAAAACAGTAAAGAGTGGGTATCCACAAACCAAACTTATTACCTTGCTCCAGGCATCTTCTTCCTTTCTCAATACACAGGTTTCCTTTCCTTCTCCTCCAGCTCCTGATTCAGAATCTCCTCTTTCCCTTCCTATCCTGCCAAGTGACTCCTTTCCCTGCCTGCTCAAGTTGGTTTCAGCCAAGCAGTCATCATACAGTCCCTGTCACCCAGACAGTCAACATCTGGAACATCTGTCTGGAGACAAGGAGAAAAACAGCCCCAAATATCTTGAACTGGAGTGAGAGTACCATGGACACATGAGAAGTCATCATGTTACAGAAGAAATGCTGCAGCAGTGCAGCAGGAAAGAGGTAACCCTCACAGCTGATACCTTTAAACACATTTGGTTTGAGTGCTTTTTTTTGTTGCACCACCATATTTCTGTTGATTGGTGTTTAGCCATAATTCATAAAGGACTTTTCACTTCATTCAGCCGTTGGTCTCATCTCGCAGCTTTGCAGTTGGTAATTCCTGTTCAAAGATACAACTCTGAGACTGATCTGATCCAATTTTCCCTTGGCCTCCTGCAGACCCCCAGGTTCAGATCTCTAGCCCAGGCCATGCCCTGTGTGCCCAAACTGCTGGAGGTGCTCCCGGTCACTCACAATCCCCCAGGGCTCCTTCTCACGGTGGGGGGATTGGCCACCACTGCTCCTGGCCCCACCCAGGTCCCATCTGTGTCTGTCATAGAGCTGTGGGCTCCTGGAGGCTCCCTCTGTTCCCCATGGGATTCCCCTCATTGAGGAACACCCCACACACCCACTGAAGCCACTGTCTCAGATATAGGGTGCTGAACAGAGTTGCTATGGAGACCCAGAGCAGTCAGAGCTGTGCTTTCAGTGTGTAGGTG
The DNA here is from genome assembly GCA_035047865.1 of Dendrocincla tyrannina. Taxonomy (NCBI): domain Eukaryota; kingdom Metazoa; phylum Chordata; class Aves; order Passeriformes; family Dendrocolaptidae; genus Dendrocincla; species Dendrocincla tyrannina. Next base: position 63,207,043 of record JAWWMP010000165.1, read on the forward strand.
GGGTGACTGCTGTCTGTGACATGAGTGACACAGTGCAGTGACAGGCTGGGGATGGAGACTTCCAGAAGGCACTAATTAAACAGCTCAATGGCAATGCAAACTCGCAGCTGTAGTGTGACACCCAACACCTGCACTGCCCACGGTGCCCCAGTGTCAGCCCCTGAGCGCTCTGAGCCCTCACACTGAGCTGCTTTACCAAATCCAGATGAGGCAAGTTCTAACAAAGGCTGACAAAAGACAGCTCAGGTAAAGCAGGGAGTATTTGGAGGAAAAAAAGACTTGTAGGGACTGCAGCTTCTTGAAGCTCTCAAGAGGTATCAGCTCCTCTTTGTGGGAAGGGTATGTGCTTTCAGCACAAAAATTTGGGAGGACTAGAGCAACGTCACATGAAATATAGAATGGTCCAGTGAGATGGGATGGGGTAGGGGTGTCTCTGCTCTAACCTTCTGCTGAAGACAGCACTGGCTTCTGATCAGTACAGTTAGGGTTTTACTCTGCTGGCTTTTGAAAACCTCTGAGATTAGTTTTCCCACAATCTCTCTGGACCTCTACTGCACTCCTGGGAGTCCTTAAGTATCAACATCTGGGGACTGTGTGAGATACACATCTGTAAGGAATAAGGAAGGAGTGCAGCTGACACTGTGGAAACCAAACCCTTACTGTGATGCCCATTTTGTTGCGAAACTTACTCCTCCAGATACAACCGCAAATCTACTTTGGCAACTTTGCAAGACTACTTTGCACATAAAAGTCTCAGGTGCTGAGCATATCCAAAGAAGGGCAATGAATATGGTGAAGAGAATAAGTGTTATGAGGAGCAGCTGAGGTAGCTGGAGCGGCTCAACCTGGAGAAAAGGAGGCTCAAGGGGGACCTTCTCGATCTCTGCAACTCCCTGACAGCAGGGGGGAGCTGGGGCTGGGGGTGGGGGGGGTCAGGCTCTGCTCCTGGGGGACAAGGGACCGGATAACAGGAAATGGCCTCAAGTTGTGCCAGGAGATGCTCAGGTTGGATATTAGGGAAAATTTCTTCCCCAGAAGGGTTGTTCAGCCCTGGCACAGCTGCCCAGAGTGGTGGTGGAGTTCCCACCCCTGGAGGGATTTAAAAGCCACGTGGATGTGACATTTGGGGACATGGGTTAGTGGTAGTCTTGGCAGTGCTGGGGGAATGGTTGGACTCTAATATCTTAGAGGAATTTTCCAACCAAATGATTCTGTGATTCAGTGTGTCACACTGCTTAAATGTAACAGTGTGTTACACTGCCTGACTCTAATGCTACTGATTGTTTCCTAAAGGCTTACCACCACATAGATTTGCAGAGGTTTGCCCTCTAGTGTATGTTCTTTCTGTCAGTCTTCACAGAATACAAAAATTTATTTCTCAGTTTACTATAAAATATGGACCAAAACAACAGAAACACCCCAAAGGACACCAGGTTTGTTTTAGAATTAGACAGTTTCCAGAAGGATAGAAAATCTCTGGGCAGGAACTCAAAGCCGGTAAATGGAGAATAAGCATAGTCCTCAATTTCTTTTTGGTGGATAATGTACTGAAAACATAATGCCCTAATTCTGAGTTAAAACAAACAAACAAAACCCAAACCCCAAAACCAAATAACAAAACCAAAACAAAACCCAAACAAACAAATGTAGAACAGATTCTTTGCTTTGTTGAACATCCCTTCCCTCAAGAATCAGCCTAGTGCTTTCATTGCTTCTTTTCCTCAAGGGAAATAATTCACATGTTCATCTTGAGTGACAGACATCATTCTACATCTTTAATGTAAGTTCACAAATTAAGTCCAACTCTCCTCCTCCGTGCAACATTAAATTGTTCATATCCTTATCTTTAACAACTACTGCTATAGTAAGTGGATATAACAGTTAAGCAATGATATTTAAACACACACAAAGTAATCCACAGATCAGTGGTAGTGCTCAGACTGCTAATGACAGGCTGCACCTTTACCAATTGAAATAGAACAAAGGGACCTTAAAATGATATGATCAGGAATGGAAATAAAAAGAAGGAAAGGTGACCTCTCAGATGACTGTTGATGCACAGCTCAAGAAAGACTGATACCACAGAGGGAATGACACACTGAGGAGAACTCAAGTAGTGCTGGAATGAGCACAGCAAATAAGAGAGGGATGCTGGCATGGGGCAGCTTGGGAGAGGGTTAGCAGGTGATGACAGAGGATTAAATGTTCCTCTGCTTCTGCAAGGAAGGAGTCAGACAAGGAGCTTGTTACAGCTTCTTCATGAAAACTTGCTCATTTTTATTTGCCTGTGAACAGTGCCCTTCGAGACTTTCTGACTGAAACAGAATTCTACCATATATATCACGCAGTATGAGGGGTATGTGGCTACTTTTCTGGGACCTTCTTTATCTCTGATGTTGGATCTTCTGACCTTGGAGACTCTATATGCTTGCTTTAGGAGTGATCCAGTTTTACCTTATTTTTCTAGGCGGAACTGGAGAAGGCCCGGTGAATTACACTTACAGTGTTGGGTTGGATGGTTATTTTGTGATTTCTTTGAGCATCAGAATTAAAAGATAAGCAGTTGTTTTCTGAACTCAACAGAAGTCCTTCAAAATGAAGAAGGTTTTATTATTAATATCTAATGAAACAATTAATTGCAATGTTAAAATGAGATTAATAGGGACAGTTGTGCCTTAAAGAAACTTGGATTGTGGAAAACATACTTTCCATTTTCTGAAGAAAGTGAATACAGAGAAAGGGAGGGGACTGGGATAACAATCCAATGGAGAGAGAAACATTACTGTGAGAAAGATGCCATAGTACAAGATGTACCACAGCATGTTGTGTTAAACTTTAACCAATGAAAGTTGCAACTTTGAAATACATTACAAAAGTGCTCTTGGCATTGATTCTTTGGTGGTTCAGTGATTCACACCAACTCCTCACAGCTGAAACTGCAGGGTTATTTTTCATCATATGTCTCTGGTATTTGGCAATTAGTCTGAGCAACTGCACTGCAGCACATCTGGTTGCTGTCCCCACAACTGAACAGCTCAGAAGCTGAACATTCATCTATGTCCTGCTTTCAACTGGGGCAGAGGTAATTTTCATCTTAGCAAACAATACAGGGCTGTGTTTTGGATTTAGAAGGAGAACAATGTTGATAACACACTGATGTTTTGGTTGTTGCTCAACAGTGCTCACCTAACTCAAGGACTTCTTGGTGTTCCCTCCTCTGCCAGGGAGCTGGTGAGCTGAAAGACAGAAGGAAGTACAGCCAGGACAGATGAAGTGAACAGGCCAAAGGGTTATGCCAAAGGGATATGCTAAATGGATATGCCACACCATAGAACACCATGCCCAGTATATTAACTGGGGGATGATCACTGCTGGGGGACAGGCTGGGCATGGGTCAGTGAGCGGTGAGTGATTGTGTTGGGGATCACTTATCTGTCTTGGGTTTTATTCCTGTCTCTCTCTCCTTTTCATAACGATTTTTATTATTGTTTTTATTATTATCATTATCACGTATTTTGTTTCAAACCCATGAGGTTCTGGGGCTTTTTGCTTTGATTCTCCTCCCCACTGTGGGATAAGGGGACAGTTCTGTGGTATTTCATTAGCAGCTGGAGTTAAACCACAACAATCCAACACAGAGGACTGCTGCAGGCCTTTCGTGGATCTGCACGTTCCCCTGCATGATACAGAGGAGAAACAATCCCTGATTCTGTCTTTGAACCTGATCCTAATCTAAGCTGGGGCCTTACTTAAGTTCAGCAATACAGAGTCCAGTGTCTGAGATGCAATAACCGCCCACACAAAGTTAGGCTGGGGCTGGCTGTTAAGAAGGCAGCCCTGCAGGAAAGGACCTGGGGGTCATAGTGCACCAGTCAAACAGGAGACATCACCATGACTTGCAGAAAAAGTCAACTGTGCCCTATGCTGCGCCAGTGACAGCACAGCCAGCCAGGTGAGGAGTAGATGCTTCCCTCTGTGTGGCATAGGGGGAGCTCCATATGGTCACTGGATCCAGTCGGGATCCAGTCTGCAGTACAAGGCAGACCTGGCTGTACTGGAGTGAGCCCAGTGGATGCCATTGAACTGTCGGTGTCTAGAGCTGAGAATGAGAGAAAAGAGGCTGATAAGGGACTGTACCGTCGCATTTTAATGTCACAGTGTCACATTCTCATCCCTGCCTTTGTGATGGTGTGGTGGATAATTTCCTAGTCATGTGGCAGTAAGTGCATTGTAGTAATTCCTGAATGTTGGACTATACCTAAATTTATGTTGAAAACTGTGAATCAGTTCTTTCTCTTTACAGTCCTCTTGTTTTATAACTAAGGAAGGATGTTTCTACTAAGTAGCCTTGAATTGAGGACCCTACTGAGCAGACCAGTCAGCCCTAGGACCATGATAGTGCATAAGACAAAGAACAAATCAAAGAAACAAAGATATTCTTGATTGATTGATTGATTGATTGATTGAGTCAGACAAAGGATGAAATAGCCCATACATGGAGCCTGTCTCTTTTCATGTCAAACTTAGATTTCCAGTTGATACCATATATAACTGTGGCATTTTTTCACTGACAACACCAGAGTAATCCCAGCCTTACAGAGGTCTAAGAGAAAGGGACAGTTTTAGAGATAGACTATATAGAAAGATAGACAGGTATTTTCTGGGTATTAACATTTCAAACTTCATGAAAACAAATATGCTGAAGATTTTATCTGAGACACCAGAGATGTCAGGAAGCCAAGATTTCCTGTTTCTGAACTTCAGGTTTAAATGCTTTATCTGCTTTGGTGTAAATGAACAGCAAAAAATGAAAACTGTGATCACAAAACACCTATGAACAGTACGTGAGGAAATAGGAAAGTAGCTTTGCTTGGCTGCAGTGGTTTAGAAGTACTCTGATAGTCTACACTGCAACAGTATTAGGGAATATTAAATGACAGATCAAAGCATGGAAAAATGCCACACAATTGTACAGCAAAGTTCAGAAATATAAGTTCCTATTAAATCTCTATTTATCTCAAGGCAACATCACTTTCAATAACTGTTTTTGCTTTTTAAAAAAATGAAACATTTTCCCCTGCTTGTTGTATTGAGCAAAGTAGCAACAAAATGAAACAAAACAAACAAACAAAAAAACCAAAAACAAAAACAAAATTACCATATCTGTGAGTTTTCTACTAGCAAGGCTTTTGTGCCAAGGCAAAAATCTCAGTCCCTGCCTAAAAGGGTTCTCTTTCACTGCTCCATGACTAGCACAGCTAAGGATCTGTAGTTACCTGCTGTGTGCTCAGGTATCCCTGGAAATCCAGCCCAAAGTAGAAGGCAAGTACTGAGGAAAGACTTAGACCAAGATTAAGGACAGATTCATAGTTATGAAATGCACTGGCAGGAAAAACAAGTGTGGGTGTGGAACTGGGACCATCTGCTGAGGAGCAGTGAAGGAGCACTGCCTCCTGCAGTGCCCACAGCTCAGCCCTGCCCAGGAGGGTCCCCTCTGCACCAGCACGTCACAGTGATGGGGGCTTCAGCTTGCCTGACACCTTGCTCAGGTGCTGAGGCTTAAAACCACCTCTTCTGCAGTACTATACTTGCCTATCTCCAGGACAGCTGCTGCTGGTGATGTTCTCTGGTCCATCTAACTCCTGAACACTGCTCAGGAGTTATTTGGAACAGTGCTAAATCTCACAGATGACAGCTTGCATTGTGACAATGTAGATAATCCAGTTCTCAAGAATGTTCTCTGGCACTTATCAATTGACATACACAGATGAAATCTTTGTGGTCTCACTCTTCCCTATGATAGTGAATGTGTAAGAACATGGTAGTCTGCCTACTCAGAGGAACAGGACCCCAAAACTACACCTTCACGTTAACAGTAGAACTTGCTAATACCAGGAAATGCAGAAATGTTAAAATTTCAGCTTCCTAGTGCTTTGTCCCTTGTTCTAAGAACATACTTCATAACCATATCTAGGAACAAGACTTGAAGATTTTTTTAAGCTCTTGTTCCTGGTCCTTTTTTGCTGAGAAATACTTTACAGAGAAGCATCACAACCTGATTCTATGATCTAACCACAGATTATTCATACAAAATGAATTGCAGAACCCCTGTCGTTTATGTTTTATATTTTATGTTTTAGTTGAAAGGATTCCCTCATAGAATAACCAGCTTTGGAGAAATAAAATTTACAGTGTAGTTCTCTCTGTCTGCACCGGCACTTGAAATCTCCTGGAGTATAGTCTATGGCTTTACAGACACAGGGTAATTGCTTTCAAAATGAGTAATGCAGTTCGTAACATAATCATTATCAAACCTTCATGAAAATTGATCTTGTTAGCTCCCTTTCAGACAATGGATTTTTATAACAGCTTAAAAAATGTAAAGGCTTGAGGTTTCTTTAAAAAAATAAATGAATCCCACTACTATTGTTGTGGAAATTTACTGCTCATTTTGTGGTAATCAAAATCTTTCTAATTATCAAGTTCATAGCTTCATTAAAGAAAATTCAAGCACGTAAAGCGGAGATACTACAAGTTCTTAGTGACAACTATTTAGTCATAAAACTATTTTGGTGACAGCCTTTTAGTCATAAAACTATTTTGAATTTAGTTTTGAATTAATTAGAAAATACAAGTTACTGGCAACAACAGGGAGCTACAGAACAAAACCTAGAAAATATGTAACCAGAAAGATGAGCTTCTACATTTTGCTTCATTTTGTATTATGAGATCACTTGTAATTAAATATATACCAGATTTACAGGCTCATTCTTTAAAACTCTGAGTCAGTAAGCAGATTATTCATTTTGTGGTGTGGGTTTTTTGGTGATCTATTCATTGCATCCCTTTGGATGCTGAAAATATTGTCATTGTATTGGTACACTGGAAGCATGTCAAACTCAAAACATCTATACCAGCTTTATTTCATGCACTGAAAAGTACTTCAGTCTCACTGTAAAATTTTCTAGAGTAGCAATGTGGACAGGGTGCTTC
>JAWWMP010000165.1:63214135-63238342 GCA_035047865.1 Dendrocincla tyrannina
GTGGACAGGGTGCTTCATGGGCTACCTCAACACGTTCCTGGAAGGTAGCTATGTTTGGACAATGCTCTCAGGCACATGGTATGATTCTTGGGGTGTCCTGCATAGGATCAGGAGTCGGAGTCAATGATCCTAATGTGTCCCTTCCAACTCAGCATATTCTGTGATTCTATGATTCTTGTCCTCGGGTTCTCTGGGCTATAAAAAAATTCATTCCTTCATGGGAAAATGTTATGCTGATCCATAAACCTAAAATGATGACAAAGTATCCAAACAGGGCTCTTGTCCTTCCTTTTCCTCAGTCCTCTATGTGCCACCCATGCTTGCTTTCTCAGACTTTGTCCAAAGTAGCTACAAAATGTACTCTCTTCTTTGCTCTGTTGACATTTCCAGTAAGTAGTGTTTCTGCATAGGATTCTGACAAAGTGTCCACCTAGCAGCATAAAGAGCACAGACCTTTCTCAAACAGCCTTAAAGGAAGACTGAGAATTCATAATGAAGCATGTCACTTTAGGATTCAAAGTAGCTTGTTACAGCTGTGTGGAAAGGCTGAAGCTCAAAGCACACAAAACATTCCCTTTGACCATCAGCTCAACAATTCTAAAATTGCTTCGAGTAACAGTAAATAATTTGGGGTTCTGTGAACAGAAAAAATCTTCTTCCAAACAGAAGGTCAACACACTTATAGCTGCCCATCTGATAGATTCATACTTCATGCTTTTACTTGCAAATATATTTAAAAATTCTCACAGGTGATTGAATACATACATCTTAAGAAGTCCTCTAATCACTACTCATTTGTGAACAGAATAGAGTGGTGAGACTGGCCTCTTTGATTAAAAATGATCTAAAGATCTTAAACAAATGTAGCTGAAACAGTCTGTAAAAGTCAGAGAACTACTTTTTTAAATTCTTATCTGGTACTGGTGCATCAAATCTAATAGGGTCTAAAAGTTCATATGGTCTAAATGTTTATGTATTCTGCTTCTCCAACTCTTGCAAAATAATAGAATGAAGGTTTTAAATGTGTTTCTTGACTATTCTTCTGGCCTTAAGAAGCAGGAAAGTGGATTAAACATGAAAGCAACTTTTGCTAGTGTCATACAATACTTACAGTGCTTGGACTATGACAGTAATTAAAGTAGATTTCCATGTCAGCCACATGAGTAATTATGCTAATAGCTCACAGTGAGAGACTTTAAATTCTATGTGTTGAATATGAATGTTTAGCAAGGGTTTTCATTTATTAGCTATACTGTGGTCTCAGGCATGTTCCCTTTTTATGGTCTGTGGGAATGTAGAGATAAAAAAAGAAGAAAGAGTGTACATGATACACTGTAGTTCCCTAATTAATCATTCATTCACCATAGATTTTTCTCTTTTTTTCTCGTGATAAAACAGTTGTTTACATAAACTTAGCCAATGTAGTAATTCTTCATTATTTCAAAATGTCTTCAGTATTTTCACTTCATCATGAATTTTTTGTTGTACTCAAACTTAAGCAGCCTAGAACAGCTCTGTTAGAACAACACTGCTTTTTTTATGCCTTGTCTGAAGGACATTCACAACATACAATGGCTCTGAATGTGTCTGAATGCTAGGGATACAGGCCTAAAATTTCGCCAAAACACTCTGTAGATGACAAGTAGGAAGGAGTTTGTCTCCTCCCTCTGGTGCAGCCTGCTAGGATAAGTGATGCTGTCAATATGAGACACTACAAGGGTTGACAAGCCAACAAGAGGTGGCCTATAATTCACTTAATCTAGTTTCTTCAGAAATATAATAGAAGCCTAAGGATCTGAGCAACAGGCAAGTCGGATTTGAGGCTGTGACAAGAGAGGACAATGAAATGAGTTTGAAACCTCCACTGAAGTCATATTCCTATCGAGGAGTGACAGAATCTGAAATAGGTCACTTTCTGCTTTGTTAGTAGTGCTGTTTTATGGGGAGAAAGGCACGTTCCTTGTTTATTTGTTTGGATTTACCCCTGGAAAAATAGCTTCTCTCTTTTCTCTGACTGCTGCATTTTCCCCCATACTGACTTAAGAATTTAGGGAATGAATCTTGTCTTTCATTTTAAAGCTTCATTAGCACATTCCTTGTTAAGAGCCTGCAAATAACCTTGCTATTTTTGTTTATTTTTACTTTCTCTCAGATAAATTAACATGGATCTCATTAAGGGATGAATGCACTTGGCATGTGACAGCCCAGTTGTGCAGACTGAAGGATGCAATGGATATTCACTAGGCAATATACAGAGAACAGCTCTTCTCTTGAGGGTATCAGTAGTAGAAAGCATGGAGAATGCTCAAATAAGACGGACTTGGGAGGCATTTGAAACTGTTGCCACTTAACCCCTAACCTACCTTACTCAGCACGCTGAAGGAAAACACAAGTGTTAGAGCACTGCAAGGCACAGGGAACTTTGTGTGTCCTGAGAGGAGTAATGATATGCGAGACAGATCCCAATCTTGTGGTTATTTTAATATTTCAAGGTTTGCAAACAATGATAAAGATCTTGGCAGAAAGGATTTTTTCCAGAAAGGCAAATGACTGTTTTATGCAAGAGAAGGCATACGCCCTGTAGGTTGATGGAAAAGCAGGCAGAGTGCTTGCAGTGTTTGTGAGGCCATTGCTCTCCACTCATGCCCGTGGACAGTGGAGATGTGGCTTCAGGGTGGGATAAGACCACGTCAGCTTTACCTCCTGATGGGCAATTCCTCCAGAGGGGGTGGCCAAGTGCAGACTAAGGCCCAAATCTGAGATCAAGAGACTGTGCCTTTTGGGAGGAGTCAGCAGTGTGTGCTGGGTTTGCTTGGCCACCCAAGGTATGGCTGCAGGAAACCCCCGTGTTCCCTGCATGGTCTCAGGCCCAGGCCAAAGGATCCATTCCTGCTCTTGCCTCCCAGCTGCACCCCTGCCCAGCGGCCGTGCAAACATAACCCCATCTGTGTCCCTGGCCAGGCCTGTGCCATGAGCACAGCTGGGGTGGCGGCTGTCGGACACTGGGGGGCTTGGCCAAACAGCAGTCTGACAAAGGCCATCCCTAGGGAGCTGTGTGCCATTTTGGTGTGCTCCAAATCAAACGCTGCTCCACCGCTTGCATTTCAGCAGCAAATATGTCTTGTGGACTCCAAATGATTGCAAAGTCTGGAGACTTTGGTCAGTAATGGTCATCATTACTGCTGGAAGTAATTTCCTTCCTGCACCCTTCACCCTTCACTGCTCCTTGCCATGGTGTGATGAGGGCACTGTCTGTGTCTGCCACAGGGCCCTGCTAACCAAAGTAAATCTGAGTGAAAACTCAAAGCTTAATTTTGGCTGGTGTCAGATTAAGTACCTGCTAACTCTGGTCCTACTGAGATACTTTTATGGTACATTAAGCGCTAGAAAATAGATGGCTACCTTGTTTCTGTGTTTAAATTGGGGGGAAAAAGATCCATGAAAGGTCAACTTTTCTCCTGAAAGTCACTGGCCTTACTTAGAATTTTACTGTCACTGAATAAAGCTGATAATGCAATTTAGCCACACTGTACAGAGAAACTAAAAATGCACTATAAAACATATTTTCAACAGGTCAAATTTTAAAGAGAAAAATTTGAAACAGTGAGTGAGACAGTGAAGCATGAAACCTCAGAGAAGACAGGAACACTTCCAAGAGATTCCTGTGAGTGGAGGTTTTTTTATGTGAATTTTAAATTATTTTTAAATGCCTTTCAGTAGCACTTAGTATAATCTTCCATTTTTCCAGAAACGTTGGACTAGCAGATCTGTAGTTTTCTGGGTGCTCCTTCAAGCCGTTCTTGTAAACTGGATTAAAACTGGCTAGCTTCCAGTCAGTGGGATCCTCCCCACACTCCCAACACCTGTGTTACATGAATTTATCTGTTTTTATTTGTCACTTGCTCTTCCCTCTTTTTTTATCTTGTTTTGTTTTCTTTTCTTTTCTTTTTTAATCCAGGAGATTTTTTCAGACTAAAAATAGTTGTTTCATTGTGATTTATTTCAGAATCTCCCTACATTCAATATATTTCTGCTTTTACTCACCCCCATGGTTGCTTTCAGAAGTGGCATTTTGCAATGACTCACATCAGCAGATGCAAACAGATTTGAAATAAATGTTATGACCATGTTAGAAGATTCTTTCTGAAACTTGAAATTAGATATTGGTCAGGAAAAGGTGATAAATTTTTGTTTTCATTAATTTGGAGAAAAGAAAGTAACTCTTTCACTTTGTAATATCATATATATAAATATAACATGTAATGAGAACCCTTACTTACTTGCCAGCATCTTGAGTCAGGGCCCAAGCTTTTTGTGTCTGCCTATTCTGAAGAATAGAGATGGCAGAGAAACACACAATGTTACCGTTTTATCTTCCTAGTAAGTGCAAGCAAAGGGTCCATTTTTTAAATTGTTTCATCTCTTTTGTCAGATACACCCATTAGAGGGCTTAGCCCCATCCTCATATTCTCATAGCAATTCCTCCCCTAATCTGTTGGTCACTAGATCCTCAAGATTGTTAAGAATACCGTTTCCAGGCAGATTGCATTTACAGTCTAAGCAGAGTCTCTGTTTCCATGACCAGATGTATTCAGGGGTAAAGGAAAGAATCATCTAGGATCCATTAATTTTTGTGTTCTTAATCTCAAAACTTCTTCTCAAGGCTGGATAGAGCACTTGGGTACATCGGCTCCAGAAGGTAATGTGCTGTCTCTGTAAATCATTGTGAAATAAATAAATCATTATGTTAGTGGACATGGAAGAAGAAATCACTGTGCAACATCATGGGCTCAGGATCAGCCAGGACGTGGCTCACACATCATGTCTCATGCATGCAGATTTTTCCCTCTCAGACAGCTGCAGTTAATGAGCTAAATACAAGAGAAAGCAGCTCATGTCTTGTCTCTAGGTAATGTGAAAATTCCCATCCTTTCTATTCTATTTTCCATCTTTCTGGTTATTTATACACAGTTACCTATATACAGGGCATGCCGGACAATCTATTACTATTGCTGCCAGCTCTAATTGTGTGATATGCAGGAAATTCAAGCACAAACTATAGCTCTATTCTGCTACTTGCTGCACAAGTACAGACCAGAAAGGATTCCGCTCACAAATATCAGCACAGATGTTCACTGCAAAAAGGCAGCAAGTGAGGCAGACAGACAGACAGGGAAAAACAAGCAAAGGGTCAAGATAAAGGGGAGTTTATTTCTTTTCTAGATTGTGCTGACTGGCCGTCAAGGTCACAGAATCTTACATCCCATTAGAAGCCTGGTCACCCAGCTAATCAAACTCAGCTCCCCTCACAGCTCTTCATATTCCATATGCTCAGCCTCACCTTTGAATCCCTTTATTACACTCTCTCCAGTTCCTATATAGCTTTTCCATACTGGGGGCCACACACTCGTGGATGCACACCAAATGCAGTGCTGGACAGAAGGGAAGGTTTCTGGCATCGACCTGCCAACTGTGCCCTTGCTGAAACAGCCCGGGACGTGGGTGTTGTCCACCCAGGGTTCCAGGTCTCTGGAAAACAGTGGTTGTACCACACAAAGATTAGCAGGACTAAAGCAGATTAGGTACAGACACCTGCTAAATTAGAAAAATTGCTATCACAGTTCAGCTGGGTGAGAGGAAGCTACAGACAAGTCACACCAAATTTGGACAGAGCAGCTGTGATGAGCCTTGGTGTTGAGGGCTGGCAAACTCAGTACAGAGCTTGGAGCCTCTTATTAGCTAAGGCAATACCATGCTACAGGACTACATGGTTTTAGTATGACATACAGACCGGCATGAAGTTTCCTTCCTTCCCATCCATCTCCACCTTTCTCAGTCCAGTCACTCTCCCCCTGTAGAGTATTTTTTGAGAGAAAGTTGTTAGAAAATGTTTTAGCAAATATTTTTGAGGGAAATCTGTATGTGTTTTTTGTTACACTTTGGTTCAGGTAGCAAAGAGCAAGAACAGGTGGGTGTAATGGCCACTAGGCAAAGCCTTTGCTCAGCAGTGGCTGAAAGGTGACCTGGTCACTGCAGCAGCGTGTACTCTGTGATGTACTCAATACCCCTTTGAAACGAATGACCCTGCAGCACAGTAAATCTGTGCATTTGTTTTACAAAAGTAAATGACAGCTATGAATCTCCTTCTCTGGAGCATGTTTTACTGAAGCCATAAAATAGTGCAACACAGTCGCTTCCCAGCAAATCCAAGGTAAATGCCAAATATCCCTTACTATAGAGCCAGAGCCCTGAGCATGGTTTTGCCAGGCTGCCACAGTGCAGGATTGCCATCTGCAGGGCAGCCTGGCATCTGGCTTCCTGAAGCCAGCAGGCTCCTCCTCCCTGTTCTCATTCTGCCCAGCTCTTTCTCACTGATATTTGTGATAACATGATATGAAATAATCTCAGCTGTCCTGAAGTTGTCAGTATCTAAGAACTTCCACAAAAATGGGCAAGACCAGTTGCAGCTCCTCTGTATGAACTGATCTGTGGTGCTGAGCTGTACATTGTCACTAAATTCTCCTTTGTCTGCACCCCTGCTGTAGTGAAACAGGACCCACACCACTCCAACACTGCCATCTCCTCATGGCCTGCTTTTGGCAAAGGAAACAGATTATGTTCAGGAAAGTTGTTGATGACAGTGAGGTTCCATATTAGCCATACTTGAGCTGTAATTGTGGTCCTTGCTTTCCCAGAGTTTCTGATCCAGCTCTCCAGATGGTTCTACAGCTCTGCCACAGCTGCCAGTAGAAGAGGGAACTATGTATTTCTGTGTATTTTGCCATCAAAAGTGCCATTAATGCCTAATAAAGTCAGTAGAGGCCACCGCCATGGAGAGCAGAATTCACAACTCCACAGAGCATATCAAGGATCTCCTTGCACTTCCAGTGCTGGATGTTCTGGTCAACAAATGAGAGCATTTAGTGGTAAAGCACCAGGCAGAGCACAGCATGCCACCATACACCTATACAGTACCAAGACATTGTGGGCACCTGCATGGCACACACAGATATCCAGGGCCAACACTGCTCAACATCTGTGGAACTGATCTGGTGCATTTGGGCCACATGCAGAGACACACATACAGTTTATAGCCATAGATTTACATGGCACTATTAGCATATCTAGCACTGAAAATAGGGGGTTTATTTTATAAGGTTTCGCTGACTCCTACTTGAGTGCCCAGTGTTGTCTCAGCTGAAAAGGCATACAAGGGAAGCATTAGGAAAAGACATAGTAAATGCAGAGGAACCTGTAAAATCATGAATGTTCTGAAGATTGCTGTTGAAAAATAAGATTGAGATAACCAGGAATTATTATGGAATTCTTATGGGCCATTTTTCCTATTCGGTCCTTTCCATTAAACACACTTGCATTAGTATATCCAGCATCACAGACCCACGCTGCTGACAGACCTGCTGCTAGGCAACACTAAACCTCACAGAGGCATTCCAGTTCCTCTCTGGTGAAGTCAACAAGAAAAAGATCATGGCATCAGCGGGTTCTAAAGTTTCTGTTACATTTACTTTTTATTGGCCCCAGCAATGTGAAAAAAAATAAGAGAGGAATGGGGCCAGAATTTTTTGATGCTGGAAAGGAAGATGGAAACAAAAACCACTGCATGATGAAATAAAAAGGTTAGCAAGAAGTGCTGGAATGGAGGACAGAAAATAAAGGAGCAGTAGTTGCACTTGAGAGGTGGCAGAAAATTACTATTGGTATGGTATGCTGTCTTCACACAGAGGTCAGCATTCCACAAAAAACATAAGGGATAGTCATGCAGAAATAACAATACCAAATCCAGGAACATATGACTTAGGAGGAGTTATGTATCCCTATGGAAGAATATACCCATTATAAATGGGGAGAAAGTGTAGCGAGAACTGGCAGTGATTTTACTCTGCACCTCTTAGGACATGAACTTCTCTGTTTTGTTCTGGATTTGCCAATGTGAAGCTGCTGGGCATATGATTGCTGTATACTGCCCATGTGTCCACTACATGCAGAAAGCTAAGCTTTCCATAGTCATGGTCAGAAGCCATCGTGGCTGTCCAGCATCAAGCCTTTGTCCCACAGGCTGCTCCATTTTCCATGATGGGTAAATTACTTCCCCACCCCCAAGATGGCCCTGACTCCCAACCTTAGTCTAATAATTTTTACTCTATCTTGTCCCTCCACTTTTTGTATGTGAAGCAGCCAGTTGTGAATCTAGAGTTCCCTGTGGCAGAGCCCTGTGTGGTTACAGTCAGAGTTGTCAGGCTGATGTCTGAGGATTCTATGGAGAGGGACAGTAGGAACTGCCTCCTGCAGTCACTCATCTCTGAGCACCCAGGTCATACCATAAAACAGGAGACATTCCTCAAAAGAGGCAACTGAAGTAGACTAAGAGCAGAACAAGGAAGCTGAGTACAGTTCTTCGAGACAGTGATTAATCACACCAAAGATCAGGCAACTGGACAGGCTAAGTGCCATAAACTGGAAAGCCCAAAGCACCATAGGGCACTGAGTTGTCAGACATTCGTTTACTGTCAGACCATGCAAACTCCCTCTGACAACTATGAAAATGCTTCTTTTCCCAAAATCTACTTTTTGAAAGACATGAATATCAAATCTGCATAGCCTGAGTCTGCTTAATCTTGCAGCACATGAGTGTGCTTCATGTACTGCAGAGGCACCTGTCTCAGCAAAAAGCTGCCAGTCCTCTGCTTACTGGGTAAGCTGGACCATGCTGCAGATAGTTACAGGTGGCAGTGGGCTGTGTTGAGTGAGTGTCTCACACTGTCTTCCCACCTTGGACTGCTTTTCTCATGGCTTGTGTCTCACAGTTCCACAGCCTTATTAAATCATAGAGGACTGAAAATATTTATAAACCGACCTTCCTCACTGCAAAGTAAATACTTCATTATTCTGCAACCCCTCAGCTAAACTGTATGCAAAACCTCACAATGAATTTTAAAAAGTTGCAAGTGCTGGAAAACATCCGTGTCCTTCCTGTGCCGGGGACCCCAAATCTGGACCCAGGATTCCAGGTGGGATCTCACCTGAGTTGGGCAGAGGGGCAGAATCCCCCCTTCACTGCTGCCCACACTGTGGGATCAGCCCAGCACACAGAGGGGTTCCGGACTGCCAGCGCACGTGGCTGGGACATGTCTAGCCTCAAATCGAGCAGCACACTCAAGTCCTTCTCCTCCTTTCCAAACTTCGGTGGCAGCAATCAGCATTGCTCGAGCTCTGCTTCCTCCAGCGCTGCACACGTCGGCTGACCTGCCTCCCGCGAACAAACAGCGCAACCTACGGCAGCCGGGTCTCCTGTTGCTCCCTCCCGGGGCTGCTGCACGGTCTGTCCCTGTGCATGCGTTATGTTTGGGTGGGTCTGCTGAAAGGAGTTTGGACTACACAATGCACGTGAGACAGTGGGAAACCTGGCGTTAGATACCTCCAGCTGACCATTCAGTTCTTGATTCTGAGTTACAGGGAGGGGGCTGAGGCATCGAGGGCTGGCCTTCTGGTGAACTGTGCCAGGGTCTTTATTACTTTCATGTTAATGAATGCTGTCTTTCTTTTTTCTGTTTTATACAGAGGGTTAAGAAGTTAATAATAGTAATAACATGCAGCATTATATTTATGAATATATGAATTATGAAAAAAATTATTTTAAGCCAATTTCAATTGAACAAGTATCGTAAATATAGGTAATATGCCTAGCTGAATAATTTAGAAATGCCTATCACTGTAATTGGTAACAATCAAGGTGTTTGTCTATGTATATTCATATAGTATTCATTCAGATATAAGGCCAAATAATGAATATGTTAGATTACGATTGCTAATGACAGAGTTTAACTCTTGGTTTCTAAGACCTTTTTAAATGTTATGTTAGCCTTGAAATGTCATTATATCCATAATGTTTCATCTGACAATATGTATTTTTATTGATACAATGTAATATTGGTTATAAGGCAGAACTTTCCAGTGATTTCCATTGTCTTTACTAAAGGCTTAAAGTGCAGTGATACATGTTTAAATGCTGACTTTTTAAGTGTATAAATTGCAAACAATATTTCTCTAAGATAAGTTACCCTAACATGTCCAAAAAGAAATATTTTGCATTTTGTTTTGAATTCTATTCAATCTAGATAAGTTTAATGTGGCTTTTTCTCATCTCTGTAATACACAAGATAATGAAGTATTAACTTTGTACATTCACTCCTTTTAATGAGAAAAAGTGTTTGTCTAGTCTGGTGAAAAGGAGACTAAGGGGCAATCTCATGGCTTCCTGCAGCTTCCTGAGAGGGGGATGTGGAGACGGAGGTGCTGACCACTTCTCTCTGGGATCCAGAGACAGGACTCCTGGGAATGGCTCAAAGCTGCACCAAGGGAGGTTCTGACAGGACATTAGGAAGCATTTCTTTACTGGGAGGGTGGTCAGTCTCTGGAACAGGCTTTCCACAGGGGTGCTCAATGGCCCAGGCCCATCCATGTTGAAGAGGCATTTGGACAATGTCCTTAACAACATGCTTTAACATTTGGTCAGCCCTGAAGTGGTCAGGCTGTGGGACCAGATAATCACTGTAGGTTCCTTCCAGCTGACCTATCCTAACCTAACCTATCCTGCCCTGCTCTGTTCTAACAAGATACAACTTTCTGTCAGCATGAGGGGAGCAGTGGTGGTTGCTTACCTGGACTTCAGCAAAACATTCAACACCATTTCCCACAGTTGCCTTCTGGACAAGCAGGCAAGATACGGGTTGCATACTTGGTCTCTGAGATGGGTAAGAAATTGGCTAATAGTCCACACCCAGAGCACTGACAAAGGTTCTTTACTCAGGCTGGCAGCCTGTCAAAGGTGGAGTGCCCCAGGGATCAGTACTGGGTCCCACACAGTTCAACGTCTTCAGAAATGATCCACATGGTGAGGTGGAAAGCACTCTCACCACGTGTGCTGACACTCCTCTCCATGGTGAGGAGGACACATCCAAAGACAGAGCCGTCTTGCAGAGACATATGGACAGGCTGGAGGACTGGGCTAGCAAGAACTGGGTGAAGTTTAACAAAGTCTTGTGCAAAGTTTAACACCTGGAATGGAATAGCCTAAGAGCCCAGTTCAGACAAAAGTCCTTGCTGAAAGGGACAGTGGGAACAATCCTTCACTGAAACAATGTCCCCAAGGAAGGGTCGAGTCCCCATTGCTGGAGGGTTCAACATGCAGCTGGACAGGGTGTGAGAAAATATCTCTGGGTCCCCATTCCCACAAAAGGCTGAAGTGAATGGTCTTCCAAGATCCCTTCCAACCTGGGCTGCTCTGTGATTCTACAGCGATTTGTAAACTACTCAAGTCTTGAATCCCTTCCCCGTTTTTTCAGGCAAATGGTGATGAACTGGAAGGAGACAAAGTTGAAATACAAACACAGAGAGCCCAAGGACCATGGCTCTTCACATTGTGATTCTTTTCCAAAATCCTGTATTTCAAAACTATTTTAACAGCTCTTACTAATAGAAGTCAAACCATTACAGACAACTGGCATTTCTTGCATACTTAGCATCGATAGAAATGCTAGTTAATTTATTTCTACTATATTGTAATTTTGGGTTTGCTTCTTTAATGTACTGAATGATGATTTTCCATCTAGAGAAAAGTGGACAGTAGTGGCACCACTTCCTTTCTAGCAGGAGTTTTAGACTGTAACTTTTGGAATATCTAGAGTGTTCTTGAAGTTTGGCTTCTACTTTTGATAAACATATGTAACAAAGCACATGAGTCACAGCAAATAGAGTCTTTGATTTTATGTATTTGAGAGCAGGAAAAATGGATTTACATGAATAGGTTAAGCGAAAACAGAAACAAGTCAGGGCAGCAAGCCAGAAGTTGACGAATTTGTCATCTGGCACAATAGTCCAAAGCTTAAGCAGTCCTGCATTTAGGGGGAAAAACCACTTTTTTTCCTGAAATCCAGTGATTT
Source organism: Dendrocincla tyrannina (assembly GCA_035047865.1). NCBI lineage: Eukaryota > Metazoa > Chordata > Aves > Passeriformes > Dendrocolaptidae > Dendrocincla > Dendrocincla tyrannina. The sequence goes on from JAWWMP010000165.1 coordinate 63,226,096, forward strand.
CAAACTGAATTGTTCCTTAAGTGAGGAGTGAGAACATCAAATTATTTGCTTCAATGATGAAAGTTTGCCCAGAAATCCAATCAGAGATCTTTTTAGCAGAACATCCTGAAATAACTCAAATGAAAATATGTCAGCTTGACCTCCTCCTGTGTTTTTCAACATCCCTATTTGACTTTGAATGACTTATAGAAGTCACTCTCTCTGCAGCTCTCCCTGAAACAACCAGAGCTCATTTTCAAACACAAACACAGTTTTCACGTCAGGCAGCAACTTTTACAGTTTTTGCAGCTTCATACAAAGTTAACCAAAATGAAACAAGATATAACTCAGAATTGCACTGAAATTCATGACAGTTTGTTAGTTCAGAGGGTTCTCTGTTTGTCTTTAAGGAATAGTTTTAACAGTTTTAAAAATAAATAATTTCTTTTAATGACATGACAGCTGTCTTACAGTGCAGTGAAATAGCACTTCATAGGAGCTATTTGGTGAGGTATTTGGGTGGTCTGTGCAGACATATGAATACATCCAACAATTCCCTGGACATTTTTTTCAGTACAGTCTACATTCAACAGTTTTCATATTAGCAACACAAAATCTAATAGTGCAGTCAAGTATCCAAAATTCAAAATTCAATGCAGGTGTTCCTGTGCAGAACAAACACCCTTTGCCCTGCAGCCACAGCAATTAGTGGGTATTTAGTCCTTTATTTGCTTTGTCAATCTTGTTCAACTTTGCAAGGAAAGTAGGTTCTTTGTGAACAGATATTACTCTTCGCCACTTACAAAATAATTGATCATGCCTATTTTATATCTTCTATTCAAGGGACAGAATGTAGACATGTTCTAACATTGAGAGATGCTCAAACACACAGAGAGACATGAAATACTTCCGGTGTGGTTAAAGAGGAACATTTTGTATCACCTTGAGCAGTGTAATTTTCAAATAATGTACTATTTTATGCCTTGTAATTTTTTAAATCATGATACAACTGACCACAAAGAATAGGAAATTGTCTGGGTTTTAAATTAAAACAGCAGTATCCTATGAATACTCAGCCAGTGGAAGAATGCCAGCCTACTGCAACTGTAATTCACACCCTGGGGCCGCTGGGCAAACAACTTCTCACAAAGCCAGTCAGTCACTGTGGAAGGTGAGGCTGAACCTGTGCTGTAATTGGAAATAGTGAGAGGGAAAACTCACGTGGAGGAAGGCCCCACATTTGGGAAATTCAAGAACATACAGGAGTGAGAAGAAGATTCTTCTGGTGGACAAAGGTTAGGGTTAATGAAATGTTTGTAATCATGAAAATCCACCATCCTCTCCTGAGCAACGACCGACACACACTAGGTCAACATCTTCACAAACTCAGATGTGAGATGCCTTTAATAGTTGTTTCTGTCATCAAAGTAGATAAAAGAGGAAACTGTGTTCTTTAAGTACTTTTACTGGTATTTTATTGTATTACACAAAGCCGCATTTGCTTAAAGATTTTATATATGTGTGTGTAGTTTTTATTTAAGTATAATATTTGGAGTTCTTTATCAGTCTTGCTATTTGCACGTAGTGTGACATCTTGTAAAATGTTATACCACTGAATATAAACATGGAGTTCCACTGTGCGTAAAGACATAGTGAGCAGCCCTTGTTCAGACAGAAGATTGCCCTGACCAGTGCAGTGGGATTCAGTCCACCCAGTGACTGTTTGCTCCGCAAAGACAGCAAAGGCCACTGTGGCAGTGATGCAAAGGAATGGTAGGAGTAAGATAGCTCCTTTGGCTTTGCTGCAGTGAGATTTCCCAAACCAGTCTATGATTCTATGATTACATAACAGTTACAGAACAGGAATGACTGCTCTTTAGAGATTTTTTCCCCACATATATGGAAACATTTCAAGGAAGGGTAAGAGGAATAAGAAAAATTGTTATAGTTTTCTACAGGCCTGGATAATGAAAAGACCATCAAGACACTATTACAAAATAATTACTCCATATATGCAAATAAGAGTAGGACTGAGGGGTTTTTTTGAGACAGCTATGAGAAGTTGCATGCTTGAAATCCACCGAAGCATGTACTTAATTTCTTATTCTGTGCACCTATGGCTCAAGCGCTAATACAATTCATTAAAACCTGGCATTGTTGGTCTTCTGAGCATTTGTAGAGATTCAACAACAGCCGGGAAAATAAAATAATGAAAGTATTGTAAAAGGGCACACCTCCATTCATCACACATTCCTATCAGCAATTACTGTGCTCAGCAATTAGGACATATGAGAAGTAGAATAATTTCCAGCAGCCTTTCAGATTGTTAAAATTGAATAAAGGATGATGAACAAATATATACACAGGATACAATTTAAATAGTCACATTCAATCTGTCAAGGACACACTGAAAAATAATTGTGTAATTGTACAGAACAATCAAAATATGTATGGAAGCAAATCAAAATATTAAGAACTCACCTAGCAAAAGACAACATCTGTTTCTTTAGCAAAGACAATGGTTGAGGATTTTTTTTTAAAAAAAAAAGAAAGCTATTTGATTGAAACAGAGATTTTCTGCAACCTAAGGAGCGGAAATGTATGTATAACAGGGGAAGCACGTAGTGATCCTCACTTAGAAAGACCACAGGACGCACCACTGACAGTCCAAAACCAGATCTGCAGCAATCTATATATAGTGAAACTACAAAATTAAAGAGTCAGGATGGACATAAACTGTCCTCTGGTCCTGTTCTGGCAGCTTGGATGGGATTTCTCATTAGAGACCTTGCAATTTCCAGAGTGGAGGTGACACAAATCATTGCAGGTGCGTGGTACTGAGTTGTGCACAAATCACACACAAGAACTTGTCTGCCAACTCATCCCTTTCTCCCAGGAAGCCAGAAGTTGGAAGGAGGCACTGGCACTGGGCATCACGATCTTTGTACAGGCACAGCAGCGGAATTCCTGCAGAGTCTACATAACTGTGCCACTGGTATGGGCCATCCATACTCTATCCATACAACCCTGCTTCAGGATTGCAGACAGACTGGCAGATGGCTGTGAGGGACTGCAGCACATGGCTTCTCCTCACACAGAAGTAATTTACTCAGTTGGCCCAGATAAAAATCCAGATTACAGAATATCCTGGCATGGGTTTTCATACAAAATAAGTTCCTGCATGGTTACTTTACGTGGAACACTCAAGCAGTCACGAACAGCATTACCACAGTGCTTGAGAAAGCACCTGAGTGCAAATTCTGAAGCAGCCACCACAGTATATCTTGTTTAGATTTTAGCATTATGTATGTTATTCAAATCTAACTCTGTTGCTACTATGTTTCTGTTTCTGGAAGATATCCTTGGTTAAACATCATCCTTTTCTATTTCAAAGACATCCAAAAATTAAGAATCCAGGACTTCTCTACAAAGTTGGTTCTGGAGTTTACTTATGGTAAGTATTAAATTCACAGACAAGTAAGGTACACAAATTTGTGTGAGATAAACTGATCACCTCTGAGCGTTTTGCACTTTCCCTCCCTGAGTTACTGATGTAGACACAGATGGCTGTGTGCCATCCCTTCTAGGCAGTACAGAACCTGCTCTACGTTTATCATTCCATTAGAGGTGATGTAAACCTACTTTGACTGGCTTGCAGGTAAATATAAGAAGGTATTGCACTATTGCAGGTTTTCACATTTGCAGTATTCACCAAGACATAGTGTGGAAATAAATCAATAAACATTCTCCCCACCCTGCTGGCAATCTGTTCTGCATTGAATTTCTGAATAACTACATAATTGCAATTAATCTGACACATAATATTCTAGCATAAAAAATACACCTCCGAGATAGACACAACTTGCTCTCACAGCATCAGTCAGAGTCAAAAAAAAGCTGCTGCAAAATGAATTCTTCCCTGGAAATGTTATTGGAGTCTGGTCTGAGTAAAGGAATCTTAGTTTTGTCTTTCACTCTATTTTTAAAAATATAAATATATAAACCAAATCAGTGCAGGATGTAAACAAAACTGATAATCCAGTCTCAGTGCATTCCATAATCCTGCTAAAACTACCTCATTTTCTATTTCTTTAAATGTATATACTTTCAAAGGAATACAGGAAAACTAGACCTGAAGCTATCACTAATATTTAATGACACTCTGAGTATATTATCCAGAGGAAAGTATTTTTGTTGCCCTGGATTACTCAATAGAGCACAGGTTTTTAATTAATTGCTGTTGAGTTGTTACCTAACAATTTCTCAGGGAGATATTTTTACTCTGCTTGTTACCCTGAAATTGTTATGCAAATTACTCCATTTATAGGAGTAAAATGAACACTAGAAGCACTAACAGCTACCAGCAGAATTTGGGAGCATTTCACATTACAAGGAATTTATTTTATTCTACAAATTATTTTTATACATAATACATATAGACAGATTATACTTAATATACATGTAAATAATATATAGAGACAATATGATTAAATAGAATTAACAATATAATAATGCAACTATATTTGTAATGGATTCAACAAACTATAGATACTAATTATCATTATTTATTATACAAATACTGTTCAATCATATGCTTTCTGGATCTTTTCTGGGTTGGAGTTTATACTCAACAGACCAAGTCCACAGTGAGCTGACTCATTTCTGGAGATCACTCCCACCATTCTCTTTAGGTTACCTCTTTCTCAGAAGTAACGTTTTCCTGTCAATTAGGTTGAGAGACGTGACAGCAGTTGGGGTTCTTTTTGGTTCTGTTTTTTTGCTTTCTGCTCCCTAGGATTCTCGAATCCATTCCTTTCCCTTTCGGATGATCCTGTGAAGCTTAGGATGCCTCTCTTTTGGCTACAACCTTACTACTCATTTCCAAAAAACGCTCAGAACAAATGTCATGAGTATTAAGATATAAGAAATCTAATTACATCAGATTTTATTTCCTTACTTTTGCTTTCTTAGCAATTTATCTCCTTCTTATATCCAATTTCTGGTCTTGTCTTTTTGATATCACAGATTTGGCTTTAATTCTAGCAAGGCCTGTAGGATGAAAATCTTTCCAAAATAGAGATGCTTACTTTGTAAATGACAAGACTCTATGGGTTATTCAAGGGAAATCATGCCTGAGCAGTTTGATTGTTCTCAGTGCTGAGATGACTGGCTCTGTGATAAGGCCTGAGCCTTTGTTAGCTTTGATCTTAGCAAGTTGTTTGACATAGTTTCCCATAAAATCCAACTGGTTAAACTGGCAAGAAATGAAAGCATTCAGTTTCTAAAAATTAGGAAAATGCAAATTTATGGCCAGAATGGTGAGAATAAAGAACATGTCAGATGCATCAACTGTACTAATCTAAGGATGGCTTTGCGTCACAGTTTTCAGAGCTAACATATGATTAGTTACAATTCTGGCTCTCTTTTGGTAAGAAGCAGCTGCTGTATGGGACTCTTACAGAAGTAGATGCAAAAACATGAGTTATTGTCCAGAATATCTGGTTTAAAATGTTGCGATGAAGTTTTCCAGGGAGAGGAGGGCAAGGTAGTGATAAAGTACAGAACTGAAAGGTCTTTGCATTGCACCTCTCTGCTTTTTCTCATACTCCTGACTGATGGTGGGCTACACTGGCATTAGTGCATGTAGCACGGTTTTTTTACATTAAATGAGACCAAAGAAAAAATATATGCAGCGTGCTTTATTAAGAGTAAAAGGCTCTCTAGAAGTACATGAAGACTCTGACAACAACCTAGTAAAATATAACTTGGCTTTGAAGTAACATCTATGGATCAGTCTGCACACTTCTATGCCAAAGTTTCATTATTTATTACTGCTGACTTTCACAAAATCTTGAAAGACACAGAATTACAAGAACAGAGAAGCAGACTTGCCCTGCAGGTCTCAATTGAAAGAAATTGAGGTGAACACAGACTTTTAAAGGAGTACTGAAAAGTAAATTGTGTATTTAGGGATTAAGATATTTTAAGCAGATGGCAAGTCAGCAGCAAGCCATCAAAGCAACTGTGCAGGAGATCTGGCAAGACAGCAATATCCCCAAATTCCAGGTTTGCTGCAAGGCTGTTCTCACTGCAAGTGACAGAAATACCTCTAACTGATCAGTAGCCTCTGACTAAATCTATTTTATGACTGATAGGAATCAGACACAGAAGGCAATCAAACATTATGATTTCTTCTGTGACTCACCTGGGTTTTTAAAAAGGTTCCATTTTTAAGAATGTACATTTTCCACAAACCACAGTCTTATTTTCAAGAGGCACTAATGAATGTTTCAGCTCCTACTTTGTTTCACAAGGATTTATGAAGTTCTCTCATATTAATATTAGAATTCCCACAAGAATACAAATGCAAATTACAGACTGTGAAATAAGTAAAATGGCACATTTATCACTGACAGACCAGGTTTTTTTCCCTTCTTGGGCTTAAATTTCCCATCAGTCTACCACCAGTCCCTCAAGGACCTTCATTTTTTTCTCATTAAGTTCTTCCTGGTTGGATTTTCAGAAGGATTTGGAAACACAGCACTAAATGGAGCCCCTTTTATTTAGGTGCTGGATCTTTCCCAAAACCTTATTAGATTTGTGAGACACAGTTTTTCTCTACAAGAAGCTTTGCTGCTTTATATCCTGTTCATTCTTGAGTTGGCCTGTTACATCATTTATTATAGCCTCTACCACATGGAAGTTGGATTGTCATACTTAGATCCTTCCCCCTCAAAAATGTAAAACATATCAAAATATCTGGATCCCTGTTGTCTTTTGGTACTAGGAGAATTCAAAAAATTTGCAAAATTTACTATTTCGTAACCGACCACCCCCTTCCGCTGATGGCATTAGTATTGCCAATACCTATACCAGGGTGATAACAGTGCATTTCTCACTGTCATTTCCAATGCAGCTTAAGCCATCCTGATCGGGGTCAACAATGCCCCAGGAGAAAGGAGACCTTTCCTTGTCCTACACTTGCAGGATCATACCTCATCACTATTTCTCTTTGAAATATTCTCTTGCAAGAACTTCATCTCTTTCCCCAAATGCCTCTACGGCCTTTAATTCAGGATCACAGCCAGGCTAGCTAAAATCCTGGAAATTCCTGAAAGTGCCAGTGTATTTGTGACCCTGCTCCAAAGCATAGATTCCTCTAAAGCCTACATTACATGAACAGCAGGAGAGCTGGGGTTGCTGTCTGGTTCCAGTTGCTCTCCTCTGCTGTCGCTTACTCCTTCCTCACTCATCAGCACCTGCTGCTCACTTTCGGAGCAGACATAGCAATGCTCCTTTTTCCTCCTTATCTCTTTTCACGAGGTGACCAGGCTGCATTTTAGGAACTACAGTTAATTAATGTTGGAGTGAATACTGCACAACAGTGCAGCCAGAGAAGAGCAACACAAATTTCAGTTCTTTCAATTTTCACAACAAAGTTACCTTTCTGTATCTTAGCGAGGCTTGGCTAGGAGCTACTAAATGGTCTAAAATAAAAGATAAAGTCTTAGGCATTTTGCCATCAGTTTTCCCACAAAATACACTGTGGTGGGTTCACTTTGGTTGAATGTCAGGTGCCCATCCAGAGGCTCTACCACTCCCCTTCTCAGCCGGACAGGGAAGAGAGAAAGGTGGAAAAAAAACCCAACACAAATCGTGGGTTGCAGTAAGTCAGTTTATATTTATGCAAAAAAAGCAAAAGCAGCATGTGCATGCAGAAAACAGAAGCTAGAAGTTAATCTCTACTTCCCACAAGCAGTGATGGTTGGCCACTTCTCTGAGAAGATGGGCTCCAGCACACCGAACGGTTGTCAGCAGGCAGCCATTAGAGAAAATGAATGCTCTCATTCCTGCTCCTTGCCTCAGCTTTTATATCCAGGTTGATGTCTATGTTATGGAATGTCCCCTTGGTCAGTGTGGGTCAGTTGGCCTACTTGTGTCCCCTCCCAAGGTCTCGCCCTTGATTGAAGAAGGAATGCTACAGTGCACTGCTCAGCAGTAGCCAAAACATGAGTGTATCATCAACACTCTTCTAGCTACCAATGCAGAGCACAGCACTGTGAGGGCTACTATGGGGAAATAAATTCTGGCTCAGCCAGACCCACCACATACACCAAGTTCATGCAAAATACATCAAGTTCTTCAGCATCTATACTGTGGTGACAGCTTATCATTTTGCAGTTTTGGTTTTTCATGCTCTATTTTTTGCCAAAAACATCTGTTCATGGAGGAAAAAAGCCACTTTAGGGAAAGAACCAGACTTTCAGATTGTCCTGTCAAATATTTCTGATGAGTTTTAAAGTATTTAAAACAAATCTTTGAAACTGTCAAAGGGAAGAACTGGGAGAAGAGAGTAACAAGAGAGGAGGAGAAGGCTGAGGATGGACAACACTTTTAGATATAGGGTTTAACTTTTAGGCTGCCCTATGTGGAGTCAGGAGCAGGACTCAATGATCTTTTTGGGTCCCTCCCAAGTCAGAATACTCTATGATGTAAAATAACAGCTCTCCTGGTGTTGGAGGCGGGCTTATGGAGCAGTGAGACGGACTCAATATGAGTTAGCTACAAAGCTCAAAGCTCAGTTTATTAATGGCGTTTCTACAATTATAGTATTCTCTGAGTGTGCGTGCATTAAGATTACTGGTGCTCACACACATAAACAATCACTCATTGGCCACAGCTACGAAACCACTGTCTCTGTGCAGCTTCATCCAGGCTGCTTCTGAGTTCTCACAGTCTGCAAGGTGTTTATCTTTACGAGTACAGAGTAGCCTGGCCAAGGTCAGATTCTTCTTGCTCTGTGAAGAAATTCACAGGCCTGGCAGCTTCCCCCAACCTGGTAGTTCCCAGGACTGCATCCTCCAACAAGTACTGTGGGGTTTCATGAATAACAGCTCTGCAGTCACCTTGTTCGTTGCTTTCATGACTGTTCATATTTAATTCTCTGACAGCTGTATGGCAAAGGAAACAAATGTTTCTGGCTTTATCTAGCTTTGGTAGTGTCCTATAGAAACAGAGAGAGCAGATGACTGTCCAGGACACGCATGACTGAGAAGGACAAGCGGTAGAAGACCTCTGGCCCTCACATGAGACATTTCAAGCAGATGCAGACGCATCAAAGCTTGTTTGCATTCTAAGGCACAGGAGGCCACTGAGTTTTTTGGGCGAGGTTTTTTGAACACCATTCTGGTATTCACTGAGAAGAGTAGGTGCATTTGGATTAAATCGCCTCACTGCGGTCACACATTGGCTTAGGCTGATAAAAAGTGGCAAGCCATGGATCAGCAACTAAAAAATAAACCATTTGTTAATAAATATCTGAGATTAGGGACTCAGTAATTACACTGCATTTTAAATTGCATCCTTTTTCAGTTAGTTCCCAGAGTCAAATGGCTTAACTGCTCCATGCCAGATGACACTGCTGTACCTGACCCCTGTAGCAGTCACCATTGATATCCTATAACATGGCATGACTGTATTTCCAAGGGATGTGCTCTCCAGCACAAGACTTAGAGCTCTGCAGGAGACCAGGGTGCTGCCGAGACCAAACCACAGACCCCAAGTGACCAACTCGATTTCAGAATGCTACATTTTGTAGTGCATTTCAGTACATCCCAGGGATGGGAATGGTTTTCCAGGGTATTTCAATTTTGTAGAAACAAATACCAAAACACAGGCTTACCAGGGACATGCTGATTTACCTGGTCCACGCTCATGCTTTCACACCTGCCATACCTGATGCTGCCTGCACTGAGGGATGAGAACAAAACATAAGTGATAGCATACAGGTGTCACCCAGAACAGACTGACAGCTAAGCTAGCAGGGGCATAGCACATCTGACATACACTGCTTCACTGCCCATCCAGAAACAGGAGGATCCTCTGTGGTGGGTAAAAAGAGATGTTGCTGCTCAACCTGAAGAAATTACAGCCCGGAAGCCTCTATTTTACAGAAGCCAGATGTACCCATCCTGTTCTATTATACCTATAATTATCAGCCTTTGCCAGACTGTATGAATGTTTCAAGCATGAAACATCCTCCTGCATGTCCTGCTCTCTGCCTCTGAGCGCACTCCAGTGCTTCCCCTTCTTCTTCCAGTTCCCCCTAGACTATGTTGATTTAAATGCCTGTTTTAACATAGTGGAGTTCAGGGCTGCCAGACACAGGTCCTTTTGTTGGATATGTTTGAGGCTTCTGCCATAGCATCAGGAGAGACTAAAGTGGACAGGGCGTGGTAAGCAGAAAGTGCTATGAAAGAAGTGGTAAGTTGATGTGAAAAGTGATCTTCCCTGTCTGAAAAACAGCTCTTTGGCCAGAAAAGGCCCTTTGGGAAAGGCTGCATATTACACTGTATGTGTGTCTGCACTGGATGCCCAGGAGGAGAGGGATCAAGTACTAGACAGAGCATGACATATTCAGCCTTTCCAGAGCAACAGTGGTGCTCTCTGCAGGTGCAAGCACAAAGGTATCGAGAAAATTACCATTGGGATCATCATTCAGACTGTTGCATTCAGAGGCGTCCTGCACAACACGGATGCAAAGCTGTGTGGCTGCACTGGCTGTTCCCTTCTCCTCAGATTGCTGAGTAGCCCATCCTGGGATGTCAGGTATAAACCTATGTAGTGTTTGAAATGTGTGTTTGGGACAGTTTGAAAAAATAGCTTACATTTTACAGGAAAAACAAGGCAATCATCATAGCCCTAGCCATAGAAATTATATCAGAAGAAGAACTTCACAAAGTTTCAAGAGCCTGATCAGAATGTGAAAGTGGTGGTACTTTGAAGCACAAGGAAACTCATTATGAAAACCCTTTTAGTCTTTCTCGCTGTTTCCTTGGACAAAAGAAACACTGTTTGTCTATTAGTTTTTAAACTCATACACTTAAGGTCTCACCTACATTAGACAAAAGTCTTATGAAAAAATAGCATCTCCTTATGTGAAATGGACCAAAATCAACCAGAGCAATTAATAAGTTTTCAGCCATTGTTTTGTATTTACTACATACATAAAGAACTATAAGCTTCATTTTATATAAGAAGGCTTTCTTTGCTTTGTTCAAAGAAATACCTTGATCAAGAAAAGAAACAATGTTGGTGAAACAAGTGAGTTTTTTGGAATAATTGCTTTTTAAGGGTGACAACCTAATTACCATCCACTCTTTAATGCATCTGGAAATTCCCATGTCCTGATGGTAGATAAAAACTTAGACAAGCTCTCTACAGTGCATTTTAATATTAATTTGAAAATGCAGTTTCTACAACTGAAGTGTACACTTTAGATTTATCTATCATTGAAAGATGAAAAGCAATCCCTTTTACCTCACCCAGTGCAATTAAATTATAGGTAAACTCTGCTTTTCCATGTTTTTTAAAACCAAAAGTGACCTCTTTAACGACTTCTTGAGCAGGCAGTGGGAGGGGAGCAGGGCAGAGTGGGGCAAAAAAAGGAGAGGAAGACAAATCAGATTAAAGCAGTGCAGAGGCTTTAACCAGGTGGCAGGAATCTGCACAATTATTGGGAGGATTCACTAAGCCAGTGCAAGAGGAAAGTCAGTTGAGTGCCCTAAAGGATATTGCCTAAAATAGTGCTGTTCATGGATTTATCAAACAATGCGTAAAGGACAAAAGCCAAAACTTGGCTTCACTGTGAAGCAGAGACATGAGCACCATTCACTTTTAAAGGATGAGCAGGATTGGTAGAGTGAAGCTTTAACACTCAGGAATAAAACATTAATCTATCTGTTCTGTTTGATTTTTATATGTCTTATTTTATAAAAATCTGCCCTGTTTGAGCAGATGGGTTGGACAAGGTGTCTTCCAGAAGTCCCTCCCAATCCCAGCCATTCTGTGATTCATCAATGCCAAGCAGAAGACAGCTTGCAGGTAGTATTTTTGCCTATATGCCTGAGCACAGTCTGTTTTGTTATGTTTTGTGGGAGAAGAAAATAATCTGTTCATTGTTTGTACTTGATTGATGAATCCTTGTAATTTCAAAATCATTTTCTGGAGTCCTGTTCAGGTAATCTTGTGATAAATAGTGTTTGAGGAATAACACTGAAATGTAAGCATCTGTTCTTACATTCCTCTTCATTCAAGTCAAGAAAGGGATGGCTAAATAGAAGCTTAAATGAATGGCACAGAATAGAATATTTTCATTTGGAAGGGACCGACAATGATCATCTGGTCCAACTGCCTGACCACTTCAGGGCTGACCAAATGTTAAAGCATGTTGTTAAGGACATTGTCCAAATGCCTCTTCAACATGGAT
>JAWWMP010000167.1:1091-18973 GCA_035047865.1 Dendrocincla tyrannina
GGCGGGGGCGGGCCGGGCCGGGGGCGCTCCCTCCCTCCCTCCCGCACCGCCCGCCTCCTCCCCTCCCGCCCGCCGCGCTGCGGCCCCGACCACTCCGCCCACGCAGCCCCCACTGCCATGGAGACCGGCGCCGCGCCGCGTCTCCCTCCGCCGGCAGCGCGGGGACACCGGCCAGCGCCGCCGCAAAGAGTCCGCGGCCGCTGCGGGGGCACCGCGACACAGCGGGGGGCTCGTCCCGCCGCCCCCTGCCCAGCCCCGGCCCGGGTAGCACAGCCCTCACCTGCCCTGAGAGCGGCCCCGAGGCGGGGGGACACGGGCGGGGTGTCCCCTCCGTGCCGCCGGTGCCGCGGCGGGAGAGGCGCTGAACACCCACGCCGGGCTCGCCCACACCTACTTAAGGCTCCGCTCCGAGAGCTCATAATGTGTATAAATACGTGCAGCGGGGATGCCGAGAGCACGGACCAGGCTCTCTGCTCGGTGGTGCCGAGCAATAGGACACAAAGCAACAGGCAGAAACTGATGCACAAGGAAGTTCCATCTGAACATCAGGGAGAACTTCTTTACCGTGCAGTGGCCAAGCATTGGAACAGATTTCACAGAGAGGCTCTGGAGTCTCTCTTGCTGGAGATATTCCAGTACTGGCTGGACACAATCCCGTCCTACGTGACCTGGGATGACCCTGCTGGAGCAGGGAGGTTGGACCAGATGACCCAGTGTGGTCCCTTCCAACCTGACCCATTCTACAATTCTGAGAGAGCTGAGGCTGGCAAGGATATCCCAGGAGCCAGGCACCAGAATGCTGACATCCCAGCCCTCCAGGGTTTGGGACAGCCAGGAACAGGTCTGCCATCTGCAGCAAGTTCTTCCCCCAGGTCACCGTGTTGGGAACTCAGCAAAGACCATCCACCCACCCATGCGGGCTATGGAACTCCCTGGGAACGCAACACCAGATTAGTCCCTCAGCAGCTTTTACAGACAGAACCCTTTAGACCTAGGAGACACTATTGGACCCTCCTGAATGCCAGCAAACAGGGTATCAAGCAGTGAGCTGAGATTCTCATGGGCTTCAGCTCAGAGCTTGGGCTGTGTCACCCAAGGAGGCCATGCAGCCATGTGCTGCAGCAGATGCTATCGTTTGTTGTTCTTTCCATGGAGCCCGTAGTCATGCTGTAGTAATGCCATGTTTGCGTTTTAAGAGTTTTTCCTTCATGTTATCTCAAGGTGTAGCTTTCCTGAACTTCTGCCCGCCTTTACCAGTATGCTTGCCCTCAAGAGAGCTGGTTAATGATCTCTCATCTAGCACTAAAAGCAAATTTGAATAGGGCATTTTTGAAAACTAGATTATGAGGCAAAAGCAATAAATCAAGAGTGCCAACTTTGCACATTCCCGTATATTTCAGTGGAACAAATAACTTCTGGTACAATAGAAGTTAATTAACAGAAAACAAAGAAACAAAAAAAAAAGAAATCAACTCATCATTCACTGCGACAAGTTTGTTCACAGTATTAGAATAACTTACAAGACATAACATCTATACCTGAACCTAGAGCTGCCTGGCATCCCATGGCAGCAGGTCAGGGATGCATGGAGCACGCTCCTCAGAAGATGCAGAAGCAACCACAGTGCATTTGAACAAAATGAGATCTTCATCCACATTACAGGGTAATGTTACAACAAACAGAGAAGTACTGCAGCCTTGCAGTAGGAGCAAAAATTATATAAGTACAGGGTAGTTATTCATAAAGGGTATACAAGAATGACTAAATAAGTATGAATCATATAAAAATTCTTGTATTGGATTCCCTCTTGTTTAACCATGTAGTAATTTGAGATATTATTGAATTCTACAATTAAGTAGATTACATTAGTGTGCAACAAAATGTAAAATATGCCAAAAGAAGCCAACCTACATGATTCTGATAGACTGAACATCTTTGTGAATTTATTGCAGAATACCAAAATATTAAGGATCAAGTATTTTTAATTTGTTCCAAAAATTCACACCAAAGCACTGATATCAGAATGATGGTTTAGTGTAGGTTAGAATTCACCAAAGGCTTATGTTCAATGCTGAATCATTTCATAGTTGTTATTACCTGAAAATAGCAGTAAGATCAAGTAACATTGACATTTAGGTGTAAATTCCCATGGCTAGGTGTCAGTTCCTAGATGCCAACTGTGAAGGGCTGGACCTTTGCCCTGCTCCGCACAATACCACTGAGCTAGACCAGGAGAAGACACCTCAAGAGAAAGTGCTGGCATGTTGTCAGGGCAGTAGCACTCCCTGGTAACTCCACATTTCAGCTCTTCTCTTGTTCGTTTATTCAGCTTGGAGCAGCCTCTGATACCCAGAGGTGCTTTGGGAAGGTCCAAATGACCATGTTCAGGTGGATCAGCATACATGAGACCCACACATTGATGAACATGTTTTCCACCTTCAGCAACTGATTTTCTTGGCCTCTGTTCACTTATCCGTTTCTTTTTTACTGCTTCCTTCTCTCATTGTTGCTCTGCAAAGTGCTGTAAACTGGAAGAGCACTAAAAGCTCAGGATGTGGGTAAGTTAACTCAGAGCCTCTGTCTGCAACAGAACCTGAAGTCATGGTGCTGTGGACCAAGGCCTGAAAATTGCTTATACACTAACTTTTAAACAGTCTGTATCACACTTCAGCAGGAGTTCTTCCTTTCCAGAAGCCTTTGCAGGAGTCAAACCAATACATTAACTCCTCTTTCAAAGCAACACCTTCCCTATTTCCTTGGTAAATATATGGAATACTTGAATGGAAAATTCAAAGCACTAAAATTCAGAGGATTGGAAGAATTAGGAATGGTATGAACTGATGCATCTTCTGAAGAAAGTGGCATAAAGGAAGCCTCTAAAAAGATAAAAGGATTCATCCTTTTAGAGCTCAGAAGCAACACTCAGAGCCAAATGCCCATTAGCAACAACAAAACAGAGCTGACACCTTCAGGCTGGAGAAATCCACAGAAAAATAAAGCAAAACATCTCTAGACTGAGTTACAGGGAAGGAGAGCTCCTCTTGGGAAATGGACCGCAGACAAACTCCCCCTTTGTCCTCCTACGTGGCCCCAGTGCAGCTGTGGCAGTAAACACAGCGACTGGTAAATTTACTGACCAAGTAAAAAAGTTCAGCCATCCCAAGAGAGGAAAGACAACACTGATGCTGGATATGACCTGCTGTATTCATCCTCTATCACTCAAATTGCTTGTCAAACCAACCTTGACCACCTGAGCCCACCTGAAAGAGGCAACCAGGTTCTGCAAAAAAGCCTGGAAATAGGAAGCTGGGGAAAATAAGTCTCAGTTTTCTATCACGTCAAGAATCAAGAAAAGCTATTTCGATGATTTTAAAAATCCCTGCATCTTCTGTCTTTTGCTATAATTGAAAAAAACCCACCACCGATGGTGCTGTTTATGTATCTTCAACAAATGGCTTCTGTGGATCTATACCCTGCATCAGTGGATATGCAATCACCTGAAAAGGCTGTCATGCACAGAACATATTAAGAGTGGCCTTTAAATCCTACAGCTTGCTAAATAAAGGGGGAGGGTTTTTTCCCAAATATTTTCAGTCCCACTTCCCTGAAAGTATACACATTGGACAGTTGCAAAATCAAGATCGTTACTGCGAGCTTTTTCTAACTTCCAGGTTGAAAAGCACCACAGCCTGTATTGGCAGTCATTGCACCTTCTCCATACAGGTAAGTGCCACATTTCGAAATGGTTATTTCCCCTTTGTAGGAAGGAAAATTGAGAAAGGCAAAATGACTTGTCACTGTCACAACTCTTAAGCAGAATTAATATTGAGCTAGTTCTTCCTAAAATATGTACTGTTTACTTCTAGATCTATTTTACCTTTACTTGGGAGATAGCAAGCATCGGTTTCCTCTGAATTCATAATTCCTCCAAATTTTGGAAAGTCACATTTAATGTTTTCTAGGGTTCGGCATCAGAAAATTGATAATCTACATTGAACAGGTTGGATTAAAAGTTTCCTAACTTGAAAAATCATAGCCGAGAAAAAATTTTTTTTTTCCTCAAGCATCAGTTATTTCTGTTACAAAGCCAACTTTTTATTTCAAATTGTCTTATCTTCTACATAGAATCTAAGGGCTTTTCTTAACGCATCCTACCAAAACCATCTTCCTTGAAAACATACTTGAGTGGTGAGACAATCCCTGAGCATTGAATGGACCACAGGATCACTGGGAAAATATTATTATTTGAAGACAACTATTTAATGCAGATGCAAAACCTGCATTAAACACCTGGGGGTGCAAAGGTGGATGACAGCAAGACTTGTGGTTCATGGCATTACCTCCCCAGGTCTCCCACTGACATGCCCTATGGTGATTTGTTGCATCTCTGACTGTCCACAGTCGCAACTCCGTCTGGGGCTGTCAACTGACCACTCCTAATCTTTTCCTATGTCTTGTCTTTCTCACTTGTAAAAAAGCTGCAAATTTACTGCTGTATTTACATTGCAGGTGAATACAGCACCCCACTGTGCCCAGGTATCACCCTCAGGACTTCTTTGATACCATCGTGGCTGTTGCTACAGCACACAAAAGATTTGAGTTTACTGCATTCGGGAATCACTCCAGCCATATCTGCACAAGAAAACATGGTAGTTCACAGGGTGCCACTCCATCAATGCTGACAACAGCAAGGAGCACTACTGAGCCTCCATGTGATGTTTCACAGCGAGTCTGTAGCCTAAACCAGATGAATACCGCACATTCCAATCCCAACATTTCTTTCTGTTCCAGCTAAGGAGATATCACTAGAAGATGGCTGAACAAATTAAATATATACAGCCTTCAATACATCCTCTTCCTCAGAAGTTTGTTTGAATCTTAAGATATTAACCAAACCCAATCCCCTACCTCCCACCACCCTCAAACACTGCCTTACACTCGAGCTAGCAAACAGAGCTCCTGAGTACCCCACATCTGTTTTAAATACACAGTCGGCCAGCTCAGCCCAGTGAAGCTTCAGGGCGGGGTTGTGCTGAGCTGTGCTCACCCCTTGACCCTGCCCTGGGGCTGGACACCTCCCTCCAGCTGGCGATGGCACCACCTTTAACTGCTGCCACTGTTTTCTGCTGTGTTTAAGTGCAGCCTGAGGGCAAAGCATCACTAGACCAGCACTACACCTTGGTACCAAACATCCCTTCCCATTCCTGAGGAGTTTACAGCACACACAGGTAAAAGGTAGAGGGTGGGGGAACAAAGATAACAAGGCTGTCAGTCTTCAACCTTTACCTGAATACCTACAGGCTTAATTCCTCAAGTGAAACTTCAGGGCCCTACTTTGGCCTTATCAGAGAATGTCTCCATCTAAAACAACTGTTTTGAATTTGCTGGAGAAATATGCTCTCAATTTCTTCAAGCCACAGATGGAAGTTGCCCTTTCTACTGGTCCCTACGCCAGGTGCAGGCATTAAGAGCAAGGATGTTGCACAGCAGCAGCGGTGCGACATTTCTGTGACCATTCTAGCAACGTTAGATCTCCATTCAAGTTCCTTCCCAGCCTTTCATCGAGCTGGTGATGCCAGCTTAAGGCTTGGTAATTCCCTGGAATCAGACTGAGCTTTAAGCATATCTGTCAGCCCCTAACAGAGCTCTCCCACAATATATGCTGTAATGCCCAGAAGACAGCACCAGAACTGAGGACAAATTGTTAGTTCGCTGAGAGAATCTGCCCACAAAACTGCAGAAGGGATGGAGCATACTCACAGCCTGAGCAGCCTCGGCAGTGACGATGGTCCTTCTGAAAGGGCATGGCTCTTGCTGGGCTGCTCCCAGCAAGGATGCTCCTTTCTTCTGTCAATCACTCATACATACAACCTGAAACCAATTACCCTTAAAAATGAATTAATCACATTCCCATGAATCTTTACTTCCAGTAGTGTGTCCTCCCCCCTCGCACCTAAGCTGTATAAAGGTCAGTGATTTTTAAGTGCTTGGTAGGTATTTGCTGGAAATGCTGTTGGCTGTAAGAACTGTATGCTTTGTTTATGTGGGCTGTTAGAGCACCAGCTTTGTGGGTTATTCAGTGTGTGAGTATTTTTATTTATTTTTAATTAATGTTAAGTGTTTGGCTATTGCTATCACTGTGTTTTTACAATTAGTAGCTTTTGAAGGTTAGCAGATGGGTACCAGTGAAAAGAAAATCTATGAGAACACAAACAACTATGTGAAGATAGTTATTACTTCTATGGCAGGCTTTTATCTTGGTTTTAAGATGTGCTTAAGTTTCCCAGAATATTGTAGAGGAATTTCTTTTTGTGTTGGATGAAAGGTGTTTAAGGCGGTTGTTTTATGAGTAGATCCTGGTACTGATAAAAAGAATAGGATATATTCAGCACTAGAGTAAATTTATACATCTTGTTTGAATTAACTGTGAGGTGGGTTAGGGCTCGCTGGAGCTCACTAGTATATTGTGTAGTAAAGACAAAAAGAGAGAAAATGCACAACTGTATTTGGCTAGGGTCTTCTGCCTCTTGAGTTGCTAAAGGTTCACATGGCACCCCACACATACTGGATTGTAGTACTTGGAATAGAATCTTTATAATCTCATTAGTGCCCTCTATGTAACTTTCTCAATGTTTATCTTAAGACTTTTTAAGTTTTTTCTAGAAAATAGTTTTAAAAGCAGTGTTGGTGCTACTGTCCAGGGGAACTTCTCTCAAATTGCAGTTCCTGTATGAATTGTATTGAAGTTGTGACCCCTTGAGAAGTAGGGATTCTTGCTAATTGCAGCTTTAGACTGAAATCATGTGGATGTTGGTATTACTTATCCTGACATAACTAAATCTGGTGATGGTTATGGTAAGGAAATGCTTTAGCATGCTGCTATCCAATATGTACAATAAAAAGCAAATAGGAAGCTTTGGGGTTTAGGAGAGGTCTAAGCTGGGGTAAGAAGCAGCTGTGTTCAGCTGTGCCCTACATGGGAGAAATGACTTGGCAGTGTTACTTATGGCTACTTGTTTGGGGAGGAAAAAAATCCATTCACAGAAAAATGGTTGTCTCTTTCTGAAACTGAGGTAAAAAGAAAGGCTCATAATAGCCAAAAAATTCTTTTAGTTTTCTTCTTTTTGAAAATTTCTGTAATTTTCTGTCTCAAATTCTTTCTCTTGTAGCCTTGGTTGTTACTTCTCTTTCCAATTTCCTTTATAGTTTCTTAATGCAATTGTAGTACTTCCCCTATATCTTTATCTCATTAAGCATGATTGTTTACCAGTTTTGTCTAAAACAGTCATTATCACATGTGGTAACGTCTCTTTAGCAAACTTTTCTGAGGGCTATTTTTGTGTGATGCTAGTTCTTTCTTCCTCCCAGCAAACTGTCTCCCAATTAGATTAAAACTGACATGCAGGTTTCTTTCCTGTATTCCAGCTGCCTGTCTTGTTGAGTTTCTGTGTCGGGGAAGGCTAACAAATTAATGTTAACTGTGTCTTACAATTCAGTAATAGCTATTATTTAACAATATCTTTGGGGAAAGGACTGTCAATATTTCATAGTGTTGTCTGACAGAGGGCGTAAACAAATTATGTTATGGGTTCTGTGTTGATCAAGCAGTGGTACTTTCGTATTTTTTCCTGGCACTGTTATTCCAATTAAAACTATCGCAAATTTTCTACAGAGCCAGTAACTCCTTCAATTAATTTACTGTTCTCATTAGGAGTGTTCCAGGGTCTGTCTGTCACATTTGTTCAGGCTACACTCAAAATTGGCCCTAAAAAGGGAATTGATTTAAGTCTGCCCTTACTGCAAGAACTGCAATGAAACATTACATCTTATAATGACAATCTGAAAAGGCACACACCTACAGAAGCAGAGAGATAAGGGACTCGCATGTTTTCTTGGATTCAACAGCATAAGATTGTGCTTGGCTGTTACTGTGACATTTAATTGAATAAAAAGATGGTCTTGGAGTCATGGACTAGTTGAGGCTGGAAGGAACCTCTGGAGATTGTCTAGTCTGACCCCTCTATTCAGAAGCAGGGCCACCTAGACCTGGCTGCTCAGGGCCATGTCCAGCCAGGTTTTGACTATTTCTCCAAGGCTGGAGACTTCAGTTTCTCTGGGCAACCTATCACAGTGAAAAATATTTTAAGACCAAATGGGATTTCCCATATTTCAGTTTGTGCTCATTGCCTCTTGTCCTTTCCCTGGGCACCTGAGGTGTCTCCTCCTTTATTCTGGTAACCCCTTTTATTTGTATAAATAACATCATGGTTAGTTCCTAATTCTAGCAAGGTGTGTACAGGTGGTTCCATGCATCATGAAAACAGGCTGCACAGATCTGCAGGACACCTGCCTCCTTTCAGCTGAGTGCTCTTAAGCTGAGCTTGTTCTCGCTACCAAGTCTTAAACCCAAAAACCTACTGGGTGCCAGAAGGAGTACAGTGTTACCCTTTGTGTTTGGACACTGATCCTGCTTTCCAATTAACAGACTAAAAATACTTGTTAGCTTTAATGTTAGAAGTTGCTGAAGTGAGGCAAAAAGTAATTGATGATCAATCTTCCAACCTTGGTCCTCTATCTTCCTCCTCCCTTTTCTCTTTCCCCTTTTAACCAAAATGATGTTCCCAGACCTTTGCTTTGGTATTACCGAGTTGCAGCAGGATCTACCTGTGAATAGTCATTACTTGGCCATATCTATAGGAAGATGACCTCGAATAACGAAACATCAAGTTGCAATTGTAGTTGCAGTTGCTTATAGTGTGCAGAAACTGTCCCAGCACATGCTGGTCTGCATCTAAAAGCACTGCACTAACCTGGACTTCAGGACAGGCCATCAAGTAATTTCTGCTGGCTCTGTAATCCCAGTGATTATTTACCTGAAGCAGACTTCAGATGACTGCACACAGCTTTATTTGACATGATTCAGGAACGTCAATGTCCAAGGCAGGTACTGAGCCAGCCTGTGTGGCTGCACTGACGTCCTGGGTTGGGGAGGGATGTTCCCCTTACAGGAAGAGGCCTCAAATGGCTCTTATTAAACCCCTAATTTGGGACTCTCACATGCCCTAATGTAATGCAAATCCGCTGTCTTTCTTGTTCTTTTTACTGAAAACAGAAGGATGAAATGGTTGTAATAAGCACTACCTCATAGCCTTGTGTTGACTCCAAGTTTCTCTTAAACTGCTTTGAGCCCTCTAAGTTATGACCCAGCAATTTAACATTTGCGTTTCATGTTTTTTAAGTTAACTTTCTTACATGAAAAAGGGATCTGAAGTGCATATTTGGTAACTGCTAAACCAACTGAAGTCCAAAGTCATTGATACCAAAGATGATTAGTGGCGCTCACAGTTGTAATGCTACTTGTCTCCAGGGGAAGAAAAAGTAAGGGAAGGTATTAATGTTGTTTTTTCAGCTTTAGCATAAGCCACAAGACTACTTCTATGCTAAGGATGGCTGAACGTGGATAATTGATTTGTGCCTAAGAACCCAGGGTGTCAACCACAATCTTTAAAACTACTCAAAACCATACAGGTGGCTGTTTTTTATTTCAGCTGATCAACAATTGGTGCTCAGTTAATTGTTGAGCATCCATTATTTGTGGAATTGGTGGTCCTAAGTACTCCAGAGAGCAGCTGCTGAGGTTTCTGAGTTTTAGGTTACACATTGGTTTTGTAGGTTTTTTTCTTTCCTTTCTGTTAATTCTGGTCTTATGCATCTTGATGAATTGTTTTCCAAAATGTATGAGGATGGAAAAAGTATGTGAAAGAACTGTATACTTAGAGGAGGAATATTGTGGGAAAGGAAGCTAAAACCAGCTACCAATTCACATTTTTTTACTTGCTGGACAGTGCCTTTTGGTGTCAATTTTTGATGGCTAACAGTACGTTCTAGCAACTTCTGTGAGACAAGACATATGTAAAAAAGGGTAGACCTCTGTGGGAAGAACTTCTGATTTGTCTAGACAGAGCTTCCTTAATATAATGTGGATGATTGTTTCCTAGCCTCCTGCAGGCTACCAGCTCAGAGCAGCTACAGCCACAGTGTATTTATGCCTGTTAAACCAGAAGTTCTGCCTATTGTTTTTCCTGTCTTCATCGCTTTCCACTGCTATAGTCCAGCTATGTTATACCAGGCCATTAAACATTCAGCATCCAGAATGTCTAGACAGGCTGAAAGACTGTCTGCACTCCCTTTCTCAGAGTCAACTTTCCTAAGAACTAAAAGGCTATTTGGAAAGCAAAGGTGGCAGAGTTCCTAGTATGAGACACATCTTCAGGCTGCCTTCTGAGAGAGTACAGGGTAACACATGCTGGTAGAGATTTCTAGCAGTGCACAAAATTCCTGTGCAAGCCTCCTGCTGCTCCCCAGAGAGGCTTCAAGCCTTTGACAATTATTGCTAATGTCTTAAACAGCTTGCACTTGTGTTCTGAGGATACCAGACTACATACCAATGTACCCTGTTAACTGGCATTGTCCTGCTCAAATAACAGAGGAAAGAATTGAAGTGTGACTTTCTTGCCACAGAAAATGAGAAAGCAGAAATGGTTTCTGTTTAGGGACCTGTGATCAAGAGATATTTTGCTGTGTATATCTGCTAGTTTTGGCAATGTTAAACAAGTAAGCAAACAAGACAGACAACTTTTTTTGTGCATAACCTTTTTCTTCAGTGCTGACTCCACTGCAGGGTTACTCTCTGTATAGTAAGAAACAAGTATGTTTTTCTTGCAGAGTAAAAATGAATGTTGTGCCTTTGCGAACTGAAACTTAGATATGCTATAAGAGGTTGCCCCTTCCCTGCGTGGCTGAAGAAGCCTTGTCCTAAGTCTCTTAACTTCCAGCAAGGGACAACAGTATCCTTGTGGAAGTGCCAAATAACTTGGGCTCTTACAAGGAAAGTAATTTTTGCTGTATTAGGTGAACCCTCTAAGAACAGAGAAGATCAACAAAACCTTTGGACTAGGAGCCAGGGTTTTGAGAAGCAGCATAGAAGGAAGATGCCCAAATCAAAGAAGACAACCAACTGAATAGGAGCACCCAGTTACATTTTGCTTCCTCTATTAGTGAGAATAAAAAGGAGGTGGCAGACTTATCTTACACCACTCCAAGTCACATAGAGCTAAAAACAATCTGGTCACAAAGGTCAGTATATGGAAGTGCTGAAAAATATTTGGGGTTAGAGCTAGGAATCTACCATAAAGTATTTAGGGACTAGAAAAACATTTCAACCGACTTGCACTTTAATGCATCAAGAGATTGAAAGGTGACTTATGCATGCATAAATCCTTGTGAAGAGATAATGAGTGTGAAAGAGCTCTTTAATCTATCACTTAGAGCATAGCAGGCACCAATGACTGGAAACTAAAGGTGAATTCAAAGTTGAAAAACATGGGTCTATTTTTCTACAGGGAAAAACAATTTACTGATGAAATTTTAAAAAAAAGGTTGATGTTCTGATGCCTTTAAATCAATATCCTTTGGCAGCACTGCTTCTAGAAAACAAAGGTTATCTGACACAACACATGAATTAATGATTTCTGTGTCTTGGGTTTGAGTTGGATCAAATGATATTCCCTTCCAGTTCTAAAACATATGGAAAGAGATCTTTTACCCAATTCGGGGGAGAATGTAGAGAGAGCAAACTTCTGGTGAGTAAAGGAAACCAATTAATGAGGAGGAAGAAAGCATTGCTCCAAGGGGGGAAAAACTCCATCAGGACACTGTATAATAAAATGGCTTTCTTAAATGCATTTGTTGATCCGCACTTTTGGCTAGACTTGTCTTATAATGAGCAAGGAAGGCATAGCGGGGTCAGCTGGCTAAAGGCTAACTTTGGGCTGTACAAAGGAATTGCTTTGCTAGCTCTCCCAAGTGTTCCCCCTGGGTAGCTCGCCCAGCTGATTATGCTGTGCTGCCCTGGGCGGGTGGGAGAGAAAGCAAGGGAAACCCGATAGCCCAGTGTCCTTTGCTGGCAGCCTTTTGAGCTGCTGGATAATGTATGATGTAGTCCTTCAGTTCTTGGTACTGATTAGGGTCCTCTCAAGCTCTGTGTGTGGGTTTGGCCCCTGCATTTCAGTGGAAATGGATGTAATAAAAGGAATGTAAAGGTCTAGAAAATGTCCCATAAGGAATTGGAGTCATTTATTTGAGGGAAGATGTAATAGTTTAAGTACTGGTTTTGTTTTGGTTTGGTTTTTTAAGTTGCTGTGAAGGAAATTAACACTTTACTTTCCACCCTGGGGGGAGACTGGATAAAAATTCCTGAATACCCCTTGACTCAGCTTAACTTTGATAAAAGGAAAAGCTTCCCAGTAGGATAAGGACTAGTAAACATGTTAAGAAAAGATGTGTAATCTCTGTTGAAAGGCTTCAGGAAGAGGTAGGACAAGACAAATGTCCAAATGACATGGGGTGATCCTGGTTTTGTTACGCAGCAGATAAACCTGGGGTCCTTTCCGGTTTCAAGATAGCTCTTTGCACCACTTTTGGGCTGATGGCCATGGTTGCAATGTTTAGCTGGAGACGATGACTTTCTGCAAATGTGTGTTGTGCCGAACAAGGTTCTAAGTGTTGCCAAAGAATGTGTATCGCCTCTTCATTTTAAGTAAAATCTACCAGCCAGTTCAAAAGGCAAACATTGTTCCCTGATAAAATGCAGCTGGTGTGCACATGAGCTTAGTCAGCAGACTATAAAATAGCATAAGCTTTCCATAGGGATCAGAAACATCAAAAGCAGAAAGTGTATTTAAAAAAATCTCCAACAGATTGCTATAATTATTAAATGTGATGCATCACCAGTAGTGATGGAATATAGCTGAGATGACAGTACCCAGACAGGAAGGAATAATATGGCTTTGGTCTGTCTCTGTATACAGATTGCAAATCCCAGAGAGTGGATCATCGGACACCAGAGTATGTGTAGCCCATCATTTAAAGTGGGTTTGCTCCCACGAAAGAGGCATATATTTATGGAAACATTCATTTGTAGCTTTTGAACAAGTTAACAGCTTTAATGACATTCTACTTGAGAACAGGGGAGAAATAAACTATAGAACTGTGTTCAGGGGACTGCCCTACTGGGATGTATTGACGTGGTTACACTTACCTACGGAGTAATGCTTGCAGGTCCATGTGCAATACATGTCAGACCTCTCTATGGCTTATCAGTGCAGACACAGGGGAGTGACAGGTACTTTGTGAAAGCCTCATGGGTACTCTTGATGAGCTGGAAATCAGCTCCTCTGTTGCCTCAGCTTGCCCTTGTGGGGCTGCATTTCATAGGCTTTCAACTCCAAATGGAAGCAATAAGGTAGGATGGACATATGACTGCTGCCAGGAGAAAGTCTCAGATGGAGCTGTTCTGAACTTTCCCCTTCCTCTTTAGATCACATTTCCCTTAAGAAAAAAATCCTAACGGGTGCTCTTATGTTTCTGGTAAGAAGGAACTGGAGGCACTTAACCCATTGCAACCCATTAAAAATTGATAAAACCAATCAATAGTGATTGCCTTTTCATGATAAGCCTTTTCACAGCATGCTGAATTTCCTTTAAAATAGTAAGCAGAGGTACTCTTTTAATGTTTGTACTTTTAATCAAATTAATTGGATTCTGTCTGAATTGCCTGCTGCAGTTAAAATGGGCTAGGCTGGAGTGCTGAAAATGCTTTGGCTTTATACTGACAGGGCTGTTATGGATTGTTTTTGGTGTTCTGCCCCAGCCTTATCTGCTTTTCCTGACCTATAAGTCACAGAATTAACAGACCTACACTTCATTCTTTTGTAGTCTTGGAAGAGGGGGGGGAAAAGCAATCTCTGGGCCTGTTGTTGCTATCTCATTTTCTTGCAAATATTTCCCTCTACTATGTAGTGCAGTCATCCTACAACTCCAGCGAGATGCCTTTTCTAATTCTAAATTCTGCATTGCTTGAAAGTCACTACTAACTGAAGTTGTCAGGGCCCTGGAAGTCAGGAAACTGACTTCAGGAAACCTCCTAAACCATGAATTTTACATCATGTTGCTGTTGGTGTTTCCAGGTTTTGCAGTTGCAGGTTTATCTAGAACACGAGGGGAAGAAATTATTCAAAACCAAAGGACTTTAATTATTCATATAGAAGGAAAAGCTTTAAAAGGAGTGTGACTGTGCACAATAAGGCTGTGAGAACCAGAGTGGTTAAACCTGACAAATGAACAAAAGGCAGAAGTAGCCATTTTAAACTATTTTCTTTTTCATTAAGTTGGATACTTCATGTTACTAATTTGGAATGTTGCTACATTTCACAAAAACACTTCTCAAAAAGATCAATCTATGGTCTCTTAGCATTCCGTTTGTGTGTTTGGAATAAAGGTAGCTTAAGACACAGCTGTATTAGACACCAACTGGCTTTGCCAAGTTCCCTGATGAGATGCTGTGCTGGGAGCCTGAACACACATGTGAGCAAGAAGTGGCATGTCCAGAATTCTGTGCAAAAGCTTCAGCTGCTTTGATTTCATAGAATGTCCACAGCAATGCCCAACACTCATTCTGAAATGAAATCTCATTCAGGCAGAAGGACTACTGGGCTGTGTATCTAGAGGTCAGAACTTAGCCTTGCTGTTGCTTCCTAGGAAAGATAGAGGAGGAGTTAAGTATTTGAAGGGAGTATAAACTGTAAATTTCAACCATAATAATCACACCAGCTTAGAAATGGTTACTTCACCCATTCTGTATCTGTTGTTTCAACAAATAAACTGGCATCTGTTCTGTGTACTAGTAACAATTACAAGTATGTGGTGTGATTCAAACTGAAAGAATTCTGTATTTTTTCAGATTGTTCTATGTTTGAGACTCCATTAGGATAGATTAATTTAAAGCAGCAAAGTTAAGAGAAGGCCAGCACTGTTATTAATCTACATGCAGTTTTAACATGTGGTGCAAGTGATGCTGTCTTTGAGAAGTACTGAATCCCTCCCTCTGAGAAACAAGTTAATTTCTCCCTAAATGTTGCTCAATTGTTGTTTGTACATCTGCAATGTAATTAAGATGTTGGTTTACATGTTAAAGGTGGAATTGAAACACTGATGTTTGTGTACATACATAGTATTTTTCTGAGGAAGTTAGATGGCCTTTACAAATGCTTTTCCAAATGCTATTAAAACCATTTACAGGAACTTTTAACTATATTAAGTGGCTTTTGAAGGGAATGTTAAAAATATCCCATAATTAGATATCTGGAACTCTCCTCCTTACATAAAAATAGACATATGAGTAAGACACACCAGGCTTGAATAAGTACATGGCATGGATTTAATTGTCATGCTGCTCCCTTTGTTTCTGCCATGCAAGAGCATGGCTTATCATTAGGTGTGAACTGGAATACAGGGAAATTCATGTGGCATCCCTGTGCCTGTCTGCCCCAGCAAACACCACCTAGCTTGTTGCACTGAATTAAGTCTCAAAACATTCTGTGAAATAAAGTATAATCTTCTTAGCAAGACAAATTACTCTTAGGAGCTATCTGCCTTTACCCTTTAAAAAAAAAAAGCCTCTTTAAATGTAAATTTAGCTTTCCACCAGAGACAATATTGCCATGGCAACAAACACAAGAAAAATAAATGTCTTGCTACAAAATAGAGTGGTTTTCCTCTAAAACATGCTCCATATGAAAAAATATGCAGCTATGGAATTATTGTATACATGATCTCAGACAGTAAAAAAGAGTATCAGTCTTTTCCTGGAATGGTTCTCTGAGCTAGTACCAAACACACAATTGCTTGTGGTGAAGAAATGTATACTTAATTTCATGTGCTATAAAGCAGAGCTCTCATTTTGCATTTGCTCTAGAGGGACTGGAATGCCACAAACTTCAGTGGAGTATCAGGCAGGCAGCAGAGTTTACAGAGCTGGAGTCAAAAATATAATCTCTCTCAGGTAATTTATATTCCAAATGCTTTGCTGTGTTAGTTTGCTCTGTATAGTCTATCACTGGAGAGGCTTGTTATTTGAAGACCATTGAAGTAGTGGTTCAGATTTCTCCTTTCATTGAATGAAAGGAAGAATGCATTCAGGTTAGGCCTGTTTCAAAAATGAGATTGATGAGTGGTGTACTTTAAATTGCTCACAAACAAATTCCTCTCTACCTCTTCCTGCATCAATAACCCCCTACAAAGGTCAAGGTGAGGAAACGCCCAAAATGGGCAATATGGTTACTTGTAAGACCAAAATTTCTACATGGTTAAAAATAGTCCATTTTTATGCTGTGTACTTTCCCATTTCAGACTTCAAATTTCACAGTATACAACTATAGCAACAATTTTCAAACACTGATTGTTGAAATGTTCCATGATTCACCCCCTTTCTTTCCCTTTTTTTGGCCCTTTGACTGCACATGTGCTTGAAGACTGCAGGGGAGTGAAGATGCCCGTGGTTGTGTTTCACTCATTGGAGGTGGTGAGGAATTCTAGGGCTTGCCTGTGGAATGGAAACCATTCTGCACTCACCTTGCACCTCTCATCTGAATAAGACAGTAAGCAGTTTATAAAGATTAAGCTCTTTCTTCTGGCTGTATGGCAGGCAGGGAAACTGCACATTATCCCCACTTAAAGACCTGTTAAACTACTTATTTCTGCTAGACTGTGATGCCGATTTTGGCCTGTCATGTACTGTGAGAGTCAGCAGGAACAGTACTGAAACAGTAACGTGGTCTTTCCCTACCTTAATTGCTGAGTGGCATGTTCAGTAGCATCGACATCTGTTGCTTTGGGTACTGCTCTGTTTCTCACGTTGAAATCAGAGGAGTATAGCTGAATGTTTCCAGCGACGGCACGGGCAGAACTTTGTACAACCTCCTGCTCTGCGAGAAGATGGAGCAGTCAGTTTCAGCAAAATATCTTCCTTTTATGTGTTCAAACAGTTCTGCAGGAAGTGTAAAGCTGGTATGCGGAGATGGATTGCAGTGGATTAGCTAATGCATCAGAGAGCAGTCAGCTTCTCCTGCATGTCTCAACCTGCCAGACAATGAGCTTGGCAGGAGTACCTGGACTGGGTCACGCTATGGACTCTTTTGCCTGCTGTTCTGCCTTGGGCAGCAGCTGATAATAAGGTGAGTAGGGAAGAAACAAAGGTAACAGTGCACACAAGCTTTAATTCTTCCCCATGTATCCTGCTCCAGTGAAGTTTTGGATTACCTGCACATAGCAAGCTGTGTGGCCTGCCCAATCATGTGTCCTTAGACAGCCTTTCGGACTGAGTGCTTGTCAACAAGTATGACAAGTGCCTTAGTGTGACTGTTCAGAGGGTGCTGGAGCCCTGGGAGCCACTGCCCCATGTTCTGCTCCCAGGAACAGGCTCCAGCCAGTGTCACCTGGGTTGACACACAGCCCCTCATCTAACCCCTCCAGCGCCACAGCCCACCATGAACCTGCACCCTCTGAGGCAGCACAGCCAACCTGCAGTGACTTCAGTGTGTGACACGGACGTTTTGGTAGGTCCTACAATACATGTGGAGAGCATATGGCAAAGGCCAAGGCAAGGCGTAAACATCTCCCCCCCACCCCCCCGCACTTTTCACTGGAGTCGGTCACTGTGCTTCAAATGGGGGAGGTGAAAAGGGGAGAAAGGTGCCTTACTGCAGTTTTAATGAGTTGTATCTGTTCCTCTCGCCTCCTCGTGCTGTGCAAAGGTCGCCTCTCTGTGTTTGGGGGTCTATCTAAGGTAACTAACGCTGCTGTAAGAGGCAGGAGGAGGCACCTTCCCGGCCTCGCTGTCGGGGCACGCCCACCCTGCCCTGATCCCCCTCACAGGGAGGGCCGCGCCCCCTCGGGCGCGCTCGGGGTCCCCTCACAGGGAGGGCCGCGCCCCCTCGGGCGCGCTCGGGGTCCCCTCACAGGGAGGGCCGCGCCCCCTCGGGCGC